>JAFCMP010000235.1:0-600000 GCA_017506865.1 Tribonema minus
CCCCCCCCCCCCCCAGCCAGAGAGAGCGCCTGATCGCAAAGCGCAGCACGAGCGCAAGCAGCAAGAACGAGGCCGTCGCTGCGCGCGCGCCGTAGCATAGGCAACCTGTCACCCATGACGGCAGGGCCCGGGTGACGGCCCTGCGTTGTCAATGTCATTGGACATCAAAGTCGACCTACTGGCGCCAGCAGCAGCTGAGCGTTGTGTACCGTGGCGTGGCGCTCACGCACCTGGTCGCTCTGCAGTATGTTGATGCCGTAGCCGAACAGCAGCTGCGCGACCGCGGCGACGACGCCGATCTTGTCCTTGCACTTGACGCGCAGCGTCCTGCGCGCGCCGCGGCAGGCGGCGGCGGTGCCAAGTTGAAGTTAAAATTGAGGAACATTTGAAGTCGCTGGATCTCGGGGTGGAAGACTAGGCACGACGCACGAGGTTTTAGGTGGACGACCAGACAGGATGCATCAAATAGTTCGATTTTTTGGGTGGAGGACCAGACAGGACGCTTTGAATTAAGGGGTAAGGCCATAATTTTCAAGGGACAAGCGATGGGCGCCAGCCGTGCACTTGCCGAATTGAAGTTGAACAAGAAGTAATCTCGAAGCACCAGACAACGGGTTGGAGACCAGATGGGATAGTTTTCATGAGGGACGTGGGTCGGCCATGCCGGGACGAGGGATCACCTGCAAGGGTCGGCGCGCTGCCGCGCATGCGTGTGCATTTGCCATTGAGGCAGATAGCGCATCATGACGGAATTTAGGGCCACTGCATTCGCCGCGAGTGCCAGAAGCGCTGGGCCACTGCATTCGGCGCGAGTGCCAGAAGCGCTGGCGTGAGCGGTGCACACTTTGCACAGGTTCACGAGGCATGATGGACATGCGTGACGATCATGCGGCTGTCGCGTTCGCAATGCTGATACTGTCGGCATGGTGACCATCCGAGGCAGCATTGCAGATTTCAATTTTGCGCATGCTCCAGGTATTGATAACCTTGCGCGAGTATGTAGTTGGAGGCCTTGGCCCATTCTGAAACCAATCCTGCCTGCGGCGAGTAGGCTGCACGGGCATGACCACACCGCTAATGCGCTCAACACCGCGAAATCATGACCATATGCATAATTCAACTTCGGCACCTTAAATACTCTTGCTTGAGTGCACACAAATACTCGCTGTAGAGTAATCAGTGACTAATCACTGTCACTGTTGGTATTAAGATTCAAGGGACTCATTGCTCAGTGCACGTTGATAGGTGGGCGATGCACACAGCCATGGTGTATGCAGCACACCAGGTAGCGTGGACACTATGCTTTCTGGCCACCTTCCAGCGTAGACAGCTGTCCAGTGCTGGGTGAACTGCAGCCAGCTGGCATTTTCAACATGTGCTGCCACGCACGCCAAACCAGCACGAGCATGTCACGGGTGGGGTTTCTCGCGGTCAGGTGTCCTAGTAACACATTCATACACGAAGTTGTGGTAGTCATGCCACAATGCACTAGCCAGTGTTTTCAGCCCAAGGGCGACATGGCCACGAAAAAAATGTGCACGCAACGTGATGTTTGCCGACGCCCGCGGTTGCTTGAAATCATACAAGGTGTGGTTGTCGCTTACAGTAGCAATTGGTCATGCAGTAGCACTTCGTATTGCGACAACACGCGTGCACTCACGCCAGGTAAGGGTTTGCGGCAGGCAGCGTCGCCAAGGCTTCCGCTGCGATCGCCGCTGTTGGCTCCGCCGCGACCTTCGCCTTCTTGGCGGCTGGAGACCCTCCATTATTGTTCGCTTCGCTCATGACCCCCACCTCCGCAAGAGAATCAGCAATGGGATTTACTGAAGGCGAGCTCGGGATGTGCGGTCACCTCAACAAGAAGTTCAAGCACTTGAAGTTGCGTCAAGCTTCAACTAAAGCTCTCCAACGAGACTCCAAGTGACCTGTACTCTTGCCACTCCCCCCAAGAAATCATGAGCGGCACATTACTCTATGAGCGACTCAGTCACTCAGTGCCGCTGCTTTCACATGTAGAGATGATACTGCATAGGGGGAGCACATGGGGAGCGCTACCTTATATTCTTTTCCTGATGGTCAGTGGTGTGGTATATATAGGATGGGCACAACGCAGACAAATTGAATACGGGCATGATGTGCGTGATGTGGTGAGGTGATTACAGGCATGGGCTCCTCAACGCAAAGTTCAAGCTCTTGAAGTTGTGTCAACTTCCACCGTGCAATGAGCGAATCGACATTCTGTGAGCGATTCAGTCACTCAGTGCCGCTGCTTCAGATGTAGTGATTCTACTGCATAGGGTATCACAGGTGGAGCACTGCTTTTCATTCTTGTTTCTGATTGTCAGTGGTGTACACATTGGCATGTTGTGCACAATGCAGGGAAAACTGCCTTACGGACAATGCGTAATGTAGGCAGCAATCACAGACATGAACATGGCAAGCTGAGCAGGCAGGGCGCCATGCAAGAATGTTCAATGCCACCAGCTTAATGCCACCAGCTGTAGTCTAGTCTATATATATCTTAGACCTCCTCAAGTATTATTTTATTTTTGAAAAAAATAAAATAATGTTTTGCATGTAAGTTTATCAATGCACAGGACTCGCCTGCACGTGCCCGCCACTGCCATTGCATTTTCCAGCTGCGCAATGCCTGAAGCAATTCACGATACCTGCGACTGCAGTGCAGATCCACTGCACGAAGCGGAGAACCACGCACTGCCGTGGCATGCCAAATACATGTACTTTTTATTAATTCTCGCTCAGGGCGCGAAAAAGCCCAGATACATGTACCCTTGCGCAGCACAAATTCACTGCTGTTGCGTAGTGATGTCACTGCCAAGTAGCACGCATTCGCTGACCATCAGATGGGCGTACATCTCGCAGTCAGCTGCCTTCCTAAGCATTGCCATGCACTAAAAGCTTGTGAGGTTGTCCGTGTGAGCATTGGAGCTGCAGTCAAAAGCGCCATTGCCGACATTCAATGATTGACTAGTGGTACCCAGATTGTTGCAAGCTGATTTGCAAGGACGTTTCTATGCTCCAAGTAAAAACTGCACATCAGAATTGTATCAAGTTTTGCTTCTGCCGCGAGCAGACACCAGCATTTAACAATAACCTAACCTTATTCTGGTGACCTCACAGGTGGCCCGAACATGGCCACTGGCAGTGCGAAGGCGAGATCGTCCACATTGGCAATGGCAATCTCGGCTGCAGCTTGTATGCTCGCATGGACGACCTCAAGAAATATCATGACATGACGACGCTCAGGAAGGCGCCCGATTGCGAGATGTGCGGCCCTCTGACGGTTAGCGATATTGCCTTGCTACTTGGCAGCTGCAACTACTGATGCAGCACTTGTATTCACACACTTTACACAACTTGAGCCCAGTCCTGCTGTGCCTAGACATGTGTGTGCTCACTTGTGAGATCGCAAGCATGACGCTCTCATCAAGCTTCTGCTGATTCCTACAAGCAGCTTCGACGGACCCGCATGAAGCTGCACGCGTGCTGAGGTCCGCTGCAGCCTTTCTCGTCCCCGGTTTCCGCCCCGCAGCGACGGCGGCAACGGCAGTCGTCGTTTCCGCCGTGCAGCGACGGCGGCAACGGCATTCTTCGTGCCGTAGTCGCCCTTGTTGCGCGGCGGAAAGTTGAGGACCAGGACGGCTGCAGCGGACCCCTCCACACACGCAACATCGGATGCAGGCCTGCAGGAGCTGCTTTCAGGTGTCCAGCAGGTGCTCAACGAAAGCAATATGCGCTGCAATGCAGCGGGCGTGTTGTAACGCCGCCGCTGCGCAATCCCCCCAGGAGTTCAGCTGTAGACATGGAGATGCCGGTTGATAACGCCGCTGCTAGCTGACGAGGAGCCGCTGCGGCACATGCTGACATGTCCTGTGCTCTGCGTGGGTGATCGCAGTGGCCTGCTCATCCACAAGGCAACATGCAAGCGCTGAGCCAGTGAGACGAATGACATTCCTTCAATAGACAATGATTTGAGACGCATTGTCTCATCGATTGACGCCAACTGTCGCGGGCGCCACGACATCACAAGCTTTTTTCCTGTGATGTTCTGTTCTCAAAGCCTCGACAATTCTTTGTGAACATGTATTCTGAACAGCCGCTGTTCCAGCAGATGTCAAGCATCGCATGGCTTAGCGCACATCACCATCTACAGCGACTTCCTGCATTGAACTGCCTCAGGGTTAGGGTCCAGCACGTCACATCTCGTAGAAGTTGGCACAGTGCACTCGGTGACATTATGGTGCAGTATTAATGGTCCTGATTACGGCCACGGTTTGAGGCAGAGTGATAATGCAAATTGTTAGGTGCCATGTGCAAATTTCATGATCATGTTAACGTTAGACTGATACCGCATGACAGCATGAGCGCACCTGACGCCATCATGTACCGCCGCAGACATGCGCCGCCATTGCATTATTATCAGCTTGACGATTCTTGCTCACCGCTGGATGTTTGGCAATCACAGCTCACGCTGACACACCTCATCACATGATGATGATGAATCCTCACTGTGGAAGAAACATCATCCGCTACATTGTCCAGCTGCCACTAACTTGAATACAATAAGATATCAAGAATCTGCGGGCCTCCCCCCCCGGGGCCCCTCCACCGCATCTGCCACCGCCTCGCTGGCGAATGCAAATTAACTTCAAGACCTGCCTGGATGAATTAATGAAGTTTTTTTCATGGATGTGAATGCAACAGCTTTTTTATTTGCAAAAAAAAATGCGACGGATGCAAAACGATTTTGCTGCTGCCGTCCTGACAGCTAGCCACACACACCTCGCCACGAGTCAAGAGATTGACTGAAAGCGAGGCTAAGCACACCAGCGTCACTGCGGCTCAACAGCATCCGGAGGCGCCATACGAGATTTGGCAATCCTGGAGAGCGCGGGAAGCGAGGGTCTCCAAGGACAAGCACAGTAGACCAGCAAGTCAAGTGGTCAGCCGACATTGAGCTGCTGTTCATCACCTTGCAGCAGCAGCAGCAGCAGCAGTGGCGTCGGCGATAGCAGCTCTAGCGCGAGGGAGGCCGCGCGCAAGTGCATGGGGAACCAGTCCGCCACATCGCTGTGCAGTGACGACAGCCGCAGCATGGGGCTGAGCAGGAAGCGGCCCGCTCATGTGGCCTGGGAGGACACCCTGGGGCGCTGGGTCTGTCTGCAGACCTCGGGGCAGGGACCGTCGCCTCGCAGCGGGCACGATGTGGTCGTTATTGGTCGCAAAGCGTATTTATTTGGAGGCTGCGGAGGCGAGAGCAACGACCAGATAGCGTGCCTAAACGACGTGTACACCTTCGACCTGGACACGCATCAGTGGAACGCCGTCGCCGTCAATGGGGAGCCGCCTCTCCCGCGTGCGAGCTTCGGCATGTGCGCTCGCCCAAGCCCCCACAGGTAAGAGCCGTACAATACGTGAAAGCAAAGCAGGTGTTTTGCATCGCACTGTGACGCACACAAAGGGCAGATGTTAGCTTGCGGCTCTCGTCAGCACGCCAGTTCAGCTCGTGCTTGCGAGGCGCAGGTCGACAGGGTTGCAGCAGTTTCGAAACTGAAACATGTGCAACGCGAATGAAACTGCTCCGGACACGATCCGCTACGCGCTCTCCGCGTGTGGCGGCTACCGTAACAGCAGCACTTGATGTTTGCTGGTTTGCACAACACCGCATTCCGTTGATTGCAGCACACACATCTGCAAATTCATACACACTAGAACCGTACGCTACGCGGCACTTTCAACATATGCCGATAAACAGCGACGACGCAGCTTGACAGCGCGAGTGTGGCTAGCGCTGAGCAATTTTTGTAGCCCAAGCAAGCAGACACATGGCACAGCAGTCAAGCTTGCCTGGGGCTTTCCTGTGCATGAAGGTGCGCTGAGTCAGTACTTCAATTGGCTTCAACGCCGGATTGGGCGCTGCCCAGTGACAAGCAGACCCAGAGGTAAATAGCGCACATGTGCAGCAGCGCTCGCGCCGCCGGCTTCCGCGCAGCGCAGCCGCCCTAAGCCAAGACGCGAAACCTCAATTTAGATTTCAGTCTACCCATAAACAGAGTGCTGCTGTTGCGTCACCACAGGCAGCACCCGCCTGCAGGCAGCGCAGTAGCAGGTGCAGCAGCGCGCACAGACCTTGCCGTTGGCTGCAACGCTCGGTTGCTCAGTTAGCTCAAGTGCTCACGCACCCCGCATGGGGCAGCGGCGGCGCGCGCTGTCGCCTGCGAGGCAGCTGGGTGACAGCAGTGCTCAGGGCAAACACACGGCGCGCCGCGAGGGATGCGCGCACTGCAAGAGCACCACGAATGGCTTTCGTCAAACTTATTGTTGGTAGTTTGCGTCGTAAATCGAACGCCGTACGTAGCGCAGCCTTGGCGCAGCACGTGGAGTGCGCTTCTTGCCTTTGCCGCCGCCGCGCGCTGCTCCCGCCGCCGCCGCCAATGCCCGCCCGCGGCGCCCGTGTGCCCACGATGCAATTTTAGTTGTTGTGTTTTGTGCATGTGCCGCACTTCACCTTGCTCTATACCGTACGCGCCGCATCACAACGTGTGCGCTTGCAGGTCCATCGTCGACGCCGGCGGCACAGGCATGGAGATGGACAGCCTGCGCGCTGCTGCAGCCATTAGCCACGAGTCAAACAGTGCCACCATTACATATTTTTGTGATCCGTGCATTGGCCGCCGCACTTCATCCTGGTCTACGTGTCGCGTGCCGCACTTCACCTTGCTCTACCGCACGCATCGCGCCGTGCGCTCACTCGCAGGTCCATCGTGGTCGCCGGCGGCACGGGCGTGGAGATGGACAGCCTGCGCGCGGACATCGTAGAGTTCGACACGCGCACGCGCGCGTGGCGCAGGGTCGTGACGGACTCCGAGGAGACGCCGTGCAGGTTCTACGGGCAGAGCCTGTGCACGTACGGTGAGTCAAATCGTGTCGTAGTCTCGGGCATACGTGTACGCACGTGCGTACCTGCCACGACAGAAATCATCAATGTTCGCATATTTTTAGGAATCTGGCCAGACGCTGTGCAAGTTCTACGGGCAGAGCCTGTGCACGTACGGTGAGCGCGCGCGCGTGAGTGAGACGAGTCAAGTCGAGTCATAGTCTTGGGCTTGTGCGCATGGGCGTGCGTCGGCAGATCTGCCGGGGCAGCAAGGATCAGAACTCACCTCTTTTGAGAGGAGGCGTCATGCAGGTGCTATCGCCAGACGGCAAGTTGAGCGCTGCAACTCAAATCGTCGCCTCCACTTCAACCTGCACAATTTCAAGCTTCAGGTGCTGACCCCCCCCCCCTTCCCCCCCCCCTGCCGGGCAGGCGAGTCGCTGCTGGCTCCACGGGCATGCACTACACGAACGACCTGTACGAGTACAACCCTAGCCGTAGCTCTATCCCAGGCAAAGCTCAAGTGCTAACCTACTGAAACGAACCCCCCCCCCCCCCCCCCCTCCCCCTCCCCCCCCCGCCCCGCAGGCGAGTCGCTGCTGCTCTTCGGCGGCTCCACGGGCATGCACTACACGAACGACCTGTACGAGTACAACACGACAACGCAGCGCTGGCGCAAGCTCACCACCACGGGCCGCAAGCCGACGCCGCGCTACAAGCACCAGGTGTGTCACCGCGCGCCGCGCCTGCACTTCAAGTTGAAATGCTTTGGAATACCATGCCGCCCGAGTGTGACGGCAGCTTGTGTGGCAATGCTGCATGTGCCAGGTGGGCTCAGAGGTGGTTTGTTCATTTCTGTGGATCCGGCAATGCCGGACGTGCCAGTTAGGGCAACGAGGTAGTCTTGGCCCCCGTGTTGATGTGTTGATGATTCCCTGACGAGAATGTCGGACGTGTCATGTAGGAGAAACAGTGTTCTCCCCTAATGGTGTTCTCCCCTGTTGATGTATCACACCCTCCGAACCCCTCGCCCTTTTTTTTTTTTAGCCCCTGCAGTCACGAGGCACAATTGTGTACGTAGGGCCGACAGTCGAAACGATGGTTTGCTGCACTGAGCTGATAGCAGAAGGTCAGCAGTTCTCCCTCCGGTCCATCCAATGGATCACAGCTCTGACCCTGACTCTTTGCAGGCTGTCGTCGTGGGTGCGTCTATGCACCTATTATAGGTAAGGGTTGCAGTTCCCATTTCTGACGCTGGTCTATCCCATGCGTTGCGCCTCTCACCCTGACTGTAACTCTGAATCTGACCCCCTGCAGGCTGTCATCGTCGGCGCCTCCATGTACGTGATCGGCGGCGGCTGCTTCAAGCCCGAGCAGTCGACGATAGACGTGCACCGCCTAGACCTCGCGACGCTCGCGTGGGACGAGGTCGCCACTTCCGGTGAGACATCAACAATTGCCCTTTGTACATTCTCACAGATATGTATGTGTACTCAAATGTGCGCTTTCATCTTTGAAGTGTATACATTGTGTATGGTCAGGTACAGATGTGTGCATCGTCAGGTACAGTCAACGTGCCGTCGTACGGCAGTTGCGCAGCGCGATTGGCGGCAGACGTGCGCGTTGGGTTAGGGTTAGGGTTAGGGTTAGGGTTAGTGCGTGCCCATCGTGCGCAGTGAGCTCCGCGATGTCGGCAGGGCAGAACCCGTGCGCTTTGCGCCACTCGCGAGTACCTGACAGCTTTCACGGTGTTGAGGGCTTGCTGAACTGGGCAGGGCTCTGCTGAGCAGGCCTGCCAATATACCTACCTACCGTTGTTGTCGGTCACCGCAAACTGAATCGGACAAGATTTCTGACGAGCAGGCCTGCCTGCTGCGGAAACTGTGAGTCAAGGCGCAAGACACCATCGACTAGCTTGGTCATGACCATGTCCGGACTGCCCATATTTACCTCTCTGATATTTGGTCAACGCAAACGCGCCGCCCTCACATCCCCCCCCTCCCCGCCGACTTCAACTTCAACCTCCGCAGGCGACGTCCCCAAGTCGCGCGTCGCGCACTCGTGCTGCTACGACGCCGGCACCGGCACCATCTTCCTGTGGGGCGGCTTCACGAGTGAGCTCAGCCGCCTCCAGGACTTCTATACGCTGCACTGCGAGACCGCCACGTGGCGCGCCGTGACGCCGGGCAAGGCGCCGCCGCCGCTGCCGCCGACGCACGCGCCCGCCGCCGAGGGCGCGGCGATGGGCGGCGCCGCCGTCGCCGCCGGCCCGCCCGCCGGCCCCGCGGCGGCGGCGGAAGCGCCGCCGCCAGCCGCCGAGGCCCCGGAGGCAGCGGCGCTGGCGCCGGCGGTGGTGTCGGGGGTGGTGCCCGCGGCCGCGGCGGCGGCGGCGGCGGCGGCGCTGCCGCCGGCGCGCGCCTTCCACGCGGCGTGCTTCTTCGAGGACGCGCTGTACGTGTTCAGCGGCGCAAACGGCGACGTGCGCTACAGCGACGTGTGGCGCTACCAGGCGTGCGCGTCGCCGCCGAGCCTCGGCGTCCTTGCGGCGCGGCTCGTGCGCGCGGCGGCGGCGGCGGAGGGCGGCGGCGACGCAGACGCGGCCGCGGCGGCGGCGGCGGCAGCGCGCCACAAGCGCCACCTGCCGAGCGAGGTCGCCGACGCCGTGCTCCACTTCAACCAGCACGCGATGGGGCTTGCCACGTGAGCGCGCACATGCCGCCGCCGCTGCCGTCGCCGCCGCCACCGCTGGCCTCCACCGCGGCGGCGGCGCGCTGCTGCGGCGGCTGTGCGGCGTGACGAGGCGCTCCGTGAGCTGATGCGCCGCGCCCGCGTGTGCAGCACAGCCTTCTCCTTCCGTTTGACATTGTTTCCCGCCCTTCCCCGCCGGTACCGCGTCTTGGCCCGCCCCCCTGCCGCCCCACGCATGCTTCTGTGAGATGCGGGGGCGGGGGCAGCGGCGGCGGGGAGGGGCGGCGATTTTGTGGTGTGTCGTGTGTGTGCGCCGTGTTCGGTGGTCAAGACCGCAACTTCCTGTGCGAGTGCAGCAGCGGATGCCGCCGGCGTTGCCCCCCATGGCAACGCAGCAGCAGAGGTCAAACCGAAATCGTCCGCAGAGCCAGTAGCGGCACTGCTGCGGTCAGCGGCGTCAATGTCGGAAGTCTTTGTTCTGGCGCCATCGGCTGCTGCAGCGTGCCGATGGCGGCACTGGTCATCGTGCCCGCCGCCGCCGCTGCTGCTGCAGTCAGTGATGGTACGTGCAGGCGTGTCGTCTGCTGCGGCAGCGGCGGCAGCGCGGGGCGATGGCCGCTGTCCCTCCCTCCAGAGGAAGAGCGCCCCCTTCCGGTTTTCGAGGAAGGGGGTCGCTGAGTGCGGTGGCAGCGCTCCACAAGCACTGTGTGTGTGCGAGAGCGGGGCGTGTCTGATGACTGCCGTGCCGTTTTTTTCTCGTGTCTGTTGCAAGAGGTCGTTGGAGCATTGTCGAGCACCGTTGTCGGGAGCGCATTTGAGTTGTTTGTAGTGAGTTCTCTTCGCTCTCTCTCTCTCTCTCTCTTTGCCGTCACACACGGGGGCCCCTCCCCCATAGATGAGCGCTGCTGCAGTACCCGCAGCAGTGCTCCGCAGCATCCCCGGCCGGCGCCCCCCTCCCCCCCCCCCAAACCCCCCACCCTGGGTACGCTCGCTCCTCTCAGAGGGCAATTGTGTTTGTGTGTCACGGGGGGGAGGGGGGGCGTTGGGCGGCGCTGCGGGACGCTATACGTCCGTGCTGCGTCACGCGGATTGCCGTAGATTGTGCGTCCCAAGGCTCAATATATTGCAGCCACGATCGTCTGTGCGTCCGTGTGGAGGTGGCAGTAGACTGGCTGCGTTGCGGTCTGAAGTGTTCAAAGCTGCATGCACGGCGCGCCGGGCTTGCGTCGCCGGTGCCTTGCAAATACACGTTGTGTGGCGATTCTGTGCTTGTTAGCGCGTTATGCTCTTGCTTTTGGTGCAAGTTCGCTGGGCCATCTTTGACCTGATTCGGCGTGTCTCTGCTGATGCGCTTGTGCAGTAGCATACGGGCGGTCACTGCCTGGGCGCCTTTTGCAACATGCATAAACTCAACCACCTTTAGACTTAGAGTGTTTTGTCTTCACCTCAACATGTTGTGTCCCACACTGTGCCGCCTTGCTGAGAGATCTTGCTAGTTGACCATTGGTCAAGAGACTTTGAACACTGGGACAGTACTGAGGTTCAACCGTTGGCACCGTGCATGCGCGCTTTCGCATGGAGCCTTGCAATTGCGTGGGCCATCTTGCATCACATGTTCGCTAGCGCGCACCAGCAAGCAAGCAGACGCACTCGCTGATACCCATGGTGACCCACCATATAAGTGCTTCTGTTGCAAGCCTGCACACTTGTACGCGTAGAAAACTCATCAACATAATGTGATATCGTGTGGCCGTTGCAAAATCATTTGCATCCATCCAGTGCTTCCGCAGCTTGCACACTCTTTATTGCCACTCCAGCAAGTGAGCTCAACACCGGCGTGCATGTATTCATAAAAGCATGTCGGTGTATGAAATCAACAACCGGCAGAGTGTCTGTCAATGGCGTGTGCAGCTTCCGCGCTTATGGCTGAGTCTTGAGATGACCCCTAGGGGCGCTGGACGCACACCAGCGCCGTGCCCCTCACAGCGTTGAGAGAATGCGCAATGCTGCAGTGCACCGCAAGTTTTACTGCTGCTTGAGGAACATGGTGTATCGCACTCACGGAGTCGACTCAGGCGCTTAACGTCTCGCTTGAGCCAGTGGGATCAGCCCCCCGTTCGTGATTGATGCCATTCACCCCCATGCGCGCGCGCTGCGGGGGGGGGGACTAGACTGCTGTCAGTGCCTAGTCATCGCGGTGGCGTTGCTGAGCGCTGCAACACGCCTCGCCTCTCTGCATTTATCCGTTGGCTGGAGCCTATGTGGCACAGGCATGTGGCCGCAGCAAGCTGTCATCGCGGCCCGCAAACCGCGCCGCCTGCGCTGCCGCGCTAGCCAGGGGCTGCGCTGGCTGCGGTAGCGTCCAGCTGTCTCGCAAGTGCTGCCACACACAGACGCCGCTGCAGCGGCGCGCGCCGCCAGTGCGTATTCAGCAGCGGCGGCGCTGGCTCCAGGCGACACGCCGCTCGGCGCAGCCGCTGCGCGGACGCCGCGATGGCAGGGAGAGTCACCGGCGGCAGTGTCGGCCGTGCAACTTCAACGCGGGTCGCCACTCGAGTTGCCGTGAGCACGAGGCAGATCAGCTTGACCAGCCCGGTAGGTGTGGACGCAGAGGCCGTGGCGCTCGTGTATGGCGGGGCGTTCACGTATCATCAGCGCTCAGATGTCCGCGTCGCCGCCGGAGGGGGGGGGGTGCGCGTGCAGCGGGTTGCGCATGTGCTCCTCCATGACGGCATAGACGACCTGCGGCGCGCGCGCGGCAGCAGCAGCGGCGGCGGCGGTCAGGGCGGAGATGAGAATGCGGCTGCTGTCGGCGCTGCCGCTGCTGCTGCTACTGGGGCTTGGCGGCAGCTACGCCCCAGGGAGCACTAGGCTCGGCTGAGGCGTGAGGCCACCGCTGTATTGTGCTCATGTCCACATCGGGCACGCAAACACACTTGTGATGTCGACGCACTCCTCCCTACGGCCACAACGACCTGTGCGTCTCTGCACAGGAAGCGCATTGAGGGCAGTGTGGGGCCAGCGGGGGTGACGCATTCTACATAGAGGTGGTTGTGAATGCTCTGTGCTGTTCTTACCGCAGTACGCGCCCTTGAGCCACCTGCTGCAGAGCCTGAGGGTTAGGGTTAGGGTTAGGGTTAGGGTTAGCCAGCCCCTGCCACCCCCGGCCACCTCATCTCTATGGGCTGCACCGCAGGGCGTCGCTTAGAAACCATACTTCAACTCATCACTTCAACACCAGCCCGGCGGCTCAGTAGCGCATGCGCATCGGCTGCCCCTGCCGCAGGCAGCAGGCAGGACTGCACCACCTACACCACTGGAGCGCTCAAAGCAGAGCCGATGGTCGGTACACAGAGTTGCAGACAAAGACTTTGACAAACGCCTGCGAGGTGTCTCGGCAGCGCACACATACGCACAACCTGAGTCCACACAACAAATTTGACAAATGCGTGCAACGCGCGCGTACGCCGCCTGCGCCGTCGCTCGGCAGCGCACTACACATACGCACGTCCTGAATCCACGCGTTGAGCTGCCCCGCCACCGATAAAGCCTTTGACAGATGCCTCAAAGCAGAACCAATGGTCGGACGACGCCTTCGACGCAATGCCTGCAACGCGCACGTATGCCGCCTGCATCGTCGCCCGGCAGCGTGCACATACGGGGAATCGGCCTTAAAGAGTGTGAAGCTTTTGCGAAGAGTCTGGGGGAGGCAGCAGCATGTGCAGCAATCCTTGCATTGCACCGACCAGTAAGGATGGGCACACGGCTGCAGCAGAGGACTATCTGGTAGGCTAGCATAGAAAGCAGTCAGACAAGACGGCGCGCTCATACGCACGTCCTGAATCCACGCATTGAGCTGCCCCGCCACCGGCAGCAGCCAGCGCTCCATGAGCGTCGCCATGGGCGCAAAGTGCGCCGGCGGCAGCAGCGCCGCCGCCAGAAGCGCGTTGGACAGCGGCCGGCCCTCGCGCATGCTCTCTGCCAGCGCCTTTGCGGGAGGGGCAGCCCCCCCGCTCTTCTTAAAGAGCCTGGTGGAGAGGGGGAGGGGGGGGCGTTTTTGGGGTGGGCGGTGGCTCTGTGAGTGTTTGCGCACGCTCGAGATCAGGGTTGTTAATGACGTAATGACGCCAAACTACGTCACAGTAAGAAGTGCCGCAAGTACCTAAGTATTTCAGAGTGACGGACGTAATTACGCGTAAGTAACTACCTCGATGTGCCGTGATTAACAACCCTGCTCGAGAGATCCCAGCGGGATAGCGTGCACAAGCTCAATGGAAGCATACTTGCTGCATTTATTGTGGCGCAGAACAGCCCAAGGGTGTCCGCCGCTCAAGCGGAAGTAAATAAAGTACTTCTCAATTGTCGTCTTTTTACATCAGATGCTGCTGCTCCAATGTCAAATTGTAATTATCTAAAGGCCTGGGCATTCCCGAAGCTTATTCTTTTTAATAAAAATGAACAAAGAGAGATGATGGTTTTTGTAATCCTAGTATATTTAATATTTATTAGACATTTGTAAATGGGTTTGATAAAGTTTGGCAATGTATAAGCTTGCTTCTATAGTTGAGGCAAAGACAGCAAATTTTGCAAAAAATCCGCCTATGCTTAGCTCTACATCTTCAATAGTACAATTTTTCATGAATATTAAATTATCGTTATTAAGCTCCCAAGACTTAAATTCTCCGTTTAACAAATATAAGCTCAAACCTAATTGGAAAAAAGCTTCAGCATAAGGATTTGCTATTTTTAGAGCTGACATTTTATTGGTCATAAGCGACCTCCTAATCGATTTATTTTGCTATCAATAATTAAAGACTGATCAGAGGTACTCTTCTATTCGTTGTGGTGAGGGGCGAAGTGCGCAGCGCGGCAGCAGCGATAGCGCAGCAGCCCGGCAGCGCACGCGACAGTGACCTGCGCCTGCGCCTGCCTGCACGCGCGCGCCCTCGACGAAGCGTTGCTGCAGGATTGTCGGCGTTGCCGTCGTTGGACAGAACGAGGTGTGCACAGGTGGGGCACAGGAGAGCGACACAGTCTGCGCCGAGACTGCTGCTACACCCCCCGGGTGTTCGGGTGGAAGCTTGACATCAAATCATCTCGCCCCAAGCGAGAATTGACAAAAGGTACACATCGCGTACAAAGTCAATCACATAGCTCAGTGGTGGCAGTTGCAGCAGCGCTCGTCTCCTGCCAACGCGCTTGCGGAATTGCAGTGGCAAATCTGCGCAACGAGCAGTATGTACGTATGCGCACCTGCTGGCGCGATGCGACGGGCCCTGCTTTGAGGGGGTGGGGTCAGGTGACTACAGAGGGGGGGGGAGGTCTTTTCTTGGGAGATGGCTGGGTTTCCCCTGGGGGTGGCAACACTGTCAGCGGCTGCGATCCCTTCCCCCCACACCAGCGCACCGACGATACATCATCGCTATGTTGTATACATGCACCTTGTGTGCCACTCTGCTGCCTTGCCCTCAGCATAGAAAACGAGAGGAAGGTACGCATGCGCACCTGCTAGCGCGACGTGCCAGCGCGGGCGCGCCGCTGTGCACCGGCTCCGCAGGCGGCGCGCTGCGCAGCGCACACACGCGAGCGAGCAGAAGACAGAGAGCAATTTCAGCGTCAGCCATACAGCCGCAAGCGCCAAGATGAAAGTGGCGACATGCAGGCGGAGAGGCTGTGGGCCCGGTCGGCCACAGTAGGCACATGACGATAGATGGGCTCCGCAGGTGGCGCGCTGCGCAGCGCGCGCGCACGCGAGCGAGCGGAAGACAAAGAGCAATGCCGGCATCAGTCATACAGCTACAACGAGTGCCAAGACCAGAACGGCAATGTGCAGGCGGGGAGGCCGTGCATGTGACAATTGTGCCGTGACGCGCGCTGCTGCGGGCACGTGAGCGTTGCGAGGAGAGCAGTGATGCTGGCTTGCCAAGTTACCACAACTGGGTAAAAGGACCGTGAGTTACAGATGTCGCGGATGCGCGGTGGGCGCACTGCGGGAAAGTGCTGTAGAACCTTGTGACTGCTGTAGAACCTCCTGACCAGAGAACAAGGCGATGGCGGCAGACTTGCTGCGATCAACTGCGCCAGCCCGACGTGCACCAACGACCGACTGAAACGATGAACAGCTGAGCATCATCAAGGCCGTCATTGTACATGACACGCCGTCATGAGTTTGTTGGTAGGCGGGCCTGGTGTCCAGCAGCAGCTGCTGGCAGCACTGCTGGCAGCGTATGAATTCCAGCCGCCGTCTGCCGTCTGACTCAGTGCTCGCCTGGCCCAGTGGACTGCCGGCGACCGCCACACAGCCTCAAATTGTGAATTGAATCTTACCGCGCTACACAATCATACGACGCGGCGGTCACCTTGCCGGAGAGCTGTCGCCTTGCGCGTCCGCCGCCGCTGCCGCTGCCAGGCGCGCCGCCAGGTCAACAGCGGCCTGGTTCGCGGCCGCCTGCTCCTGAGTGCTGCTGCCGCTGCCGCCGCTGCCACTGCTGCCGCTGCTGCTACCGCTCTCGCCCGCCGCCGCAAGCTCTGGGCGCAGCGGGCGCAGCAGCATGTACACGCACGACGCGAGAACCTGGGAGTGCGGTGGCGGCGGCAGCAGCGCACAGTTCAGGGCGCTGTCAGTTTTCCTGGCGAGCGCATGCGGGGTTAGGGCAAGGGTTACGACGAGAGTTAGGGTTAGAGGTAGCGCGTGGCGCGCGTGAGCTTTGCCGTGCATGTTGCTGCCACGTGCTCGCGTCTTCTGCTGCTGTGCCAGCTCCGGGCACAGTGACCGCGCGCAGCAGCGTGTGCGCGCACAACGCGAGCACCCGCGTACACAGGGGCACGGCGACAGTATAATTTGAAGGTCATGTAGACTTCAAGTGCCCGGGCGCGATTCGCGAAGTGCGTGCGCGTGAATTTAATACTGAGCACTGCTGCCAGGTTCCGTAGACTTCAAAGCCCGCCAAAGCGCACCTTCGCGCTCGTTGTAAGGCGCGGCGCACAGCTTTTGAGCGTGGAACACGCGGCAGGTTCAGGCTGCTGCCGCGTCGTGACGACGCAACACGCACGGACAAGCGGGCCTTCGCGATGCGCACTTCAAGTTGGATGCTTCAAGAGCGTAAACGCGCGATCGGCAGCCGGAAGGGGGCGGAAGGGGATACGTGCTGTCAGGGCTAGGGCCAAAGCAGTTGACAGTGCTGCTTGAGGCGCATGCGTATGCACTGCCATCCGGGGTCTCAGTTCAACGCACCTGACAGTTACAGGTTGCAGTTGCCGCCGCGACCCCAGCCAACCGCTTCAGGCCCGACTCCCAGGGGTACAGCACTGCCCACGGCAGAAGTTGACGCACCAGGAGGAAGTTTGTCACCTGCGCCAAGGGGACACCATTGGGAAGTATTGTTACAAATGTTCATGGCTTCAGGGTACATGCGTCGAATCATGCACGTTGCTGCATATTCAATGTTGATGTCATCAAAGTGAGACGGTTTTATAAACCTTCAGCTGCATTACCCTAACTTAACTCTAGGCGGTAACAAAGCCGCGCTTGCCAGCACCTGAACCTCAGACTGAGAGCCACGCCAGACTGATGAAGTCTGCTGCAAGCGCAGCATTATTATTGATTGCGCAGCATAAAAATTGATTGCGTTCCGTCGTTCAATATCAGAAAACCTCACATTGCTTCGATGACAACAATTGCGCATGCTCACGAACCCCCAACCGTCTCCACACCCAACCACCCTCCGTCAGTCATGCAGGCTCACAAGCAGTGTCAGCGCTCTGCACTGCGGAAACGTGTGACGCTTCACTGCGTCAACGCTCAAACGTGTGACGCTCCACTGCGTCCACTGCGTCAGCGCTGAAACATGTAACGTTCCACTGCGCCAGCGCTCAAGCGTGTGACGCTCCACTGCGTCAGCGCTCAAACGTGTGACTCTCCACTGCGTCAGCGCTCAAACGTGTGACGCTCCACTGCATCAGCACTCAAGAGTGTGACGCTCCACTGCGTCAGCGCTCAAACGAGTGACTCTCCACTGCGTCAGCGCTCAAACGTGTGACGCTCCACTGCATCAGCACTCAAACGTGTGACATTCCACCGCAGCAGCGCTCAAACTTGTGACGCTCCACCGCGTCAGCGCTCAAACGTGTGACGCTCCACTGCATCAACGTGTGAAGCTCCACTGCGTCAGCGCTCACACGTGTGACACTCCACTGCAGCAGTGCTCACCAGCATCTCCACGGTGGACACGTCGTAGGCGACGCCGGTGGCCCCGTGCACGTACGTACACGCCTTCTTGCTGCGCCGCACGATCTCCAGGGTCTGCGCAGGCGCGCACAGCGAAGCGTAGGCAGTTGAAGTTGGCACATAGTGTGTGCATCAAGTACTCATCTAAAGCGTGAGATTTGGCGCATTGTGTGCATGTTTCAGTAGCTCGTTTACAGCGTGAAACCAATGAGAAGCGATGCCTTCTTGCTGCGCCGCACAATCTCCAGGGTCTGCACAATGACGCATCGCGGATCGTAGACAGTTGAAGTTGGCGCACTGTGTGCATGTTTCAGAGGTCGGCTAGGGCGTGCACCCGCTGAGGAGCGCTGCGCGGGCGCGCATCGCAGAGCGTAGGCAGTTGAAGTTGGCGCATTGTGTGTGCATCAACAAAACGGTCATGATCCATTGCTCCATTGCGGTCACAAATGCGTATGAGCACACGCTTGATGATGTGAATGCAAGAGCTGCATATCATGCACTTCTCTTAGGGTTTCCGCTCCTCAGGCGGAAGTAAATAGAGCACTTGTTCACAGCGTGCACCCAGTGAGCGTTGGCGAATTGTGTGCATGTTTCAGAAGCTGGTTTACGACGTGTACACATGAGAGGTGATGCCCTGTCACCTGTGCCGCGAGGCCTCTGCAAGTTCAACATTGAAGTAGACGCTCCTGGCTAACAAAACGTCATCAGCTGATTAATTTGACTCCGGCTATCACGCCCATTCAGGTGCGGTAGCATAAGCCTCACGTGGCTTGCAAAGGTGGGAACGCGGCATGCAAAGGTAGGAAGTGGCACAGAGCGGTGGAGTCGACATGATTAGTATGAGGGTTGAGTTTACGCTCAGGCTTAGGGTTCGCGCTACGGTCAGGGTTAAGGCCAGGGTTAGGGTTGGCAAAGCCTTGTACCAAAAGCTTGCGCACATTTCGCCAGACGTTACGCGCAGCAGCCCAAATGTACACGCTCAGCGAGAAAAACGTACTTTGAAGTATTCAACAAAGATTTACATTCGGTATATATGACGAGAGGTGCGCATGGCCTGCACGACAGCTCAGGAACGTGGCATCGACAGCAAGTTGTTACTGTTCTGCTTGTTGTCACTACTTCAAGTCAGTGCTGGCAATTACCGGCGGCAGCGACGTCTTGCGCATGCCGCGCTTCACGGTAGTGCGCCCCCCTCCCGGCGGCGGCGGCCGCGGCGTCGTTGCGCCGTATGCAGCGCTGCCGCCGCCGTTGCCATTGTCGCCGCTGCCTGCGGGGCGCACGATCCAACGCGTAGCCCCCAAGGGCGAGAACGACATGCGCGCGCACTCCCCCTGCGGCGGCGGAGACACACGAGTAGGGCTAGGTTAAGGCAGAAGAGTGGATGAAACTGTAAGTATGTAGCTCATGTGCACGGGCGGGCGGCGCGGCATGCAGTAGTGAATGGCAGGTCTCCTGGACTGAGCGGAGGTCACTGCACGTGCAGGCAGTAGGTCCACGGACTGCTTTGTCCCGCAGCATGCAATGTCAACGGGGCGCCTAATCGTGGCCCCTGCCCTCACGCTAGCCCTAATCCTAGCCCTACCCCTAATTCAAGAGGGCGCGAGGTGGCCAAGGGTTCAGGCACGCGGGGTGACGAGATACCGCAGGCCAAGACCAGAACCATGTGACCATGACGGTAGCAGTGCAATTCTCTTGGAGCGGCTGTGGCGCACGTCCCCCAAGTCCCTGTCGCACGCTCGTGGCGGCTGTAGCCCTAGTTTTGGATCTGACCGTAGTTCAACTCTGGCCCTAACCCTAAGCGTCAATTGCATGTAGCGCGACCTGGCGCGGGACTGCGGGTGGACCTCAGCAGGCTCGTGTTGCTGGAGCCACAGCTGCCGCTGCAATGCCCGCGGGTGCTCTGAGCGTAACCCTCACCCTGATCCTGGCGTCAATCCTGGTGTTGACAATCACCAAGTGATGCAGTCAAAGCGCCAGCCACGGCCGCACCGCCTGTGGCAACCGCCTCACCCTGACTGAGGCATTGCTACACGCATTGCAGGGTGAAGCGTGACCCCTGAGCGGCGGGCGGGCGGGCGCACAGGCAGCGGTGCTCAGGCAGAGGGTTTGGTTCAGGGTAAGAGCTGCGGTGGAGACAAGGGGGGCGTGCAACGCTGGGCGTTGGTCATGGATCGTCATGCACTGGGTGGGGTGCGACTTAACTCCCACTTTCGCCCTCAACCCCGCATTCTGGAAGCAGTGCCGCGTTCAGATCTGGCCCTAACCCTAGGTGGGGGGTTGCATGCGCGGAGAAGGCGGCGGAGCAGTGAGATTGCCAGACGGCGAAGGCTGCGCGCAGTCCGTCCACGACATCCCTAAACCTGACCTCAACCCCGACTTCACCCCCACCCCGATGACATTACCGCGCTCGAGCGCTGCATCTTCTGCTACCACCTGTGTCGTCACAGAGTCGAAGAAAAGTTGCATACAGCATTCCGTAGAGAAAGACCATTACCGACTACATCAACCTTTGCCTCACCGTAACTCTGACTTGTCATGCACGGCTCTCTGTTTGAGAGCATGCTCACCGGGAATAAAAAGCCTTCCGGGTAGTAGTTGCCGTCCGCGATGAGGAAGGCCAGGAACTTGATGATGTCGTGCGGCGGCGGCTCGCGCGTGACGCCGTCGATGATGCCCTTGACGTGCACCTGCAGCAGCGATCAGCATGGGGCAAAGGAGTGTCAACTTCAACACCAGAAGGGGCTGCACCGCGCCCTGGCGCCACCGCAGCACCTGCGGCAGCGCTCAGCACCAGAGCAGAAACACCACAGCTCTGATAACGCACACCCTTGACTGCCCTTGGTGGTGTTAAGGAAACACCGACGGGCGCGCGGGCGCTGCCCGTGTCAGTGGCCACACGGCCTCTCAGAGCACGGCGCAAAGAGCATGTGCACGCGTGGCACTCGTTAATGGAGCTGTTGATCGCGGTACGTGGTGCCGACGTGATGCCTGGCACTCTTTTGTGGAGCTATTGACGGAGGTACCGGCATGGTGCCGATGATGCCCGGTGCCGGCGTGTGACAGCTGCACCGCAAAAACTTAACCCAGGATTGGCCTAACTTTAACCCTAACCCTAACCCTAACACTGAGCATGCCACCGGCAAAGCAGGAGCTGCAGCAGATGGCAACGCGGCAAAAAACCCGCAACTCCTAACCCTAACCCAGGTCGAGGACTGGAGCAACTGATGGCCAAGTAAGGGCTACCTAGTCCGCACAAGCATCTGGCCATTTCACTCCCTGTACCGCTGCTGCAGACTGCCCCGCATCTGCTCACGGTAGCAGCTACTGCTGCACTCCCGCCAAGTGTCTTCACCTTCAACCGGGGGGGCAGCTGATACCGCTAATCTACGAGCCATCTTGAGCTTGCTGTGCTGCACCTCGAGACTGTGCCCCACACTCGCCTGCAGCAGCCATCGTGCCGCTGTCACTTCAAGTGCAAGTTCCTATGTCACCTTGAGTTTGGTGAGCCGCAGCTTAAGGTTGTCGCCCCTCTTGGCCAGTTGCAGCCGCCACAACCAAGCTCCACCAGTTTCAACTTAGCATCAACAGCATTTACATGCTTCAATTTGGTGTGCCGCAGCGCGAGGCTGCCATTGTAACTTCAACTTCAATTTAACGTCACCTTGAGCTCGGTGTGCCGCAGCTCGAGGCTGCCACTGTAACTTCAACTTCAATCTAAGATCACCTTGAGCTTGGTGTGCCGCAGCTCGAGGCTGCCGCCCGTCTTGGCCTGCAGCAGCCGCCGCAGCAGCGCCCCGCCGCCGCCGCCGTCCGCCGCGGTGGTCGCGCCGGCGCGCAGGCTCAGGCTCGGGTCCTTGAGGCACGACGACAGCGGCAGGCGCGTCGCGCGCAGCGCCCATGCGCGGCAGCGCCCCTGCACGGCGACGCGCGGTGCAGTTGACGTTCTGGGTTTTGTTATTCACAATCTAAGTTCAGATTACATCAAAAGCGTCAGTACTTACGTGCTGCAGGTGCTTGTGGTCAATCAACTACGAAAGCGTCAAACTACGCGTGAACTTAGCGGCGCCCTTGCACGGCACCCAGGATGCAATGGACGTATCGCGCGAGCTGGCGCTGCCCTTGTCCTCTGCCCCCTCACTCTACTGCTCCTGCATCAGTGACACCTCAAGGAAATCAGGGTGGGGTCCTTGAGGCACGAGCTCGTGCAGAGGCAGGCATGTCGCGCGCAGCGCCCACGCGCGGCAACGCCCCTGCACGGCGATGCGCGATGCAATGGACATTCTGCGCGTAAGGCAAGAACCCGGCTTCGGCGGCAACAAGAAGCCCCCCCGCTTCCGCAAACTTGTGTGCCGTGCGTTGCGCCAACTCTCAGTTGGGCAGCGCCGCTGCACGGCGGCGCGCGATGCAGCGGACGTTTTGCGTGAAGCTCGTGCTGGCGCTGCCACTGTTCTTTTGCCCCCACGCTTGACTGCTTCTGCATCAGTGACACCGCCATGAAATCAGGGTCGGGCCCTCGAGGCATGAGGGCAGCGGCAGGCGCGTCACGCGCGGCGCCCACGCACGGCGACGCGGTGGTGCACGATGGAGGCAGCCCTCTCGGTTAGGGTTAGTGTCAGGGTTAGGGTTTGGGCCAGCGTGTGCCATGGCGCGTGCGGTGCGCAGCGTGCTCAAGGCGCTCGGCGCGATCGCAATGATGATGCTGCGCGCCCGCTCTCTGTGGCCATTCGCGTTGCAAAGGAGACGCCGAGGCGGCGCGGTCGATCTACGACGGGGCGCCTGCGCTGCTCTCGCGTTCTCTCGCTGCCATGGCCGCCGCGTGCTGCCATGCGCAAAGGGTCAGGGTCGCAGTGAGTGCCGGGGTGCGTCCAGTGGCGCTGCTAGCGTGCGCAATGTGCGATCGCGGCTCGGTCTCGCTGCACGGCGACGACGCGCGCCGCGGTAACTCGTGGTACAAGGGCATGTGTACCGTCCGCGCCTCCGACCTGCTGTGCTTCGAGGTGCGCGCGGGCGCAGCGGTTTTGCCACGAGCCGCACGGCTCTAGCACGACTGATGCGCCACCTGCCCCTTTCAATGTCTTGCAGATCCTGATGCTCGAGGCCTCGGAGACCTCACCACAGTGCAGCCAGTCACCGCGACACAAGGCATAGGTTAGTGGTGGGGTTCACAACACCGTGTGCCACACCTCCAGCCGACCGCACCTCCATGCGCCGCACGGCACGAGCTCGAACACGACTCATGTGCCGCCTGCGCTTCTGACCTCGTGCAGATCCTGATGTCACAAGGACACCCCGCTCAAGTACGTCCAGTCACCTCAACACTAGGCGTAAGTTGAAGTCAGCGCATGAATACTGACGGCCCATGGCGACTTGCGCACACAGACAGATACCCTGAGGGATCATGTCCGGCACCATGATGATCATGTGCAAAAGCCGTTGCCACTACCTGCAGGCCGCGCGCTGACTTCCACCGAGGTGCGTAGAACCTGTAATATCCCTCGCAGCCGCCGCTGCGCATCACATCTCATCCAATTGCCAAGCGCATCAGCAGCAACAGCATTAAGGCTACATCCCCCCCCCCCCCCCCTTCCCAGGACTTCACTGTGATCCTTAGAGCCTCTCGTGATAGTGATAATGAAGCAAACGCTTGCCAGCCTTGATATAGTCCGATGCACATGCAATGCTGTGTACCCCCCCCCCCTCCCCGCCCCTGAACGCCCGCGGTCACAAGTGAAGGGCTTACTCTGACCCTCACCCTCACCCTAATTCTAACCCTAAACCTAGCACCGACCCCTACTGAGTGAACGCACGTGCGGGCATCCCTGGCAGGCATTTAAGCCAGTGGCATAGTGTACCTGTTGCCTGCGACCATCGTCGCCACGTGCTGACACCGTTGCTCACGCATGCGTACATACATTCATGGTGTAATAACCATGTACTTAAAGTATGTAGAAGTACATACACATGAATATCTACACCCATAAATAACGTAGAGACGAAGGCCAATGATGGAAACGGAAGGGGCGCATTGCTGTCTTGATATCATGCCAGAGGTAGGCCTCATGAAACTTCACCGATGAGCAGTGTTACCTGATACAGGGCCAGCGTCGCGGCAAACTCGTCCGCGTCCTGTGTGCGCGACTTGGACTTGCGACTCAGCGCGTCGAGTCGCGGGCGCGCCACAAAGGCCAGGACGACGATCGCGGCGGCGCGGAACAGCCTGCGCATCGCGACAGCGCGTTACACGTGCAGCCGGCACGTGAGGTGTGTTGGTAATTGCGCTTGCTCTGTGGCTGCTTGGGGATTATCCCCAAGGTGTCGGCTGATAAGTGTTCGTGTCTGTTAACAGTGACAGCTACCACGGTTACTCAACCGCCACAACAATGCCGAGTTGTTGTTGGTGAACGCACACATGTGTTTTCGGATAGCTCGGACACATCTTGGCTCTGAGCTCCTGCTGCTGTCAAGTTGATGAACTACTGTGGAGGTGCTGCATTCCGCAGGCACCCGTGATAAGCGCCGAGCGGACGACGAGCGATAAGAGAATGCGCCTCTGCACGCTTTGCAGCACGCGCAACGTGCCGCTCGCTGTCAGCGGCGCTCTCCGAGACGACCTGTGCGCCTCCTATTATCAGACTTATGGCTTCCGCTCTCGAGCGTCATTGCCGCGCCTGACAAGTTTCAGCACCGGACGAGGATTGCAGACTTCAACTTCAAGCCCGCTTCTCCCGGGCGCACCGACACCAGTGCTTCTGCATGTACACGTTTCGCTTTGATGTGCTTATTAGCGTGCTTCTGCACACCGCAAAGCAGGCACGCGGCGAGCGCTGCTGCTGCGTGAGCACGAGGCACGAAGGGTCCAGCCCCCCCTCCCCCTCCCCGTCGCAGTGCCACGGTTCTGCATGCAGGTGTTGTCGGTGCAATGCACGACCCCGACCCTGACCCCAACCCCTACCCTAACCCTAACCTAAACCCCAACCCTGACCCTAACGCTAATTCCTGCCCCAACCCCGTGCGCGTGTGTCCGGCAGTCCAACGCACGCTGCTGCGCTCCTCCCCGCCGCGCCGCATCTGCGTCGTGCCGCACCAAGCCCGTGCGCGCCGCTGCCGCAGCACCCCACGCGTGAGCGTCTGCGCCGCCATCGAGCGCACCGCCGCCGCGCGCGCACCGCACGCCCCAACGATTCAGCATCTACTTGCTCTCGCTGCCGTGCGCCGTCAATGCCACAATTGCGCCGCAGCAGCGCCCGTCGTGCCGCACAGGGCACGTGGCGCGCCGCCGCAGCAGCGGCCCACTCAAGTGTCTGCGCTGCCATTGACCGCACCGCTATGCGCGCGCACGCACTGCGCCCCAACGACTAGCATCAACATGTTCTCGCTGCCGTGCGCCGCCAATACAACAATCGCGCCCGCAGCAGCGCCCGTTGTGCCGCACCGGGCGCGCGCGCACTGCCACAGCAGCCCACTTGAGCGCCTGCGCCGCCATTGCGCATGCACTGCGCGCCAACAACTACCATCAACCCAGCTCTCGCTGCCGTGCGCTACCCAACGCGGCGACGCAGCAGCAGCAGCAGCAGCAGCAGCAGCGGCAGCAGCAGCAGCAGCAGCAGCAGCGGCAGCAGCAGCAGCAGCAGCAGCAGCAGCAGCAGCGGCGGCAGCAGCAGCGCTCACCGGAGCCCCTCCAGCACGTCGTCAGGATCCGGGTCCATGACCCCCTCCTCCTCCCAGCGCCACAGCGGCCGCCGCGTGCGCCGCGCCGCCGCCGGCCCCTCCGCAACCGTCCTGCGCAGCCGCCGCAGCAGCTCCGCCTGCGCCTGCTGCCGCTCCTGGCTGCTGCGACGCCCGCCTCCGCCGCCGCCGCCCGCTGCGGCGGCGGCGGCACCGCCGGCCGTGGGTGCGTCGGCGTCTGCGGCGCGCGTGGCGCAGGGGCGTAGGTGGTGAGCACTGCACGCATTCATACTCTCTGGTGGCAATCAGTATAGCTGCTTGGATTCCGCCGTGTTCCGCTCGCGCTGACATGGCGCTGCAATGTGCATCGCGTAGCGCTGCTGTGGCGCGTTGCGCAGCGCCGCTATGGTCAGTGTTCGTGTCGATGCTCCGCGGCAAGATCCACATGCCAACGACACCTGCTGAGCAGCGCTGCAATGCTGTAATCAGCTGCCCCCCCATGGTTGAAGTTGATGCTGATGTTCCACTTCACTTGCTGCGCCAGCGGGCCAGCCGGCCCATCCACTGTCAGAGCGGTTTTGATTGATTGTCCACGGCGGCGCGATCAGGACCGTGCACTCGCGAACACTTCCGTCGCCGAGCTCTCCCAGAATTCACTCCGATGTTGAAGCTACGCATGGCAGAACAGTTACGTCTTGCCTACGTATGCCATGAGATCTTGATTGGATCCTGAGTAGAAGTACTGCAAGTTCTCATCTGCACCCTGGCCATCACAAAACGCGCAGTTGACTCGCCGGCGGCGTCGTCCTCGTCCGGACATCCACTTGAATGTTGAAGTTATAGCAATTAAATGCACAGTTGACTCACCGATGGCGTCCTCTTCGTCAACCGGCCAACGTGGCCACTGTCAAAGCGCTTTTTAAATTCAGCACGGCGACGCGGTCAGCGCCGTGCACACGCGAGCACTTCCATCACCAACCTCCGGTAATTCACTTCTATGTTGAAGTTACACTTGTCAAATGCGAAGTTGACTCACCGGCGGCGTCCTCCTCGTCAACCACCCTGATGATCTCGACGCTTCCGGTGCCCACTTCGATGTTGAATTTACAGTATCCAACTGCGCAGGCGACTCACCGGCGGCGTCCTCTCTCGTCAACCACCTTGATCATCTCGGCACTTCGGTGCCAAGCTCCTGAAGCCCACTTCAATGAAGATACAGTATCCAAGTGCGAAGTTGACTCACCGGCGGCGTCCTTCTCATCCGAACATCCACTTCAATGTTGAAGTTGTAGTATTCAACTGCGAAGTTGACTCACCAGCGGCATCCTCCTCGTCGACTGCCCTGATCATCTCGTCCAGCTCTCGCTCCAGGTCCTTGAGCCTGTCTTTTGCCGCCGGCTCCGCGGAAAACGGCATCAACGGCTCAGTCTGTTGAGCGTCGCTGTTGGACGGCGGCGGAGGACCCCACGATGGCCGGTCGTCGTCATCATCGTTGTCGCTGTACCCCCCGTCGGACTGGTGACCGTCCTGGCGACACGAGGCGCATGGAAATGGCGGCGTTGCCTTTAGTGCGTGGCAGTTTACTGTGCGTGGCAGTTTACTGCCGAAGCATCTTGGGTGTGAGGGTTTTGCGAGGGACCAAGAGAGGTACCAGCCTGCTGATGAGAGGTAGGGTAGTACCTCACTATGGTTGAGCATCATCATCAGCAGAGGGTGCGCACGCACACCGGCCCAGCGGACAATGGTCTGCTGTGGCAGCTGCAGCCGCGCGCCGTCGGGGCGACAGACAGCGCACGCAAACAAAATTTTCACACTGGCTGTGAAACCGTTCCACGTAGGGCGCCCGGTGCAGTGCATCTCTGTGACGGCGCATCGCATCAGGTGCCCGCGCAGTCTCTCAGCACTGCCACATCGCTTGCGCACGCGCGCGACGCAGCACCCGTGCAGGACGGCGGCGGCACCGCGCCGAGGGGCGGAACGGAGGGCGCGCCATGAAGGTGTCAGTCGGTGATTTGGTTATGATCCGACAAGTGGCCCAGCGGGGTCGCGCGTATGCATTGGACCCCAAGTACATGGGTCCTTGGCAAGTTGAGGCGCAAGCCGGCAAGTCTGGTTTGTCTTTCATTTGCTGCATGATGGGGCGGCGCATCAGGCACACCACGGCTCATGTTGAGAACATGAAGCCATTCCACCTCAGGCTCGTTCAGTTTGAGCACCAGATGCTCAGCCCTCAGCAGCTGGAGGAGCTGCCAAACGCTCGCGGCCACGCATTCCCCGTGCTTGTCTGCACCTGCGTTGCTGTGAAAGTATTATACAGAGCACACACAGCAGCAACCTCGGCCTTGTATTAACCTCAAGCCTGACCCGCGCCTCGTAACACACTATGAACGCCAGCCAGCGCAAGGCAGTGCGTCAGGAGGGCGGTGGCGGCGTTGGCGTTGTTTGTTTTGCGGCGTCGGGCGCACCCGCCGCTTGCGGCAGACGCCGGAGCGCTGCTGCGGTCCTCATCGCTCAGGAACCCCCCAAATACTCCCCTTACGAGTGATCCTAACCCTAACCCTAGATCTAAGCAAGCCTGGCCAGTCCACGCGCCAAGCACGAGTCAAGCAGTCTCACACGAATGGCATGTACCTCAACAACCTCCTGTGGGCGTTGCTCCGCAGGTGCCTCGCGCCGCTGCTGCTGCTGCATCCCCGCACCCTGCTGCTCCGGCGGCTGCTGCTGTTGCTGCGGCGGCGGCGCCTGCAGCTGCTTCTGCTGCGGCGGCGGCCGCTGCCACGGCTGCTGCTGCTGCTGCTGCTGCTGCTGCTGCTGCTGCTGCTGCTGCTGCTGCTCTTGCCACGGAGGCGCGCCGCCGAGCGGTGGCACATAGACCTGCTGCTCATCGTACGGCGCGCGCTGCGGGTACTGCTGCTGCTGCCAGGCCTGCTGCTGGATGAAGCGACAGAGGCGGCGAAGTCAGGCTGCTGAACCATGCTGTGTGCATGTGCCGAGGGCGTGGATGTTGCGGGGCTTCGACTGAGCGGTAGGTATGCTTGCTCTTTCACCATTCACACAGAGGTTGAGCGCATACCACTGCACGCGTGCTGGTGCTCGCTGTAGTGTGCTCGCTGCCAATGTACCTATGCTGCGTGCGCTGTGCGTCGAGGCTCCCCGAATCGGTCGCGCATGCACGCAGAAAAATGCGCTTTGGCGACGCGGTGCTTTGCGGTGCGCGGCTCGCTCATAGAGTTTGCGCCGTCCTAAAAGCTGCCAATTTAGAAGTCAGGCCTTGATGCTACGGGCTACGACTACTGCTTGTTGTTGACGTCACCATCCTAGAACAGGTTGCCAGTTTTGGTCACCGTCCGCGTGTGCACTTGTCACGTCGCATGCAGCGCCGCCGCCACGCGGGATTCGCGACAGTAGTAGCAGCAATGGTGACGCACGAGCGGCCAGCGTCACAGCACGCGGCAACGCACGCGCGCAGTGCAGCGCGCGTGACAGCACACACGGCGATGGCGCCACGTGCGAGCACATGCTGCTGAAGGCCTGGTCATGCCAGTATTAAGGTTAGGGGTGGAATCGCATGCATGCAGTGCATGCAGATGCGTTTTTGCGGCTCGTTGCACTGAACCACATGCAGTCATATTGTGACAATACCCAAAACTCAAGGGCAGCTGGCAGCTTAGGATTGACCGCCAGGGTGGGTTCCTCATGGCGTACGAGAGAAGCTGTCCAGGCCTACATGCGGTGCAGCGTCGCAAACTTCAAGTGGCGCGCAGCATCACCACGAACGTGGCGATTTCACCAGAACTTGCACGTACGATTGGTTGCACATGACCATGAATCGCAGCGAGGTGTACTTTTTATAAATTCTCGCTCAGGGCGCGAAAAAGCCCAGAAGGTGGATGTCCACGCACCTGCAACCAGAATCTACACGTGTCTTTGTGAACACCTTGAAAGGCTCAATGCACATTGCGGATATCTTCTAAACGACAAGTGAGGTATACCTTTGGGGCCAGAGTAAGATTTAGGCTCATAAACTCAAGCTGCTGCTGACCCTGCTCAACGCCCAGAAAGCGGACCAGCAGCCATGGTTTCGGCTTGCTTGTACCAGTTGATGTGCCGGATCAGTCACAGTAAATCATGAACACAATCTGATATTCCAAAGTGCTGGGTAGGAGCCCGTCCGAGGACTTCTGCACTAGCTCGCATCGTAACAGCTGCGAGATCCCCTGCCGATCGTTCAATTCGTGGTCAATAGGGCGCGCACCTGCTGCTGCTGCTGCTGCTGCTGCTTGTGCTGCCACAGTTGACGCTGAAGCACCTGTCTCTGCTGCTGCTGCTGCACCACCCTCAGCTGCAGAATCCTCTGCTTGAATTGCATGTTCCGCAGCTTCGCCTGTTTCAGCCTCTGCGCCTCCACCACCATTTGCAGGACTGTTGCTCGGTCAGGAATAGAATCCTGCAGCTGCTGCTGCCGCTGCATATGTCATAAGTATGCCACTACACACACACACACATGTCCCATCTTCAACATTGGCAGTTGGCGGCAGTTACAAAAGTTGATGTTGATGTTGTTGATTGGTCAAGCTGCACCAATCAAGCTGCAAGCCGCAGTGACCAACTTCAAAGCAGAAAGGAGTGTGTATGCACACGCCACCCCCCTGTCAGGTCTCACAACGGTCAATCAATGCCGACATGTGGGCCATGTACCACTATAGGGCAACTGGTGGCTGCCAAAACCGAGTCACCCAGGGTCCCCCTCCGCCGCCAACTTGAAGCCCTAGTTCCAGCAACGCAGATATGAGACCACAATGCAAAGCGGGATGTAGAGGCTCCCTGTGAGTGGGGTGTCACAGGCTTGAAGTTTTGAGTACTGCCTGCAGGTGCCGTTGCAGCGGAAACCCAGGCGCGTGAATTGTGTCTTCAGCGGGCAAAGCAGTCACCCACAGCAGAAGCCAGTGCACCATGGAGAAGCAGCCTCACTAGGTGCCCATCTCATTTGTGTGCCCAGATGTCGTCGATGCACTGCACCTTGGTTCCTGGGCGCATGACTAGGGAGGCTTCTCTGCCAAACTGGCACACGCGTAAGCCAATTTGTTCTATACTTCTACACAACTGAAATCGATGTATGCAATGACATCCGCTGTATCCATCTGCTGCAGTACGATTGAGTCCATACTTAGGGTTAGGGTTAGGCTAACCCTAACCCTAACCCTAACCCTAACCATACACAATAACCTCATGAAGCATTCTGATGGTCCGTGGTGCTTAGCACATGCCCGCGCAGCCCCCGAGCGTTGTGAATGTCATCAGCAAAACTTCAAGACAGCAGGCGCCGGAGCAGCAAGCCACCAGCAACACAAGGGAGCACCCAGAAACATTGAAGAAGAGTCGTCATCGCGCAAACCGCCCCTGTACATTACAGAAGAGCCTTTTTGCGCGCCAGCGCCGCCCATGCGCCGGGCGTCACAGCAACACAGCCCTCAGCAGCGCTCAGTAGCGCACCATACTCCTTCCCACTTCAACATGCAATACATAGTACACTCAATAGATAACCCGAAACAGCGCTGAAGGGGGTGTTCCTGTTCGCGACTGCGCGCGTCCGCCACTTGGGGGGGTGCTCTCACATACCCCCTTACCCCCCCCCCTGCCTCTTGCCTCAATAATGATGTCTCGTTGCCTCTGGTTACGTCACCACCACGCTCTGATAGACGGGTACCAGGTACTGCGATCACAGGAGCAAGAGAGCGGGGAGGGGGGCGGAGGGAGACAAAGAGGGAGCTCAGTGAGAGAGTGACGAAAAGGCCTTGGTTGAGGATTTAGCGTCATTCATACATGCCAGTGCCTCAGCACACTGCGGATGATACGGTTCTGTATACGCTAACCCTTAACCTAACCTTAGGAGGACTTCGTCCGCCTCAAGACCCCCGCCAACGGACCTTGAAGAGAGAGGTACGCTTGCGCATTGAGCCACTCTCAAGTATTCATATTCTGCAGGTAGCACCTGGAAGCAAGCTGGACATCTACCGTCTAGATTTTTGCGCCCCTAAGCAAGAATTGGTTCGAAGAGCAAGAGAATCCGATCCTGAAACAATCCATCAACAAGACGACCGCGTACCTTGATGTTGATGAACGCGTCCTCGCCGCCGTTGACTTCAAACGCCTCCAGCGTCTCCACAATGAGCTCGCCGAGGTTCTCGCGCCGCTGCTGCCCGTAGTCAATGGTGTCCCCTAGGTTGTCTGGGGAGGGGGGGGGAGGGGAAGGCGGGGGGGGGGGGAGGCGGGGGGGGGGGGGGGGGGCAGAGCAGTGTCAGTCAGACGTGTGAGCATGACTTGCAGTGGAAATTGCAGGCAGGAAGGCCCCAAGTGATGCGTGAAGTGAACACGGAAGTGGGGCTGGCACCTGATTCGGCTGCACCTGCTGGTTGTGTCAGCACGGGGTTGTCTGGTGCGCGCTTCCGGGGGGGGGGGGGGGGGCAGAGCTCAACGATCAACGGCAAATGCCCACCCCCACTTACGCAACTACAGGCATCAGCAATCGGGATGATGATGCGCACGTGCGCGACGCGCCTGTGCTGCTGACTCTCTCACCTCCACTTAACCCAAGTAGTATCGGCAAATGCATAGCCTCAGTAATTCAGCGGCCGGTGCACACGCATTTGTGCGGTGCGCGCTGGTGATAGTAGTAGCAAACCAAAGCTCGCTCAGAAATGCGATCTCACCATTGTTCCTGATGAAGATGTTGAGTATGGGCAGTATCTGGCGGTAGTACGGGACGAGCGCCTGGCCAATGAGGGCCTGGCCATCTGTGCCCTGGTCGCACGCCACCAGCGCCTGCAGCACCTTGAGCACCTGCAAGGGGCGTGCGTGCATCAAGCCACGGGTTATATCTAGAGACTAGGGCTAGTCTTTTGACAAATTGGGCCATCTTTTACCTCGGCGTGCACGGCGCAGCGCCTTGGCCTGGCCACGACGCCCCTGATGGGCACGTCGAGGGCCAGAGATTCTTCAAGTTGAGTTGAACTCAAGTTGGAGACGACGTCAGCTCCAGGGGCAGGCGAAACCCGACCCTCACGGCGCGCATGCCGCACGCCATGGGCAGGTATACTTTAAGTTGAGGTTGAAGTTGAAGTCGAAGACGAAGTCAGCCGGCAGCGGCTCTCACCTTGACGATGACGCCCTTGCTGCGCACATCGAGGTTAGGTCAGGGGTATCTGAAGTTGAAGAAGAAGGTGAGTTTGAAACGAGGTCAGCTTTAGGGAACAGGCAGAAGCTGATTCTCATGGCGTGCATGCCGCAGCGGCGGCTCACTTGACGATGACGCCCTTGCTGCGCACATCGAGGTTAGGTCAGGGGTACTTCAAGTTGAAGAAGAAGGTGAGCTTGAGACGAGGTCAGCTCTAGGAACAGGAGAAGCTGACTCCCATGGCTTGCATGCCGCAGCGGCGGCTCACTTGACGATGACGCCCTTAATGAGCACATTGAGGTTACGGACACGGATACTTCAAGTTGATGTAGAAATTGAGGTGCGAGACGGCTCACCTTGACAATGACGCCCTTGATGCGCGTGTTAAGCGCCGTCTTGATGGGGATGATGAGCTGCGGTATGACCGGCAGGACCTGAGCGCGCGCCAGACGCGCAGACGGACGGCAGCGAATGCGAGCAATGCATCGCCGCTGAGCCATGTGACGATGCAGAGCGGTGTCACAAAAGTGAAAGCGCGCACGCGGCGCTGCTGAGCCATGTCACAATGCGGAGCGGTGTCACACAGAGCCAGCGCCCAGCGCCCCCCCCGCTTTGCCACCCCCTGATACGTGGTGATGCACTGCATGCCATTGCGAACGAGAGTGCTATGCCCCCCCCCCCCCCCCCCCCCCCGTTGCGCGCTGGTAGGCGGTGGTACACTGCGTATCGTCGCCGTCGCGCGCGCTGCAATCTATTGCGTGTCCAGCTCCGCACCACACTCACAATCCTTCTGGAAACTGCAACAGGCAACTGCAGAGCGCTGCCATTTCAGTGTCCCACACGGTGCAATGATTCTGTTGTGCAAGCGCGGCGTGAGTGCCAAGGGCTGAGGCGCCCTGCGCGAAGGCAGGCAGTGCCTTGAAGACAGCGTTCTGGAGGCATGATTGACGATTGCTTGTCACATTCTCGTAGGTGTGGCAAGGGACAACTCTGAGGGTGAGGGTTGGAGTTAGGGTTAGGCTAACCCTAACCCTAACCCTACCCTAACCCTAAGCGGTTGTACTCGTGACGCACTCGTAGGGCCTGGACGTGGGCTTTGACAATCCGCCAGGCGCGCCGTGAGGCCCGCTCTTGTACACACCTCCAACCCAAACGCGCTGCTAGCATGCCGCACTACAATGTTTGCAGCGGCCGCAAGGTAGCACATTCATCAGGATGGGGTACTGTTCTTATGATAATAGGCGGCAACATGCTGATTCAAGGACAGAAGTATGCCACACTTCTACTGGCAGTGCAGCGGGGGGCACCGTATGCTATGGGGATATTCACAGGCCGCGAGGAGGCACTTCTCGGAACGGACCACCCTCGCGCACTCTGGCATTGGAAAACCGGGGGTGCGCAGAGAGAGAGGAGAGCAGCCATGCCCTGGCCGCAGGCCGCCCGCAGGCGCCTCGAGCTGGGAGAAGAAGAAGTGATATTATCGCTGACACAAAACAAGGGCCAGCGGGAACCTTCCGTTCCGTAGGGGCACCAGAACCTTCAAGAACTTGCTAGAACTTACTGGAGAAACCCTTAGAACTGGACCGTGCCCTACCCCTAGGGTATGCACTAAGTATTGGACCATCTCATATTCCAACACTGGCGTACACTCCCCGAGTACATTAGGGGTACAGTCCGGAGTACAGGCAGTGTCACACACAAAATTGCATTGCAAGGCATGCTCAGCGCGCAGGGCCGCCGCTGACATCGGCGGTCGGCGCATTCCGCAATGCGCCGCGCTAGCAGGGAGTAATGCGTCAGTCGACGGCTCATCTGCGCCTGCTACTTCAACAAGTGACCTGCCGCGCTTCGTAGTTCAAGACCTGCGCCCCCTGCTCCGCCATCAGCGCACACAACCGGCGCAGCAATCAGCCCGTCTTTGCAACGCCGTACGAGGGCAGGAGAGCGCCCGTCTCAGCGTGTGGCTGCATGCACTTTTGTGATGCCTATGTTCAGGTCTCACATCTAGGGTTAGGGTTAGGGTTTACCTTGGCTGACCCAGCGCTCAGCATGTCGTACACCCCCTGCTCCGCCAGGAACGCGTACGGCATCTCCATCTCCCGCAGCCCGTCAAAGAAGATGGGCAGGTAGTGGTGGAAGTCCAGCTTCTGGATGTCCACCTGACGATGCGATGAGATGGGGGTGCATACGGCGCATGGCGTCACGCACTTCATACTTGAAGTATACGGATGTCGGCGGACGCTGCACGAGGGTCGGGGGCTCTCCGAACCATGCCTTATACCCCATGGCATCACACACTTCACGCACTTCCTACTTGAGGTATACGCATGCCGATAGACACTGCACGAGGGGAGGGGGGCTCTCCGAAGCACGCCTCATACAGTAGTAATACCCTCCGCACCTGCAGTACTTTGTGAGATGCTGCTGAACATGTTGCGTGGAGCATGAGAATATGCCAGGGTTGCAAAATTGGAGTTGATGAGGCAGTGGGCGTCCTCTATGCTGAGCAAAACACAATAGAACGGGCGCCAACCAACGCCACGTGCAAGAGGCGCACAGGCGCAGGCGCCCACGTGCGGAGTCACCGTTGCGTTTGAGGCGCGACAGCATCACCGCATGCCTTGGCGTCAACGCCGCTGGCCCCCCTGTTGTAATGCGCGACTGATGACATGAATTGCTAGCGCGTAAGGGGACCAAGACTGGTGCAGCACTGACTGGAAGTTGTGCAGCAGATCGGCTTCATGTCCACTTCTGGTTTGTTTACTTGGACAGAAATGGTTTGTTTACTTTGACGCATCCAAGGTGGCAGCATATGTTCACAAGCGACGACCAGTCCCCATAGAGGCGGCAGACGCTGCGCGTGTTGCGCATACGGTAACAGCTGAACTCCTGTATAAACTTCGACGTGCTCTCTGACTACGCTGCAGGCTCACCTTCCATGCGATGCGGTTGTGCACCCCCCCATGATCGATCTGCACCGGCAAGTCCCCCCTCTCATAGAACCGCCGCAGCTGTGTGTTGGGAGGGTTTGGCCGCTCCGAAAACGCCTGGAAGTCCTTGGGTTTGCTCTTCTTCACCACCGTTGTCGTCGCCACCGGTGCCTTTGTGGCGACAGGAGGCATTGGCTGTCACGAGCAAAGCAGCAGCAGCTCAGGAGAGTTGGCGGCTGCGACGACATCGACGGGGGCAGGGATGACAAGGCTGCACCCAGGAGCCTGCTGATGCACGCCAATTGTCGTGATGTTGGCGAGCAGACTTACCAGCATGCCGCCTATGCCTGTTCCCCTCTTCAGAAACTTCTTGGGGGAGGGCTTCTCCACTTGCTTCGAGTGGGAAAAGGCTGCCACATCGATTGCCCTTGGAGCCAGACCCTCATGGCCTCCCGCTCGCTTCTGCGAGCCATGGAAAAAAGTAAATGGTGGCGAGTGAGGTGTTGGTTGATGTCTGTAACATTTCACATCAAGTAAGCAGAGCTGTGGCAACAACACTTACCGTGAGAGATGCAGTAGTCGTGTCGAATGGGGAGCCCGTGTGTTTGATCGTTTCCTTCTGCGTCCCCAACTTCAGGGAGCCGCTCATCGTGCAACTGAGGACCGCTGTGTTGCCAGTAGATTTCAGATGTCAGGACAACGCGCGCCTTGTGCACCGCTGTCAAAGCACTACTTGACCAATAATGTAACACACACAAAACGGTTTCATGCGTTTCATCAGTTGGACAATACCTACCCCTCCCGATCGTGTGTGTGAAAAAAAAAACAGAACTTAGAGTCTCAAGAGCACGATGCCCGCAGCAGCAGAAGGTTCCGGAGATGGCGCCAGTGTTGCCGATGGCGCCGGCTTGCACGCAGCCTCCAGCACCAACCCCTATATCATGTGAGTAGTCCTTCCTTCTAGGAGTGAAAAAAAGGCGGCTTCATCAAAATGGATCTTTGCCGATGACAGCCGCGCATCAGAGTACAGTCTCTGCACGATCACTCTGTGATGTGTCATGGACGAACATACGGCTGATGGCACAACCAGCGCCTCACATTGCGCTCGAGGTACTGTGTTCAGCTGTCATCCAATTTCAAAAACATAGACCAGATAGGCGCCAACGCGCGACCCGGCAGTGCTGTTCAGCACATGCCAGCTTGAGTCGCTGATCATGCTTTCGACTCCGCGACAACACCACCACACTGTCTTCGTCACAATACTCAAGTTGGCAGGTGTTGGCAGCCGGCGTGCTCGACAAAAAAGCGCTTACCGTATAGCGCGTGTTTCGTTTTTGCGCCTTGTTGGCGACGTCGCCGCTGTGTGCAGGGTGGTCTCCAAGAAACTCAGGGCGCTGCGCAAGAAGGGCGAGAAGATACGGAAGACGGAGGAGCAGGCAGCCAGTGGGAAGCAGCTCCACGACGAGCAGGTGGAGCTCATCATGACCAAGGAGCTGGTCGAAAGGTACACCACACGCCGCTGCTCCATGCGCGAACCCACTGCACGACACAGAAATGAACTTGAAGCATGGAACTATGTCCCCAGTCTCGCCTTCACATGCAGTAAACCACACACACCCTCATGCCCACCAGCGATCGCCGGGCCCTCCTCGCAGGTCGGTGCTCGAGCACTCGACGATTTTGGCAATGCTGGAGGAAGTGGCCAAGGGGGAGGCAGCGGCGGCAGAGGCGGAAAAGGCGGCGGAAGAAGCAGCAGCAGAGGCAGAGGCGGCGGAGCGGGCGGCAGCGACATCAACGGCAGAAGACGAAGCCGCAGCGGAGGCAAGTGTGAGCTGCTGGCTCTGCATTCCGCTTTGTGCAAACTTTCAGCACACGACAGCTTGCTGTGGCGGTGTGGTGGTACGTCGCAGTGCTACAGTATACCAAGTGGTGATAGAACTTCAAGCTGCATGGCCATACTGGCAGCAGCAGCCTTTATTGACTATACGAAGAATCCTTTGTATGGCTCTTTGACTGTATATCACACAGAGTTGGTGATCTTTTTGCACGTGGTTGATGGCGTGCTTGTAGGACCAGCTCCAAGTTGTCTCAACGCGCTCCTTGCATGAATAATCCTGACTTTGTGGTAGACATGATCCTGACCGTAGCATCACTCATCGCCCTCCTTACTCAAGCAATTCCGTTTGGTTTTGTTTTGTGGACAGTCCTTGTGGTATGAGAAACGTTTTGGCACGCGTGACCCAGCCGCTGAGTCCTAGCCGATGGTGCCAGTTGGATGGGGGGTTCAGCCCGAGAAATCAGGCTCAGGTCAAGCGCACGCTATGCCTTCTAAATAAGTTTGACCCACTATGATAAGTAGTCAGATTCCTCAATGAAGCCCGCTCTGCGCGAACAAGCCCGCAAAGCATGTCAACTTCAACTTCAGCAGACAGGCACCTCTCCTTTTAAGTGCGACTGGCATCTGCCACAACTCCGCTTGTGCGGCAGTGCTCCGCGAGAGAATGCTGCTGAAAGCACCCCAATCGGCCCTCAAACACCAGCACCTGACCGTATGCTGGCTCTCAACATAGGCCTGCCGGCAGCCCTGTGAGAAACCACCGCTCAATGCCCCCCCCCCCCCACACCAAACCGCCGCTCGAAGACCGGAACCCCCACTGTGTGCTGTCTACAATGGAAACGGACCAAAAGGATGTAGAGCTCTAGGTGACAAGGTGTGGTTAGCCGCAAATGCCTTCCACCGATCACCGTGGTCGCCGCTGCAATGATGGCCTGCAGGCAGCGGAGCCGGAGGGCGAGGCGCTGCCGCTGATGCCTGCAGAAGTGGCGGATGCCACCACCAACACGGCGGCGGTGGGGACGGCGGCGGCGAGCGTGCAGACGGCGCCGCAGCAGGAGCCCGCAGCAGCGCTCAGCAAGCCGCGCGGCGTGTCCAGCGCGCAGCAGACGGTGGCGGTGCCTGGTAGGTTCTGAGAGTCTGCCATGCACTTGAAGATGTTCTTGAAGTTTCTCATCAGCTTGCCCTTGGTGCGACGGTCGTCGGTCAGTGTGCGACAGCCAGCAGCTGCGCACTCAAATCTGTGCCTTAATTCAACTGGGCGTTGGGCGAGAGCAGTGCCAAGTGAGTAAACGCTTGCCGATCTGTCACATCTTCAAGTGCTATTTAAAGTTTGTCACCAGGCACATATGCAGCAGCCTGCAGAAGCATCCGCGAAGTTTTTTTACGTCATATTGGACGGCTGATGGTGGTAGAGCCTGGCGTGCAGTCCCTGCCAGATCTGAGCGCGAAAAGCAGCCACCTGCTTCAGAAATCTCGTCGGCGCCACGGCAACTCGCGTGCAGGAAGCTGCGGCCGTGTCGTTGCAAGCTTGCGGGAGAATCAAGCTCGTTGGAAACAGCGGTTGACCAGGACATGCAGTTTAGCAGTTGCAGGACACTGGCAATGCGTACAGGCTATGCGCACTCTGCAGAGGTACTGCTGCATGCGTGAAGCCGGGCGGGCGGCGCACACGCGCCTTTCCTCCAAAACTTCAGTGCTCAACCATATGACTACGCCCTGCAGGCTGGTGCGCTATCGGCGCGTCTTGCCCACAAAGCCCGCTTTCGCTGCGTCGCGCATGCGGTGTCGCCCGCCACCACCGCCGCCGCCGCTGCCGCAGACGTCGGAGCGGCGCGCGCGCGCTGCCGCAGTTGCAGTGCTGCACAATGATCCCCGCACCCAGAATGCCCCTGCGCTGTCGCCGCAACTCACCCGCCACGCGCGCTGTCGCCCTGCCGCAGACGCGGCGCAGCCCGCTGCTGCCGCCGCCACCGCCGCCGCCGCGGACGTCACGCGCAAGCTGCTGCGCCTGCTGCACGCGTGGAGCTGGGCGGGCGGCGCGCACGCGCTGCCGGTGCCGGTGCGCCTCTTCTGCGACGTCATCTTCGGCCGCGCGCGCCCGCCGCCGCCGGAGGAGGCGGACTTTGAGGAGATCGTGCACGCCAACACGAAGCACGCGCTGAGGTGCGTTGTACGTACGCACTACCGCATCGCTTTGACTTCACTGAGGATTCCTCCTGTGCGCTGCAGCATGCTCCAAGCTGCGACAGCGCGCAGGTGCTCTTGCGCGAATGTGCGATGCGCGCAGTTCTGCGCCATTGACCATGCTTGTAGCCCGGCTTTGCGATGCGTGGTACGCAGCTGGTAGCAGCTATGCTGAAGCGGCAGCTGACGATTGGTCAGTGGCTGCTGTGTACTGCTCATTAGCGCTTGTTTAGAAGGCCGCACTGTGTATTGTCTTTCGTGCGGCTACACTTCTGAAGAGAGTGCGAGGTACTTCTGCTGTCCCAGCGGCACTGGGATTGGACGGCTTCTACTGCTGCTCATTGTGACGCTTATTCCTGATGCCCCTCCTCAAGTTGATATTTTGCTCATTTAAGCATGCGCGCCTCCCGCCGCGCGCCACCGCAGGTACGTCACGCAAGCGCAGGGGGAGTTCGGCGCGGGGGTCACGTACGTGCAGCTCGAGGCCATGGTCGAGGAGCTGTGCACAAAGTTCTCGCCCGCGCCCGCCGCCGCCGCTGCCGCTGCCGCGCCGCCGCCCCAGGCGCAGCCGGCGGCGGCCCGTCAGCCGGAGCAGGCCTCGAAGGCGCAAGCTGCGGAGCCGCGCGCGGCGCAGGCGAAGCCCAGCAGGCCCCCGCAGGAGCAGCCGCAGCAGCCGCCCGTGCAGAGCAGAGCGGAGCAGCTGAGGGGGGGGCAGGAGGGGGGCGGAGGGGGGTCCGGCGGGGCGCAGGCGGGGGGGGCTGCGCGGGTGTCGGACGGGCCAGCACGGGCGTCAGGAGAGGCGGCGGCGCAGTCTGCGCACCGCGGCGGCAGTGAGCACAGGGAGAGGGAACGCAGGAAGCAGGGGGAGGTGAGGGTGCCTGCTGCGGCGGCGCCCGCACAGCCGCAGCGCACGGCTGCGCCGGCGGGTGGCGGCGTGGTGCCGCAGCGGGCCACGGCGCCGCCATCGCCGCCGCCGCAGCAGCGGCAGCAGCAGCAGCAGCAGGCACAGCGGCAGCGCGTCGTGCAGCAGTTGCAGGAGCCGACGCAGCATCAGCAGCAGCTGCCACAGCAGCAGCAGCAAGCTTTGCCGGGTGCACAACGTGCGCAGCAGCAGCAGCAGAAGCAGCCTTCACCAGTGAAGCAGGAGCGGCTGCACCAGCCCTCGCAGGTGCCGTCGGCCGCACAGGCAAAATCAGCTGCTCGGCCGCAGGGCGGCGCCGCTGCTGCCAACATGAACAGCGGTCGCCGAGATGCTGACAAAGGTGCACACGGGACGAACGGCGTGTCTACCTCTGCCAAGGTGAGAGCACTGTACTGACGCCGTGATGTGTGTGGTTTTTGCCGCAGTATGAAACTTCAGCATCAAAGTTCAACTTGTTGACAGCAGGTAATAATCCAAGCTCAACCTCCGCTGTGTTGTTGCTCGCTGCTGTTCTGCAGAGCCTGTTAAGATTGGCCACCTGCTTGTATCCTGCAGTGCAACCGCTGTCGACCAGCAAATGCTGGCTCTTATGACACAGTCAAATGCCAGAAACATGCCAGTTGCCACAATTGCTTGCTACCACGCCAAGCTGCGGTGTATGTTGCCGCTGACACAGTCAGCACTGCGCCTCTCGTCGCTCTGCTGCAGGCTCCTGCGCCTCTGGCTGTACCCACTCTACAGGACCCACCCACGGCACCAGGTTGGGCAGATGAGCCCATGGACACATGGGCAGCCCCCGCAGGTGACGCTCCCACGCAGGGCAGAACAGCCACTGCCACAATGCAGGCTGCGGATACACGGCGCGCGCCTCCTGGTCGCGGCGACCGCAGAGATGGCGGCAGCAGCGGCAGTGCCGGCGGCAGCGGCGGCGCCGGTGGCGGCGATGCGAGCGGCGGCAGCGGCGGCGGAGACGGCGACAGTGGCGGCAGGATGAAGCGCAGTGGCAGGGGCGGAGGCGCTCGCAAATCAAAGCAGCAGACCAGTGATGGCGTTGGCGCTGCTGCTGCCGAGGGTGCGGCCGCGGCTGCGCTGACAGATGTGCAGCCGCAAAAGCAGCAGCAGCAGCAGCGGCGTAAGCCTTTGCCGGCACGGCAGGCGCCCGTGGCAGCTCCGCACGCCACAGTCCCTGCGGCTGCTGAAGCCGCTGAACAGACTGCTGCCGCGGCGGCACCGACAGCGATGGCAGCGACGCCCAAACCGCCTAGGCCTCAGCGGAAGCCGACACGGCAGCAGCAGGATGGTGCCACTGCTGCGGCTCCAGCAGTCGGCGAGGAGAACGGCAGCGGTGGCACAGCTCCGGCTGCTGTTGCGGCGAGCGACGGCGGCAGCGAAGGAGACAAGGCAGGGGTGCGCAGGAACCGGCGCGGCGGCAGCGCGCGCAGAAGAGCAAAGCCTGGAGGCGAGGAGACTGCTTCCACTGCCATGCTGGATCAACAGCGGCAAAAGCAGGAGCGGGCACCAGCGCAGCAGCAGCAGCAGCAGCAGCAGCGGCAGCAGCCGAGGCGACAGCCAGCACCTGCAAAAGCCGCTGCAGCACCGCCCGCGGATGCCGCAGAACAGGCCAAGGCCGCAGCTCGCAATGGCAGCGGCGGCAATGGCGGCAACGGCGGCGGCGGCAACGGCGGCGGCGGTGGCGGTGCAGGGGGGGCAGGAAGGGGGGATGGGCGCCACAGGAAGCCTGGCAGTGGCCGCAACAGCAGAGGCACGGGCGGCGACGCCGCGGCAAAGGATGGCCATATTGCCAGAGCTGAGGGCGGCACTCCCGCTGGCCAGGCGCTGATGGCGGGGTAGGAGTGGGGGGGCGGGGGATGGGGTTACAATCAGGGCCCGGCTGGGGCAGGGGACACTTCAGCCATTCGGTACATTATGTGCAAAGCGGTCTGGTGCAGCAAAGCCAAAAACAGAGTCTCTTGAATTGCGATGCGTTGGGAGCAAGGGACAACAGGGCGCGGTGCACGCATTCATAGTGTGCGCGCTTTGCTCGCACACACCACAGCCATTCGGCAAACACTAGGAGTCGGCGTGAAAATGGCACCTGAGCACTGCCAGCCACTTGGCGTGCAGCAAAAAAATTGTCTTCTCCATTGACTACACAGTCGTTCTGATTCACATTGCGCTGGGGGGAGCGTCTGCAGCACACTGCTGCCGGTGCACAAGTCAGCATGGCTCCTACTAGTGTGTTGACTGTGGCGTACGCATGTGCGGCGCTTGAGATGGGGTGCAAGGAGGGGGGAGGTGCTTGCACGCCTGGGGGCCTTGGTAAATGCGTTCTTGTTGGTGGCTGGTGTGCTCGTGCGACGTGCACTCTGCGCGTCACGGCGGCCGCAGCTGCGCGTGCAGCATACTCAATGGCCTGCGTTGCCTACACATCAATGAATGAGGTGCCGCCATCAATACTTGTGCTTGTTGTGGTACTTGAGAGAGTTGCGTGTGTGTTGTGCTGTTTTTTCCATCATGCTGCACATGATGTAGTGCTCTTTGTGCATGGGCGTCCATCCTGGTTTACATGTGTGCAAATGTCATTGACAACATGTGTGCGGTTTCTTCAGGGGTGACAAACTAGCATTTCTGAGATGACAAAAGCAGAGTCTCTGAAGGTGTGATGCGGCGCAACTACGCTTGACCAACGCCAACTGGCGCTGCTATTAAACAGGCATACAATGCTTTTATCATAATAAATGACTTTCATTCGAAGGGCGATTACACTTACATAGAGGCTACGTCAGGGTTAGGGTCAGCTTCAACCCTACATACATACTTTGGACCTTGACCGTTAGGCAAACACCCATGAGTATGCTCGAAAATGGTCACGAGTAAGCTCGTTAGCCATGAGCACCAAGCAGAGAAGATAGTGCAAAGCAAATCAGGTTGCCAGCTGTGGGCATTTGCGCAAGGGGCTTGGGCTGGTTGGAGAATAGAAAATCCGTTCGAAATCAAAACTAATTGGGAACTTCAATCAAGTCTTGAGGTTTCTTCAGTCGAGTCAGAGAGTTCATGCGTGGAGCAGTTGCTGTCACACGCCTTCTGCAAAGCGGCCAAGTGCTTCAACCCACTAACACCGAGAGGCACAACCGGCAATAGGACTTTAACGCAGGAGCGGACCGCGGCGCAGCTGCAGGCCACTGCAAGGAGGGCTTCGCTCTCGGAGCGCTCATACACATGAGGGCGGTGATTGCGTCCGTTGCGGTGGCAGCCTGTTTGAGTTGTTCTGAAGCCTTCGCGCCTCATGCAGGATCATGCACCACTAGCAGGAGGGCGCAGCTGACGGTGGCAGCGGGCGCGGCACCATCGCGCTCGGTGGGAGTCAGTGCTGCTAGGCGGGGAGCCAGGCGCGCGGGCGCTACTATCAGCATGGGGGCTGGCGCCGCGACGGCGGATGCAGCCTATGCCCCTCCCGATGCAATTACCCCAGAGCACCCGCTCCGAGTTATACTGGCGGGCGGCGGTGTGGGAGGGCTGCTGGCGGCGAAGTACCTCAAGCAGAGCGGCTTCGACGTGACAGTTTTCGAGAAGACCGATTCCTTTAAGCGATTCGGAGGTCCCATCCAGCTGGCCTCCAACGCCCTAAGTACCATCAAGGCAATCGACCCAAAGCTCTTTGAGTCGCTGATGAAGAAGTTCACCTTCACCGGGGTGCGCACCAACGGCATCATGGATGGGTGCGTGCTGCATCTGCATGCCCCCAGTATGTTGATCAAACATGGAACAGAAACACCAGCAGCACTCTCCAGGTGTCTGATGCTCTGCAGTGCCGCGCTGTGCACCAAAGCAGATAGGCAACGAGGTCAGGGCCATGCTGTAGCTGCCGCTGCTGAAGCGCGGCGGCGCTTGCGTTGCATTGTCAGAACCTGTTGAAGATCCACTCTTTAGTTCTGATACATGCATCTGATGTTAGTTCTAGTGCTCATCTGATGTTAGTTCTACAGCGCATGACATGAGAGGCGAGCAGTGCTCTGATGTCATGGGGCGCACCATCAATGCAGCTGCTGCAGCCCGCGCAGGCAGCGATTGCATGTTGACTTGAATGCTGTTGGTGGTACTGCGGACATGGCGTGATTGCATCAACCAATTTCCTCTGCAGAAAACTAGAGCGCGCAAGTTCACGTACGTTCTCCTAGCGTCATCACATTCTTCAATTGTCTTCCTGTCACCGCTGCTGCCGCTGCCGCCTTTGCACACCACGCTCGACGTGATCACCGTGGCAGCAGACATGTGTGCGGAAGGCTGTGCGTCCCATGCCCAAAAGTCAACTCAGTCATTCACATCACTCTTTTGCACCATCGCATTCTGTGACCGCTGTCGTGTCACTGCCACTGCTGCCGCCGCCGCTGCTGCCGCCGCCTCTGCTGCCGCCGCAGCCTGCGTACGGAGTGGTGCACGAAGCTCAACGCAATCACCGCGGCAGTGGTTGTGCGCGCCTAATGCCGCAGATCCCTCACCCTACCGCCAAACCGAATCATCCTCATCAAATCGCTTGCGCAATCACATTTCGTAACCGACTTCTTTGCACCGCTGCCGCCGCCGCAGCCTGCGCACGGAGTGGTACACCAAGTTCGACGCGATCACCGCGGCGGCGGACATGCGCGGGCTGCCGTATACGGGCGTGGTGGACAGGCCAGACCTGCAGGCGATCCTGCTGGAGGACCTGGGGGAGAACGTGGTGCACAACGCCAACACCGTCTGCGGCTACAGGAACACGGACAAGTGAGTGCCGTACGCTGAACCGCAATGCAGTACAGTGAATACTGTAAACTGCAATGCAGTACAGTGAACTGCAATGTGGTACAGTGCACTGTAGTGCAGTACAGTGAACTGCAATCCAGTACAGGAAACCGCAAAATCTAGGGAAGAACGTGGTGCACAACGCCAACACCGTCTGCGGCTACAGGAACACGGACAAGGAGAGCGTACGCGTAGTACGGTGAACCGTAATGCGGTACAGCAAACTGCGATGTAGTGCGCTGAACTGCGAGGCGGATGCGGAACTGCAATGTAGTACAGTGAACTGCAATGCGGTGTATTGAACTGCAGTGCAGCACAGTGAACTGGAATGCAGTGCAGTGAATGGTAATGCAGTGCGGGCGCGCAACGCGTACACGGCCAGGATGTGCTTGGGTGCCAGGATGTACGTAGGTGCCAGGGTATCCTTGTGTGCCCGGATGTACTTGCATACGCAACGCGGATGTCACAAAACATGGTGGTGGCGTGCTTGAGTGACCGAAGTGGTGCACAATCCAAACACCTGGTATAAGAACCCTTCTCACAAGGTTGTGGACGTGTGTGAGTAAGCTCCTGGACTCTTTGACGTCTACGGCCATAGCTGTTGGCGTACGTGTACCACTAGCTGCAGAATGCTGATTTACATATAGCACCAGGCATGCGCGTCCACTGTGGCTGTTCACAAGCACAGTCCCGTGCATGCAGGGTTAGTGCAACCTTAGAGGATAGGGTCAGGTTCAAATAGGTTGACCCTGTAGACTTGTCTTCCCCTGGTGGGGCGCTTTCGCGCTCGAACCACACTTAAGTTGACCGCACAGTGACCAGTAGGTGGGGCATTCAACCGTAACCCTCGCCGCGATAAGATGCCTCAGCGGCAGCAATGCCTGGCGCCGGTGCGCGTGGTGCGGACGCCATCGCTAGCTCTGCTTCGCTGTCGCTGTGGACGCGATGCCCGACGCGCATGTGCGCGCTGCTGCTGTCGTGCGCAGCGTTGCAGAGGTGCACGTGCGCTTCAATCAGGTTTAGGGCTAGGGTTAGGTTAGGGTTGCAGGTACAGTCAGGGTTAGGACCCCAGTCCAGTTGCCGCACGGTCGCCAACAACGTCACTCCAATTCTGACGCAAACTCTGTTCAACTGCCTCTATGACCGTGCTATTGGCGGCGCCGGCGCGCGGCTGCTTCAGCGGCGTGGAGGTATTGCTGGAGGGCGGCAAGACGATGCACGGCGACGTGCTCATTGGCGCCGACGGCATCTGGTCGCAGGTACGGCTGGTGTTGATGTACTGTACACTGTACTGCTGTACTGTATTGAACTATAAATGCACTACATGCTGCTGGAGGGCGGCAAGACCATGCACGGCGATGTGCTGCTTGGCGCCGACGGCATCTGGTCGCAGGTATAATCAGGTGGTTGGTGTACTGTACTGTACTGTGCTGTTAATATCATACATCCAAAAGACTGATTGGCGCCGAGCATCTGGTCGCAGGTGCCGCTGGGTCATCAGTGTACTGTACTCTACTGTACTGTACTGTACTGTGAATGGGGTACCAGGATTGTTTCTGCAAGCCCTCGGGTGAAGCTGGCAGCGCGCCCAGCCCTACCTTACCTCGCTACAGGCAGCCAGCAGGGGGCAGGCACAGCTGTTGTAGAGGCGACAGCTGGCAGGCAGATCTGAAGTGGTGTACTGTGCTGCTGTTTTGTACTGTACAGAATTACATTTCAGAGGACAGAGTTGGGAGCGGGTGACCACCACGTTGATGTGGTGAAACGGTGTACCGTATGCTGACCATGCGCTCGACGTGCAAGTCAAGTAAATCAGACATGACGATGCAGTGATCAGCATTTGGCAGTCCTGTCGAAGGTTGCTGTGCCAGTGTGGACACACTGCGTGAGGTATTGGCAGCAGGTGGTGGTATAGACGATGGTGCTATTTGGGCGCAGAATGTACAGTAGCTGTGCTGGAAAAGAGGGCCCTCCGGGCCAGAGGCTGTGTACTGCAATTGTTGAACAGTGTGTAGGGCTAGCGTTAGGGTTAGGGGTGGGTAGCCTGTCCAGACTGTTTCATCGCAGCGCCCTCTGACATTTTGGCTAACGTCCTGCGCGCGGAACGCACGCTGCAACACACACGCTACGTGCAACCGGCGTGCGCTCTTGTACTGCACGTGTTACACCTCAGCGCAATCCGTCTAGTGCCGGTGCCGTTGCTGTACAGCAGACGGCAGTGAGCGCGCCCCTGGCGGCATCGCACAGTGCTCAGCCATGGCACGTGAACATGTGTCTTTGCTGCGGGCCGCCGCGTGCAAAGCAGCTGCCGGGTCACACGGCTCTGTAGACGTGCACAGTGCTCGACCATGGCACGTGAACATGTGTCTTTGCCGCGGGGCGCTGCGTGCAAACCAGCTGCCGGGTCACACGGCTCTGTGGACGTGCACAGTGCTCAGTCACGGCACGCGAAAATGTGTGTTGGTTGCGGAGCGCATTGGGCGAATCAGATGCCGGGTCACACGGCTCCATGGACGCACATGCTTGGCAACACGCTGAATCTAACTCTTAACCATAAGTCTTGGAGGCGAGCGCAGAGCGCCTGGTCGTACCTCAATACTGTGTACGCAACCGAGCGCTTTCGCTACCCCTACCCCTTTTGTTAACTTAGAGCTGTGTTGATACTGGGTGTTGCTGCATACATCCTTGATCCTATTAATCGCTTGTGGTATTGAGCACTGCTGCTGTTGAGCTTTGTCGATACTGGCGCGCTGCTCCAGGTGCGCGCCGAGATGTTCATTGTTGATGTTGAGCTTTGTCGAAGCTCAGCAATGATGATGTTGACGTTTCGTGATGTTGAGCTTTGCTGATACTGGCGCGTTGGTGCAGGTGCGCGCCCAGATGTGCATTGTTGATGTTGAGCTTTGTTGACGGAAACGAATCAAATGATCGTGGAGCTCTAGGTGACAAAGGATGGTCAGCCGCAAGTGTTGATGTTGAGCTTGTCGTCAACACTGGTGTGTTGCTGCAGGTGCGTGCCCAGCTGTGCGCTGTTGATGCGTTGCTGATGTTGTTGATCACCGTTAATGTTGAGCTTTGCTGATGCTGGACTTTACTGAGGTTGACCTTTGCTGATATTGGCGCGTTGCTGCAGGTGCGCGCCCAGATGTTCGTTGTTGATGTTAAGCTTTGTTGAAGTTCAGCATTGTTGATGTTGACCTTTGCTGATGTTGCGCTGGCGCATTGCAGGTGCGGGCCCAGATGTGGGACGAGCCCGTCAAGAACGGCAAGAACTCGGGCGCCACGTACTCGGGCTACACTGTCTTCGCCGGCGAGACCATCTACGAGCCGCGCGACTACTGGGACGTGAGTGTTGAGCGCTGCCATTCATAGTGCCGCACTGCTCGAATTTGAAGTGCTGATGGCACCCTCTTCCAGCCCAAATCATAAGTAAGAAAAGCAGTGTTTCACACGGAGTTTGCACCCTCTTCTAGCCCAAACCACGAGAAGCAATGTTTCACACGGTGTTTGCCGGCGAGACCATCACGAGTCGCGCGACTGCCGGGACGCGAGCGTTGAGCGCTGCCATCCATGATGCAGTATCATTAATGCTGATGGCACTGTAATTGACCACCAGGACGTGAGTGTAGAGCGCTGCCACCTGTGTTGCGGCGTCTTGAATGCTGATGGCATCCTCAACAACCCCAAATTAGAAGTTGATCGAACATAGGAGTATTCTTTCTGGTTGTTTGCTGGTGAGGCCACATGCTGAGCACTGTCCCCCTCTCGCGCCGCGCGCCACAAGGTGTACCACATAGCCTCTAACGAAGGCCCTGGGCTGTATATTGTGACACGCTGCGCTATGCAGTTCAAACGTGCTGCCGCCGCGCACTACATGCTGAGCACTGTCCCCCTCATGCGCACTACGCGCCGCAGGTCGGCTACAAGGTGTACATCGGCCCCGGGCAGTACTTTGTGACGAGCGACATTGGACAGGGGCGCATGCAGTGGTACGCTTTCCTGGCGCTGCCTGCTGGCACCAAGGCGCGCGACGACAACATCCTATACCTCAAGGTGAGTAAATTGAAGTTGCTCCAAAGCTGAGCGCTGCTGCTTGCATTGCCATCGCTGTCGGGCAACACAAAGGTGCATGACGATGACAACATGGTACATATAAGGTTAAGGCGGTACCTTGTGACGAGCGACATTGGACAGGGGCGCATGCAGTGGTACGCCTTCCTGGCGCTGCCCGCGGGCACCAAGGCGCGCGACGACAACATCCTGTACCTCAAGGTGAGCAAGTTGAAGTTGGTGGCAGCGTTCGTTTTTGCCGTCGGGCGAGGCAAGCTGGTATTCGTGGGCAAGCAAGCGCGCTGTGACGACGAGTCATACATCGAGATGAGAGGCTGACGCGGTGCTCAACACATCCGCTCATGCCCAACGCAATGGTTTGTGTGTCACTGCGCGGAGGCTGCGCTCAATCATCGCATGCACAAGATGTGGCGCGGAGCAATGGGGGAGCAGGAAGCTAACCCTAACCTTGACCCCTGAGCCTTAGCGCTGCTGCTTGCGTCGCCGCCGTCAGTCTGGCCTGCATCTGCGTGATGTACTCAGGCACCTCAAGCCCCCACACCCCATGAATTGCACCTGTGGTGACCTGGAGTTCTTGCATGGACCCGGCGCCGTGGTTCGGCCATCGAGGTGAGCACTGCAAAGCACTGCTGTAGGGCCATGAAGCTCAGCGCTGCTGCGCGTGTCTTGCCCGCATCTGCGTGGCGCTTTCGGGCACGCCCCCTAAAATGCATCTGTGGTGGCACCGAGACCTTATTTGGCCATTGAACTGAGCACTGTTGTAAGGCTATGGAGCTGAGCGCTGCTGCTCGTGTCGCCGCGCCGCCCATTTTATTGCGCGCAGGATCGATTCAAGGGCTGGAGCGAGGACATTTCCGAGGCGCTGGACGCAACCTCCAACAACGACGTGGAGCAGGTATGTAGGCATCGCTTGCCAGGTTAAGTTTCAGGTCAGGGTAAGGGTTAGGGGACGAGCACAGCACAACGAGATTCGCATGCCGGGTTTGCTCATACATAGGTATCGCTTGCTCAGGGTTAGGATTAGGCATCGCTTGCCAGGTTAAGTTTCAGGTTAGGGTTAGGGTTAGGGGACGAGCACAGCACAACGGGATGCGCATGCCGGGTTTGCTCATACATAGGTATCGCTTGCTCAGGGTTAGGATTAGGGTTAGGGCAACGCGCGCCACGACGCAGCTGGCACAGCATGCTGCTCCAAACACTTCGTCATAAGGGATGGCAATCACACAGGCATGGCAGAATGTGGGTTGGGGCTAGGACTAGGGTTAGGGCTAGGGTTAGGGTCGGGGTTAGAGGACGAGCACAGCGTGATGGGACGTGGGCGCCGCTTGCTTGCGGGGAGGGCACGAAAGCACAACAGGATGCACACTGCGGGTTTGCGCACAATCCTACATGCATCTCTTTGAGGGTGTGAGGGGGGTTAGGTAGTTCGCGATGGGGATTGGTCGTGCTGGCGGTAAGTACTTCAAACAGTGAATGTGCAATTTCCGCTGGTTACCCCCGCGCCCCTCCGGCCCAAGACATCTCCAGAGGTGCTTGCTTCATCCTTCCTCCACCGGAGAAAGCTTTGCGCGACGCTTGTTTCTCACGGCGAATGCCCCCCATCTCGCCCCCCCCCCCCCCTACCTGGCCAGCGCGACCTGTACGACCGCAGGCCGAGCGTCATGCGCAGCTGGTGATACGGCCATTGATGTTCAGAGAAAAAAAGCTGTGCATGACACGTGTTCCTCTGGCACTCACCACCCTTCCCCCCCCCCCCCCCCCCTTTCAGCGCGACCTGTATGACCGCAGGCCCAGCGTCATGCGCAGCTGGTGTATGTCTAGTGATGGGCACACAGAGAGCTTTGCATGCCCCTTGTTTTGCATGGTGTTCACCCCCCTCGCCCCCCCCCCCCTCTTCCCCATTCCAGCGCGATCTGTACGACCGCAGGCCCAGCGTCATGCGCAGCTGGTCGGACGGCCACGTGATGCTCATGGGCAGACAGAATGAGTACCTTTGCACAACACTTAATTCGCACGGTGTTCACCCCCCTCTCCCCCCCCCCCCCCCCTCCCCCCTTCCAGCGTGACCTGTACGACCGCAGGCCCAGCGTCATGCGCAGCTGGTCGGACGGCCACGTGACGCTCATGGGCGACGCGTGCCACCCCATGATGCCCAACCTCGGGCAGGGCGGCTGCCAGGCGATGGAGGACGGCTACGTGCTCACCAACATGCTCAAGGAGGTGACGCGCCGCAGCGAGGTGAGCAGCGCTCAGCGTGTGTACGGTACGTATGTATGTGCATACATGCCATAGAGGAACGGCTATGTACTCACCAACATGCTCAGGGGGAGGTGACGCGCCGCAGCGAGATGAGCAGCGCTCACCGCGGGCGCGCAGTGCATGTATGTATGCACATTCCTTGCCAGGCGCCGGAGCAATGGCTACGCTCTCACCGACATGGCGTTGGAAGGAGCAAAAAAAATGAAATGAATCTGGTTTAACGGCCCTGGACATGCATTAATTAATCCCTGGCAGGTGACGCTCCGCAGCGCGGTGAGCGCTGCCCCCAGCAGGCGCGCGGTATGTATGCAACACACATCTGTCACACGTGGGACAGTCTTTTACGAAATACGCGGGCACAACTCACGCTGCATTTCTTTGCGCGGTCGTCGTCTCCGATGGAATCCCCGGGTACAGAGCTCGTGCTACATTACTTTGAATCACGTCCTTGTTCTGAATCCCTTGCTTCCCCCCCGCCCTCCCCCCTCCTCCCTCCCGTGCGCGCTTTCGCAGATCCCCTCCACCCTGCAGAAGTACTACCGCACGCGCATTGCGCGCACGGCGATCGTGCAGGGCCTGTCGCGCATCGCTTCGGACCTCATCATCAACCAGGTTAGCATGACTTGCAACAATTGTGATGATTGTATATAGAGCTGGATTCAGTATGTCTGTAGAGCAGGATTGGGGGCGCGGACCTGCCTAGCAGAGTTGAAGTTGGTAGCCCGCGCTGGGAGCGCAGCTGCCGCTCGCAATGGAGCTGTTATGTAAAGCAATGTGTTTGCACGTCGGATCTGATCATCGGTCAGGTGAGCCGCGACAGCAGAGCAGAACGCGCAACACAAGAGCATATATATGCTATCTTATACAAAGCTCAACTCGCATCGATTTGTAGTGGTCATGGGGGGGGCGCGGAAGCGCTCAGCAAGGCAAAAATGCGCGGCCCGCTGCACTTGTTGAGTGAGACACGCTTCTGCGCTGACCACAGACAACCTGCTTCAAGTTGAACTTGCTCACATAGGAAGTACACACACTGGAAGATACTCTCTCGACACCCCCTGTGTTCCCTGCCCCCCTTACCTCAACTTGCAGTTTGACACGCCCGCGTGCATGACCCCCTTCAAGATGGACTTGCTCACATGTATGTATTTGTTTACAGCCAAAAGTATACACTTGAAAAAATGCCTCAACGCCCCCTTCCCTCCCCCTTCGTCCCCTTCCCCTCTTCAACTTGCAGTTTGACACACTCGCGCGGATGACCATGAGCCCCTTTCAAGATGGACTTGCTTACAGTATTCAAAGAAGTAAACAGACTTGAAGCAAAACCCTCAAAGCGCCCCCTTCGCCGCTTTCCCCGCTTCAACTTGCAGTTTGACACGCCCGCGCGCATGACCATGAGCCCCTTCAAGATGGACATGCCCGGCGGCATGAAGAGCATCATGACGTCGCTCATGCAGCCGGTCCTGCCCCTCATCTTCTGGGCGCAGTTCAAGTGAGTCATACTTGAAGTACGCCCCTGCACAAAATGGGAATGAGAGACTGCATGCTTTTGTTCCTAGAGCCTGCGCCCGATAGAATGCATGACTCTGTGGCCGCCCGCTTTTGAGGCCTGCACACAAAGTTGCCGGAAGGTTTGAATTGCGATTAAACAGGACCTGAAGCCGGCTCTGCCCCTCCTTCTGGGCGCAGTTCAAGTAAGTTCGACGCCCCACACAATGCATTCATTCTGCTCCTGCAGTAGCTCATGTGCCTGATAGAATGCATGCACAGATCCGAGGAAGGCCGCTTTCAGGGGCTGGCAGCAAGCTACCGGGGTTGGCCGCAATAGAAAACTGTCTGAGATTGTTGTCAAATGTGGGCAACTGGATTACGGCGCTTGTGGAGTGGCGCTTCAGTGCTCAACGCATGGCGCTGCACCTCAACTTTAGCCCTCGAGCCCAGTGAACGCAACGGCACTCCCTTCACGCTCGTGTGTTTTGTCGTTGGCAGCATGGCCCAAGTGGGTCGTTCCTCTGGGTCTGTTCCGGGTACATACTGCCAAAAAGTGTGCCTGTCAAGGTGGCGTGACTGCAAGTGAGCAGGGTCTCTGCGTGTGCGGGCGGGTACAAAGTGCCAGAATAGGCATGGTCCAGTGCCTTGGGACTGTATACGCGCCTTGCATTGAGTGTTTGCTTGGCACAGCTTGCAATACGGCCAGTGAAGATGCTGGCAGCCTATGGGCTGGAGGTGTGCAAGTGCATAGTGGAACTCATACTGACGCACTCTGCCTCGCCGCTCCCCCCCCCCCCCCCGCAGCACAGATAACCATAGCCCAGCGTAGCACTGTGGCGGCTGCAGTTGTGCAAGCGCATAAGCGCATCAGCTCCACAGCAGGTGGAAGTTTTGTTTGACTGACGCGCTGTGCCTTGCACGCGCCTCTCCCCCCCCCCGCAGCTACCTGTACAGCTTCTGCCCCACGAGCCTCACGGAGGAGGAGCGCGCTGCGCTGGTCACAGAGGAGAGGGCGCGCGCGCGGAAAGACGCCGAATTGGTAAGTTCAGGGGTAGGGATAGTGTCATCGACGACTTTTAAGGCATTTTGTTGAGCGCACCGGTCGCGTGATGACGCTGATACTGGCTGATATGGTTTGGTGTGTTGAGCACACCGGTCAAGTGGTACTGACACTGGCTGGTATGGTGGGCGTCACGGTTGATATGGCTGGTCACCAAGCAGAGGGCGCGCGCGCGGAAAGACGCCGAATTGGTGAGTTCAGGGCTAGGTTGGTTTGGTGTGTCTCAGGGTTGGTATGGCTGCAGCAGGACTTGACGTCATAGACTGGGTCTAGCGGTGGCGGCGGCGACAGCAGCGGGGTATCGCTGCTAGAAGCTTACTATCTGGGCTCGGCCTCCTCTGTATGACAGTTGCGTTGCAGCACAAGAAGAAAAAATACTCACGCTGTCTTGCAGCTGAAGGCAATCTCATCAACAGCACTTGTCCCTCGTCTCTCAGACTTGCACTTCTTGTTAACGGCAAAACCGATGAGATAATACCCCCCCCCTCCCCTGCCTGCCCCTCCCCCAGGTCTGGGCAAAAGCCAAGGCGGACGGCACATTTGCCAAGGGCTACAACCGCGAGCTCAAGCAGTTCACATGAGGAAGCAGTTCACACGAGGGTCACTGCAGCAGCGCTCAGCTTTTGAGCTGTGTCCCGCGCACCACTCGGGAGGCTGACTCGGGAGTCGTCCGACAGCGCTCGACCCTGGCTCGGCTTGCTGCGCGCGTGCACCATTACGCCCTTTGCACGCGCGCACGCGATGGGTGCGCCCCGTGTTTTTGCAGAGAGAGGAGGCAGTTCTCGTTCGCCTCCTGACCCTTCCGAACCCCCCCCCTCGCCGCACGATGTCTGACTGACGGCGGCGAGCAGTGGCGCTTCGTGGGGGGCACAGGGCTTGCATGTGGAGCGAGAGGGGGTGTAGGGGGGGGGGGGGGAGGGGGTAAGGGGGGGGTCCGGTCCCTTGCCCACCGGACCAAGCTCCGGGACGGTCTCCCGGAATAGTGAATATTGCTGCGATTTTTTACCCCTTGTCGTGTACATGCTGTGGTGGCCTTCCGTCGGTCTACGGCCCCGCACTACTTTATTTCACCTGTGGCATGAAGGGGGTAGTTTGGCTCTGACGGTGAGAGTGGGGGTAGGGGGGGGGGGGGGGGGGGCACGCGGGTGCCGCACAGATTAGTACATTTGTATGTAAGGCAATAGATCACACACGTACGAGCGTGGAGCTAGCGCTTGCACAATGCCGTTCGGCTCTTCTCTCAGACGTGCCCGTTGTGTCTGCTTGTGCACTGTGGGCCTGTCTCTGCTTTGTCGAGCGCGCTGCAGTAGCCCCTCGAGCACTGATTCGAGCGTGCAGTGTGAGGTGACAACATGTGACAACATGTGCTGTGTACTTTTTATTAATTCTCGCTCAGGGCGCGAAAAAGCCCAGATGATTGGCATCTAGCTGTAAAGAATCTACATATCGTATGACAGTCTGAAAGTGTCGCAACGACAACCACTCAAACGCCGCCGCCGCCAAATGGCATCTCGGGGTCCTCCCCTACGTCCTCCTCCATGTGCCCCCCCCCCCTGGATTCTGCCATGTGTGTCATGACACGGCCAGAGTACGCCATGTGGAGCGCTGCCGACAGTGCCGAGCGTAAGCGCGCCAGAGCGATGCCCTTGAGAGCTTTAGGGCGCGCTCCTCCGGGCACTGATATCCTGCTGGCATACTCCGTCGCCACAGCCTCCAGCAGCTTCCGCCCCTGCTCCCCGATGCTGCCAAATGACCCTATTGCCAAAGTGGCAAGTTTGTAGCAATTCTGATCATAACAACCAGAATAGTGGGTACTTTAGAATGAATTCTCGCTCAGGGCGTGAAAAAGCCCAGATGAATGGTATCACATCTAACTTGAAGCTTGCTGTACGGAATCTACATGTCGTTCACGTTGAAGTGTGATAATCTGAAAGTGTCTCAACGACAACCATTCAAACGCCGCCGCCGCCAAATGGCATCTCGGGATCCTCCCCTACGTCCTCCTCCATGTGCCCCACCCCCCTTGATTCTGCCATGTGTGCTCATGACACGGCCAGAGTACGCCATGTGGAGCGCTGTCGACAGTGCCCAGCGCAAGTGCGCCAGGGCCCCAAGAACTTGAGGGCGTGCTCCTCCGGGCACTGACTTCCTGCTGGCATACTCCGTCGCCACAACCTCCAGCAGCTTCTGCCCCTGCTCCTCGATGCTGCCAAACGACCCATTGCCAACGTGGCAAATTTGTAGCAATTCTGATCATAATGACCAGAATATAGTGGGTGTATTTGGCGGCCTCTTGGTCGCGGCAGCAGCGTTCGAGGTCTGTTGCAGTCTTCGCCGCCCGCGGCACCACCTGTGCCTTGAAGCAGGTGACGTCCACCATGAGTGGTAGGTGACGTGTCGCGTCGTCGTAGCCGGTCACCGGGAAGGCGTCGGCAGGCAGCCCGGCGGATACCAGAAACGGCGTGTAGTCCTCGTCCACCAGTCCCGTTTTGAGGTACTGCCGCAGGATGCGCTGCGTGGCCCTCTTGACGCTATTGTGGACGATGGTGTCGTGCGCCTTGACGCGTGGCGCTTGACACAGCCGTGCATGCAGGGTGCCGCCCGGCGACTTCCCGCACAGCTTGCAGCCTGCCGTCTGCTCCTCTACTCCGATGGCGCGTTTGACGGCCAGCTGCCATCGGCTCGTTGAGGAATGCCATGCCGATCAAGTGGATGTGGCGCTGCGATCGGAATCGATCAAGTGCTTGCGTGCGCTGCGTGCCCTGCGGCAACTGTTGCTGCAACAGGTCCGCCTCCATTTTACCTGCAAGTATTGTAGTGCACTGCATGCATCATGCGAGTTCAAGCCTTCAGCCATACACCATGTATATATACACGCCCTAGGGCTGAGATGCCATCGGACAGAAACCATCATGGCTGCACTCAGGCCGTTGGCAGCCTTTCGGCGCTGAGCCTCACTTGGCTAGACGCCATCTCAAACTACAGTGCGTCAGCCATCATGATTATGCAGCTCTACCAGCACACTTTTGCACTCTGCACCGCAACTTGAACCTTACAGTTTGTTGGACAGCCTGAGTGGCCAATGCAATCACGACCAAGCGGCTTTGAAAAAGTCTTTTGAATTGCCACCGTGGCCGTGTGCCAGTGGTGCGCACCGTCAGTTCAAGTTGTGCGCTGAATCCATCGATCGTGATGGTCGTTGAGCTTCGCGGAGGACTGATAGGGCTGCGCCATGTACGCAGCCAAATCGCCGGCGTTTGCAGCGGTTTGTTCTGTAGTATAGTGTAAAAAGCAAGAGGGCTCTGTGACGCAGTCGGGACTCACAGCCTGTGACCGGCGTCTGCCAGTGTGTGACAGGAACCATGGTGCACTAGGCTAAGTGCAGTTACAGGCAAATGATTGTCAATTGGAGTACCATATGATATCAGCAATAGAGCCTGACGTTGTTGCCATCACAAATTCAACTTGTTTCAGCGCCGGTGCAACTGTTGTTACATTCAATGGTGTTGCCATCTGTGAAAATGGTCTCCTGTCCCGTGATATGCGGCGACTAAGCAAGAGAGCTTGCGGCAGCATCTCATGTTTCGGGTTTGTTATCGCCAGGCCCCGATTTTGGTGCTTACATGGTATGCAATGTGGTCCATGGGATGTTATTATAATAAATAAATACTATGCTGGGGCTCGATTCAACAGTTGTGCGAGGTATGATACGCCAGTGATACGCACAGCCTGTGCATTGTCTGGCGCTTTCGCGATCCCTTCACCTGCAGCGTCTCGTTGTGCTGCTTGCTCGCAATCCAGCGTCTCGGCAGGTCATGCTAGACTTGCAAGGCGCGAGCCACTGCGCTTGTGCGCCCCGGGATATATAGATACAACTCCCGGGCACGCGTCGGCCACAGTGAGGTCGTGTAAGTTGAAAACCGTCGTCACAAGCATGCAGTTGGCTTCTGTTACACAGTGAAACGTTTTTGTGAAACTTCAACGGTGAAGTTATGACACATATGCCCCGCGTGTGATCTCAGCCGTGCTTTCGATGCTGCTGGTTAGCGCGTTGCTCGATATACCGCCAGCCACTCGTCAGATGTGGTTTGTGGGCTTCGGGGGCGGCGGCTCTACTACGGAAGGTAAGCTTTGATACACTTCTGTTCCAAGGATGCAGAGATTGCTTTTTTAGGTCCCGATGCACGCATTGTATTCGCTGCATTCGGCCGCGCATGCACTGTGTGCTCAAAGCAGCTTTCATCCTCAGCTCACTCCTTCCCTGATTCCATCGTCAAATAAGGTAACCAAGTGAAGCGCATCTTGTGTTCGAAATATCCAGCCTGCCCGGTGCGGGTGCAAAATGCGCACAAGCTCGGCCATTAATGTTATGCCTTTCTTTGCGGTGGCCCGGGGTAGCGCATGGAATTTACGACGCAGCTTGATCAGGCTCAGATCTTATCCCCAACACTCACACCGCTGGGTTCAGAAAAGGGACGTGACAGTCAAGATCGCTACATAGTTCGCCGTGCACAGCATCTCAGCACTTACCCTGTCCCATGGATATTTGAATTGCCAACAATGCTGCAGGGTTAACCGGACCATGATGTACAAGCTGACCCAGATGATGCTCGCTGCGGTGGCGGCCGGGGTGCGAGGCACAGACTCCGGCGATCCGACCATTGTGGTAAGTGTCATCTGCTTTTGAGATGTGCTGAATGATACGCAGTCAACCTGTGACGGTCATCCCCTGCAATCATCAAGTAATATGACAATGTCATGCCCGTCATTAGCACAATACACTTGTGTATACACAGTGGAGTCCGGAGTGGCGCGCCGACCGCACTGTTGCGTTGCACAAAACAATTTGTGCGTGTCTGTGTTCAAGGCAAAGAAAGTCTGAGAATCTCAGTCATGGCCAAACAGCCTGAGCGCCTCAGTCGATTCTTAGATTCTAATCCTCCAAGTTCAACTCAAGTTGAACTAGCAGCTACGATGTGTCCAAGCATGATGACGCACCAGGAACTTGAAGGCGCGGGTGCAGCCTTCGAGGTATTACAATTTGTCCTGAATTTAGTTGCAACATCATGTACTACTACCATGTTGCTCAGGCTGTCTCCTGCCAACTGAACAAGTAGTATAAGCCTGATGAGGTATTTCACGATCTTGTGCCCTTGTAGTCAGCAGCCCTTACTGTAACAGTAGCAGCTACTGTATGCTAACTTTCTCAACTTATATGTGAGTTCAACATTTATGAAGTTGGTTATACCTATAGTAGTTATTCCGTGTTGCAACTTGTATAGTTGCTTGACACTCTTCAAGAAGTCGGCCAACAGCAGCCCCGAGCACAGTGACTGCCATTTCAGGACCAGGGCAGCCGCTGTCGCCTCGCGCATGCAGTTTGGAAACTACACTCAGCGACTGCAAGACCGCGCCCACGCAGTCTGACATATGTTGTGCGCAATTGGTTTTGCCTGTAGTACTACCGTAACGGCAGCAGGAGCCTCAGGCGGCCAACTGGCGACCTGAGGCTCAGCCTGTTATTGGACACCAACTTGAAGCGACATGTGGTTTTCCAGCTGCATTGCAAAGCAAACCAAGTCTTCAGTGAATGCACCTGACCGGGTGCATACAATTGGTAGGTAGTACATAGTGTTGGTTGCTGGCGGCACGGTGCAATGCACGTTTAATTTCCTACAAAATCCAATCTGTTTGAGCTCATGATTTCAACTGTCACACCGTGACGGTGATGGTGAGATAGGCTACAGTGACTGTCGTGGAGCCAGAAAGTGATCGAGTTTTTGCGGGGTGGACACACACTGTCATGTGCTTCTTGATGCTCTCCTGAGGCTCAGAAGCACTGCCGTTCACCCAATTCTTTCATGTTGAAGTTTCCAGTGGTAAATTGTAAGAACACTTTCACCCCAACTTCAAGTTGGCCTTGGGCAGTCCAAGAGCGTGAGAATACTTTCACCCCCTAAACTTGCTCACTGGCTGCGGCACCGGACGAGGGGTACCCGTATATACACGGAAACGAATCAAAAGGTCGTAGTGCTGTACTTAGGTGACAAGCCTGAGGTGCGGTTAGCCGTCACGTTGAATGCCTTCCATCAATAACCGTGGTCGCCGCTGTTGCGGCAACTGGCCACGAGTCAAACAGTGCCATCATACATGTTATGTATGCGGCAGCTGCTGCATGCAAAAGCAAAAAAAGCCGCGCAGACGTGATCATCATGATGCCAGTGGCACCAATGGCATACTGTAGGCACCACATGCACTTATTGTAATCGTGCAGCGGCGGCGCGCGCTGCACGTGCACACCCCCGCCTTTGAGTCAGTGGCTCCCTGTGCTGCTGATCGCAGTGCTGCAATGCATCATTCTTCAACGTGAAGTTGTCATACGATTATTAGCATGTCATTGACGGCATCGATGCTCACCGCGAAGTCGTCAGGTGCAGCGCGCCGGCGCTGCAAGCAATGATTCAATGACGGCACAGTGCGTCGCCGCTGCGCTTGCTTGCTGCTTGCCATCGGTGAACGCCGCCGCGGCCATCGTGGCAGCAGTTTGTGGAACCGGCACTGATGACCTCTGAGCCTCACTTCTTTGCGCACATGCCAGTTCAGCGCCTGAGCATGCTGGTGCTGCCGTGCCATTCTCAACCGCTTCCGCAGGGAGGCGCGCCCCCCCCGAGCTTCGGCGCATTCGCTACGAACGGATTCGGCACGGGGTACATGAGCTCAAGCGGGCACTTTACATTTCAGAACGCTGACCAGCCCGCTGTTTCCGGCGCCTACATCTACCACACGTAAGCTCCGCGCACCGGAGCGCCTATTTGTTGCTATGATAATCACTTGTTAATGAAAAACGAATCAAAAGATTGTTGAGCTCTAGGCGACAAGGGATGGTTAGCCGCAAGTGCCTTCCACCAGTAACCGTGGTCCGAGTCGCCGCTGCTGCAGTCATTGGCCACGAGTCAAACAGTGCCACCATAACCACAGTAGGCAATGAGACTTCTGTGTGCAAGCTTTTTAGCGTTCGAGGCATGGGTGTTCAGTATGCACAGGTCTCACGCGTTCGGTAGGCCAGCTCCAGCCGGCGGCCTAACACAGAGGTTCAGCTGCTAGTGACAGCGCTCTTGAATGCGCGTAGTGCAGAAGGTGATGAGCGGGTTTTGAACCAATCCATGCGGCGACATGGAGGCTCCAGGTTGTTTAGCACGAGTTAACTGTAGCCTTCTCCTTTCCTCACCTACGAGCAGTAGCATAGCAGGCGGAGCGCGGGTCAGGAGTCTTGTCTGACCCCCTAGCTTCGCCGCGCTAGAGGGTGAACCTCCTTTCTCTAGCTCCAGCTGCCCAGTTTCCTTTCCGTCCCGGGTCGTCCGTCGCAGTGTTTTAAAAAAAGGAAATCTATGCCGTACGTAATAGGTTCATTTCTTCGACTTATTGATATAATTAATTATATGTGGCGCCCGGGCCGTTGTACCGGCACAGTATTTTCGTCTAGGCTCTGTGTGCTGGTGCGTCTAATGGCCTGTTGCGATGATCCCATCACAAGTCGTGGTGCGTGAAAGCTTTGCTGCCAGTGACTTAGAGTCTCAGCCGTCAAGGAGCTTGCTGCAGTTTTCAACGTACTGAGGGCGAACTTCAAGTTGGTGCTGCAGTGCGCGCTGGCAGTGACGACGCGTTGTTGACTTGAATGCAGCGTGTCAGTCCTCCGCATCGTGAGCATACAGTGCAATCATAAAGTAAAATGTCAACGCAGTGTTGTGCACTGCCAGGCGTGCAGCTCCCCACACACTGGCAGCACAGTGATGACGGCGTGCTGATACGATGAACTGCAATTGCAAGAACTTATTGAGCTTGCTACCAGAGCCTACACCGCAAGGCACAAGCCTCAAAGCGTCTCACAACTAATTACCATGATGAATGACAACGCCACGTGCCACATGACATTATTTGTGCTGCGCTACTTCCGCCAAACAGTTACTGTGCTACTGCAGCGACTAACATTGCCGTGCACCACATGCGCTGCCGCCGCCGCCGCTGCCAGGTGCGACCCCTACACGCCCGGCGCGTACTACGCGCTCATGGTGAGCTCTGGCGCCAACTCGGACGGTTCCGCAGCGTTCATCGACCAGGCGTCCTGCGAGCACGGCGCCTTCTCCTATGCGTCCGACGGCACGACCCTGCAGTGGACGTTTGCCCTTGCCGATCCCGACTTTTCCACGACGTGCCAGGCGCTGCCCAGCGAGGCGTTCGCGGCGCCGGCCACCGCGTCGCGCATCGCGCGCGTTCCCGACGCGGTGTCCTTGGGAATGTTCTGCGGCCTCAACTACTACTAGGAACTTCAAGCGGAGCGTCGGAGCGTGTGGCGAGTGTGAGTGCGTTTAGCAGCCTAGTAGTAGAGGAGGTTGATTTGCTTTGTAAGCAGCGACTGTACCATGAACTCAGCGACGAGGGTGCGTAATTCCTCAGGCTGCTGCTGCCAGGCGATGCAGCCCTGGCGATGGCTGGTCGGGGAGTGTCGTGAGCGCGCGATGATCTGCTGGCGGAAGTGTCGCCCGCAGTTTTCAAAGCATGTCTTGAAACCCTCAACTTGTATGCGCCAAACGGCATGCATATGTCCTTTACAGGTAATGACCACTCCTGATGTACAGAGACTGTGGATGGCTTCCTGCTTTGTCGCTGCGCAGTTGTGCTTTCAAATTGCTGCTTTTGCTTGGCCACGCGCGCTCGTGATAAGTGCGGCAGTGCGCGCGCTAGTCACGACATGAAAACTGTTGCACTTGCCATGTCGACAAACCGTGTGTCAGGCTCCAACGGCACACGCAGTCGCCGTGACTGAAACTTCAGACGTGCAGGCTGTCCGGCACATGTGCACTGTAGCATGCCCGCTTGCCGGCGTTGCAGTCGCTCTCACATTGTGAGCATGTTAGCATCAGCACTTAGATACTCTGGGAGCTACAGCCGCAAACAACCCTCGCACGGCATGGACCTTGCACTGGTTGTGGTGAAGCCCTGAGCCCACCAAGAATGCAGCCTGAGTGAATGCGCTTGCGTATGGCCATTCAGATGTCGGAGCGCAGTGCGTGAGGTGAATGGATGCAAAGTGTACTTTGTGTGAATTCACGCCAAGGGCGCGGAAACGACCCGGTGATTCGTCCTTCAATCTGCGGCACAATGAACCATAATGATTGGCGCCACGTGTCAGCATCAGTCGTTGTGCACCATCATGTGCTACACCAAGCGCTGGCGCCACTTACTTGTGCAGTTGCGACAATTACCCGTCAGCAGACACAAGTTGAGGTGCCTCAATGTTTTGAAGAGCATTTACATTCACAAGCAAACACGCAGTGCCTGCCAGTGCTGTGGCACAGTTGCGTAACCGCTGTAATTGTCACTGCCAGCAGTCTGCAGTACTCAGTCTGCTGTACGTATGGACTTGTATTTATAAAGGCCCAAGGGAGGCCGGGTTGCCTATGCAATCGAAAAGCTTGCGTCAACGCAGCAGCCTAGTCTGCGCTGTGTACCCCAACCAGCACGCACAATCGTGATGTATGTAGTAACTTATTTATTAGTATTGTAAGTATGCTCCAACATGATGTGTTTTGCATGCCCGAAGTTTACATGCCTGATCAGGGTACACACTAGCTCATGATATGATATCCGCTACATAGTGGTGCGATAGTCAGCCAGATGTCTGCATGCTTGCTGGTGTGCCTTATGCAGGTGCATCGCATGCATCTGCTGCTTGTTATAGTATAATCACTGGTACAGGACACTGTGTGTGAGTACACTCTCTGTATGCGCAGGCAGTTACACGGGCACATGTGGTGGGGTGCTCATACGCTGGTCAAATGCATCACGACAGGAACCGCATGTCCCTCAAAGCGCGTCACTGGGTTTCTGATGGTGGCGACATCTACACCGGTTCTCAAGCCGTGACTTGCATGCTCACTGCCACGCACCCGCAGCGCTACATGCATGGCTGCTGCGTGGCTGAGCTGAGCAAAAACGCAAAGCAGCAGTGCACAGCGGATAGGCATCAAGCCAGGAGCGCCCACCAGCTCGAGCGACGTCCAAAAATTGTCCATTACTGTTGAGGAGTGAGATCATGATCTTACATTGCGCGCGGTCGTTTCACGGATCAAACTTCAAGTCCCTAGGGCGACGCCGTCCGGCCGGCGCGTTGCGCGCGTACGACACTCGCCCCTCGACGAATTTTCACCATCGCTGAGCGCTGCACCGCCTTCCTGCCAGCAGCAAGAGCTTCTGCGCACATTGTCGCAGATGTCGTACTACGGTAAAATGGTTGTCGGGGGACGCCAGCCGCTCAGGCTCACGCGCCGTGCTGCCGTAAACACGAACGGCAGGCCGCGGTGTCCCCCCCTAGCACCGTCCGCACAAGGCGTCCGTCGCGCGCTGCAACCCTGCTCCGCCGACGCCGTCAGCACGCTACTTCACTGAGCAGCGCTGCTCCCGTCAGTAGAAGCAGTAGAAGTTGAGGCTGCAAGCGTTCCGGAGCGCCGATGCCGTCAGCTCCACATTCTTGCCGAGAAGCGCCGCTGCTGCTGTTCCAACTACTTCTAGTAGAAGTTGAGGCCGCAGAATGTTCCCGAGGAGACGGCGTCGGGAACGCGCGCAATCTGCACCGCGGTCGTTGCCGTCCCGAACGCCTCGCTCGGCAGCGCCTGGCACGTCGTCGCGAAGTCCGGGTCCGCGAGCGCGAACGTCCACTGCAGCGTCGCGCCGTCGGCCGCGTAGGAGAAGGCGCCGTGCTCGCAGGAGGGCGTGTCAAGGAACGCGCCGGAACCGTCCGCGTTGCCGCCGCTGCTCACGAAGAGCGCGTAGTACGCGCCGGGCGTGTAGGGGTCGCACCTGGCGGCGGCGGCGGCGGCGGCGCAGCGGGTGCAAAATGAGCTTTTGTGATCAAGATGAGAGCGAGGAAAGCGGCAGCGGCGGCGGCGGCAGTGGCGGCGGCAGCGGCGGTGGCGGTGGCGGCGGCGGAGGCAGCGGCGGTGGTGGCAGCGGCGGCGGCGGCAGCAGTCGGCGGCGGCGGCGGCGCGGATGCAGCATGAGCATCTGCCGTCAAGTTGAGGGCGGGGAAAGGAGGTCGTCGAGGGTATTCATAACTGTAAGCGATTATGGTTATGGAGGGACAAAGGGAGGCCTGATGGCCGGTACCGCACCAAGGTCCTAGTCTGCAAAGGGGTTGGTACAGTGACGCCCCGGAGTGGCAGATCTTGCTCACCCCGACTCCGCTGCGGCTACATGCATCGTGTGACAAAACGCAAGTGCACTCAGAGCTCACGTGTGGTAGATGTAGAAGCCGGAGGCGGAGGGCTGGTCAGCGTTCTGGAACGTGAAGTGCCCGCTTGAGCTCATGTACCCTGTGCCAAATCCGTCTGTGGCGAATGCGCCAAAGCTCGGGGGGGGCGCGCCTCCCTGCGGAAGCGATCGAGAGTTGCATGGCAGCAATGGCACGGGCGGGGAGGAGGGGGGGGGCGGGTTGTCACGTGCTTGCTCTGCCACAGCAGCGGCGGTCACTGGCGGTAGTTGATGAATGCGCTAGCACTATGCCCCCCTGTTACAGTGCAGCGATACGGTGCGCCATCGCTCGCAGCGCTGGCGCGCGGTGCATCTGACAATGTTGAAGTTACCTACTTCACTCCATGTGCGCTGACGCACAGCCATTGAGCGGGCATGCACTTTGCTGCGGGTGGCGCACAGTGACTCGCCAGCCACGTGCTGCGATATTGAAGTGGATTATGCAACAGACAACTTGAAAGGTTGGGGTTGTCACACCGTGCTGATGCGCAGCCGTTGAGTGGGGAGCCATCATGATGATTGGCGCAGCCAGAACCGCACCAGCCGTGAGCTATGAGCTCACAGCAGACAAGTATTCGTGTAGGGCTGTCGAACTACTGAGTCTGAAGCTCAGCCCGATCTGCATGGCGAGCATATCGCAGCACTGCGACCAGGCGGGCAGGAAACTGCTGAGGCGTGCTGCCACTACAGAAAAAAATACATAACGCGCGCATGATTGCGCCGCGAAATCGAATGCTTGCCCCTCCATGCGCCAGCCACTGTGTACTCTGTGTACTCTGTGTACTTCCACTTGAGGGGTGCTTCTGATCAATCCACGCGCACGCAAAGTAGAGGCCGAGAAAAATGATGCAACGGTTACTGCAATTGCTTTTAAGGAGTTCCTTATGATGTTTCAAGCCATGCCTTTATTGCAGAAGCACACAACCCTCAACAACCAGCCATCGTGTACGTCGGTGCAGCACCAGCACTGAAGCTGGTCTAGTGCCGTGCACATTGAGTTGTTGTGTACGAGTTGACCGCAGACACTCACATGAACAATTCGTATCTTGTGATACCTTTTATCGATTCAAGTTCATTAATAGATCTGGTGCTGCAGCTTGCAATCACCGCCTGGTATCGGGTAAGCCGGTGCTGAAAGAAGAAAGCACATCTGCCACTTTTACTACTGCTATTACTACTGCCACTATCACTGCTGCTATTACTACTATGTACGGTACTACTCAACTACTCTTACTGCTACTACTGCTGCAACTCTGGTCTCGAATCAAAATGCTGCAAACAAAATCATGGTTTTGGGTGCTAGAAAGTATTGTACCAGTACATGCATTGCCAGAGAGGGAGTCTGCTATGCACTGATGCAGTGAACATGTTAAGTCGCACTTTAGCCTACAATGCATGCTCCTGCTGCAGGCCATTGCAACCTGGGGCGCTGTCTTTGCAAGGGGGGGGGGGGGGGGGATCTCTTGCGAAAATTGAACAGGCTGTATGCTTGAACTGCAGATCCTTCTGGGGGTTTCAAAATTGTGGTCAAAGTGGCAGATGGAGCCGTCAAGACAGTCCATACATTTATAATGAACCACATTCCGAATATCTCACAGTCACTTACCACAATGGTTGAATCACCACAATCTGAGCCGTGTTTTCCATACGCCACAGCTGCAAGCGTCGCCAGAGCCAGCCTATACATCATCGTCCGAAGAAACCTGCAGCATTCCGGGCGATGCCGTGGTTCACGTTGTGATGCTGACGCGATCAGTCCTCGCTGTGGGGTCAGTCCCCTCCCGTCCTCGCATCAACAGCCTGCACAAAATCCACTGTGTGAGCTTGGCTATCACACACCCTTACTTCTTGCACGCCGTGCACGTTGAGGAGGTGAAGCAGGCATTCTGTTGGCGCGCAGCCTGGCGGCTTGCTGGATTTCTAGGACGAACTTGCTAGATGTCTCTAAGATGCGCGGATCTTGCAGCGTCTACATACCTGTGTGATGGTTGAGTCGAGACAAGTGAACCAGGACGCTGGCGCGGTAGGAAATGATGCAGGAGTGCAGAAGACCTGAGGAGAAGTGTGTTGGATCCGGACTACCGTTCGAAGTAAAGCCGCCGCCCCAAAATCCAAGAAAAAGCACGAGCGCTGGCGCTTAGCGAGCCGCGCGTCGGCCAGCAGCAGAACCTGCAAGTACAAGGTCAGCACTCAACGCGGGGGCTGTGTGGCTGTGTGTGCTATGGGCCCCGATGGCCATGCGTGCGTTCACAACTTCACCTTCAACTTCAGGAACACCTGGGATCGCGACACTGACTGGTGAAATCGCGACAGTAACCGCCGAGACAGAGCCAGACGAATTGAATTTCCTCGTGTTTTTGCAGCAATAACGTAAACGCAGTTGATGATCAGGCGCTGCTCACGAAAATCGCCATGCATATGATTGATGCTACCAGCCTGTCCGCACAAGCACCTCGAGAGACCAAGAGGGTGAGCTTCGGCGCCAGCAGTAACCCCCCCCCCGACATGATTCACAGTTGCGCGACAGCTGTGGACCACAAACGAAAGAGCCTTACAGACGCGGCTGCTGCTGCAGGTGCTGCAGTAGCAGCACCAGCAGTAACAGGATCCGCCGTCGGCAAGCGTCGCAGGTCATCGGACTTCAAGGCGGCCGGAGGCAGCAATAAGCTATCGCGGATCATACACAGGACGCAGAGCGGCATGCCTGTGAGTATGTTGTGCACAGCACTCGCTTGGTTTGTACAAGGCGATCGTGAATGCAGCCAGGTGCTTGCTTAAGTCAAGGACTCCAGGCATCAAGCTGTTTCGTCGAGAGCTTCGGGAACGTGGTGTTGAGCGTCATGCTGTCTCGTGATGATCCACCAGCAAGTGCATCGTTATCAGGCAGAACACGGTGTCATGGGTAAGCTACACAAAACAGGATACAACCACAATGACCCTTCACCTCCGTGGGAGAGCAATCGCTGCTTATAATGATGTGCACGCGATTGTGTGTCTGTTGCATTTCTCAGGGTGTGGTGTGGTTCATTACAGGCCATGGCGCCTCTAATGCCCTCATCAGTCTGTGTGCGAGATCATCCTTTGAGGCCTTTCTGAGCGCCATTTGTGCCCGACTTTTAGTACGCTCGCTTGCAGTGCCTGTCTTGCCGCTGCTCTCCCGCTCCCACGCCAGCAAACTTCAACAGCGACGCACAAGGACACATCACATGATATCACAGCACACAACACGGTGGTATAACCACACCTTGTCACCTAGAACTCTACTATCTTCTGATTTGTTTCCATAGCTTCAGTCCAAGCTCTGTTGATGTCCTCCGGTTGTGCATCCGCCCCCCGATTGACCATCCCACCCCCCTCCTTCCCTCCTGTCCAGGTCTGCCGCGAGTGCGACGCGCCGCTGGGCCACTGCGTGCACGTGCACGACGGGCTCACTGTGAGTGCTGAGCACTGCTGACCCGAAAAAAAAAACACGTGCCTGATGCTAGATCGGACAGAGGTAGCCGTTGTCAAGGGCCTGCTGGCACTCTCGCGCCGTGTGCATGGCGTTCAAACCAGATGGTGCCGCATGCAGCAGCGACTTGCAGGCACATGGGCTTTAACTGTTGCCTGCACTGGCATAGCAGACGGGTGGCGCTTTCGCCTCCAGAATGAAGTCCACCACGGGCATCTCATCAGCACTGTGCGGCCTCGGTGGTGGCAAATGCATGCCTGAGAGCACTCCGCCGATCCCTGCACCCTATGCCTGGCATATAAAACACTTCGTTGAGCGCTGACTTGGTTTGAAGTATGGTTGAAGTAGGGCTCAGTACCCCGCGCAATCATCGTGTTGGCTCAGTAGTGCACCCGCAAAAAGTTGCAGCTCTCACGGGGCGGCATTGACTCAACAAGTCGTGGTCTGACCATGTGCGAATTGAGTGTGTTGATCACTGGCCGTACCCGGCTGCGCCACCGCAGCACAAGGGCAAGAAGCGCAAGCTATCAGGCGGCAAGGACAGCGGCGCGCTGCGGCATGCTAACACAAAGCCTCAGTCAAAACCTGGCGGCGACAGCAGCAGTAGCAGCACTGGCGGCGGCGGCAGCGGCGAAGGCGGCGACGATGGCAGCGGATGCGGCGACGGCGGTGGCGGTGACTGCAGCGGCACTTCAGGCGGCGGTGCTGAGCACTGCAGTGAGACCGATGAGTCTGGCGACGCTGCGACGCTGCTGGCGCAGCTGGCGTGCATCGATCACAGCAACACCAAGGTCGGTTCTGGCAAATTTGCATAATGGGCCGATGTCACTCTGCACTGCATGCGACGGTTTCATGCTGCTGCAGGTGTCCGTTCCCACCGCGTTAGCAACATGTAATCTCTTTGATCCTTTCTGTCGGCCTTCATCAACAGCCAGGGATGTACGCACGATGCGAAATCATCAAATAACTTAATCGTACCTGCAGCCCATCTATGAAGCCAAGTTCAGGGGATCCGCGAGCTGAGCGCTGCCTTCAGCTACCGTCTCGTGCTTGGAACGCTGGAGAGTATCAAGAAAAGCAGCACGATCATCTGAGAGCAGCGTCAGCGTGTCAGCACGCGCGCGTTCGCTGCGCCCGCGCACAACAGACGGTCACGCGCGCTCACATCACCGACACGCGCCGAAGATCGCTCCGAGAGCATATGCCGTGACAGATGCATACATACCCCATGTAGGCCGCGTATTTACCCCATCTCCCCCCATGTTCACCCCCTCCGCAGCCGTGCCTGAGCTGCTGGTCGGTGGAGCCCACGGCGGTGCTGTTCACGTGCGACGCGGCGGCGGCATGTGCGCGGCTCGGTGCCGCGCGGCGGTGGTCCCGCGACCCGCACCAGGGCTCAGGTGCCGCTGGCAGCGGCGGCAGCGGCAGCGGCAGCGGCAGCGGCAGCAGCGGCGGCGGCAGCGGCGATGGCGGCAGCAGCAGCGGCGGAGACGGCGGCGGAGGCGGCTGCGCTGGCCCCATGATGGCTTCAGCGGCAGTGGCGGCGGCAGCAGCGGCAGAAGGCCCAGCAGAAGCAGAAGCAGTGGCAGCAGCGGCGGCGGCAGCGGCGGCGGCAGCAGCGGCGGCGGCGGCAGCGGCGGTGTCGGCAGCGGCTCAGGCGCAGCACGGCGATCATGTGCTGCCACCGCCGCACGCCATGTGCCTGACGTGCTTTGGCATGTACGCGTCCGGGCGCGTTCGGTGAGCGATGCTGCTGCAGCTCTGTTCCTGTACATACCTACCTAGTTCACTGATCCAGGTGCCGCGGAGGGCTGCGCTGCGCTGCAGCAGCGAGACACGCAGGCGCCGTAACCTTGCGCGCCACAACGCTGGCCTGTGGTCATTCAGACGGGGGATGCATGCCAGGCATGTGATGTGTGACGCGTTGTGAGATGTGTTTGGCTGGCGATGCCGCTTGAGCAAGTGAGTCAGGCCTGCATGGCCGCGTCAATATCTGTGCGTTGATGCATACGTTCCACTTTTAAGGTCATGGCTGCGACAGCGCCATAAGGTGTCCGGCATTTGAGACTGCGCAGCACTGCTGCTCCCGCCGCCGCCGCTGCCGCCGCCGCGGCCGTTGCCGCCGTTGCCGCCGCTGCTGCTGCCGGTGACGCTCCAGCCCTGGCAATGCAACAGACTGCCACACGGACCGGTTTATGTATCACCATCACCGCCCGATGCCTGCCACGCACTGCCCTGCCTGCAGGGAGAACAAGCTGTTCAGGAGCCGCGAGCTCGGGGCATACACCATCAAGTGAGTGGACAGTCCTTTCTCTCAACTTCAAGCCTTACCTCGACCCCAAACCTCACAAACGAGGTTGCACGCGCCGCTCCCATGCACTTCGTACACTTGCAGTAGCAATGCTTGAAGTAATGCGTAGCCGCCCTACCCTTCAACACGCGACCCATGGTGTGACCCCAGGCATTGTCGATGCAAGATGGAGTGTCGTGCACATTGTATGCGGCCAGGAACTGCTGAACTGAGACGCTTGCAATGCCCCCCTCTCATCCCCCCTCCCCCCCACCATGACCTGTTCCATGGCAATGGCCCACACCTGACTCACTTCGGAACTACGGGAGAATATCAGTTTGCAGTGCCCCCTCCCTCTTCACCTGTCCCGTGGCAGTAGCCCACATATACAGATATGAATTACTTGAGAATGCAAGTTGGGGGCTTCAACACGTTCAGTCAAGCATCAAGGTTCCGGAGGCCATCACTGAATACAAAAACTCCAAATCATCAAAATCATGTGCTGGCAAAGTAACACCCCCCTTTGTGCTGCCCCTGCCCCCCCCCCCCCCCCCTTGTCAGCTGCCCCATGGGCTGCGCCCGCAGCTCGCTGCCGCCGGAGGCCTTTGAGCTCCTGGGCGCGGCGCTCGTGACGCAGTACCGCAGGTTCACGGCGCTAGACCTCGCGCAGGTGAGCAGGCCTCTATTCCTTCAAGTTGAAGTTGTGTGAGGCGTATTGTACTTCAGGACCGCAGGTTCACGACGCTGGACCTCGTGCAGGTGAGCGGGGGGACCCCCAAAAGTGACCTCAAGTTAAAGTTGTGTGAGGCGTGCCGTACTTCACAGCTCGCGCAGGTGAGCGGGCCCCCCAGGATTTGTTTGAGTTGGAGTTGTGTAAGGCGTACCGTACTTCAGTACCGCAGGTTCACGGTGCTGGACTTCGCGAAGGTGAGCGGGTACTTCAAGCTGAAGTTGTTTGAAAGGCGTGCCGTACTTCGCACCTCGCGCAGGTGAGCGGGCCCACCGGAGACCACCCCCCCCCTTCACTTCAAGTTGAAGTTGTGTGAGGCGTGCAGTATTTCAGTACTGCAGGTTCACAGCGCTGGACCTCGCGCAGGTGAGCGGGGGCCCCGAGACCCTCTGTCACTTCAAGCTGAAGTTGTGTTTGGAAACAGCGGTCGCTGCACTGCTGCTGCCGGCGTCCATGGGCAGCGCTCTTCAGGCGGAGGCAGTACATGAATATGCAATTTGCTGAAAGATGTAGTTCCAATTATAGTGACACGTAGGCAGCCGTGGCACAATCGCGATGGAGTGTCGCTGCTGTGCGCGAGTCGCACTGGTCTGACTCAGCTATGTGTTCGTTTTGCCCTTGTCAGTAAAGTAGGAGGTTACGACAACTAAAACCATGTCCACACGCGGCTTGCTCCTCTGCCGCTGCACAGCGCAGCGTGCTGCGCTGCTTCCTCTAGTATACCACGCCATCTAATGTGTATACGTATGCGGCGTGCTCCCCTGCTACTGACCTGTGCAGGACATGCACGTGCTGTGGTGCCCGTCCTGCGGCCAGGGCGTGCTGCCGGACCTGCCAGATGCACAGGTGACTCACTCTATGACTCGAGTACTCGTGCAGCATGAGTTGCTTGCTGGCCCGCCGGTTCCTCCGTCCTCAGAGCGCGCGGCGCACGCTCCAGTTCAGTGACTCGCTCTATGACGAGTACTCATGCAGCATGAGTCACTTGCTGGCGTGCCGGTTCCTCAGCCCTCAGAGCGCGAAGCGCACGCCCTGGTCAAGTGACTCACTCTGTCTCGAGTACTCATACAGCATGAGTCACTTGCTGGCCCGCCGGCTCTTCAGTGCTGAGAGCGCGCGGCGCACACCCCGGTTCAGTGACTCACTCTATGACTCGAGTACTCATGTAGCAGGAGTCAAGCCGCTCGCTACCGTGATCTCTTTCTGAAAGAAGAAAGCAGCACTTGTACGCACAGCACCACATGGGGGCCAGAACCCGATCACCGCTGACTGCTCAGCATGGATGCACTTGACCTAGCGCCGCGTAGCCGGTCTCTGACACGCGTCTTGCAATGGCGCACCGCCGCGGACACCACCTGAGCACTGAAGACTGCTCGGCGCATGCTCAACTGACGCACAAAAAATACATACACCACTGCCTTTGCGCGCTCACACAGGCTGAGGGCGACGGCGACGCCGCTACCGCCGCCGCCGCCGCTGCCGCCGCTGCCGCCGCCGCTGCCGCCGCCGCTGCCGCCGCCGGCGGGCCCGGCGCGCCGCACATCGTGGAGTGCCTCGCGTGCGCGCAGCCCATCTGCACTGGCTGCTGCAGGTGCGGTGGCTGCAATTCGACACCTTGCTCGCTAATGCTGCGTAGGGGTAACGTCGCATCGGGAGTCGGAGTCGGAGTCTGACGCCGCTGAGCGATGAGGGTGGTTGCATGTGCAGTACCTGTCAAGACGGGCGGGGGGGGGGGGGGGGGGGGAGGCTGCGGCGCGAGTACGGCTTGATGTGCTCATGCCACGCCGCATGCGCTGATGCTGGGTAGGGGTAATGTCGCTTCGGAGTCGGAGTGGGAGTCTGCCGCCGCTATGCAACGAGCGGGTGGTTACATGATGGCAACGTGCCTGTGAAAACGGGGGGCGGGCTGCAATGGGAGCACGGCTCAATGTGCTCACACTATGTGCTGCAGAGTGCACGGTGTTCTTGAGCCTGCGCTGCGCGGCTGCATGCCTGTGTGTTGTAACAACCCACCCCCACTGGAGACAGATGTGATAGCAAGTGCTGCACGGCGCATTTGAAATTGCTAACATGGGCACAAAGCGCGGGTGCTGCGACGCAGATTGTCCCCTCCCCCCCCCAACCAATTGTACGTCTGACCCGATGAAGTTTCAACATTGCAACTGACCATGAGCCTGTTGCGCACACACGCGCCTGCGCAGGTGCCACGGCTCAGACACGACCTGCGACGAGGCTGAGGAGGCGTCGTCGAGGGCCACGCCGGGCGACGGCAGCGCTCAGGTGCGGATCTTCAAGTTGAAGTGGCAGAAACTGAGCTGCGTGCGTGGCACTGTATGCGAGGTTGGACCTGCCTGCAGGCGTGCTGCGCTCAAAGGCGCAACAGTTTGTGTACACGAGTTCTGGTTTTTCTGTTTAGACTTGCTCGCATACCGGCCCTACAGTATGCATGCGCTGTCGGAGGCGTGGCCGTAAAACGGTGTAGCAAAACCCCCGTCGGCATGCTCGCACTGAGAGTGAACTTCACCTGTCGGCAATTCGCGCTCTGTAGCCCTCTCTCTTGCGCTACGGTGCGCCGAGTCACCCCATCCCAGCCCCCATCCCCAGCGCTCGGGTTACAGACTGCTGCACCGCCAGCGGAAGTCCAGGGGGGATGTGCTTGCGCACCGCCATCAGCTGAACTCGTGATGGAATGTCATACTTCAAGTAGGCTGGACTGGGCCCGGCAGGTCGACGTGTAACATTCATGCAACGATACAGCGCCCAGCAGCGAATCCTCCCGCCTTCAACCTGAAGGGCTGAAGAGAAGAGAAGCAGAATTCCATCCGCTCTCGGCTGACCCCCCCCCACCCCCCTCCCCCACGCCCTTGTCCTCATAGCTCATCAAGGAGTCAACCAGGCCGTGCCCGCGCTGCAACGTGCCGATCTTCAAGGTGCGTCGCTCAGTGACTGCTCTACGCTGCTTGCAAGATACCGCTCTCTGAAGGGGATGATTGTGTGTGTGTGGCTCGCAATATGTGCCCCTGCCGTTGGCCTTCGGTATCGCACGCGCTGCTGCATCTGGTGAACGTGTGAGGAGACTGCGCTGTGATGGAGCCGGCAGGGCCTAGACACTAAAGCATCGTCACGCGCACGATCATGGGGCGCGCACGCACCCTTGTGATTCAACCAGATTTCAACGCAGCTGCGGGCACTGTACCCATCCCCGTGCCTGCCGAACAAACATGCTGCGTTGCGCGCAAGAGCTGGTGTCCATGCACGCACAACGCGCTACAGACGCTGCGCCGCTTCACCTGTTGCCACGGACTCCTGCAAGACAGCGGGCGGCAAAACTTCAGCACGTGCGCTGCTGAGGCTGTGCTCGATAACCTCAAGTTGCTCACCGCCCATCATCGCCATCGTCGCTGATGTTGCTGATAGTGCTCCTGTGTTGCCTACCAGATACGGGGCTCTGCTCGCGCTACGTGCCCTCGTATTGTTGGCCTGTGCCAGACAGCAAGTGATGGCACCACGCTGCTGCTTCCCTCAGTCTCTCCGCAAGAACTTCACAATCTATTTCATACGTGCGTTCCCCCTCTGAAGGACGGCGGCTGCAATCACGTGACGTGGCCGCGCTGCAGATGCTGCGCCGCTTCGCCTGCCGCCACGGATTTCGGAGGGCACCAAATTCAACACGTGCGCTGCTGCCGCTGCTCAATAACCTCGAGCTGCTCATCGCCCCATCGTCGCCGTCGTCGCTGATGCTCATCGCCCCATCGTCGCCATCGTCGCTGGTGTTGCGCCCTCTGCAGGACGGCGGCTGCCATCACGTGACGTGCCCGCGCTGCACGCAAGACACCAACATCAATACAATTGCTGCTGAGCTGCCGCTGCTTGACAACCTCAAGTTGCTCATCGCTCACCATCATTGCTGATGTTGCGCCCTCTGCAGGACGGCGGCTGCAATCACGTGACGTGCCCGCGCTGCACGTTCCAGTTCTGCTGGCTGCACCGCACGGAGTGGGTGGTCGGCGGGGCGTGTCAAAAGGCAAGTTGACGTGACTCTCCTGTCCTGCTCTCCTTGCAACTCTGCGCCGTGGCGGCTCAGCCACTGACATCTGATCGAGCTGCCTGTAAACTACTGTAGTGCCTGCTGCAACATGCTACAGTATCTCTGTGCAAGCTCCGTCAGATCAGATCGTCTAGCAGCATTCCAAGGGGAATGGTTGTGAGGGATGTGCTGCGTCACTTGTGCTGGTGGCGCAAATGGCCACTCGATGATTTCACACGCAGATGCTCAGGTCACGCGCCGCACTGCAGCGCACAAATGCCTCGTCTCGGTGGCCATCCCGCGCGTGGCACCACACATGCAGTTGAACGCAACGGCGGCGGTTATTCACGCACCGCTGTAGCACATGTGCATGCAGACCGTCGAGGGTTTCTCCTGATGCGTACATGCGCCTGGCAGGACGACGCGCCCACTCGCTTCATGCCTAACGCCACCATATGGCGCCGCCGCCTTTGTCACACGCAACCAATCCTCGCACACTGTGGCACATATGTTCATACGCTGCGCAGGCCGCTGCGGAATTTCCGCACTGCGGCAGGCGCATACCTCGCAATGGCAGAGCACCGCCTCCGCCTCACCACCTGCGACCAATCCTCGCACACACATACTTGTACATGTATATGCGCATGCCGCACGGGTCGCAGCGGCACCGCCGAATCACCGCAGGCTGTATTCCACGCAGCGGCAGAGCAGCGTCGGCAGCAGCACGGCGACGCACGCGCGCCTGGGCGCACGCGCTGCCGCTGCCGCGCGATTCGCGGCAGCCGCCGTCTGCTCCCTCATCAACATATGACAGACATATCAGTTTAGAAAGAAAAAAATGACACTGCGCCTGAGCCGTGCGGCAGCGCAGCGACTCCGTGCGGCGCTGCGCAGAGCGCCTGGCCCAGGCGCAGGTTTTGACATGACGCATGCGGCGCAGCGAGGGCAGAGAGCCTCTGAGCGCTGCTGCCGTGCACGGTGTCAGTGCTCAGCGCTGCCTCCCCCCCCTCCCCTCCCCCTCTTTGCTGCGCAGGACCACTGGAGCAGCGACCCGGTGCGCAACGCGGCGTTCAACGCGAAGCGCGTCATCGGCGGCTACTGCGCGGTCATGTGATGCGCCGCCATCGCACCGCAATTGCGCCGACTGCGTGAAGTGGCAGCAGTGCTGTGTGCGTGGGAGGGGGAGGTGTGTGTGCGGGGGGAGTTGGCGCTGCCGGCGGCATGGCGTGCGACCGACATCATATGCTTTGCAGTGTATAGCAAGCCCAGAGAGGGGTAGGGGGTTGGAGTGATCATTGAAGCGCTCATGCGCCAGCCCTGCGGCGCGAAGGGGCCGTTGAACAGCGCTCGCAGCGCCTGTCGAACAGCGCTCGTCGTGCCTGTCTCTGCGCTGCTGATGCTCTAGAAATGCATGAAGGGCAGTGGCAGTGTGCGGCAGAATTACATAGCAGAGTGCACAGCCTGTGTGTGGAGCTACGGTCCAAGGCCACAGCCGTCTGACGCATCTCTAAATGCATATTTACTCAAAGAGAAATGTGGTCAAGCACCGTGGGCATTTGCCATCACAGGTGCGGGGCCTGTGGGGTGATCCAAACGAGCACAGCTCACAATCAGGAGAAGAACACATAACGTTGCTGCATTGGGCAATTGCAAATATCACTGTATGACTTTCAATACATGATGGGTGGTGCAAATCCACACGCGTTGCACAAGCCCAGCCTTGCGTGCCACTTGAAGTTGAAGTTGCAGTTCCATGGAGACCTCTGCCACTGCGTCCGCACATCTTGCAGGCGGAGTCCCAAGATACCCAGTAGTCTGACTGTGTCGCTGTGCATCTTAAAAGCTGCAGCGGTTGCACAGGTTAACTTCTTGATCTGGCAGAGAACATGCGAACGGGCTGGGCATCGAGTTGCTTACAATTTGAGTATTGTCTTGCAATGTCATTCAGGGTTATTCATCGTCAACGAGCATCTGTAGACTCTGGCAGCAAGCTCGACGTCAACCTGCGCTTTGTTGTGCCATGCGTACGGTAATCAACGAGAATGACACGCTTGCGTCCTCGCGGCAGTCTCACTACAGTGTACCGAGTACACGGCAGACGCCTGTCGCCTGAGTGCTCTGAAAGTTGCCCGCAGCTCTGAGCGAGACCAGCAGTTGACAGACGGCATGCAGCACCACGACGCCCGTTTTCACTGAAGCTGTCGGACGCTTCAGCTTTGTATGGCCCCCGCATCATCATAAAACAAAACACACGCATCGCGTGGGGCCGCCGTGGTGTTGTTGCAACATCAACACAGTGTTGCGGTGTCAGCGGTGCCTATGCTCGAGCAAGCAGTATAAGCGCGGCGTCGCAGGCAAGCATCATACGAAACACGCGGCTCAAGCCCTTGGTAACACCGTTCAGGTGTGCCGCCTCAGCGTTGCTGCAAGCTGCACCATGTGGGTCTCGATGTTTGCGTATGTTCGGCCGTCAGCTCTCGCACGAGCCTGACGCGCTTTGCATCATCGTGCGGCGAACACGGGAATCAGTCAGAGCAGCACTCGGCGACAATGCATTGGAGCAGTACTTGACTTACGTGCAAGAAACTGTCGGTGCTCATCATGGACAAAGGCAAGCGCTGCCACCGAACGGTGCGCGATGCGCTGTCGTACGGCAAAACAGGGCACCAAAAAACCAGCAATTGACCTTGGGCCCGCACACAACATGCGCGCAGTGGCACACGTATCATATCGGTCGCCACGCTTCATCTGGGAGTGAAGTGTATTGCCTTGGCACCTTAAAACTTCAACTTGAACGTGCTGCCTGGCGATGAGCTGGCAGGCCCCTCGAGGCAGCGCTCAGTTGGCAGCCGCACACGAGCGCCCCGAGCCTACTTACTGCACGCCTTCACAAAGCGAGTGGGGATGGACATCTGAGGGTGAAGCAACTGCCACGTGCAAAGCATTTTGAAAAACCTGGGGGTAGTTTTTTACCCTCAACATAAATACTGCTGAGCAAGTTGCTGTCTGGCATGAGTGTGGCTTCATGACCTACGACTCCGCTGCGGGCCCAGAAAAATGGTGGTTGCCGCGAGCAGAGGCCCGCTTACAAGGATAAAGTCTGAGCGGAGCGCGTCAGGATCAAACACGCCATGTCTCCGGTTCTTCAATATAAGTAATGAGCTGACTGGCAGGAGTCGGATATGCTATGAGTGACCTGCGCTCATATGTTTCGCCCTTATGAGAGTGGCGCGCACTTTGTGGGCGGGGGAATTTTCAGGGGGGGGGGGGGGGGGGGGGCTGCCGCAGATTGCGCCCTAGGCACCCCCCCCATGTCGAACCTCTCTCGAAAACAATAGAAAATGCATGATGAATCCTGTGGCAGCACTCAGCGACATCATCAGCGCTGCGCGGGGCCTGGCATGGCGTGGCATGGCGTGGCGGCCAGATGCGCATGCGCGGCGTCCCCCGCAGCGCCGCGCCGCCGCCGCCGCCGCCGCCGCTGCGCACGATGGCAGCAGCTGCGCACGACGGCAGCAGCGCGTGCGCGGCGCTGATGTAATCGTCGCTCCGAGCGGCGACACGCCTCAGCACTTACGCCATCGCTCAGCAACACGATGGAGCGCTGCTGCCGAAGGGTGGCGGGGGCAGCAGCAGCTGGCAGCATGCCTCAGCGCCGCGGCGGCGGCCGCGGCAGCGCTCAGAAGCGCGGCTCCGCGTTCAGAAGCGCGGCTCCACGAGCGCCTTGATGTTGAAGCGGTGCTTGTCGGACTCCGCCTTGGGCAGCGTCTGCGGCGGGCGCATGACCAGCTCCCACAGGAGTATCGCGCCAGCGCCGCCAATCAGCGGCCCGAACCAGAAGATGGCCATGGTGTCCCAGTTGCCGGTGACGAGCGCCGGTCCCCAGGAGCGCGCGGGGTTGATGCTGCAGCCGTCTGCGCAAGACATTGCACGAGTCATTGTGTGAGTCATTGTGTGAGTCATTGTGTGATGATTCATTAAGCGAGTCATCGTGCAAGTGCGTAAGTCATCAAGCAAGAAAGTTGTGCAAGTCACTCAGTGAGTTGTTGTGTGCCTCATTGAGCGATTTACTGTGCAAGTCAGTAGCCGGTGACAAGGGCCGGTCCCCAGGAGCGCGCGGGGTTGATGCTGCAGCCGTCTGCGCGCGTCGGCGTGTGAGGCGTTGTGCGAGTCGTTGGGTGAGTCATAGTGTGAGTCATTGAGCGAGTCACTGCAAGAGAGTGCGTGCGTCATCACGCGAGACGTTGTGCGAGTCATTGGTCGAGTCGTTTTGTGATGATTCATTGAGCGAGTCATTGTCAAGTGCTTGAGCAGCGAGAACATTGTGCAAGTCAGTCGGCGAACTGTTATGAGAGTGGTTGAACGAGTCACTGTGTGTGCATACCCACAGGAGGGTTCAAGTCATCCTGTACGTCCTATTTTGTTGCTGATGAAGAAAAATGTATCGGGCTCAGGAGGTTGTCGCAAATCAGACGATTTTTGAATGCAAATGAGAGTAGCAGACAGCTGTCAGTCGTTGGTATGTTATCTAGCTCAGCCATAGGGCACCCACCCTTCTGTCCTTTTTGCAGAGAGGGCATGCCATACACACACACACCGTGTGCCCCATGGGCCTCATGATTGATGTACGGTAGTTGGTATGTTTTCCCGGATTTCGTTGCTAGTTTTGCTGCATTCAGCGTTTTGATCTGAGGCCAACTTTTTGTTGCCCATGTGTGCACACAATCATACATTCAAATCGATGTAGTCAACGCAGTTCGAAGGGCACGAAACATGAAGTGATAGGACAGAGTCACGCAATGATCCTGCGTTGCGTACACGCCACTGTCAAAACCGGGGCGCTTCCAACTGTACCAGTGGGTATGCGCACGCCATCTGGTCAGACAATCCGAACCGAACACTGCCGCACACCGCGCAGCAACGTCGCACGCACCTATGGGAATCATGACGATGTGGCTGATGAAAACCGTCATTCCAACGACAAACGGCAAGTTGAAGTCCATCTGACGCGCGGCGAGACACGGGGCGGGGGAGAGGGCAAGAGGGTGTGTGTAGGGGGTATGTACAGGTATGTGGGCATGTAGGGACGGAACAGATGTCCTAGCGATGCTGCAGCTGTTCGCTGTTTGGCGTGCTTCCGCACGATGGTCACTGCTTGCGTGTCAGCCGCAGGAGTTTATACTGGTGCTGAAGAGGCTCACAGGCGCGATCGCGGGGCGACACGTGCCCGTGCCGTGCCGGCAGCGTGAATCGTCAATATCGCAGAGCTCATGGCTGGAGCACCTTGCAGCAAAGTTGATGTTGGTGCTGAAGAGCTTTATGGGCGCGATCGCAGGGCGACACAACTGCGTGCCGTACCCGCCGTTCAAGTCATCGACACCGCGGAGCTCTTGAACATGGAGCTGTACAGCCAGCACGCTGTCGAAATCGACCACCAAGTAGCGTACGACCAGCCACATGTCCAGAGACGAGACATATTGGAGACCACAAGTGACAGGGCCTCTGCACGCGGAACATGCAGACCATGTACTACCGGAGTTTCGAATCGAATGGCACGTTGCGGTGGCCCGCTCGTACAAGACTGACGACAGTCCTCAACAGCAAATTTGAAGTACGCGCGCGGCGTCATCACTTGAAGTGACGCTCATCTCAGCTAGCGCGGCGCATGAGTCATCCGCACACTGGCAGGGCGCCGCTGAGGCCAAGAACACAGGCAGAGCAAGAGCAAGTTGAAGTACACGCACCAGTGTCACCACTTGAAGTGACGCTCACCTTGGTGGGGTACATGAGCGTCCACAGGTCGCTGAGGCCACAGCAAGCCTGAGCAAGTTCAAGTTGAAGTGCAAAAACACAACATGAAGTGACGCTCACCTTGGTGGGGTACATGAGCGTCCACAGGTCGCCGCTGAGGCCCACCAGCACCGCAAGGCACAGCAGCATGGTGCACAGGAACTGCACGGCGGCAGCGCGCGGGGGGGGGGGGGCAAATGGGGTGTTGAAGTTATCGGCAGTTTAGGCGTACAGAGGCCAGGAGCCAGCGAGCGAGGGGCAGGAAGAAAGCCAAGAGCCAGGAACCAGCAATGAGGTAAGCGAGGGGGCAGGCAACAGTTCCCGTGCTCGCCGCTCACCTCCCTGAATGGCTCACACCCGGCAAAATGAGCATCATCGCTCGCGGTCCACGGGCAGCAGCGCGGATCGTCACCGCAATTGCACAAACCTCAACACAGCGGCGCGCGACTTCTGTCACTGGGGAGAGCGCCAGGCGCTCGGGGCGGCGCATCACGTTTCATGCACAGACTTCAATCTTGAAGTGGCAGAGCTCAGCATCCGTCCCATCCGCACCCGCCTCGTCACCTCACCAAAGAAGGTCTGCACTCGCGTCATGTTTAGTGCAGACGTCACAATGTTGAAGTGGCAGTGCTTAGCCCATGCGCAGCGGCAGCGCTCACCTCGCCGAAGGACGGCTGCGCGTGCGTCACGTTTTACACAAACTGCTGCGGTCACGTTTTACACAAACCTCAATGTTGAAGTGGCAGTGCTCAGCCATCTGCGTCAGTGCTCACCTCGCCACAGAACGTCTGCGCGTCCGTCACGTCTCACGCATACTTCAATGTTGAAGTGGCAGCGCTCACCTCGCCAAAGAACGTCTGCGCGTCCGTCACGCCCGTGGAGATGATGTTGACGCCGCCGCTGACCAGGTTGAAGCCGCTCTCGCCGGCGACGTTCCGCGCAAAGATCGTTCCCAGGGTCGCGCCGAAGCACTGCGGCGACGCGGGGGGGGGGGGGTGACGGCAAGCGCATGGCGGTGTTACTTCAACTTGACTTTGAAGTTGAAGCCGCGTCGCCGGCGACGTTCCGCGCGAAGAGCGTTCCCAGGGTCGCGCCGAAGCACTGCAGCGCGGGGGGGGCGTGACGGCACGTGTGCTTGGGTGTTGCCTCAACTTGGTTTTGCAGCTACGAAAGTGATGGCACAGCGGTGACTTCAGGCTTACGTTGGTCGCTGCTGCTTCTGGATGCAGCGATGCACTTGAAGTTTTGGGGTACTTCCAGGTGGACGGCGCGCGTGGACGTTGCGTCAACTCGGTTTCGAAAATATGAAAGTGGTGGCACAGCGGCAATTTCGGGGCATGCATTTGTCGCGCTGCTTCCGGATGCAGCGATGCAATTGAAGTTGGAGGTACTCAACAGGCGGCGCTTCTGGCAAAGACCGTGTGAAGCATCGTTCTGGAGCTCTACAGCGTAGAGGAAGGGTTGCAGTGCATGCTATTGAGATGAATGATCAGGGAGCCATGTGTATACTTTGACGTACCTGGACATAATAAAGCACTAGGTAGGTTGCCGTAAGGCTGGCTGGCAAAGGTCCACGAGCACAAGTCGTTCCAGGCCCCAACCCTGACCCTAACCCTAGAGATGCCCGCCACCTGAGCTGCCCTCTGCGTTGGCAGTTACCAACGCTGCTGCTGCTGCCGCACAGGGGATTGGTGCTCGACTTCGACGACCAGCCGTCAATAACCCTAACCCTAACCCTAACCCTAACCCTAACCCTAACCCTGTCTGCGAGCAATTGCACATCGGGGGGCACGTAGTGGCGTGGGAAGGAGATGCCCCTGCAGCGGCTGTCCTGCACCTCGCGCATTGTTGGACGCTACCCCCGTAATCCTTAACCTAAACTCCACCCTGACCTGACCATAGGCCGGACTCTACCTTTGAGCTGGCCCGAGCACTGCAACCGGGCGCTTAACTCTAACCCTAACCCTAACGCTCACCCTTCAAGTGAGCACTGCTTGGAGCGCTGCTGCGGAGCACTGCTGTGGGCACAAGTCGCCAGCTCCCCCCTCGCAAACGCACTCTAACGGGCGTGAACCGCTTGCGTACTGCGATCGCACTGTACATGTACTGTGTGTGTAATGCGCATGAACTGCGACAACTGAGCGCTGCCCCCGGCACCGCATCTCAGCCTCCAGAACAGTAAAGTTGGAGGCGAATCTGCAGTTAAAGCCCCCTGGGTAGGGGTTCGTCCGGTCAGTTCACTGAAGCCCTTCGCGGAAGAACACGAAACGCCGCCTCCCATAAGCACAGTGCTGCAGCGCACAGTCCCAAACTAGACGCTCATTCTCCCGCAAGTGTGCCATCCAGGCATACCTTACGCTTGCAATCTCAGTTGCAGTACATGTGCAATTCACGGACTTGTACTCGTGAAGGCTCAGAAGAGGCCACGTGCCCCGTTTGTGTTCTCAGGGTTCACATCCTACGCATGCACCAGCCTACATGACCTGCAATGTGCACTGCCGAGTGGACCCGTGCAAGAGCGCGCGCGCCGCCGCTGTTCTCTCTCACCTGAGCGATGATGTAGAGCACGCCCTGCAGCGCGGACATGCGCTTGCCGAGGACGAGCGCGAAGGTGACCGCGGGGTTGAGGTTGCCGCCGCTGCGCAGCGCTCAGCACACGAAGACACATACTTCAAGTGTGAACATACACTTCAGGTGTGATGTTGGGATGGACAGGGGTGAGCGGCGGCGCGTTTCATATGTGCAGCCTCCCAGCAGCGGGTAATACTAATATAATTAGATATATATGACGCGTGGGGTTAAGGGTTGCCGCCGCTGTGCAGCGCTCGGCACAGACAAGGGCATGACCTTCAACTTTAAAGATGGGACAGACAGGCGCGAGCAGTTGCGCGTTTCCCATGTGGCGTCTCGTGCGGAATCCAGCAGCGGGTACTGCTGATATATAAAGCGCGCTTGGCATGGACTTGTGCTCGCACGCCAGCATCGCTGAAGGTTTCACCGCAGGGTTTGAGCGCACTGCGGAGAGCCGCTAATCCTGTTCCTAACTTTCACTCTAACCCTAACCCTAACCCTAATCCTACGGCGAGCGCGTACAGTGTAGCAAGAGGGAGTGACCGCTGCGGAGGCGCGCGCGCGCAATGTGCAAGGGGAGCCAATGCGCGGCATGCAGCGGTATGGTTTAGAGCATCCGCCCCTCGTGAAAACCTCAGAGCACGAAGCTCCTGCTTCATCTGTGCGCACTGCTCGCGGGTGGGCAGCGAACTTAATGTGCTTATGAACACATGCACACGCCGCGCAGGCATTGAGGAGAGGCAATGCTCGGCGCAGAGGTACCCGAGCAGTGCACCGGGGGGGGGGTGGGGCGGGGGGGGAGGGGTCCAGCGGGGGCCACGGTCTGTGATGCAAGCTGCACGAGTACATGGCAGTGACGCTAGTGTCTGTCGTGAGCCCTCGATGCCACCCTGGTTGTAGTCATACGTACATGCTATGACAACATGACTACTTTGTGAAGTATGTGGTCCAGGAGACAGCCGAGTGTGACGCGCGCCTGATGCCCGACGTGATGTATACGAGCACAAAGATGGAGAAGCCAAAGACAACGGCGATCATGCGCTCCTTGATGCTGCTCTGGTCGTAGTCACACATACATATTGTGACAGCACCATGCTTTGGCCAGTTGACGATACTGCTTTTGAAGTACTTCGGGTATGTCGTCTAGAAGACAACCGACTGTAACGCGCACCTGATGCCCGACGTGATGTACACCAGCACGGAGATGGAGAAGCCAAAGACACAGGCAATGGTGAGCTCCTTGATGCCGCCCTGGTCGTAATCAAACCTACATACCAGTACTACTTTGAAGTACTTCAAGTATGTAGTCTAGGGACAACAATGTAACGCGCGCACCTGATGCCCGACGTGATATACACCAGCACAAAGATGGAGAAGCCAAAGACACAGGCAATGGTGAGCTCCTTGATGCCGCCCTGGTCGTAATCAAACCTACATACCAGTACTACTTTGAAGTACTTCAAGTATGTAGTCTAGGCGACAGCCGAATGTAACGCATACCTGATGCCTGACGTGATGTACACAAGAACAAAGATGGAGAAGCCAAAGACGAAGGCGATGGTGAGCTCCTTGATGCCGCCCTGGTCGTAGCCGTTAGCGAGGCGCGTCGCGTTGTACGCGATGAGCGTGATGGTCAGGAAGAGGAAGAACGTCATGCCGATGGCCTCCGTCGCGACGCCGCGCCACAGCGCCGCGTCGATTTGCTGCGGGGGCAGCGCAGGTGGTGGACCATGTGAGCGACTGTCAAGATATCAGCCAAAATTGGCCAAAAAAGAGCCAGAAGATGGTCAGGAAGTGGAAGAATGTCAAGCCGATGGCCTCCGTCGCGACGCCATGCCACAGCGCCGCGTCAATTTGCTGCAGGGACAACATTGATGGTTGACTGTGTGTGACTATTGTCGAGATTGTCGGCAAATGTGGCACAAAAATAGGCTTGTCATGTGCGTTATGGTCAGAACAAGGAAGAACGTCATGCCGATGGCCTCCGTCGCGATGCCGCGCCACAGCGCTAATTCAAGTGCTGCGGGAGCGGCATGGATTAATGACCGCGTTAGACAAAGTGTTGACGTTATCATCAACGCTGGCATGAAACGGAGCCAGAAACCAGGAGCCCAATGAGCGTGATGGTCAGAAACAGGAATAATGTCATGCCGATGGCCAGGCTGAGATGCCGGACCGTAGCGCCGCGCCAACTTGCTGCACGGCCAAGGCACATTCATGTAGCAAGCAGCTGTGCTTGTGTACTTCCGATTACATACTTCAAAGTATGTATGGACTTGTATTTACAAAGTATAGTCTATACTCCAGCCTACACGGTGTTGAGCTGCAGACCAAGGACGCTACAAAGTAGCACATACATGCAGATGATATACACCCGCTCGGGGAGCGAAACACGCTGTATGCTATAGAGTATGTATAGTAGGTACAGCATACGTAGGTACCGCGCCGCAAGGACCTGGTGCCCAGCCGCAAAGTGACGACTAGTTGTCCGCTTCAATCAACTTCGGCGTAGAGTGCGAACAAGCCCAGTTGATTGTGGCTGTACGTGTATACTTAGTGGTTGTACTTGAAGTAGAAGTATGCTTGGGCACTTTCGCGCCCCACGCGACAATTAATGTGTAAGAAGTATACTTAGGCGAAATGCCTGGTACATGGGTGGGTGCACACAAGACTGCTTTGCATGTTCACTGTATAGGCATGTGCGTGCACATGTTATATGTATGGACTTCTGAGTACTCAATGTATGCGTGGAGGCCCACACTTCAACCCTAACCCTAACCCTAACCCTAACCCTAACCCTTCATAAGACGGCTCAAAAACCGCGCCTGTATGTAGGTATGTAGCCAATGAGCCCAGGGTGCGTCTTGAACATACTCACAGGTAGGGTTGGCAACACCGTATTCCGTAGATACACCGTATATCCGTATATACGCCGTATCTACGCCGTATGTCAATTTCTGGCGCGCCAAAATTCGTATTTTGCCGTATTTCCTTCTTTCAAGTCACACAGAGCAGTGCAGCATGGCGGATGCCGCCGATCCTGGCCCCGACCTGGCCAAGCAGGCCAGAGCATTGTATCAAAAGCGTTGTGATCAAAAGCGCCAAGGTCAGGCGGGCTGGTGGGGGTCATTCAGTGTCGAGCTGGACTCAGTGAAGCACGAGGTGCGGCTTGTTTGCCTTCGTTGTTCAGCCAAGCTAGGTGCCAGCAACCCTTCGCGCGCAGCAAACGACCATCTTAAGAGCAAGGCATGCCTCAGGGCGACTGCTGCCAGTGCAGCAGCTGTTGCTGCTGCCGAAGCAGCAGCCGCTGCTGCTGCTGCTGCTGGCGATGGCGAGGAGGAAGTAGAGGTGACTGGCACTAAACGCCACCGCGGTGCTGCTGGCATCACACCTTACATGGCTACATCAGGCCAGATAACTCAAGCACGGAACAGCCTTGCCCGCTTCTTCTACAAGTCCGGGGTGGCGTTCCACCTGATTGAGCAGGAGGACTTGGTTGCAGCATTCGCTGCCCTTGGCGCCGACCTGCCTAACCGCAAAGCCTTGGCCGGGACAATGCTGAACAAGGAGCACGACCGCGTCAGCCGCGACGTCTGGGAAGCGATCGATGCCTTGCACCTCGTCCAGCTTGCCAGCGATGGGTGGAGGCGCAAGCATTGCGGAGACGGCACTCCGCTGGTTAACCTTTGCGCACTGTTGCCAAAGGGCGGTTCCTACTTCGTGACAACGGAGCCAGCGCGAGGCGTTTGCAAGAATGCGGAGTGGATCGAGGAGCTGCACATGCGGTGGGCGAAGAAGGTCACCAGGGGGAACCTGGACAGGCTGCTGGGAATGGTCATGGACAATACCAAGGTACGTGCTGCTGTAGAAGCTGCTACGGTGTGTGAAAGTTTTTTGCCAGTGCGTCATTTGCATGCAATGACAGCAATATATGCTACAATAAGTCCAGCAGTGCATGCAATGCAGCATATCATTGTAATAAATCGAATGGAAGCAAGTCAACCAGCTCCCCACGCTTGCGCGCTTATCCAGATGCTCCCTTTCTTCGCTTGACACGTGGTTAGTAGCACAGCTCACACAGGAATTGATAGTATGCTGGCAAATGCACATGTTGTGGCCATAAAAACTGGAGCAAATCTCGGTACATGCCTGCAGTGCCTCATGATGTTTTCCATCACCTGCAATAACTTTGCAGGCAAATCGTAAGGCGCTGGACCTGATGAAGCAGAAGCACCCGACTTGGCTGCTTCTGGGGTGCCAGGCTCACGCACTGGCCCTTCTCATCAAGGATCTACACGGCGAGAAGAATGCGCGATGCGACTGGTCCAAGAAAGCGTACGGCAAAGCGCTGATGATGTCCAACACCATCAACGGCTCAGAGACCATACACAGCGCCCTGCGTGAGCAGCAGAAGTTCAAGTACGGCAAAGTCAAGGCCGTCCGCTCTCACTGCCCCACGCGCTTCGCCATCCTGCACTTCATCTGCTCCGACTTGCTCGACTCCGAGGAGGCCATCAAGCTGATGGTTGGCGACCGCAGCTGGGGTAAAGTGTCTGAGGGCACCACACATGCGGCAGCGTTTACGACTGCAGCCACAGTAGAGCCAGCACGGGGGCGGGCGGCAGCATACTACTTTTTCGATGAGGCAGCAGCGCTGAAGAAGCTAGTGCAGCCTGTGTCTGATGCCATTCACCAGGTTGAGAGCGACAAGCCGCTGTTGAGTCAGATGCTGCCGATCTGGAAGCAGCTGTTGCAGCATGCGGCAGACTTCGATGACCAAATTGACAATGTCGAGCGCTCCCCTGTGCTGCCACTATTTGAGCGGCGCTACAACACTCACTTCGACAAGTCGTGGCCTGCAGCATATGTGCTTGACCCTGTCTACGCCTATAAGGTTGATGGGGAGTGGTTTCTGCCTTTCAGTAAACTCAGCAGGCTAGAGAGCAAGGGTGCGCAAGAGTGCTTTCTGGAGCTGGGGGGAGGGGAGCATGCAGAGGCTGTTGAGGCTGAGCTTGTCAAGTTGCAGCTTGCACCCCTTCCCGAGCCCATGTGGGCTGCGTTGCCTACGTTGACCAAGCGTACATCGATGCCTAAGGGCAAGGTTGAGCTCGCTGACAGCAGCATGCGCCGCGGCTGGTGGCAGACCTATGGTCGCGAGCATTTTCCTCATTTGTCGCGGGTGGCAGTGCGCCTGCTGTCGTTCCACGTGACTGCATGTGCAACCGAGCGCAACTGGTCCCTGTGGGGCAATGTGTACCCTAAGTGCCGCAGCAGGCTTGCACTTGAGCGTGGTGAGAAGCTAGTGTTCATTAAAGGCAATGATAAGGCTGCTGAGCGCAAGACAAATGAGGAAGTCATGCTTACAGTGATGGAGGCGGCGGAGGAAGAGGTTGTCAACATGTAACATGCAGATGGGGGGATGAAGGAGTAGGGCAATATCTACACTAGGCTAATTACGCACATACATGATGTTATTTTCAAGTGTGTTTGCTTGTATTTATGTTTTACAAGTGTCTGGTTTAGCTGCTTCACTTTTGAAGTTGAAGTTGAAGTTTAAACGCCTGTACTGGTGATATGCGTTTGTCAGATACGGTTTAGAAATACGTATATACGGAAAATACGGCAAAATACGGTATTTTATCAGTATATGGTTTTCAGAAATACGGATTTTGCCAACCCTACTCACAGGTATGCTCAACTACGCATGATACGATGTGTATGTTGGACCACACATGTTATTGCTTGACATGATACTCTCGCTCCAAGCATAACTGAAAGCTGATGCCTCGAACTACCTGTATTTCTCATGCAAGGGCGCAGCAATGCGCGCTGATTGCGCAGCAATGCTCAGCTAAGACGACGGCCGCCGCGCCGCACCGCCGTGCTGCCTGAATGGCCGCTGAGCCATGACGCTCAGCAGCACTCAGCAACGGACATGCGGTCATGCACACTGTTGCACTTCTACTTCGCAGCAGCTTGATTCATGTAGTAGCTGCAAAACAAGTAGTGCAGGTAGTACCGCAGGTGTTAAGGTTCAGTAGACGAGGTTAGGAAGAGGTTTGGGGTCAGGTGAACCCTATGTATCAGCGTTAACTAACCCTACCCCTGAAGACAGACGCTACGGCGCACACCGGCCCTTGCAGACACGGCCACTTGTGGATAGCAGAAGGGCCGCACAACGCGAGTCCGTTGCGTTCGAGCGCGCTGCGCCTAATGCAATACATGATGATACATAAATTCATCAAATCACAACGCCTACAACTTGCATGGAGCTTCAGCGCGCCGGACAGCAGCTGTGCGGTGCGCCCTGACCCTCACTATCGTAACCGTCACTAACGCCGACCCTGACCCTAGCTTACCCCAAACCCCAGGCACGACTGCTGCAGCCAGCAGACATAAGGTCCTGTGGATCTAGAATGCGGTCGCAGCAAACCCTAACCCTTTCCCCTAACCCTAACTCACACCCTGACCCTAACCCTAAGCACGCAGACAGACACCGCAGCGCCTGCAGACTGCAGCAGATGCGCTCTCTCCTGGTCGAGGCGTGCCACAGCACACGTGCTCCCTCCCACCCAACTGCTGCTCTGCAGTGTCGTGCAGGGTGGGGTGAGGGGTTGGTGCCGATGAATAAATCACATGTGCGGTGAGTCGTCGACTGCGCGCGCGCCTGGTTGCAGCCGGACACTGACATGCGTCGCCGCGATCCACATCCATCTTGGTCGGGGGCGCACCACAGTGCTCGCCCTAACCCTAAGCCTAACCCTAACCCTAACCCTAATCGTGATGTGTCACAGGCTGACTCACAGCGCGAGTGGAAGTTGCGATGCGCATTGAGGGCGCGCGCGCTGGCGTGCCCCACCCTAACTCTAACCCTAACCCTAACCCTGATCCCAACCCTAAGGACTGGAGAAAAGCCACCGCGTGCGCGCCTTGGATCGTGGCGCAGGGGTGATTCCTACCACAACACCATCTCTGCAAGCTCGCTCGTTCAAGGAAGGAGCCAGGTCCGAACAACAGCGGTGCACAAGAGCCGCGTTCTCTACATGGTACTAGCACTTTCATACACACCTGTGAAACTGTAACCCGCAAATGGATCTGAAAACACCAGTGTTTGGGAGATGCAGCCCAAAGTTGAAAATTGCACATGTGTGCGACGTGCACGATTCAAGTTTGTTGCAAGATTTCACTCATGCCGCAGCTTCTTGCAACAACTGCTCGGTTTTCGTCAGTATGCGCGGCAGTTCCTGATTTACATGCTGGATGGGCACAAAGAATGGATCCTGACTGTGAACTGATCTTGTGCACCAAAAGAAGCACTCGCGTCAAGAGACCCACACAGCGAAGTGATTGGCCCTCACAAAGCTGGCTCTCGTGTAGCAATGTTGCTGCTGTGCATTGCACGCAGACTCGGCTAAGGGAACTGTTTAAACAACGAAAGCTGGTGTAAATATCGCGTGGAGTACATGGAGGCGACCATGGTGCGTCAGGATCCATAAGGATCCAAGATCCAGCTTCAAGTAGGTCACCAGGCTGCAGCTGGCTCCAGCCGTGCCAGAGCGATGATCTGCCAAGGCCTTCAGCTGCTTGCCGGGCTCATGATGCTGACAGCGCACACCTAGCAACTGGGCATAAGCGGGCCGTGTCTCACAAAGTGTCCCTTGAGAATGAGAAGATAGCCCCTACATAATCATGATCTCACGCAGGCATCTACATGGAACTGCTAAATGAAGCCGAGCTCGTCAAGGAATGCGGTCGTTTGTCGTCCTGCAAACAATATGTTGCGGCCGGATGTGATGATGACTGGAACAACATCAACTGTTGTTGTTTTTCAGCGGGGTGTGTCTCCAGGGAGAGGACCTATATTTATGGCTACAGTGCCTGTGTCTCCAGGGAGAGGACCTATATTTATGGCTACAGTGCTGGTTGAACGAGACATCCAAGCGAGCTACGCTGCATACACACTTGCCTTCGGCATCAGCACCAGGCCTAGCTGGAATGCTCGCTTGGTGATCGTCTCATCGCCCGACTTCGCCGCCTCCAGATCCTGCAGCCTCTTCTCAGCTTCCGCGAGCGCATCAATCTCCTTTTGTGCTTCCTGCGCCATGGTTGCCTAGCGTGTGCGCTAGATGGCGGTACAGAGTTTACGTCTGTGTCTTTCTGAGTGAGTGCCACTGCATGTCACGGGGCCTCTCCAATATCTTCACACGAGCTTGTTGAGCTCATGTTCAACTGCCCTCTCGCACAGTCACGCACTGGCAGAGACACACCTGCGTCTCAAGTTCAGCGCTCACTCAGGGAACACACACTGGATCGAGACTAAATGTGCGTACTGAAGTATCGTGATAGAGTCATGCAACGTTCGCGACTGTGGCAGCCACCCCCCCGAGGTTCGGCTGAATTCACAGCATTTTTTTGTGAGATGTGCTATACGTGTCTGACGCGACGCGAAGCCGGCTGCATGTCGTAGCCAGCACATGTCACATCTGAATCTCTTGCCAGGCACACAAGCACACAGGCTCAAGCAGGATGAGAGAAGCTGAAAAGAGATTTGGACCATTAATTGATGTTGAACTTGAGGTTCAAGGGATACCATCAGATCCCTTCCTTTTGTGCACCTATGCATAGAACCAAGCGACAACCTTCTACTTGCAGCGCATCCTTGTATTGAGTGCTGCTCATCTGAGTCCAAACTGGTTTGCGCTTTTTACATTGAGCTGTAAGCTGAGTGTCAGCACACAACACCAGCAACCCGCACTGCCGCCTACCTGCCCACGCGCGTAAGCTAAGTGGTGTTCGCCTATGGCGTGCCCCCCCCCCCCGTCCCCTGTTCGCCCGCTGCAGCGCTTGGCATGTGCAACCTGCGTATTTGCTGCCTGCCTGATGCACAACAGCAACCTGTTGAACACAACTCATCATCCCCTCGTGCAGTGCCCCGTCGTTAGGCGGACGCGCAAGCGGCGGCGCGCATCGCAGCACCTACAGCTGCGCGCCACTGCCACGCCGGCCGGCCCCGCGCGGCGCGGGGAAGAACACTGCTCCGTGACGCTTCTCAACTGCTGCTGCTGAGCCACTGCTGCTGCTGCGGCCGCCCGCAATGCTGGCGGCAGCGCCGGACACCGCTGCGGCAGCGGCGGCGGGCAGGCACGCGTTCGTGCCCAGCTTACGCTGCACCAGATTTTTGCGCACGCGCGCGTTGGTGAACCATGTGTTGACCTGCGGCGGCGGCGGCGGCGGCAGCGGCGGCGGCGGCAGCAAGTGCGGCGGCGCTGCGTCAGCGCGGGACAGCCACGGCAGCAGCCCATGCCAAAACAAAAGAAAAACACAGCTTGCCTAGGGAACAGGGTGTTCATGCGCCGGGATGCTTGCTATCCACGCAAGCCGGTGCGATGCGCAGCGTCCGTGAAGGCGATGAGCCAGAACGCTCTGCGAGGATGTGCTGGTTCACGGCAGCAGCGCCCCCTGCTACGGCTGCTGCGTGAGCCCCTGCACTGCTGGCTGAAGGTTAGGGTTAGGGTTAGCACTGCAAAGGCTGCAGTCAATGTCTTTCGCAGTGGTGGCTGACGGCATCAGCTGAGGTTCCTCTTACGCTGCTGCCTGTATCTTGAAGTGCTGCAGCGTCCCAACAGATTCTGGCGGTTGCGTCCAGTCTGCAAGAGAAGTAGCCTACGCTGTTGTGACCCCAGCGAGTCAGTCGTGCCACGGCCGGGTATACTCTGGCACTTGCAGTTCGCTGACACGTGACTCCGCACACGGACGCGAGCGCTGCATTCTCATCGCTGTGACTTGCTACCCTGACTGCAACGTTAACCCTAACTCTAACCCTAATCTAACTCTGACCCTAACGGCCGACTTACTTGAATATGCTTGGCTGGCTCACACCACATGCAGCAGTGGCCGCGCTACAGCTTTCTCCCATGTGCAGAGCACCGACACCCCCCGCAAAAGGGCTGTGATCTAACATCATGTACCGAAACGGCACGCCAACCGCTTGTGTATGCACACCTAAGCAAACGTGATCTCGCAACAACATGTACCCGGCCCCCTCACCCTCAACACTCTCAAACACACGTGGGCCATCTTTCACAAAATGACCGATAGGTGTTCATTCATGCGATTGCTGTCTGTTGCGAATGCCTGCCACGCGGGAGCAAGCTGCCGGAAGCCCTGTTCTGTGTTTGCGCACCTGAGCAAACGTCTCGCACGCACAAACGTACGTGCGCCCTGCACCGGGCCCCCTCACTCAGCACCCGCCAACACACATAAGCCATGTTTAACGCAGCCCCAGAAGCTGTATTATGTGCGTGCGCACCTGAGCAAATGTGATCTCGCACGCAAGTGCCAGTTCCGCCTTCTCGTCGTGACTGCGCCAGGCACCAGCAGAAGAGACGCACAGTAAGACAACACGCAGTGTATGAGCCTGCAGCCCTCGCAAATTACTGGTGCACAGTCACAGAACATGCCACAGATGAGATGAGCAGCATCGACAAATAATTGCGTTGTGCTCTAAAAACTGGCCAGCTACAGTAGTATATATACATGTGGTCGCGGGTCGCGGCAAATACGCAGCGGATGAGATGATCAGCATCCACAAAGTACTGGGTTTTGCCCTGAAAACGGCCAGTCACAGTAGTAGATGCGGTTGCGGTGCGCGCGTGTATCAAGACCAGCAGACAGTCATGCATATGCGCTTGTGCATACAGCTGCGCCTGAGTGCAGACGCTCCAGAACAGCCGGTTGCAGCCTGCCCCAGCAAAAGCAAAAGAGAGCGCACGGAACTTGAAATTGAAGTGCGGGCCCCCAAACTTTAGATCTGAAACGCACCTCGGATACGGGTTGTGCCGGTGCTCGGAAAGCCAGCCCTCGAGGATCGATGTCGCGCCGCGCGTGAGGCGGTTGCGCGAACCCAGCTTCGTCCTGGCGGCGGCGCGCGCCGCTGAGCCGTGGTGACGGCGCTTGCTGCTGGTGCCGAGGCTGCAGCGCTCGGCGCCGCCGTAGTCGCTGCCGCCGCTGCTGAGCGGGCTCGGCGGCAGCAGCGCCCACTTGGTGCTGGTGTCGCGGTGGTGTGAGGGTGGGCGGAAGGGCGATTAGCTGCAGAATATTCATGTTGCGCATCTGGTCGAGCGTGCTGATGAGCTCATTCGCTGTTGCACATACACGCAGCCGAATGGTGGACAGAGTCGCCAATGGCGCTGGTGAGGCGGTGGTGCTGTTGGTGCTGGCAGTGGCGGTGCTGCCGCAGACGGCGCTGCTGCTGGCTGCGCTGCCGCTGCCGCCGCTGCTGCTGCTGTCGCCAGACTCATGCTTCCGTCCGCTGCAAGCGCGGACGATGAGTTCTACTCCACCTCAACAGCGTAGACTCCAACACAAGTTGGGGTAGCAATATCGGACGCGCCCGTGCCCAATACATACCTGCCCGTGCCGCTCTCCCCAGCCCAGCTGCCAGTCGTTGTCCGCGCACCCCCGGTGTCCGCATCGCTCATGCCAAAGAGCTTGAAGCCGTCGTCGTATGGTGAGCTGCCGCTGCCGCCGTCGAAGCTGCCGCCGCCGCCGCCGCCAATTGCAGCGCCGCCGCCGACGCCAGCGCCGCCGCGCAGCGGGCTCGCGCAGCTGCTGCTGGGCGTCGGCGGCAGCGTATCGGCGCCGCCGCCGCCGCTGCCGTCAAGGGCGCAGATCATGGCGGGGATGTCATCGTCATCCGTCGCGTCCATAGCGTCCGACAGCAGCGTCAGCAGCGCGCTGACGTCGCCGCCGCCGCTGGCCGCCCAGTAGTCGTCGTTGTCAGTGGAGGCGGCGGCGGCGGCGGAAGCGGAAGCGGCAGCGGCGGCGGCAGCGGCAGCGGCGGCGGCGGCGGCGTCGCCGGGCGGCGCAGCGGGGGCGGGCGTCAGCTGCGGCGGGTCGCGCGCGGCGGCGGTGCAGCGGGGCAGCAGCGGCGTTACGGTGAGGGCGGAGGTGGGTGCGGCGGCGACGCTGCGCCGTTGTGCGCACTTTGGGCGTGCTTCAGCATGCCTGCGGCGCTTTCAATTGGGGGGTGGAAAGTGGTAGTCGGCATCATAAGGACCCATCATTGTGTTTTGGGAGGCAGCGCTCGGCGGTCCGCATCGGCGTGGATTTCGGCCGCGAGGGAAGGCGGCGGAGGAAGGCGGCAGGCACCAGCAGCACAGACGCCGTTGGCCTGCGTGGCGTGCGGCTGTCTCCTGCGTTACGGCTGAGTGAGTGATTGAGTGAGCAAGTAAGTGACTCACTCGAAAGCTGTACGTGGCACGTGGGCCGGACCAGCGGGCGCACCAACTTCACGTGCGTGAACGAGGGAGCGCCGCGTACCGCATGGCACCGCGGTGCTGTTCAAGGCAAGACGATGGGAGCAGGTGCTCCGGCGGACAACGGCAGAAGTGCGGTTCGCAGGTGTCTGGGGGCAGTTGGAGCGTGTCACAAACCGTCACTTACCCTCTCTGCACGGCTGCACATGCAGTGCACGCATGAATTGCACGGCTGGGATGCAATTGCGGCGCGCATTGCGGCGGCAGCACCAAGTGCTGAGAGCAGCTGCTACCTGATAATGGTGGCAGAACAGGTGGCTTGCAGATCTTGCACAACACCATACTCCTCCCGCTGCGCGTACTGACGACACGTGCAACACATAGCTGGGATGCGATGGCGGCGCACTCGGCGGCGCCTGCACCGCGTACTGAGAGCAACTGCTCTCTGGCTGGCGACGGTACAAGAGCCATTCTGCATAACTTGCGCGCTGTTGTTTTCGCCGCGCGCATCCACCCGCAGGTGCACGACACACATACACCACCAGTTTTTACGTGCTCACGAGGACGCGACCCGCTGAAGAAGGGGGAGTTGCTATGGTCAGGGTGCAGATTAGGTCTTAATGTACACGTGATGGTGACCTGAAGGTGTGGGGTCATGCTGGGGGGGATCGAGCTCAATTCAGATCGCCAGGCTTGCAGAGAGACATATGGAGAAACTTGAGCGAAGCGTCTCTGATCCTATCGGTCTGTGCGCTGACGGCTGCTGGTTCCAACCTCTCCACGACGCTGCCAAGTCAATACTTCGAAGTATACGGCTCTACTCCCACCCTTCATGTGCCTCTTGCTTGCCCTAGTCGAAATAGATCTCATCAAGATACAGTGGCATGTGTAGGCAGGATGCAATCACACCAGGACGGTCCATACGTACCTGGGATGCGATGGCGGCGCACTTAGCGGCGGCGGCGCCGAGCAGCTGCGTGAGCGGTCGACGGCAGAAGGGCAGTTTGCTAGCTCATACTTCCTATATATTTTATACTGTCACAGCATACGTACATGCATACCTGGGATGCAATGGCGGCGCACTTGGCGGCGGCGGCGCCGAGCAGCTGCGCGAGCTGACGACGGCAGAAGAGCCGTTTACATACCTCATACTTCAAGTGCTTTGAAGTATACTGTCACAGCATACGTACACACATACCTGGGATGCAATAGCGGCGCACTTGGCGGCGGCGGCATCGAGCAGCTGCGCGAGCTGGTCGCACAGGCGCGAGCGCACGGCCGCGAGCGCCGCCGCGCGCACGCGCGCGTCGCCGCGGATGACGTCGAGGCGGCGCCAGCACAGCACCGCCGTGTAGTGCAGTAGCCGCTTTGTCTGCGTGCGCAGAGGAAGGTGGGCAAACTCAGTGATTCTTCCAAATTTGACACTTGAGTTACAACACTTCAAAGCCGCCAGTGATACTAGAGGCGGCGCCAGCACAGCACGGCGGTGTAGTGCGGGAGCCGCTTCATCTACGCTCGCGGAAAGAAGGCCAACCGCACTGGAAAGAAGGCCAACCGCACTGCTGGACTTGCGATGCTTCAAGGCTTGATGATGTGAAGCGCAACGCTCAGCATCATTGCTGCCCTCGTGGCGCTGGGTGGGAATCTACACCTTCAACTTGTGAACGCCGCCAGATGTGCCTGTGCGTGCATTACGTTTTCGCGCAGTGCGCGCCGCCGCCGCGCCCAATACACACCCTGCTTACCCCGCCGCCGCAGGTGTGAATGAACTCGTGAGTGATGCTTGTGGTCACGAAGCACGCGCACGCGCATCCAGAGTGTTGTTGTTCGTGTGCATGCGGCGCGCAGGTGCTGCAGCGAGCGATGCGCACAGTATGTGGCAGTTACGTGCTCGCAGTCATCTGCGCGCTCAACGGCTACGGCAGTTACACTTGCCGGTATACAGCGCACAATGCATTCACCTCTAGCAGCATACGACTGGCGCCGGTCGTCCGCCGCAATGGTCATCCTGACGTCTTCCGCGTGGTATGGGGCAACAGGCTAGTGAGCAGCAGCTCTCCACAATGTCACCGGTACGTACATAGGCACGAACGCACCTGCATGACCACTGTGCGCCACACGCCGCGCTGCAGCTGCTCGGCGACTGCGCCACCCTGCATCACATCACAGCGCACCGCGCCGCTGTCAGTGCATGCTACAGACGCTGCGTCGTCAGGATGAGAGCGAGCACATTTGAACTGATCAGGCGCAGAGCGCCCTGGCGCAGTAACATCAACCTCAACGTGGTCACCCTGCGTGCGCACCACACGAAGTCACACTGCGTCGAGGATTATGCTCAGTATGTGCTGACAAGCGGGACATCTGCCGCCGTCAGGGGTGAAAGCGATTGCAGCGAACCGAGCGAGCACAGCAGCTTCAACTTCAACTCGTTGACCGCGCCGCCCTGCACGGCGCACGGCACACACACCGCGCCGCATGATGCGTCAGTACCCACAGGCGACATGGACTTTGTCACTGTCATGGGCAAGAGCGAGCGCAGCAAATCAGGCGGGGGCACAGAGAGCCTGATTTCAACTTCAACTTCAATGGGGATGTCTGCGGTGCGCACGTCCGGCCGTGACGCTCCAGCTGCGGCACGCCGCGCGGACCAGCGCTCGGGGCTGCACGCGCGTGCGCTGCGCGGTCCCGAACGCCGCTGATGCGTTAGGCCTGGGCCGCCGGTGCACGCGCCGCGTGGACACACGTGTCGGCGCAGCGCGCGCTGGGGCACCGAGTGCAGCAGCCCCGTCCCGCATAGGGGGGGGGGGGGGGGGGGGGGCAGCAAAACTGGGGCGTCGCTGAGCGCTGCTGCATTTTTCGTGGGCACGTGTGCCGCTGAGCACATGAGCTGGTTCCAGCGACCGCGTGCGGCGTTGCGGTGGCCATCACGCACGTGAGTTGAAGTTTGGTGGCCACAGCTCAACTTGATCGGCGGTATCGAACTGTTCCAAGGGATTGCGGGCAGTCGCGGTGACATGTCAAACTTGAAGTTATGCTCACACGCACGCGCACGTCATGACAAACTTGATGTTGCGACCGCGTGCGGCGCTGCGGTGGCCATCACGCGCACAAGTTGAAGTTTGGTGGCCACAGCGCTCATCTCGATCGGCGGTACCCGAACTGTTCCGAGGGAGAGCGCGTGCGATCGTGACGGCGCGTCAAATTTGGGGGTACGCTCACACGCATACGCGGCCCGACATGACTGAATCAAACACCAGAATATGAGTGACGTTCATAGCAGTGACAAAAACAGAGTTGAAGTTGTGCTCACGTCGTCGCTGTGGAGGGCCGCGATGGCGAGCACGAGCCCCTCATGCCTCAGCTTCTCCAGGGCTTGCGCAAGGGCCGCCGCGTGTTCGTCGCCGGCGCCGCCCCTGCATTTGTGAATTCAGCGCCGCAGAAAAAAGAATTCATGGAATTCAGCGTAGCAGATGGTGATGACAAGCGACCAATCGTGATCACAGCACGCCGGTCGCTCTGCCAGCTTCTTTGGTCCACCCGCGCCGGGGCTTAACATTTGTGGCGAATTGTCTGTTATGTTGAATACGCCTTCACAGCACACACATCACTGACGTCAGGGACGTGTCGTGGGTGCTGCTGGCGCCGCGCTCTGCATTCACGATTCGACACCCCATGAATGAAGTCACCGTGACAATTAATAAAATCATTCATGGCGAATGCACAAGTACATCCTGCCTCGTAGACTGCGTACTTCAAAAGCGCGCCGCGCAGCACCAACCGCTGGTGCTGCCCCACCGCTCAGCAGCTAAAACACGCGAGCATAAACAACTTTTGGAGCACGGGGGCCGTTCCGCGCTCATCGCCGCCGTTACGTCGACGGTCACGGCAGTTACACTTGCCGATGGACACAGACCGCAACGCATTCGCCCCCAGCAGCAGCACCGCAAGTGGCGTCGGGCTTCAGCTGTCGTCAGCTTTGGTGATTGGTCCAGACCTCAACACATATCAAATGGTGGCACTGTTTGACTCGTGGCCGATGACTGCAGCAGCGGCGACCACGGTCAGTTGTGGAAGGCCTTCGATCTGACGGCCAGCCACACCTTGTCACCTAAGTAGAGCTCTACGATCATTTGATCCGTCTTTTCACATCACCAGATGCGCAGTGCGCGAGTCGCGCGCTTCCGCGCAGTCGCTCCTGGAACTTTCCGGAACTTTCCGCCGCGCGCACCTGAGCAGCTGGAGCGGGTTGGTGAGCTTGAAGTCGAAGTCGAAGCTGTTGACCTTGTTGTGCTGGCGCGCCCTGCGCTCGCCGTCCGCCGCCGCCTGCCGCGCCGCGCGACGACAGAGAGCGGCGAAGTTACGGCAAAGCAGCAAAGTTCGAGTGCAGCATGCGCGCATCGTCAGCGCCGCGTCGACCCCCGCACGTCGCAACGCAAGCAGCTGAGGATTCACGCTGACGTCCCATCAAGAGTATCAAAAATGGAAGGGAAAGAAAGGTGAAAGCGTACGTCGGTCGTCAATCCCGCCATCAGGCGCTGCAAGCGGCAGCGCTCAGGCCACGGCGTCGCCCGGGCTGCGCTCGCAAGGGTTAGGGTTAGAGTTCGCGAGCCGCGTCGCGCGTGCTGCTTCGTGGACCGTGGCGCTGCGCTGCCATCACGCGCGCGCACGGTCGCGGAACCCTGCCGGGCGCACGAGCTGCGAGCCGCATCGCGGCGTTCTAGCGCGAGTTTCGTGCGCGTTCTCACTGCGAGCGCATGAGGGCTCAGCTGTCAGCATTGCGCGCGCTGCCTGCGCGAAACGGGTACCGCGCCCCCCTTCTCCTCGCAGCGACACGGCGCTCAACCGCAGTCCTGCTTTCCGGCGCGCCGCGCGGGCGTGCGACGCCGACAGACGGCCGAGGCGCCGCCGCATGCGGCAGCGGCATGCACGTAGGTATGCATGTACAGTAGGTACGCAGGTTCCACACGCGGTCATCGTGTCATGCTGAGTCAGTGCCGTTGCCGTGCGCAACTGCATCAGAGCCGTGGCAGAAGCATTGGCGGCGGCGACGGCGGCGGCGGCGGTGGCGGCGGTGGCGGCAGCGGCGGCGGCAGCGGCGGCAGCGGCGGCGGCGGCGGCGGCGGTAGCGGCGGCGGCGGCGGTAGCGGCGGCGGCGGCGGCGGCGGCGGCAGCGGCGGCCGCGGCAGCGGCGGCGGCGGCGGCGACTATGGTGCTGCCGCGTGCCGGGGAATGAAGCAGTGCGGGCACTAGTCAAGACATGAGCGCAGCATCGGGCGCAGCACGTTCGCCGAGAGGGCTGCTGTGTTGAAGTCAATGTTGAAGTCAATGTTGAAGTCAATGTTTGAAGTTCATGTTGCAGGAGCGTCTTCTACTAACAATTCCTGCTGCCATCACCCCCGCTCCGCCGCAGCCGCCGCGCGACGACTCGGTCATCTACCTGCCTACCCATACGCACGACCATAGCCGTTGCCACTGTGCTGAACTGCTCTCAGTGTGCGCGCGTGTCACGGCGCTGAGGCGCAAAGCCTCTAGAGATCAGCGATTCACCTTGTGTTGCGCCAGGATTTCCGGCACATTGTGCACGAGCTCTGCCACGATGTCGTCGTATGCCCTTACGCTCTGGCCGCCGTCGGCGCTGCCGCCGTCGCCGCCGTCGTTGTCATCGCCGGTGCACGACGCGGCCGCCTCCAGCGCGCTCTTTCTCACAGCGGAGGGGTGCTGCGGCGGCGCAGGAGCCGACAGAGCTGAGCGTCATTGCCGGTGGGAATGTGCTCATAAAGCGCAGTAGGTTTTGCAACACGGGCCGTTGTTCATGCAGAAGCAGCTGGGTTTGGCAGAGCTGACTGTCATTGCCAGTGGGAATTTGCTCGTGAAGCACGGTAGGTTTTGCAACAAGGGGCGTTGAGTCATTGACCCATGCAATAGCGGCTGGCGGCCATGGCGGCATCGTGGTGTGTGGTGCAGCTGCAGCCTCTTGTCCTGTGATCTACGTCATTGCAGCCCGCTGAAATATATCCTCCAAAATACGAGATAGTGAGCAGAGAGGGCCTGCTGTTGTTAGCAGGCCTCTTTCAGGCAACTCCTTCACCGCAGTGCCCATCGATAGCAATCAAACACATGCCCGATTTTCCCAATCTCTCTTGAAGTTGGTCAACTCTGGTTGGGTCAAGGTTGCTGGTCGGCCGGGCCGACTTTGGACCTCAATGCAGGAGGAATCACATATTTCAAAGCAGCGCCGAGGATCACCTATGCCAGCGTGTATGATTGCAAAACTGCAAAACTGCAAGCAGCCTCCCTCCACCCTATCCTCCTTTATTCACAGCACGCACCGATACAAACCGCCGTCCTCTCGGCGCGGGACGCCGCTGACCGCGCTCTGCTATAGTCATTGCTGACAGGTTCGTTGCTGTAGGTGCTGCTGCACGATACCGCAATCAGCGAACACCCTCCTGCGCTGCTTCACTCGAGGTTGTTTGCACAACCCGCACCATGTGATGTATGGGGTCGAGCACATCATTCCAGCGGATAGCGCGGCTGAGAGCAAGCGGCGGCTATGTAACTCGCACCTCGCCGCGTCTACCAAGCCGCTTGTCAAGTTACTTGTGAGCACCAGCAACACGCCCGGGCCAAGCACGAAACACCGTACTCGCGGCCCGCGGGCGCCGCGAATCAGAGCGGCGGCCGTGTCCTCCTCAAAACAGCTGATGACTCCGCTCTGTGTCAACTGCTGACTGACATGTGCGTGGGTGCATACACACAGAGAGCACAAACACACGGCCGCCGTTGACATTGACCGCTGAGCAATGCCATCTTTTGAAGTTGAGGTGAGGGAGTGCGCGTGGTAACTGTCTTGACACACAGCAATAGGTCAGCTAAAGCAAGTCTTGCATACAAATGATGCTTTGTGCCACCTGCAGTTGCCGAGGCGGCGCCGGTCACACATTGCTGAGCCCCACAATGTACTCAGTCTAGCAGGAGGGATTAGGCTGATCCTCATGAACGTTTGGCATAGGGTCAAACCAGTGTGAGCCTCCAGGGGTGCACATACACACCTTCCATTACACAGATCAGGTTAACGTGCTTCAAAGAGCCTACAATGTTACCAGATGTCCAAAATGCTGCCTATTGTGCCTACCCATGCACACAACGACTCCATGAGCCACCACTATCCAGCCACGGTGTTGCAAGGCAATAGAGAGTTGTGCAGTTGACACAGAATTTGGTACAAGCTTTGAACTTCGGGCCATTGGACTGCACTACACACATGCACCTGAGAGTTGAAGCATGTGGCTGATGATTGCATTCGTATGCATGCACGGTGGTGACGTGCACCATGTGCATTGGTGGCAGAAAAAGAGCACATACTATCTTTAGAAACACCAGCGCACGTGCGCGATATGACAACGCCGGCAAGCGCAGACACCAACGGCCCAAACCAAGCGCCAGGAGCAAAGAGCATTCTGAAGGTCACGCAGTGCACACAGAACATGGCTGCAAAGCAAAATGGCCAACAGCAGGGGCACACAGGACACACAAAAGGCGCGCGCGCGCGCCAGAACCAGAACCGTGAGCAACGTGAATATATGACATGCGTCACCAGCCGGTACATGTAATAACGCGCGCAGCACTGATAATCAGCACATACAATGCTCGCCGTAACGCCTCCCTCGCGCCCAAAACCACCCCCATGATCCCCTCCGCCCGGCGAGTTCATAGGAAAAGGCCGTCTATAAATGTATGTCAATGCGAGCTGCGCTGCCCCGTGCCGCGGTGAGCTCTAGCGGATAGCGAATGCCGCGGCGCCTTGCGTCTCTATTCAAAATCTGCTGCGCGAACGCGGCAGCGGCGCAGCTGAAAGCGGTGCCCTGGACCCCCCCACCCCCCCCAGAGCGGGCGGGGTTGAGGGGGGTTCCGAAGCTCGCTGATCGCTGCCCCGCTGCCGACTGAGCTTAACCCTAGACGAGCGGATGTGTGTGAGCGCCGGAGAACTGTGAAAATGGCAGCCTGCTGACTAAGCACGTATGACAACGGCCACGCAAGACTACCTATTTACACGTAAAGGAAGAAGGCTGCCGGCTGGGGGGGAGGCGGTCACACGGCGCGCTGCCGCGGAGCGCGGCGGTGGCGGCAGCGGCGGCGCGCGTGATCATTGCTGAGCGGTGCTGCCGCAGGCGCCGCCGAGCGACGACGCGGCGGACTCCACGCTGGTCGCCGTGTAGTCGGAGACGCCGCTCGCCGTGTCTTCGTCGCCGGACGAGCCCGCGCTCGACGCCGACAGCGACGTCGGGCGCCGCCCCTTGGCCGCCGCCGCGAGCGCCTTGAAGCGCTTCGCCTGGCGCAGGTCCTCCGCAAACTGCGGCCGCAGGTGCAGCCTGCCGCCCGTTTCGTCGACGTCCTCGTCGTCCGCGGCGACAGCGGTCGCGGGGGGCGGGCACGCGGCAGACGAGGAGACGCGCCGCGCGCGCGCCGCGCCGCTGCCGCCCTCCTCTGCGCTTGTCGCGCCGCCGTCGCTGGCGCCGCTGTGCTGCTGCTGCCGCCGCTGGTACTGATCAGCTGCCACCGCTGCCGCAGACGCCGGCGTGGGCAGCTCGTGCCGCAGCGGCGAGCTCGCGGCGACGCACTCGCTGCTGCGCGGCGGTCGGTCGGCGGAGTCGGTCTCGCCGTCCGAGCCGACGCGCGCGCGCTGCTTGAGGCGGCGGTCGCGGCGCGCCTTGGCCTCCTTCTCGCGGTAGCCGATGGGGTCGGCCTCGCGCAGGCGCCGGCGCGACTCCTGCTTGCGCCGCCGCTGGTTCGCCTTGCGGCGCTCGTCCTCCGTCATGTCCGCGAGCAGCTGCGCCTGGCCGACGCCCGCCGCCGCTGCTGCCGCCGCCGCCGCCGGCGGCATGTACGCGTTGGGCACCACCGAGTAGGGGCCCTGCGGCAGGCCCGGCTGCGGGTACGAGGCGCCGTAGAAGAAGCCCGGGGCCGCGCCGCGCATGTAGGCGGGGTTCATCGCCGCCGCCGCCGCCACCGCCGCCGCGGCGCCCGGTCCCGGCGACGCAGTGCCGGTCATGGAGACCATGCCGGGGGGGATGCCGAGGCCCGCGAGGTTCATGTTCATGCCGAAGAACGGCGGCCCGACCTGCGGCGGCAGCTGCTGGTGCGGCAGCCCGTACATGTGCGCGAGGTGGGGGATGGCGGGGATGCCGGCCGCGAAGCCCGGCGCCTGGGGGTAGGGCCAGTAGGGGATGGGGGACATGTGCGCCATGGACAGCGGCATGCCGCTGGGCTGCGGGCTGCCCTCCTGCTTTACCAGCGCCCCTTGTTTCGGGAACCTGGCGGCCATGGCCTCCCAGCTCATCGCGGGAGGCACCACTAGGGGGGACGCGCTCTTGTCCTGGCTCGTGGTTGAACCTGAGGACGAGTCGCTGGAGCTGCCGCTGCCGCAGCTGGCGAGCCTCATGGGGTCCAGCATGGAGCCGCCGCTGGAGCTCTCGTCGTCCTGCTGCCGCCGCCCGTGCTGCTGCTGCTTGGCGGCGTCCTGCACGGCCTTCTGAAAGGCGGAGTGGAGGTCGTTGAGGTCCTGCTGCTGCTGCTGCAGGGACCGCTCCATGTGTATTTGCTGCAGTGATTTGACGGGGCGGCCGCCTAGTGGTGCTGACAGACCCCTTGCGTCCATGGGCATGTAGGGGTAGGGTGGCATCACCACGCCGCCGGTTACTGCGCTCCACTGCGCCATGTGCTCCGGCTCGGACTCCCACGATGGGGAGGTTCTTGTCTGTTCCATGGACGTTCTGTGAACACGGTTGCTGCTGGTGTTGGCAACAGCTCTGCCTGGTAGTATTGCCTCAGCGGCACTCGCTGCTCGCGCTGGAGCTCGGTGTATGTGCTTGCCTGCAAGCAAAATCAAGTTCAGTGCGAAGGTGAGATAAAAAACAGGCACGCACTGTGGTTGCAGTACGATGGTGGGCGGGCTACGTGATGTTTGCTGGGCAGCGCAGACATGGTCATGCAACAGCCCAGAAGGGGGCCGCCCTCCCCCACAGCAGGCACAGCTAGGCCCGCTGTGTGTCAGTGCCGCCCGATGGGGCAGAAAGGGCTGATGGGCTTGCAGGGATAGGCGACGGGCCTCACCTAGTGAGGCAGCCTGGTGGATGGTAGTACTTGCGCTGACCGGTGGCGCCCTGCTTGATGTTGTCCTGCTGCTTGCACCTGAGGTCGGATGTAGTGGGACGAACATCCGAGACAGACCAAGCCCTCCTCAGAGCAGGGAGACTCTGACGACGCATTTAACCCTTCTTTACGCAGGGAACGAAAAAGACGTCATTCGTGGGTAATTGTTCTTTTGGGACCTCACAAACCCCCCCATCACCCCCCTTTGAGCCGTTTCTGGGCAAAGTACTGAGACGATGTATGGTTTCATGTATGTGCATGTGCGTACATGCGTATGTATTCAACAGGTCTCTGCACAGGATCCTGCAGCTCGCTCCTGAACTATGCTCTTGTTGATCAGCATGTCTACGCCATGGCCCATGCACGCTGCTTTCTCAGTACCCTCAACCTGCTGCCTCTACAGGCTGACTGGCACCCCGTGCAGCAGCAGTCGCGCCGTGCCGACATCCTCCTACATGCGAGAGACTCCCCGCGCTGTGCCTGGCGTCACCGGCCTGGCCAACGTTCTAGACAGCGCGTTCGCCGGCCTACGTGTTCCATTGGTATAGGCGGCTAGCCCGCCTTCCAGAAGCTGCGACTGTGCCCCCCGTCTTTCGAGAACGAGGTGGGTTCAGGTGACGTGTCACATGAGATGTGGGACGTCACATGACTGAAGGGGCATGGGGCCTCACGCAAGATAGAGAGATCCTCAGCGTTACAGGTGACCAGGGCGAGGAGAGTGTGAGCGAAAGAAGCCGTTGCTATTGGCGACATGAGATGTACGACACATGGAAGCGCGCCGCTGCTGCTGCTGCTGATGGTCCAGCGGCGCTGCACCTGTGCACACCAAGCTACGCATCCACGCAGTGGCTGCCTGCATGGCGTGTGTGCAAGGGCAGCTCTGCTGACTGCTGCAGGATTTGCCAGCTCAGTTCCCTGCTGAGGTGCTCATTCGCTGTCTCCGCTACCGGGGCTCCATGGTGGTGGGGGAGCTGCCGGCAGATCGCGCTCACGCGGCGTGCAGAGACTGCCGCAAGTTGTCGTCAACTCATCTGGCACAGCACAGCAGCAAAACCCTGGGCCATGCGAGTGATCAGTCCATTCTGAAGTTTTGGGACTCATTGTTTATGATGTGTGCTCTCTGTGGGACGTGTATGCGATCTGTGATGAGGTCGAGAGCGCAGACGCCAGGAGTGGTTGACACTTTTGCTGCTGTTGCTGTCGGACAGACGCAAGGAGTGACACTTGCTGCTGTTGCTGTTGCTGTTGCTGTTGCTGCCGGACATGACTGCGATCTTTGTTGTAGACTCTTTGTTTTGGAGGTACTCAAGTCCAGCAGCTGTCAACAGCGAGCAGAGGATTCTGCCACATTCAGGATTGGGTGGCTGCCACCAAGACATCATCAGTCAACAGACAACTCAGTTGGGCACAGTATACTTAGCTGATCTGAGCATGATGCTGGCAGAGTGCATCATGGCGTACATGTACGCAGCGCATGCTGGGTTGTGTTGCAGCAGCCGTATCAAAGCTCTCTGAGGGCGCAGTGCGGACCAGGTTGCTGCATAGGATACAAACCTAGGAACACACAATTACCCTTGGGGGCTTTGAAGTACATGAAAGTCAATGAGCGCAACCGATGAATGTCATCACGCGCCATGATGACCCTGAGCTTCATGATGCCTTGAAGCTCAAAAGCTTTTATCACGACTCAAAAATGCATGGCGCCATAAACTGTCGATCAGCTCATGAGCAGTTGCGGCAGCATGCACCATTAGGTACATCACAAAACACCGCGGACAAGGTCAACACCAGCAAGTTTATATGCAGAAGGCGCACGACAATTGCACGAATGCATACATGCAGTGATGACGCAGTGCACAGGGTGCCAAGAAAGAACTGCTGTAGGCTGCCACAGATGTGTGGAACAGAAATGCTCTGTTGTAACTTCCTACTCTGCCACCATTCAGCTGGCACCTTTGATATGTCAACCTTGACGTCGACATGGGCCTTGGTGCTATTTGTCCAGGAGTTATACGGACCGCTGGGCAAGCAGACCAGGCTCTTTTAGGGAGTTGGCGACGCACTCAGCATGGTGTTGAGGCGGGGGGGGGGGGGGGGGAGCGGATGTTCTGCGCAAGGCTGGTTTAGGTCCTCACCGAATATCAAGCAGCAAGAGACAGGTTGTGCAACATAACTATGCATGTTGGCAGCAGGATGTTCAGCAGCTACATTGACTACTATTGGTGCATGTGCAAAATGTGACGCATGATGCCTGTGGCATGGCAATTTCACAAGTGTTTATGTGCTTGCGACAGCTAGTTTTGATGAATTCTGCACTTGTTTTCGTCAAGAGTTCAAATCTTGATGTGGTAGCAACAAGTTGACAGCTACAACATCAGGATCAACATCAGGCAGTCAACCGCCAGACGACAAGCATTTTTCTAAAGCATGGATGAGGATGGTTTGAACAATGCGTGGCCATGACTCATTTAAATGTCTTGGTGAGTTCCGGTATCATATGGTGTGCTCCGTTGTAGGCTTGGTGCGCTGTGCTGCCGCGATGTGGATTGTCAAGGCTGCAAAAAGCAATGTGGCCAGGTCATGCTCGATGCGCTAAGCGGTAGCAGAGTCATGTTGAAGTAAGCTGGGCATCAGGTGTGCAAGCATGTTGAACTGGTGGCACTTGGTGACTATCTAAGCTCCGAGTAGGCCTTTACCAGGATGCCAGCACACGACCCAACCACCCAACCACTGCGCGCCGTGACTAATTGAGTTGCCATCAAGATGGCACTCGCGCGGTTGATAGCACTGGCCGAACCAGATCACAACGGCAAAAAGAGAACAATCCAAAGGGCACACCATGCCCGGTGTGGCAGTGCACCTGCGGCCAAACACACCGTGCAAACATTGCACGAGATCTTCCTAAACAGATTGCTGCCCATATGGGTCCCACAGAGAGCACACAGCATAAACAATGAGTCCCAAACTTCAGCATGGACTGATCACTCGCATGGCCCAGGGTTTTGCTGCTGTGCTGTGCCAGATGAGTTGACGACAACTTGCGGCAGTCTCTGCACGCCGCGTTTGCGTGAGCGCGATCTGCCGGCAGCTCCCCCACCACCATGGAGCCCCGGTAGCGGAGACAGCGAATGAGCACCTCAGCAGTCAACTGAGCTGGCAAGTCCTGCAGCAGTCAGCAGAGCTGCCCTTGCACACACGCCATGCAGGCAGCCACTGCGTGGATGCGTAGCTTGGTGTGCACAGGTGCAGCGCTAAACCATCAGTAGCAGCAGCAGCGGCGCGCTTCCATGTGTCGTACATCTCATGTCGCCAATAGCAACGGCTTCTTTCGCTTACACTCTCCTCGCCCTGGTCACCTGTGACGCTGAGGATCTCTCTATCTTGCGTGAGGCCCCATGCCCCTTCAGTCATGTGACGTCCCACATCTCATGTGACACGTCACCTGAACCCACCTCGTTCTCGAAAGACGGGGGGCACAGTCGCAGCTTCTGGAAGGCGGGCTAGCCGCCTAAACCAATGGAACACGTAGGCCGGCGAACGCGCTGTCTAGAACGTTGGCCAGGCCGGTGACGTCAGGCACAGCACGGGGAGTCTCTCGCATGTAGGAGGATGTCGGCACGGCGCGACTGCTGCCGCACGGGGTGCCAGTCAGCCTGTAGAGGCAGCAGGTTGAGGGTATTGAGAAAGCAGCGTGCATAGGCCATGGCGTAGACATGCTGATCAACAAGAGCATAGTTCAGGAGCGAGCTGCAGGATCCTGTGCAGAGACCTGTTGAATACATACGCATGTACGCACATGCACATACATGAAACCATACATCGTCTCAGTACTTTGCCCAGAAACGGCTCAAAGGGGGGTGATGGGGGGGTTTGTGAGGTCCCAAAAGAACAATTACCCACGAATGACGTCTTTTTCGTTCCCTGCGTAAAGAAGGGTTAAATGCGTCGTCAGAGTCTCCCTGCTCTGAGGAGGGCTTGGTCTGTCTCGGATGTTCGTCCCACTACATCCGACCTCAGGTGCAAGCAGCAGGACAACATCAAGCAGGGCGCCACGGGTCAGCGCAAGTACTACCATCCACCAGGCTGCCTCACTAGGTGAGCCCCTTAAGCCTGCTGCCCATCGCCTGCAAGCCCATCAGCCCTTTCTGCCCCATCGGGCACTGACACACACAGCGGGCTCGCCTCTCGCTCCCAGCTAGCTGTGCCCTCATGTGGGGCAGGGCGGCCCTGCTGGGCCGCTGCATCACCGTGTCTGGGCTACCAGCGAAGATCACGCAGCTTGCCAGAGCCCGCCCATTATCGTACTGCAACGCGTGTGCCTCTTTCTCACCTTAGCTGCACTGATTGAACTTGCCCTTGCGTGCAGGAAGCACGCACCCAGCTCCTCGAGTTCCGTCAAAAGTTTCCCACCAGTCAGATCTGCCGTCCTGTCGTTCAATAACAGCAGCGAACGTCCTTTGAAGATCGTGGCGAACACTTCAAATCGATAGTTGAAGTAGTGTTGGAAGAAGTTGAAGAAGGCAAAACTGGGTCTTTTTATTTGTGTTACACGTGTGAGCGTGCCACGGAACAGAAGGACAGTATGGCAGGGCTAGTTAGAGCGTGGCGGCGTATGTTCCCCACGGTCACGGACCTGCTGCGACCACCTGCTCTGGAGGATTTGCATCTGTACGACATGTCAAAAAAAGCTGCCATCAAGGTGAGCTGTCGTAGTGTCGGAAGTCGTACCTACGGTCGCCCCTTCCATTTAGCTACAATTTCGTCGCATCGGCTGTACTTTATGCCCGACGCAGTCATGCCTTTCCGTGACAAACGTGTAAACATCAACACCCGACTCCGTAGTTCTAAGCACCATCTGGCATGAGCTGCGGGGGACATGAGCGGAGCCACGATAAGGTGCTGACAGAGATTCATCACGGCTGTCTTGCATCGAGACTTTGCAAGCCAGCTGACATTCCTAGAGGCTCAACGGCCCACGTAGTTCAACAATGTTGAGGTGCGTTCTTCAAGATTACTTTAATTTGTCCTACACAAGTACGTTGAAGTCACATGTGCTGGCTGCGCCTGTACTTTGATTGAAGGTACTACTATTTGATGCTAGCAAAGCTTGTGGAGTGCAGGTTGCTTTTGGTGGCTGCTGTGGTGACGGCGGAAACTTGTGGTGCTGAAACTTGTGTCGATGAGAATGCGAGCGAACCTGTCCTGTAGAAGTATGTCGTTCACAGCTGCCAATGCTAGAAGGCAGCCAGCAGGTCACAATTACTTGCTTTTGTTTCCTCCAATATAGGACACGCACATCATTTTGGCCTGCGTGCATGTGGCAGTCCCCTCGTCATGATGTACGCGAGCATGTGAATGTGAATAAACACATGTGAGTTTATTGGCATGAGCTGAGACAGAATGCACTTTTGCAAAGATGCACAAAGGTGATGCGCAGCATCGCCCGTGTGCTGCTCTGCACGCAGCCGTGACGCGGCAGTGGATGCACTCCGCAGCAGCCACGCGGTGCACTGCAGCAGGATCGAAAGCAACATCATGGCAGCAGTCTTGATGCGGTCTCGCGTACCTTCCCGGCAAACTTTGAACCACTGAAGTATGGCTTATTCAAATCCGAAATGCCGCTCAAAAGTCGTCAAGCCGCTGCGCTGGCGTGTGACTTTGTCTAGCAGAGCCCTCTGGCAGGCACGGCGGCACCACACGCTACACCGCCAAAGGACCGCCAATGCAATGATGAGCTGAGCTCTCATTACATGTACATGTAGTTGATCAATTCTTGTTTTCGTGTTGGACCTGAGCATAGTATTGGAACACAGCTGCTCCGCGCACCCCCTCCTGCATCCCCGCACCCTCGCCTCCGCAAGGGTGGCACACGGCAACGGACGAAGTAGTAAGTCCAACTTTGTGGAAGTTGTGCAAAGCACTGACACGGCCCCCTGTACACCCCCCCCTCCACAGGAGTGGTACATGGCGACGGACACGCCAGTAAGTTTAAGTTTTCTGTTGGAAGTTGTGCGACCGCTGACGGCTGCTCTGCCCCCCCCCCCCCCCCCCCCCCCCCCCCGCCCCCCCCCCCCCAGGAGTGGTACACGGCGACGGACAAGCCTGCGGGCGGGCGCAGCGCCTGCACAGTCGACTGGCACGACGCGGAGGGCGGTTTCATGCGCTTCTCGGGGACTGTATCGGGCGTGATGGGGCGCACCATGGCGCGCTCCGGCTTCTGCGCAACGCGCTCTCCCAAGGTGAGGCATGCGTATGTCTGTCTTAACGTGAAATCACGTCGAATCAGCGCGCTTCCCGTACATCGGGAATGTCAAGTATTGTGTACGTCGGGGGTGATGGGAAGGACCATGGCGCGCTGCGGCTTCTGCGCAACGCGCTCTCCCAAGGTCAGGCCATGTGACATTAAAGTCGTCTTCGCACGATGACGTCGAATCGACGCGCTCCCGCGCGTCAGGAGTGTCAAGACATGTATACGTCGAGCTACACATGAATACTTCGGAAGCCACACACACGGCCTACTCTAATCCGAACCCTACCCCTACTTTGAGGTACCTGCTTGTACCGTACACCATGCATGGTTTGAGCACCGGGGTGCATCTCCCATGCGGTGTCTTGAGGGCAACAAGCGTATTGGGGGGGCACCTCGAGCGACGACGCAGCGCACTTTCTGCGCTGCGTGCGCGCTTTCTGCACTGCGCGTGCGCGTCGTCGCTCCTCAATCGCGGCAGGCGGGCGTCGCACGCGACAGAAGCAAGTCGCCACAGAGCGTACCTACCTACCCACCGCTTCGTTGATGCAGGCGCTTGCTGCAGATTCCTGTGGTGCATGGAGGCCTGCACCAACAGCAGAGCCAAGAATGCCTTGATCGTGAAGTTGTCAGTTGACCCTCCTGTGCCCCTCCGCATCTGCTATCGCCAAGTGTCATAGTGCCTGCTTCCGCGTTATGTGTTGGAAATCTATCTGGCAGTGGAGGCAGGCCTGCGCAGCTGCGCTCGACAAGGGGCGGCTGGGATACTTCACATTTGAAGTACTTCAATCTGAATCATGAACCCCACTGTGATTTCGAACCGAAGTCGCTTGCACAATGCATCCAGGGGTGTCTGACAACTCCAACTGTACAGAATGCACGCACACGCAGAGCAGGAAAACACGATCCACAGTGACCCATGCGTCACCGCCTCCTTCACAACAACACTGACCGCGCCTGCCATCACTGCTCAGCAGTGGCAACCGTGTCAATCTGAGTACGAGGCCCCCGCGCTCACTGTGCGCATGGACGGGCGCCACAATTTGTTAACGTGGCGCCGCAGAGACGTCCTGTAATACATATACAGCGAAAAATCATCAGCATTGACAAGTACTTCTGGTAGCGGCTCTCTGTCATCCACCATCGCCGTCTCCTCCACACTACGCGCTCACCACGCCTGTTGTCACACTGTCACTGCTCAGCGGTGGTGCGGCAATGCTTTGACAGAGCACGAGGGCCTCGCGCTCAAGGTGCAATCTTGAAGTCAAGGCACCTACTCTCTTAAAATGAACCATGTGATGCAACACAGTCATGTGCATCTGCGCTTGCCCTTGCACCGGCGCTGACACCGCGCCCTGTCGTCACACTGCTCAGCGGTGGCGCGGCATCGACCTGACAGAGTTCGAGGGCCTCGTGCTCGCGCAAACTTGAACAAGGACAACACCGAGTTTTTCCACATGAAACATTTGATGCAACATAGCAATCTGCATCAATGACCTTCTGCATAACAACGCTGTCGTCGCAGTGCTCAGCGGTGGCGCGGCGTCGATCTGACGGAGTACGAGGGCCTCGCGCTCACGGTACAAACTTCAAGTAAATATACCTACATGTCTTCAAGTGAATCATGTGATGCAACACAGTTTTCTGCGTCAATGACCTTCTTCACAACAATGCTGTCGTCACTCTGTCACTGCTCAGCGGTGGCGCGGCGTCGACCTGACGGAGTACGAGGGCCTCGCGCTCAAGGTGCGCACGGACGGGCGCCACTACGCCGTCAACATCGAGCCGCAGACTTACTTCGACACGGACCTGTACCAGGGATACATCATCGCGCCCGCGGGGCTCTGGACGGTGGTGACGCTCCCTTTCGACGGCCTCATGCACACGTCGCGGGTGAGCGTCACATATGTTGAAGTAGTTGTTGACGTTGAATGCTCAGGAGCCGTTTGACGGCATCATGCACACGTCGCGGGTGAGCGTCGCATATGTTGAAGTAGGTGTTGAAGTTGGTACTAGAGAGGGGAGGTGGTGACGCTCCCGTTTGACGGCCTCATGCACACGTCGCGGGTAAGGAAGCGCGCAGCGTCGCACTTCTTAGTCTAGTTGTTGAAGCCGATAGCTTCGGAAGTCTTCTCTGACTTGACGAGTCTCTCATGCACACGTCGCGGGTGAGAGAGCGCGCAGCGTCACATATGTTGAAGTAGTTGTTGAAGTGAATTGCTTGGGGCGGGGGCGGGGGGGGCTGCACCACGACGGCGCTTCCGCGCCCCGGCCTCATGCACACGTCGCGGGTGAGGAAGCGCGCCACGTCACTTATGTTGAAGTATTTGTTGAACGTCACATATGTTGAAGTATTTGTTGAAGTTTCTTGGGCTTGGGAGAGGGGCCATGGGCGGTGGTGAAGCGCCCTTTGAATGGCCTCATGCACACGTCGCGGGCGAGAGAGCGTGCAGCGTCACGAATGTCGAAGTACTTGTTGAAGGTGGTGCCATGGACGGTGGTGACGCTCCCTTTCGATGGCCTCATGCACACGTCGCGGGTGAGAGAGTGCGCAGCATCACATATGTTGCAGTGTTTGTTGAAGGCAGTACTAGCGCCATGGACAGAGGTGCCGCTCCCGTTCGACGGCCCGATGCGCACGTTGCAGGTGAGAGGCCCCGGCATCAGACTTGTTGAAATAATGGTTGAAGTTGATAGCTTCGGAGTAAGACGCTGACAGAGGTGGCGCTCTGTTCAACAGCGTCATGCGCATGTCGCGCGCGACAGGCTGCAGCAGCGAACCGCTGATTCGAGTGGATGTTGAAATCAGCACCCCATGCACTCATGGATGTAGATGTTCTCCGTGTTGTCGAGTCTCAATCAACAATCGCAAGTGACAGAGCGTGCGGCGTCACACTCGTCGAAGCAAATGATGAACTCAGCCCCTCCAGAGGACGGCGGCGCTGATAGAGGCAACGCTCCATTCAACGACCTCACACGCACATTGCATCGCGCTTGTTGAAGTAGGCATTGAAGTTGGGGTTGTGGAAGAGTCACGCGCCCTTGACTTGCAGACTCCTCATTCACTTCCGCACCCAGGGTCCGCCTCGCCTTGTCCTCCTGCAGGCGGGGAGGGCGGGGCCGAATCACGTGCACTCAACTCGCAGACTCATTCACTCACTCACTCACCCAGGGTCCGCCTCCCACGTGCCTTGGCCACTTGACTTGCAGACTCACTTACTCATTTACTCACCAACTGTCCGCCTCTCTTGTGTCTTCTTGCAAAAAACGGTTGGTTGTGGACGAGTCACGGCCACTTGACTTGCAGACTCATCTTACTCATTTACTCACTCACTTACTCATTGACTCACCCAGAGTCCGCCTCCTCATGTACACGTGCAGGGGAGGGTGGTGGACGAGTCACGGCCGCTCGACGCTGTTCACCTATTGTCGCTGGGTTTCTCCATCTTCAAGGAAATAGACAAGGTGAGTGACAGAGTCAGTGAGTAAGCAAGTGTGTGAGTATGTGAACCAGTGCCGTTTTGCCATCCCCGACCAAGGCGGTGGTGTGATCATGATCACGTGGATGCTACAGGACGACTTTCGCCTAATTTCTTGACGCAGCTTCGTGGTGACCTGCCCCATACATTCCAAAGCCTTTGCACTGACCACATTCTAACAAGTACATCTGTTTCGGTCAAACCTCGGTCCAGGTCGTTGACCGATGGGATGAGACCGGACCCATCTGAGCTTTTTCACTCTGAGCCTGTAGGAGTGCGTTGCTGAACCTCAGGGCTGGGGCTAGGGTTAGGATCAAGGTTGGGGTGAGGGGTAGCTGAGCGTGCCCAGCGACCTGAACCGCGAGGCGAGTCGTGCTGCACGTAATACCTACATACCCAGTGCCGCGCCTGCTCGTTTGCGTGCATCTGACGTGCCCCCTCCCTCCGCACGCGCCCCCGCTGCCGCCGCCGTTGCAGGGGCGCGAAGGGCCGTTTCAGCTCGACGTGCAGTGGGTGCGCGCGCGCCAGAGGGTGGAGAACTCGCGCGCGGGGCGCGAGCGGCTTCAAAGGTGCGCGCCGACGCAGGCCACGTCGGTCGAGCGCTGCTGCCGCATTCCATTGTTGCTGCTTCTCCCGTCATCACGTGGTTTTTATCCGCCGCAATCAACACCAGCGCCTGCTGCCACACATGGTTTGCACGAAGCCCTGTTCCTTATTCAGCGCTGCATGATAGCGTATTGTGGGCGTGGAGCTAACGCTAACCCTAGCCCTAAGCCGCGCGTCGGCCGAGCCGGCGGCGCGTGGCGCTTGCGGTCCACCCTCCACTTGTTGAGCACTGCTGCTGTTTCTGGTCCCGCAAAACCTCGTGTTTGCCCAGTGTTGCATGGTCAAGGTTGAGTGTCGACTCAGCACGTGCTTCGAGAGCCTGTTGCGCAGCAGAAGCGCGCAGCAATAACGGTGCACCGGGCCGGGATGGTACCTTGCAGGAGCTCTTGTGGCCACCACAGTGTTGCAGCTGGCGCTGCATTTCAACCCCGCAGTAGAATGCAGGCGGTGTTCGGCGGCAAAAAGAATGTCCGAGTCAGCGGCGCAGCGCCCGCGCCGCCGCCGCCGCAGATATGAGTGCGCCATCGCCGCTTCTGATGGCTGTGCAGCGGCCGGCGATGAATAGCAGATCTGACTGCTCACGATGATGCACGGAGACACAAACTGCAGTAGCTTGTTGCACAGGCGCCATCCCGCGGCATGGAATGACGCCATCGCTTGGTGCGCTGCCGCTGCCCCCTTGTGCTGCTGCTGCGCAGGGCGAAGCTGATAGATCCGCGGTCCCGCACCGCCGAACAAGAGGAGCTCGTAGCGAAGGGCACCACGGTGGTGGATCCGCCCATTGACACTAGTAGAGATCTGCCACGACAATGATGAGTGTTTATATACGCTATTTTTGCCTTTCTTGCCGCTCATGTATGCGCATGACATGGTTCTTGCATGGCAATGTTGGCATTGGGCTCACGGCGTACTCGCTCGTGCGAATAAGTGCTCAGTGTGCGCGTGCTGCATCCCAGCCGCTATTGCCTTTTCGCAGCATGCGTCGGTTGCGTTTGGTCTGGCTCAAGTTTATTGCATCACACACGCACCCACCACACCTTGCGTGTCTTGTCAGACAACAGTGCACAACCGAAACAATGCGACCATAAGGCAAATTGCCAATACGTGGACTTGCCCCAGGGCAGCATTAGGGTTAGTCATCACCTTGAAGCCAATGTGAGGGAAACGGGGAGACGCATGTTGATATCCTGAGCTCTGAGGCTGAAAGGCAAAAGCATACACAGCTAGCATGGCCCATCTACCACTGGTGGCAAGCATCCTATCAATGTCAAGGGGACTGCATTGCATGCAAGCTTAAGGATTCATTCGCACCGCATACACTGGCGATTGAAAGTGAAGCAAAGAGTAGACACCGAAGGGCACTCATACCCCGTAGTGATCAAAACATGCGCGCTGATGGCTCACATTTGGACTCACACCTCCTAAGCCGGTTTCGGTTGAGAATTGAGCACTGCAACAGGCAGCACGCTGTGCAACCTCCTCTGCATTGACTTCAACAAATATACGACGGACCATCACCATCAAGCGCGTGCGTGGCGCCTCTATGCACAGTGACACATGGCACCTACGCAGCTCCTTTCCACTGCACCGCATGCCTACGCTGATGACACAGGCTGCACCTTGCCGCGGCCCTCACGGCGGCTGGCCTGGTCAAGTACATGATCACGCTTGGCATGACATGCCCTCACCCCAGCCTCTACCCCCGCAAGCTCGTTGCTTCTGTTCCGTGCTCGCTCGCTTCTCCATGCTAAAGGGGCGCATACAGACCACAAGCGTGCGCGCGCGCCTGATGTCGACCGCATCTAGCCGCAGAGTCCGCTGCCACTGCCACGGGCAGCAGCTGCGCGCGGTTGCCACAACATGCAACACTGGCTGGAAACTTGCTGAGAGGGTTGCGATGCAGGGCGCGTGTGTGCGCGCGCCAGACGACGCACAGGGCATATCAACAGCCGCAGATGCTGCGGCCGCTGCTGCGCCAGCACCTGCGGCTATGTAGCTGACGCCGAAGGCGTGCGGCACCTGCTGCTTTGCCAGTGGGGTCATGGGCGCTGTGCAGGCCCAGGCGCTGCCGACACCAGTGCGACGCTGACGCAACGCATCTCACGCTGACGCAACGCATCTCAGCACTACCACCTGTATAACCACTGGCACGCGACACACTGTGTACGATGCGCTGCGCTGCACGACACACGCGCTGCGCCACGCAGGCGCCAAGCGTCGCGCCGCTGACGCCCGACTGCACACATGCGCACCGCCGCCACAAGCCGCCAGGTGGCGGCGTCACACGTGCGCCACCGTCAGCGCCATGTAGACGTCCTCCTGCTGCCGGCCGACCGCGCCGGCAGCGTTGCCTTCGTCGACGGCCATCGCATCGCCGTTTGCGGCAGGCGCAGGCGCCGCCGCGCCCGCCTGTGCCCAGGGCGTGTTCTCAGAACTGTTATCAGGACCGTTCTCAGCAACGATCAGCGCGTGTGCGACCACCGGAGCGCTGCCACCCTGCAGCGCGGCGTTTTGAGGCAGCGGCGACGGTGCCTTGGACGCCACAGCCGTCACTGCTGGCGCTGATCGTTGTGGCGGCGCTGCCGCTGCTGCCGCCGCCGCTGCTGCTGTCACTGCTGCTGCTGCTGTGACTGCTGCTGCTGATGATGGTGCTGCTGCTGATGACTGCGGTGGCGGGCGCAGCGGTGTCGCTGTTGCGGTCGTCGTGATGGCGACCTCCACGGGCCCTGTCATCAACATAGCAAGTAGCACGCGTCAAAGCTTTCCGCCACACTAATCCCGAAGTTCTCTTAATGCTCCAGCTGCTTCAATTGCCCAAGCACCAGCTTTGAAATGTTTGTCTCGATTTTCACAGCAACAGCAGTAACCCCTCCTTGTCATGTGGTTTGTGCATCAGCGTCAAGTTGTTTTTTCAGGTGTCAGCTCATGCTTGGAGGGACTTTCTTCTGCAGCACCTTCACAGCGCACGATTGACTGAGCTGACGTCGAGGTCAGCCACACTAATCTCACAGCTCTCTTGATGCTCCAGCTGCTTGTGAATGGCCTGAGCTGCCTGTGACTGAAAAACTAATCAAAAGATTGCAGAGCTCTAGGTGACAAGGGATGGTTAGCCGCAAGTGCCTGCCACCAATAACCGTGGTCGCCGCTGCTGCAGTCATTGGCCACGAGTCAAACAGTGCCACCATATCCACAGTAGGCAAAAATACTTCTGTGTGCAAGATTTTTAGCGTTAATGGCACGAGCGTCCTGTGCATGGCTTGATGATGTGTTTACAGTACACACACCTTCCTTCACCTTCCGTGTCACAAACGAGCGTAACGCGGCAGCATGCGCGCCACTCCTTGCTTGGCTCAGACTGGCAAAACTGGACACACACGCGCTGCAACAGAGCACCAGGTGATGGCATCGCACACGATTGCGGCTGACGAGGCAAACCATACACAACTCGCCTGCACACTTGCATCCCATTACAGTGTCAGTGATGGTCTGGTTCTCTGCTTGCATGCACGTGAAGTATGTACGCACCTTCATCTTCCGTGTCACTGTCTGCTGCGTCGAAATCATTATCCAGATCGTCGAATTCGACGATGAACTCCCCTGCCCCCTCGCGAAGCATGTAGTCTGCGGCATCCTGAGCTGTGAAGGGGCCAAAAGTCGGGCCCGGGCACTGGCCCAGGCGTCGCCGGTTGAACTTGAGGTACAGCCGCGCCTCGACCTGGAAGTAGCAAGAAGAGACGTTCCATAGGTGCGTGTCTCAGAAATCGCCACTTCATGCATGTTCCTCAGCAGTTGCTACAGCGTTTCAGAAGCCGCAGCTAAGAAGAAGCAGTGCCGCGCAGGCAACGGCACCTGCCGCTAACCCTAACCCTAACCCTAACCCTAACAACGCTGCGGCAGAAACATCAGCGCCAGCACGACTAGCGGTGCGCAGGCGGGCGGCGGCGCGTGCTTCGCCTGCGCATTGCCGTTAGGGTTAGGGTTATGGCTCGCGCACATTGCGTCATCCGTGGAATCACATCAACGTCTAATCGCGCGGGGGGGGGGGGGGGGGGGGCGATGTGACCAGACGCTGACACTGAACTGCTCCGAAACATGTGTGCATGGACCAATCATCCGACCCGACGCAGTGTCAATGCAAACACGGACCCGCATACAGCAGCGACCGCGCTGACATCCGCCCCCACCACAATACTCTGACCTGTGCATCGACCAATCATCTGATGTATCCCACACGGGAAAAACGGCCTTCACACAGCAGCGGCGGCACCAACAACTATGCACGGACCAATCATCTGATGCATCCTACACGGACAAAACGGGCCTGCAGCACACGGCAGCAGCAGCGACAGCGCCCCTATCCGCCGGCGGCGCGCCGCTCGGCGGTGGCGGCGCCGCGGCGGTCGCCTCTGACACTGAACTACCCTGAAATAATGTCATATACTCCGAAGTATAGTGTACTTCTATATGGCATATGTCCATCATCTGACGCATTTCACATGGACAGAACGGGCCCGCAGCACACGGCAGCGGTGGCGGAGGCACCGATCTCCGCCGGCGGCGCACCGCGCGGCAGAAGCGGCTGCGCGGACGCCACCTCTGAAACTGAACTACCCTGACATTTATGTCACATATGGGAACGAATCAAGAGAGCGTAGAGCTCTAGGTGACAAGGTGTGGTCAGCCGCAAATGCCTTCCACCACTGACCGTGGTCGCCGCTGCTGCGGCAATCAGCCACGAGTCAAAGAGTGCCACCATATCCACAGTAGTCGAAAGACATCTGCGTGCAAGCTTTTCAGCGTTCAAGGCGGCACCCACCTCCGCCGCAGGCGCGACGCGCACTGGCGGCGGCTGCGCGGCGGCCGCCTCTGAAAGTGAACTGTCCTGAAATGTATGTCACTTGGGTAGATTATATTGTACGTATGTATGACACATGTCCATACGGCCATCTGCATCTGCATTCCACACTGACAAAACTGGGCAGCAGCGGCGGCACCCACCTCCGCCGGCGGCGCGCCGCGCGGCGGCGGCGGCGCCGCGGCCGCCGCCGCCTCCGCGCAGCGCGCCGCGGCGCCCGCGGCGCACCCCTTGCTGGTGACGCTCGCGCCTATCGCGCGCAGCAGCGGCCAGCGCGCCGCCGCCGCGCCCGCAGGGTGCCACCAGAGGTGCGGCGGCGTCGCGGGGTCGCGCGTGATGGCGGCGCCGGCGAACTGCAGGAAGTGCGCCAGCTGCGCCTGAGGGGGGGGTGGTGGGGGGGGGGGGGGTGTGGGGGGGTGGGGGGGGGGTGAGAGGGGGGTTGGGAGGGGGGGGCAGTTGGGGGGGTGAGAGGGGGAGGTGCGGCGGCGTCGCGGGGTCGCGCGTGATGGCGGCGCCGGCGTACTGCAGGAAGTGCGCCAGCTGCGCCTGGAGAGGGGGAATTGGAATGTGAGAGGGGGGGTGAGGGGGGGGGGTTGGGGTGGTGAGGGGGCGGGAAGCGCGTCAGCGGCGCCTGAGGGGGTGTGGGGGGGGGTGAGGGGGCAGGTGGGGTGAGAGAGGGGAGGGGGGTTGGGGGGTGAGAGGGGGCGAGGGATGGTTTGTCATGGCATGTGCGCGTCACGCTGCCAAGTTCTTCAGAGTAGATGTATCAGTAGTGCGTGCAAGTAGATGAAGGCGCACACAGCATCACGCCTCCAGCGCGCTTGCGTCGTGAGGGGGGCTTCGTTTGCGTGGGACTGGCGGCAGCGGCGCCAACGGCCGGCAGGAGCGTCGCCAGAACGCACCTGCGTGCAAATTCAACACTCAGAGCGCTCACTTATGTCAACAAGGTGCTGTGCGGGCACGTAAAACGGAGCCTAGTCCTAACCCTAACCCTACCCCTAACCCTAAATCTAACCTTGATCGAACCCTCAACCCTCGACCTAACGCTAGCCTCAATCCCAACCCTGACAGTGCTACTTCAGGGGACGGCAAAGCAACTGCATGTGCAGCGCAGACACACACTGCGCGCGCCGCCCAGCCGCCTCGTGCTGCCATGACCCGTACTGCCAAACCCCATGCTTCATCCGCAAGACTGCCCGAGGACACTTCAGCGAACACTACTTCTGTCAGCGAGCGCCGCGACAGGCAGATGCACACCTGCAGCACGCTTGCGGCGGCGCTGGCGGCGGCGCTGCTGCCGCCGGGCAGGTCAGCGATCTCGGAGCGGCGCGCCGCGAACGTCTGCGCCTCCTGAGCGATGCTGACGCCGAAGAACGCGCCCAGCGCCGTGTCGGCGACGGCGTGGTGCACGGGGTCGAGCGCGTACGCCGCCGCATAGAGCGGGTGGTACAGCTGCGGCGGCGGCAGCAGCAGCGGCAGCGACAGTGCGGACCAGCGGTGAGCGGCGAGGAGGAGGGGAAAGCGGCGGCGGCGTCAGGCGTGAGATGCGTGATCAGATTGGGCGTGACGCAGCGCGTTGCCGGCACTGAAGTGCGTGCGCGTATGCCGCCGCGTAGAGCGGGTGGTACAGCTGCGGCGGCGGCGGCGCCGGCACGCGTGCGTGCGTCACGGCTCAGAGACAGCGTCAAACGTGTGAGCGCAGTGATGTGGTGCTTGCGCAACACAGGGTCAGGCACTGCGCCAGCCTGTTTGAGGCGGCAGCGCGGCTGTGGTACAGCTGAGGCGGCAGCGCGGCTGTGGTACAGCTGCGGCGTCGGCGGCAGCGGCAGCGGCGGCGCGGACCAGCGGTGCGCGGCGAGGGCATGCACGGCGCGCGGTGCCCGGGGGGGGGGAAGCGGCAGCGCCGTCGGGCATGAGACGCGCGATCAGATTCAGCGTGGTGTGGCGCCGTGTGACGCTGCGCCGCAGCGGAGTCAGAACGTAGGGTCAACCGCCACGCCGCGTACGAGAGAGGACAGCGCGGCAGGCAAACGGCGCAGTCGGCGGCGTCGGCTGTTTAGTAGTGCGGGCAGAGACGAGATCGGGGTTGCATCCATGTCTCTTGGCAGATCTGAAAAAAACATGTACTGATTAGTTTGTGGCACTGAAAAGCAGCCAGTCACAGGAGTAGCAGTGGCGGTGCCAATCACAGCAGCGAGCTACAAATTTGCTCCTTTGGACCCCCTTTTCCACACTGTGGCAAGCAACGCTCTCAAAAGTGCAACAACTGCAAGGACTGTGTGCAAGCACCCTGTAGCCAACACTACAGAAAGTACACCCTGCGCCTGCGCCATGCGCAGAATAACATGTGACTGCAGCATTAGGCACGTGCAAGCAAACTACGTTTCAGGCAAATGCGGTGCAAAAACACACGCAATCACCCGAGCCGCCGCGCGCTCACCTCGCGCGCGCGCCGCCGGCACGCCGCCAGCAGCGGCGCAGCCGCCGCCGCCGCCCCCGCCGCGGCGCCCACCGCCGCGCTCATCTCGAGGCACGCCGGCAGCAGCCGGTGCGCGCGCACGCCGCCGCCGTCGAGCGCCCTGACGAGCCGTGCCACCGGCTCAGCAACGCTCAGGTAGCGGCCGGCGCGCGCCCACCAGGCGTCGGTGAGTGCGCGCGAGCGCAGCGCACCGGCGGCGGCGGCGTGCGGGCCGGCGGCGGCGGCGGCGGCGGCGGGGGAGGCCAGCGCCGCGGCAACGGCGGGCCGCTGCCGCACGAGCTGCAGGACCTGCGGGGGGGGGGGGTGTTCGTGGGGGGTGAGGGGGGGGGGGGGTAGGCACGTGTGCGCTGGGCCGGGATGCCTCGTTGAAGTTGGCGATTGTGTGACAATACAACCGCAGCGGCGGGGGCAACGAGGATTGTTATCAGGGGGGCGGGGGGGGAAGGGGCAAGTGTAGCCTCTGGACGTGCTCAACACCACGCTCTCCCGTGTCAAAGCAACTGTTGGTGCGTCCGCTCTGCGACACGTGAAGTGCCCCATACCGGCCGATGGCAGCATGCCAAAGCTGCAGGAGATGCGCGCAGCGCGCTGTGGCGACAATGGCGCTTGCGCACGCCCAAGCGGCGCAGCGCCGCGAGGCATGGCCGGCCCGTGGCGCGACGCAACGCCGCAGCAGCGCTAAACTGCGCGCTGGCCGGCGCCGCAACGCCTGTGAAGCGGCAGCGGTGTGTCAAGCTGGTTCTCCTGCCGATTCTGAGGCAGCAGCAGCACTCATCTTGCCGTGCAGCTGCGCACTCTGATGCACGCATCAGAAATGGCGCAAAGCACGCCGTCCGCTGCTGCGCGCAGCGCTGCTGCGCCGTGGCGGCGCAGCGCTGAGAGCGGCAATGCAATTGTCACTAACCCTAGCCCTAGCGCGCAATGCCAACCAGCACATTGCTTAGCTGGCTACCTCGTTGATTCAATGTTGCCAAGGCGACAATGGGTGCACTTGAAGCTCACCATGACATAGCTGGCGACATATCGGCAGTCCGTCGGCAGCGCGAGAACAGGGCCGCTGCCACCGGACAGCGCATCGCCGTCGCCGCCGCCACCGCCGCTGCCGCCGCCGCCGCCGCCACCGCAGCGCGCAACCAGAAAGCGTGTCAAACGCCGCGCATCCGCCGCCGCGGCGCGCAGCCACGGCGCCGCTGCCTCGAAGTCGTCGAGCAGCGCCGCGATCGCGCGCGCTGCGCACGGCACGGCGCTGACCCACGGGAACTCGTCCTCCAGTGCGCTGAGCGCTGCTGTGGCGCCGCCGCCGCCGCTGCCGCCGCTACCGCCGCTGCCGCCGGCGGCAGTGGCAGCGTCGACCACGACCACGTGAACGTTGCGCGAGAGGTGCGGCCGCAGCTGGTCGAGCTGCTGCTGCGCGCTGCCGCCGCCGCCGCCGCCGCCGCCGCCGCCGCCGCCGCCGCCGCCCGCAGCGCCGCTCAGCGCGCGCACCATCCACTCGCCGCTGACGGTGGAGAGCGCGACGGCGGCGTGCAGCGCGCCGCCGCGGCGGCCGCCGCGGCCGCGGCAGCCCGCGAGCTGCAGCGTCGCGCCATACTGTATCGTCTCCGCGAGCGCGACGCGGCTGATCTCCGCCTCCAGGCGCGCACGCTGCTGCGCGAGGATGCCCGCCAGCGTGGCAGCGCTCGGAAGGGAGGTGGTGCCCGCGGGCGCGCCGCCGGGCGCGGCGCGCAGCGTCAGTGCCAGCCACTCCTGCGGCGGGGGGCAGCGGCAGAGATGTGGAGGTTGGAAGGCAGCGATAGGGAGTGGTTGTTGCAGAGGTGCCGCGGATGAAGACGGCAGAGACCACGAAACGCTGACAGAGGCTGGGGGGTCAGCGGCAGGAATACGGACAAAGTAGCTGGTGCAGAGGCGCCGCAGAGGCAGGCGGCGGAGCACTTGACGTTGACAGAGCGCGGGGAGACAGCGCCAGCCACTTCTACGCGGGGCGTCAGCGGCAAAAATAGGGAGGTTGGCGGCAGTGGTATGGAGTGGTTGTTGCAGAGGTGCGGCAGAAGCTGCGCGGGGGGGTCAGCAGCAGAGATGTGGGCCGAGTAGTTGGCGCAGAGGTGCCGTACAAGCAGGCGACGGAGAGAACGTGACGACGACAGAGCGCGGGGGGTCGGTGGCAGAAATATAGAGCAAGTAGTTGGTGCAGAGGTGCCGTACAGGCAGGCGATGGAGACCGCGTGACGTCGACGGAGCATGCGCACGGGACCCGCGCAGCAACTGACTCTCCTGCTTGCGCCGCGCGTAGCACACCAGGAAAACATGGAGGCCCGCCCCCCTTCCCCCCCCCCCCGAATCCAAGGCACAGCACCCCTGACTCACAGGAGCCCCCCCAACACGTGCCCCCCCCCCCCCTCCCCCACCCCTGCCCATTTGAGCATCCACGCACACGTGCGTACGCACCTGAAATAGCGGCGACAGCACGATGCCGAACGGCAGGTCGTGCGCGCACATCATTGACACCAGGGCCTCGTCCGCTGCCGTGACGGATACGGAGGGCGGCCGGATGTTCGCCACAGCTGCCATCGCAGCCGCCTCCGCCGCCGCCGCGGGTGCTGCCGCCGCCGCCGCCGCCTCCGCCGCCGAGGCCGCTGCTGCTGCGCCCGCCGCAGCAGCAGCAGCGTCGCCTGCAGCAGCGGCGGCCGCGGGTTGCACGCCGCCGCCGCCGCCGCCAGCAGCAGCGGCAGCGGCGGCAGCGGACGCAGGCTGCTTGTGCTGCTGCTGCGGCGGCGCGGGCGGCGGCGGCGGCAGCAGCTGCGGCAGCTGGGGCGCGGCGGCGGCGGACCACGCGTGCGGCGGCCCCTGCGCAGCGGCGGACGGCCAGGCTTGCGGCGCATCATCGCTGCCGCCGCTGCCGCTGCCGCCGCCGCCGCGGCCGCCCGGCTTGGGCGGCGGCAGCGGCAGCCGCTGCTGCGCCGCGGCGGCGGTCGCGTCGAGCTTGCGGCGCTTGCTGGTGGCCTCGAGGTGCTGCGCTGCGAGCTCTACGTACTCGAGCGGCACGGCGCCGGAGCAGACCTTGATCTGGTACGCGTTGTTGCCCGCGAGGTGCGCCGCAAGCCTGCGGCGGCGCGCACTCGGCGTGCGAAACGGCAGCGCGCCGTTGAGTGGTAAGTGTACTTGCGCGAACCGGCAGTGTACTCGAATGATTTGCATGCTTGTACTGTACGCACGGCGTGCGGCATGCGCCAGCAGCATTATCGAATGGTACATGCACCTACCTACAGATAATTTACAGTGCAAACTGTTGTCAGCTCGCTCACCGAGAAATGGCTTGAACTGACAGATACGGTTGCACGCACGCGTGTGGAGGGCGCAGGATTGGGCGAATGCGCGCGCAAATAGCGTATCGTGCGCAATGCAAACAGGTGCCGGCACTGAGTCTCATGAGGCTTCGCTGCGCCGCTGCCGCTTTCACGCGCATCCCTGCAGCTCGCGACCTGCTTGCGACCCGACTTCATGGCGGGTGCCGTTTGTGTGAAGGGCTGTCACTTGCTTGTGCTGCCCGACACTTGGTGCACGCAGGCTTTGACTCCAGTGTGCGTGGCTGCAGCCGCGACTGGCGCAGCGCTGGGCCGCCGATACGGTGGCATCGCTCCGAAGGTGCAGCGGCGCTTGCTACAGGCATGTAATTAGCCACTTGTGCCAGCGTCACCGCACCACATGAGCCCCGCAGCGAATGTGCGTTGCGCGCAGAGCAGCCTCACTTGGCGCGTGGCACGCGCTGTGGAGCGCTGCCACCTGGGGCATCGGCTCTACATACTGTCGCAGCAGACGCCATTCGGCACATGTGACAAGCGCGTCGCCGCTGAGACAACAACTGCGGCCAGCGCTGCGGTTTGTTTTGTGGCCTGTGCGTGTACTGGCGCAGCGCCGTGCACGGTCGTCGCGAGCGGAAGCGTGAGCAGCGACTCGACACGCGCAGTAGTAGTACTTGCTGCGTGTGATTCTCAGCACGCGTGATGGCGAGCCGTCAGGCGCGAGGGAAGTTCCTATCCGGTGACGGTGTGCTCATTGTGCTCATTTAACAGGGATTGTGTTGCTGCCATCAGTAACAGTGGCGATCGCTCCAGTGGCGATTGGCGTTCTCGCCTGGGCAACTCACCAACTTCGAGAGTCCGACAGCCTGCCACATGATCGCTGACATCATTTGTGACATGATTTGTATAGCTGATGCGCGTGCATTGGCTGAGCCAAGATGAGTGACGAGTGGCGTGCTGGTGTGGGCAATCCACATCCGTTGGAGTCTGATAGCCTGTTTTGTATTGACTATGTTTTGGCAAGTGGTGATGCATGCATTTGCTGAGCGAGATTGAGTTGCGCACACCACCATTGTCTGCCTGATATCTGCCCTGCTGTGAGTTGCAGCTGCACGCTTCAGAGGGCTTGCTGCTGTCTGAAGCTTGCAGAGGCTTGCTGCTGTCTGTCGCAGCAGCAAATCTGCTGCAGAATATATATGGTCTGCTTGTAGAAAGAAAAGGTCAAAGTGTTGTCCTGATGCCTGATCAGCACAAACAACTCATGCTGTCGATCGCCCCAGGATCCAGTGTAGTGGTGGCCTCAATGCTGTTGGCCATCGTTGGCTGTCACTGGTGTTCACGATTACTCTCGAACGCGCTGGCTCAAGCACAAGTAGTAGTAGGGCGTAATTTGAGTTTCTGTGCAGAAGATTCGATCTGTCTGCAAGGTCACTACATATGTGACAACACCGGAACACATGCCAAGCAGAAATTCACCTGCAACTTTGCTCAGTGCCAGCTGCGGGATTGGTGTAAGCTAGAGCACAAGGCACTCATGTGTAGTATACTGGTTGCCTGGATTATACCTCTGCAGCGCGCCGCTGAATTTTTCGCCACACACATTGCAGGTCCAGGAGCGGCCATCGCGTCCCGACACCGTGGCGCTCCACAGCCTGTTCTGCTCCTTCACCATGCTCGCCTCTCCGTATAGCAAGAGTCAACTGCCAAACGTGCGAATGCCAGCAAATTTCATCAAGCTGTACGCACGGCGGATGCTGAGCGCTGCGGCATTTGGTGTGGTGAAGGATTACGGTGGGGGATGAAGCTATGTGACATGGACGGACAGTTGGGCGAGGATGTAGTGGTGAGATTCCGTGTGTGTCAAACGGTGAGGCATGTCAGAAGACGTGATCGGTGCATCGGAACGCGGTCACAAGACGCAGAAGATTCCGAAAGCAAGCTGACAAGAAATCCGGGTTGCTTAGCGCCCTCAGCTTCTTGAAAGCAAACACTCCCGTACAGCAACGTCAACTGCCAAACGTGCGACTGCTGTACCTACGTACGGCCTGATCCGCGGCTCTGCTCTACGTATATGCACATGCCCGATCCTAGGATGGTTGTGCAAACGTGAGCTCGATGGCTGATTCGTATACAGAGGCAGAGCCAGCACGCAATCAAATGACGCGCCTCAAGGCGCCAAAAGAACCCGGATGTTCAATACGATGAGCATAGTGTCTGTGCTGCCTTCATTTGATTCACACACAGCTCAGCGTCCAGGGCAAATCCTCAGAAGGCATGCCCCAGCGAACATGTGTGACATTTAGCAACAACTGTAAAAGAGCCAGATTGTGACACGGCCACCTAATGCCCCCCCCCTAGACGACCCCCCTTCAGACACAGTCGCATTGCTCAGCAACCTCCCGCTATGCCATGCTCTCCATCGACGCCAGCACGGTGGCGAGCTTGTCTTGCATCTCTACGAGCTGCGCGCGCGTTGCTTCCACCACCGCCGGCGGCGCCTTGTCCGCGAAACCGCTCGAGTTGAGGCGCCCCGAGAGCGCGGCAATGTCTTTCTGGATCTTCTCCGCCTGTGGCGGCAGCAGCAGCGGGCAGCGGCAGCGGCGGCAGTCGCAGCGGCAATGAAAGAGTCAGTAGAAGCGGCGGCAGCGGCAGCGGCACGTGGCAGCTGCAGTGGAATTGAATGCCATTGCCTGCTATCGATGCACCCTGAAACTTGAAATTCCACTACGTACAAAAGAAGATTGTTGCGATAGACATCTGTAAGCCTGGTTGCGGTGTGTGCGGTGGTACCAATACTTCAGCATCGCGCACAGCAGCCAGACGTGCTCTCGCGCATGACTACTGGGGCACAGCTTCTGCTCTCTCAACTATTGGAAGTCCAAGCCCTCAAGGGGGGGGGGGGGGCGACGCAGGCACACGTCTGAAGTTACTTGCGGTCAAAGGCTTCACACTGGTGGTGCTCACGTCCAGTTGCCAGGTATGGCAGGAAGTGGGCTTGACAGCTGGCATTGACACAGCAGATATCAGCCGTATGTCCGCACATAGGCTATTGCTACAGTGCTTCGACGTAACTTTTGCTCACAACGATGCCCCCCAGAAAGACTGTATTCAGCGTCAAGCGTAGTTGCCGTGGATAGATTGGTCATGCCTGAGTACCAAGCGTACCCCAACCTTAACCCTAGATGGCAACCCTTTTGACCAATACCTACGCTCCTCTCTCTCGCCCACTGATGCAGTCAAAATGGTGTCAGTGCCCCAAGCCCCATGTGCAAGTGCCGTATGTGCAAGAATAACGCCCCTGCGCACTTGCAAGCACAGGTCCATGCAACACATTTCAGTACCTGTGCGATAGTCCATGCAACGCATTTCAGTACCTGTAAGATACCGTTTCAGTACTTGTACGGCAGTTGTATATTTACTGAAATGCGTTGCATGAACCACCTCGGCGCACACACTGTGTCACTGATGGTTAGGGTTTGGGTTGTACGATAGTCGTACAGGTACTGAAATGCGTTACATTGACTACCTATCTGGGCGAACACACTGTGCCACTGAGGGTTAAGGTTAGGGTTAGGGTTAGGCCACTGACCTGCTTTGCGAGGCGCGCCTTCTCCTTGGCCATGTCCACCATCCCCGCCAAGGGCAGGTATGCTTCCAATCCATCCTGCAACCAGAAGAAAAAAAGGGGCCGTCAGTACTGTTGAGGGCTGCTACATCCGCGTGCACTGCTCTTGGAGCAGACCGCGGCGCAGGTGACAGCAGGTAACACGTGCCCACAGCTATATGCCACCTCAGTGGCGCAATGACGAAAGTGTCGAATTCCATTGGATACGTGTATGGGCTGCGTTACGTGCGTCTGAACGCTTCGTCGGGCGCGTTTTCTCAGACGCCATGGGTAGCGCCGCCGGTACTCGACCCCACCGGCAGCACGTTGCAGTACACAATACCAGTAGCCGCGGCACGGCGCGCATCACGTTGCGTACCTGCGCATGCACTGTGCTGCAGGCGTTGTCATATCCGTACCTGTACAACGCTCTATCAATGACACCTGCGCGGCGCAGCTCGGCGCAGCCCAGCCGGGAGCGCTTTCTTGGCGGCGCAACGTATACACAGAGCACCACACAAAGAACCAGTTTTTAGCCGCACACAGCAGGCGGTATGCGTTGCGTATGTACATACCTGCACGACGCAGTGCACGGCGCGGCCGGAAGCGGCGTCGCCGGGTGCGCCGTCCATCGCGCTGACGCTCAGCGCCGCGGGGTCGAGGCGCGCAAGCAGCGCCAGCGCGGCGGCCTCCGCCGTCAGGTCCGCGCGCAGCGCCGCGTCCGACACCTAAAACGAGCGGCAGTTACGAGAGTAGTGAAGTGTGAAAGTTGCAACTGAAGTCATAGCGGTTGCGCATTGCGTGAGCGGGTGGCCACGTGTGGAACCTCAAAGTAAAGGTCAATGCAGTTGCGCATTCCGCGAGAGTGTGGCAAGTAAAGGTCAACGCGGTTGCGCATTCCGCGAGAGGTTGGCGAAGTGAGTGGAAACAACAGGTACGCGCGCGGCGCCGCGTCCGACATCTGGAGGGAGCGGCAGTTACAAGGAGTGAAACCTGAATGTGAAACTTGAGGTGGAATCACAGCAGCTGCGCGCATTCGGCGGATTCGTCCTGGTGCATGGAACCGAAAAGGTGAGGAGAGGAGCCGCTGAGAGAGGGATTGTGGGCAGATGGCCCTCAGAGATTGACCACCAATAAGACTGGGTGGATGGCATCGTGTGCCCCCTGCTGATTGCTAAGCTGCTCGTCCGGTGCTGCTCAGATTTGAAGTCCGCGTGTAGCATCAGAGCGGCGCCGTCGCATCGTGATTCAGTGCTGGGTGATCGGACAGGGCTGCCCAACGCGACTGGCGCAGCACCGGCTGAGCAGCAGCCATACCAGTGTACACGCGGCCTGTGCCGAGGCATCAACTGGCGTGGTATCGGAGGCCCACAAGCTACAGCCTTCTAGCACTGGCACCCCTCATGTGGCGACTCTCTCTACGCGCTGGCCCTTCGGCACGGCATACTCTCCCGGCCGCTCAACCTTCAGCAACTTTCGGCATGGACACTGACGCGGTGATCGGACTGCCCAACGCAAGAGGCGCAGCACCGGCCGAGCAACAACCATACCAGCGTACACGCGGCCTGTGCCGAGGCATCAGCTGGCGTGGTATCATACGCCTACACGCCACTGCCTTCCAGCACTGGCACCCCTCAGACTGACATGGTCATTGGCAACTAACTGCACACAGCCGTTATCGTCAGCCTCCGCTGCTGCAGCTGCGGGCACGCTGAATGGTTGGGTGGCCGTTCCGCAGCAGCCGCCTCCGCAGCAGGCTCTCTACACAAAACCAATGGTTTCAGGCTCGCTCAATGCAGTTGCGGCTGCGCCGAACGGATGGGTATCCATTCCTCAGCAGCCGCCGCCGCAACAGGGTTCCTTCGCTGAACCGCCATCCTCCACCAGAACTTCCATCAAGCCTAGATAGAAGGCCTCGAGCATCTGCAACTACGGCAGCAACAGCGCCGCTTCCTGCTCCTCCACTGGCTTTGGGCTCGCTCGGCAGCGCCGAGTGGATGGGTATCCGTTCCGCAGCAGCCGCCGCCGAAACAGGGTTCCTTCGCCGGAACGTCGTCCTTTGCCAGGATGATCATCAAGCCCAGGAGGCCTCGATCATCTGCAATTGCGGCCGCAACAGCGCCCGCAGCAGCGCCGCTTCCTGCTCCGCCACTGGCTTTGGGCTCGCCCGCTGCAGTTGCGGCAGCGCCGAGTGGATGGGTATCCGTTCCGCAGCAGCTCGCGAGCACGGTGAGCGGCAGGTTTTGTTGTCATCGTCGGAGTCATTTTCCTTGTCATCTGAGCAAATGGCCTCCGCAGTGTTATCCTTGCTATCGCCGTTGCTGAACTCAAGACTACTCCAGCTGCACAATCGCCCGTGCGCTGACGGAGGCACCTGCGGAGGGTTCTCTGTCGCTGGCTGCGCAGGTGTCAACGCTGGCTGTGCTGGCGATGCCGAGCTTGCAAGGGCAGACACTGGCGTAGGCACTGGTGCGGGCGCTGGTGCAGGCAATGGTGCTGGAACAGGCTGTGGCGCGGGTGCGGGACGTGGCGCTGCCGCGAGTAGTGGGGCGGGAGCAGCAAGCGGTGCTGCCGCGAGCGCTGTTGCTGCCGCAGTTGCAGATGATCGAGGCCTCCTGGGCTTGATGAGCATCCTGGCAAAGGACGGCGTTCCGGCGAAGGAACCCTGCTGCGGCGGCGGCTGCTGCGCAACGGATACCCATCCACTCGGCGCTGCCGCAACTGCAGCGGGCGAGCCCAAAGCCAGTGGAGGAGCAGGAGGCGGTGCTGCTGCGGGCGCTGTTGCTGCAGTTGCAGATGATTGAGGCCTCCTGGGCTTGATGGTCATCCTGGCAAAGGACAGCATTCCTGCGAAGGAACCCTGTTGCGGCAGCGGCTGCTGAGGAACGGACCCATCCGTTCTGCGCTGCCGCATGTGCAGCGGGCGAGCCCGAAGCCAGTGGTTCAGTGTAGAGAACCTGCTGCGGTGGCGGCTGCTGAGGAACGGCCACCCAACCATTCAGCGTGCCCACAGCTGCAGCAAGGGGAGCTAACGCCACTGGCGGTGTGAAGTTGCCAGTAACCATGTCGGTGTCAGTCTGACGGGCGCCAGTGCTGGAAGGCAGCGGCGTGTGGGTTTCCTGTACCATGCCAGCTGCTGACTCAACACGAGGTATGGCTGCTGCTCTGTTGGCCCTGCGCCTCTTGCGTTGGGCGGTCCGATCACCGCGTCGGTGTCCATGCCGAAAGGTGCTGAAGGTTGCGCGGCCGGGAGAGTTTGCCGCGCCGACGGGGCAGCGCACAGGGAGAGTCGCCACGCCACACCGCAAGTGCTGACTTTCCAAGGCATCGTGTGCAGGAGTGCTAGCCTAAAAAAAATCAACACTAAAATCAGCAATGCTGAATCGCCAACTGCACGACCCCGCTGTCACTGCGATCGCGGTGCGGGATGCCTGTGCGCCGCAGCGCAATCGAGTTCAGGCGGGTGAAGTTTTAACTGATTCATCTCCTGCTCGAATGCACGCGCAACCACACAGATATACTGCAACCGCACACACACTGCGCACAGCACCGCACGCAAGCAGTCAACCGCCGGGCACTGACCTGCACGTTCGCCGATATCTTGCGCGCGGGCTCCACCTGTCGGCGGCGAGGTGCAAGCGCGGAGGCAGCGGCGCACCGCAAGAGGACGCGAGACAGGGCGTTAGAGCGTGGCGCAGAGGGGCAGACACAGCCGCACGGTAGTAAACATCATACAACGTGACTGACTGCAAGTAGCGCATGCGACTACTGTTATCAAAAGTCGTTTTGAACCATTCCTGAACGTGCATCACTAGAATACACATCAGGTTTCCATGAATAATATTTGTGTAAGCTAGGGAGAGGTTGCTGTGTGCAGTGCAAAGCACACCGACACGTAAATGTTCGCCAGGGCAGGGGCCACATGCAGCCACCAGCAGCGGGCGGACCGCGCTGGGACTGCGCCGGGAACCGGAAGGACCATTTTCTCGCGTGCACACAGCAGCTCTTTGGCAGAGGCGCCCGTGTACATGGTAACGCAACCTGTGCATAGGGTTGTCACGGGCTGCATGCCACAGGCTTGGAAGCGCTGCGAACGTCCACCGCATTCCCTGCCCACGTCATGTTCAACTTCAACAAGGCACGGCACGCTGTGACCTGTGCGCGCAGGGTTTCCGAGTGCTGTGTGCCGGCCCGTTTCACGCCCTAACCCTAACCCTAACCCTAACCCGAAGCGCGTTGAATGCTGCGGCCTGCCCACGACATCCAACTTCAGCTGCCGTCTCGGAGTAAACTGGTGACAACGATGCAGACCCCGCGCTCTGCGCGTGCGCTGCGGACAATGTATACACCTTTGCTTGTTCCTTCAACTTCTGTTGGAGTTTATTCATGCGTGCTGTTTTATTCATGCGTGCTGCGCCCCCTTAGGCTGATGGCTCCGCACCCCCAGTAGGCACCCACCTCTGCCGGAGCGCCATGTATAGCACGGATGTCCACGACAGCAATTGCACCGAGCTTGACGTTCAAGCAAATTACAGGGGTGACGCACCATGTACTCGCGCGCGTTGCAGATGCTGCGCCTGCAAGCGCGCCGTCACATATGCTCCACGACAACAGGGCACGGCATTGAAACTGCAAGTGAACTGCAAGAGTGACGCTCCTTGTACTCAGCGCATGCATTGCGGGCGCTGCGCACGAGCGCCTGGAACACCTCGAAGCGCGCCGTCGCACACTCCGCTACAACTGGACGCCGCACCAAACTTCAAGTAGACTTCAAGAGCGACACACCCTGAACTCGGCAGAAAAGAGCGACGCACCTTGTACTCGGCGCGCGCATTGCGGATGCTGCGCACGAGCGCCTGGAACGCCTCGAAGCGCGCCGTCGCGGCGGCGTCTACGGGCAGCGGCGCGTCCCCCATCTGCGGCCACGGCGCGACGATCAGCGCGTCGCCGGCGTGCGGCAGCTGCTGCCACAGCGCCTGCAGGGCGGCAGCGGCGGCGGCGGCGGCAGGGCAGCGGCGGTGAGCGGGGCCTGCCTCATGTGTAGTGTAATGAGTGCAGATGACAAATGGCGCGGTGGCGGCGGCGATGGCAGCGGCGCAGCAGCGGTGAGCGGCGAGTTCATCGCTTGGAGGGCAATGACCACAGATGAAGATGGTTCAGTGACGAGCGTGCGGTCAGTGAGACCCGTGCGAGGGGCAGCGGCAGCGGCGGCGGCGGCGGCGGCGCGGACCAGCGGTGAGCATCGACTGCCTCGCTTATAGTGCAGTGAGTACGGATGATGAAGGTGGTGTGGCGATGCTCGTGTACTCAAAGACCCGTGTGTGGGGCAGCGGCGGCGGCAGCGGCGGCGGCGGCAGCGGCGGCGGCGCTGACCGGCAGTGAGCGGCGAGTGCATCGCGTGGAGCGCAATGAGCATGGGTGATGCAGATGGTTTGGCAATGCTCGCTGCCCTCAGCGGCACTTGTGTGGGGCGGCGGCGGTGGCAGCGGCAGCGCGGCGGCAGCAGCGGCGCGGACCAGCGGTGAGCGGCGAGTGCATCGCGTGGAGCGCAATGAGTACAGACGATGACAGCGTTCGTGCCCTCGATGACCCGTGTGTGGGGCGGCGGCGGCGGCATCGGCGGCGTAGCCGAGAGCAGTGCACATGCGTCGCCTTGTGAGCACTTGTGCGCGCTGGCGGTGCTTGCAGTGCACCCACCGCACACGGGCGACGGTGCCAAGACAAGAAGGGGACGTGATGAGCACTGCTGCCTCAACGCTCGCCGCGCGGGCGCAGTGACGCGGCAGCAGCTGCATACCTACATACTGCAATTGAGCACTGGCAGCCGGATCCAGCAGAGGCCATTCGCGGAACTAGAATGTAGTCAACCCGTACGCGGTATACGCGCATGATCTCTGTCCGAATGCTCAGAATGGTGATTCAGAAGGGTGTCGTCCGGAGGGCGCCAGTGCGCATGGAAGCAGCGAATGGCGCGTTCCACAGAGTGCTTCATACGTGTAGAGAGCGCCCAGCTGCCATGCACGCCGCTGCCATCACCTCTGCAAAGGTCCGGCGCTACAGTACATCTCAAATCGTGGAACGCACTCGACTCACGCAACACCAGCGCATGCACCCAATAGATGCACATCACGACCACGTTCTCAATGTCCGGCGCGGACGGGCGACTGCACGCCCTCTGCCACGTACATACATACATACGCCCTCTGCTGTCGCGGACAAGCGAGAGTGCACACCTCATGAAGGCCGCGCGTACATGGAAAGCGCACACAAACCTGATGTTGAAGGACTTGAACGCGCAGGCTTCACATAATAGTGTACTTCTCCCAACTACTGGTCGATTACGCACCTCCGTGACGAACGGCATGAAGGGGTGCAGCAGCCGCAGGCACGTGTCAAACACGTACACCAGCACGCGCCGCGCCGTCTGAGCCTCCGCGCTGGACCGGTCTCCCATGCGCACCTGCCACAACCAAGGAATGATTCATGCATCAATTTTGTGGGACGTGGATGTGGGCGGTGCAGAGTTACTTCGATTGATAGCATAACTTCAAGTGAGCCGTCTGAGCCTCCGCGCTGCACCGGTCGCCCATGCGCACCTGCCACAGCCAAGGAATCAATTACAAAAATTATGCATTGGTTTCGTGGGACGTGGATGTGGGCGGTGCGAAAGTACTTTGATTCATAGCAAAACTTCGAGTGAGCCATCTGAGCCTCCGCGCTAGACCGATCGCCTGTGCGCACCTGCCACAATCAGCAAATGATCTGGACGCAAATTGGATTCTTCCGTTGAATGCAGGCGGCGCCACAATCAATACAGAATCTGATGCATTCTGAGTTCATTCCATGGGCGCGGGGGTGGCGAAAGTACTTCAAGTGACAGCCAAACACCAAGTGAGCAGTCTGAGCTCCACGCTGGACCGGTCGCTCATGCGCACCTGCCGAATGTCGGCCAAGGAACGGTGCTGCGACAGCAGGAGTGAATATTCAGTTATAGAGGCTGGCAGCTCAGTGACCATTGATTGACGTTGCATCGCTGGACGCTGAGGTCTGTCTAGAAATTACCACGGGCTGCAGAGCACGTCAGGCGTGGAACTGCTCTCTGTTGACTTTTACTCATCCTGACTCACACCTCCTTGAAACTGCGTTGAGAGGGAGCACAGCCCCAACGTCAGCGGCGAGCGCGGCGAATGACCTTGCTCGCTCCGATGTACAAGCCGGCAAATGCATCTCACGGGAGCTCGCTGCAGAAGGCTGCACGCGCCGCCGCGCTGACGTGCCAGACTGCGCGGGCCCGCCGCCACGCAGCCCGAAGAACGGCGTCACCCAAGCGAACTTCAAGAGGAGCGTGCAAAGAGGACGACGCACCTTGCTCGCTTCATGTACCAGTCGGCGAACTCGTCCCACAGGAACTCATGGATGAGGCGCCCCCGTGTCGTTGGGTATTGCTATGCTCGGGTGACAGAGCCGCGCACGCTGACCGCCCGTGCACCCAGGGGAAACGTCGTCGCTCAAACGCGACCGAGACCTCAACTTCAACGCAGGAAATGAGGGCGACGACGCACACGCACCTTGCTCGCTTCAATGTACCAGTCGGCAAACTCGTCCCACAGGAACTCGTAGATGAGGCGCCCCGTGTCGCCCATGTCGTAGCCGCCGAGGCCCGCCGTCACGCGCGCCACGAGCTGGTGGCAGCGCGACACGATGTGGCGCTCCGGCAGCGGTAGGCGCGCGAGCTCGTACGCGCCCATGGGGCCCGTCACCGCGAGCGCCGCGAGCTCCGCGGACGGAACATCTGCGGCGGCAGCGCGCAGCGGCAGCAGCGGCGCAGAATCCGAACATGCTCAAGAATTTGGCAATGCTCAGGAATTTGGCAATGCTCAAGAGTTTGGTAATGTTCGGCAACCGGCCATAGCGGAAGCAGATCGTCACTGCGAGCGCCGCAAGATCTGCGGACGGGACGTCTGCAGCGGTGGCGCGCAGCGGCGAAGGCGGCGGCAGCGGCGGCGCTCAGAGATGAATCACCGTGCAGCGGAGGTGGATGGGGGGGCGCTTAGCAAGGCGTACTTTGAAGTACGTGTGTGCCGCACGCCAGAATTCAAAGGAGTGTCAACCGGTCACCGCGAGCGCCGCGAGCTCCGCCGACGGGATGTCTGCGGCGCCGCGTGCCGCGGCAGCAGTTGTGCAAGATGAGCAGCGCTCAGCTATGTGTCATAGCGGAAGCAGATCATTACGACAGGTGAGGTCAGCTCCCCAGTGGCGGCGTCTGCAGACGCGCGCGGCAGCGGCAGCGGCGGCAACGCGTTGCCGTGAACGGATTGAGCGGCGATGTGGGATGTGAGGAATCCAAATACATACGCGTGTACAACAAAACTTCAACCAAAGAAGCACGCGGTTGCTGCAGCGCAGCGCAGCCTTCGCCGCATCGTGCACATATCGGGGCGGCGACCGACGGAGGTGCACACAACTTCAACTATCGAAGTGTATCCAGGACACGCACCCTTCAAGTTGCCGAGCAGGTACCGCCCCGCGTTCCACAGCTTGTTGGCAAAGTTGCGGCTCGCCTCGACGCGCTCCTGGCTGAGGGGGATGTCCTGCCCGGGGCTCGCGCCGGTGACGAGAGTGTACCTGCGGAGCGGCGGCGCATGGCATTAATGATGTGGGACATTATTTCAAGCTTGAGGGTTCCAAACACGTTTTGCAGGGAGAAATTCAGACTCAGTAGGACACGCTCGTTGTGATGCGCCCCTGGCTGAGGGGGGTGTCATGCCGGGGGCTCGCTCCGATGGCGAGGGTGTACGTGCAGAGCGGCGGCGCGGGGAGCGGCGGGCAATGATTATGTAGGACATTCTCGCATGCTTGAAGAGTTCCGGCTAAAACCAAGTACAGTCAGTTGGAGATGCTCGCTACAACGCCTCACTGGCTAAGGGGAATGTCCTGCCCGGGGCTGGCACCGGTAACGAGGGTGTACCTGCGGAGCAACGGCGCACGCGATGCAGCGGCAACAATCACGCGGGCATTCGTTCACGCTCGCAGGGTCGTGGATGAGTTCTGCGAAGGGGAAAAAAAAAAAACATTCAGTTGGATACGCTCGTTGCAATGCGCTCCTGGCAGAGAGGGGTGTCCTCATTCGGGATCGCGCCGTTGACGAGGGTGTACCTGCGGAGCGATGTCGCGTGGCGCGGCGCAGGTATAATCATGTGAGACATGGTGTTACGCTCGTGGGTTCTGCAGAAAAGAAGACTCAGTTAGACACGCTCACTACGACGCGCAACTGGCAGCGCGGGACTTGCACCGGTGACGAGGGTGTACCTGCGGAGGGACACTGAGTGTGCGGCGGTGGACGCGCAGTGAGCGACTGCACGACGTACTCTGCGGAAACCTGTCCACAACGCGTGTTCTCTGTGGAACGTGTTGCACGTTCTAGCTTGACCTTAGTACGCACGTTGTCGATCTCGTAGCATGGGGCCTCTGACAGCGTCCCTGCTCACTCTTGAAAGGAACAAGCAAATGCGTGCCCGAGTTCTGGAATACACGCGGCATATTCAAGGTAGCGGCGCTGCAATCTCGTAATGCGATAATGACATTGACTCCCCGGCGGGTGCAGGTAATGTGCACCTAGGCCTCCTATCCCGAGAAAGGATTTGCATGTGGGTGAGCATGCGGATGAGCATTCTACTTTGTGATGCAGCTGTCATATTCAGCCTCCGGCTGTCGAGGGGCAGTTGGGGGGGGGAGGGGGGGCAGAGGGGCTTATCGAGACTACTATCAAGATTGCGCACTTCGAGTTTGAGAGTGGCACTTCAAGCTGTGACACACCTTAGCGCGTCCGCGCCGAACTGCGCCATGGTGTCGAGCGGGTCGATGACGTTGCCCTTGGTCTTGCTCATCTTCTGGCCCTGCGCAGCGGGGCGGACGCACACGCACACAGTCCGTAACACGCAGTCAGTCACGCAGCAGCAGCACGCTATGTGTCAGCAGCGAGTCAGAATGGCGCAGTCACCAGCGGCGCGACGGCCCAAAAGAAGCGACGCAGTGGCGAGCCTGACGTCTGAGGGTCGGACTCATGCATTTCACTGCATACCCAGCCATGCCACTGCCAGCGGCGGCGACAGGAGCACGAACGCCTACTTCAATTGCTTGCCGCAGGGGTAATAATAGGCTTCTCGTGGCTTGCAATTCATATATGCCTGCCTCCAGCGCTCCGCCGCAGCTGCGGAGCTAGTCCTGCTGGCGAAGTGCATGTGCGAAAATTGAGTGGGCTACTTCAATTGGCAGTTACTGCAGTAGCGCTCGGGCAGGCAGCTCACCTCGCCGTCGCGCACGAGGCCGTGCAGGTAGCAAATCATGACACGTTACTGCAAGTTCAAGTTACTGCAGCGGTGCTCAGGACCTCGTGTTGCACACAAGGCCGTGCAGACTGAAAAATCTGACGTACTACTTCAATGTGAAGTTACTGCCGCAGTGCTCAGGCGTGCGCAGCTCACCTCGCCGTCGCGCACGAGGCCGTGCAGGTAGATGACCTTGAACGGGCTCTGGTCCGTCAGCTCCAGCCCCATCATCACCTGTAGTGGCGGCGGCGGCACGCAACGCGAGGACGATGGGGCGCGTCAGCATCGGCAGTGCTCAGCACCAGGCCCAGGGTCGTGGGCCCGCGCGCATGCACACGACCCAGAAGTGCATGATGTTGTGGAGGCCCAAGCAACATGTGCAAGTGCGTCATAACGGCATGCGCACGCACGCGCTGTGCATGCGGCCGAGAAGCGGGCGACGTCGTGATGTCGTTCGCCCGCGACCACCGGACGGCGGCGCGCGGAGGCCCGACACACGGCTCAGCAGCGTGAATACCAACATATCCGCTTACATATGCACCACATGAAGTGACCCGTCGGCAGTGCGGTCGAAGCGACGCACAGCTCAGGAGAACATGCATACCAACATACCCGGCAGGCACACGCACCATGCACGCGACTCAGAAGAAGATGACATGGAGGACGGCGGCGGGGTAGAAGCGACACGGCTCAGCAAAATGCGCATACCAACATACACCCCTCGCGCACACGCACCATGCGCGCAACCCAGAAGAAGATAATGTCGTAGCCGGTCTCGAGCACGGCGGCGGGGTAGAAGCGCTCGTAGTCGCTGCCGCTGACGCCCTCCTGCTGCGGCCAGCCGACCGTGGCAAAGGGCCACAGCCCGGAGCTGCGCGCGGCGGCGCAGAGGAGAGCAGCGCGGCACATGACGTCAAGTCTTGAGTAACTCCAAGTTGTGACGCTTACGCCCCTGCTGCGGCCAGCTGACCGTTGCAGAGGGCCACAGCCCGGAGCTGCTTGCGGCGGGTTGAGATGATCGGCGGGTAGCTAAGTCATTTGAGCAGCAGGTAACTTCAGGTGAACTTGCACGTAGGGGGGCTGTGCTGGGCCAGACCGTGATAAAGTGCCACAACCCAGAGGGCGTATAGCGAGCACAGGCGGCAGGCAGGCAGCGATCGACTGAGCAGAAAGTGACTTCAAGAGGCAAGCGTCACTGTGCGCGCCAAGCCGACACTGCCTTCACGCCAACTTGATCGCTGATGAGCAACCTCCATCGATGGGCCAGACGCGTCAACCAACGTGCCAGGCGCCGTGAAATGGCGCAATGTGCGCGGTGGTTATGGGCGAGCAGGTGGGTCTCCCCCGCGCCGCCATTAGTCACCGCGCGTTTCCCCCTCCCCCCCCCCCCCCCCTTCCCCCAAAACCCCCTGATCATTCAACACCGCACCAAACCGCATTCGCACCGGAACCGCCGCCACCGCCGCCGCAACCCCCTTGCGGCTTCCCTGTCGAAGTTGGTCCTGCGTGAGAGAGTAACGATCACTGCACCGGAGCCACGATCGGCCGTTTCCACTCGGCCCGGTTCCCGGACCCGGAAATCCGTCCGCGCACGGACAGTTCCCCAGGCTGGGAGCTAGCATTCTAGCAGTTCTAGCCGGGGGCGCGGAGCGGTTTTGGCGTTGGTGCACGGCGTTCGGGGGTGCCTCGAGGGGCACTGTTAGGGCCCGCATTGAGACACCCGGGTGTTGACAGGGGGTTTGGGGGGTGCGGGGTTGGGAGGGGGGGGAGGGGGGTTTGCTCTGGCAGTGCTCCGCGGGGGGGCGCCACGGAGCGTTGGCGCCGCCCCTTTTCAGCACTGCGCGGGTACAGGTTGCATTGACTGATAGCGTAAAAAGTGGCCTGCGGGCTGTAACGCGTGCTTGCTTCCATCGCCTACGCAGCAGCCGCAACGCAGCGTCGTACACTCACCCGGCCACTGCCGCAGCGCAGTCGACACGGGTACTTGCAATCGGCCATGAACAGCCGTGAGCTTCCTCGCCGTTGTACATGCTCATCAAAGGCGTAGTACGCTATACTATGCATCTGGGGCATGTGCGCTCCGACCAGCACTTCAACTCAGCAAACTTCAACACACGACGCACCTGAACCACGTGTCGAGCACGTCCTCGTCCTGGTGCAGCGGCGTGCTCTCGGAGACACCCGCAGCGGTCGCTTGAGCGCGTGCGTCCTCTACACTGCGCGCGACAAAGTACCCCTCCTGCCCCTGGAGGCATCAGAAACGGTGAGTGGAGAAAGGGGGGGAAGGGGGGGAGGGGGGGGGGTGTCAGGAGTGCAATGTACCTTTCATGCTTGAAAGGTGGCAGATGCGGGGGCGGAGGTGGGTGGCAAGGACTGGGAGAGGGAGGGGAGGCAGGAGGCAACCTTGCAAACAGCATGGGATATGGCTCATGCTTTCGGCGCCTGATTTGGCCTGAGATAATGCCCCCGGCAGGTTTGAGGCACGAGCGCAGCAGAACATGGAGCACTTGTCTGCAGGACTACATATTGAAGCAGGGACTGACCTCAGGGTACCACACGGGGATGCGGTGACCCCACCACAGCTGCCGCGACACGCACCAGTCGTGGATGTTGCCGAGCCAGTTCTGCCACACCTGGGGGTTGAGGGTGGGTGGGGGGGGAGGGGAGGAGGGGGGGTGGCGGGGGGGAAGGGGTACGTATCAGCAACACAGCACGCGGGAAGAAGAGTGGAGCGTCATCTAACTGAATGACAGAGGAGAAGGGCAGGCACGCGACTCTTGTTACTTCTCGCTGCGGCGCGTGAAAACGCACAAGTGAGCAATACAGCAATTGCCACGACGCCTCCATGTCCTGTTGCAAGACTACAGAATGTCCAAGCACGCTGGATGACATCGCCGTACGTTGCCAGTCGACTATGCATTTCATACCTGCGCCCACTTCTATATCGGTATGCCTCATTCATGCGCTGCGTAGCGCCGTGTCAAGACAGCCGCAGCACCGCGTCAGCGCTCCACAGCAACAACAGCGCGTTGCCGCAGCGCCTCCGGCGCAGCCTGCCTGCCCGTGTGCCGTCGCACGCTCAGCATTCGTCGTCAAGCCTCACGTGCCTGAGTGCCTGACGGCAAAGCAGCACAGGAGCGCACGCTTGCGCGCACGCGCATACACGCTCGAACTCACCTTCTCAAAGCGCTCCGGGAATATGGTGATGTCCTTGGTCGCGACGGCGTCAAGCGCGCGCGACGCCATGCGGTCCATCCTGCGGCGGCGGCGCGTTGCTCGTGTGAAGGGGTGCAAAGCACAAAGGCACGGCGGTCTCCGGAGAAACCGCAACTGGAACTCGCTCTACAAACCGCTGCACGCTAACCAGCCGGTCGATGGCATCGCCGCAGCGCTGGCTCCGACGCAGCTACGCTTCTTGCAGGGCGACAAGAGCGAATACCAGCATACACCCGCCCGCCCGCCCGCGATGCAGCGATGGAAAGCGCAGCACACAGTCGCGTCGACTCCCTTGACGAACCACTGCGCGCTGACGAGCGGCTCAGTGACGTCGCCGCCGCGCTGTCTACTACACAGCCATACTTCTTGCACAGCGACAAGAGAGAATATATTGATACGCACAATATCAGTATACACATGGCCGCACTGCAGTGCTGCGAGGAAAGCGCGCAAGCGTCGCGGCGAGACTCACTTGACAAACCACTGGGCGCTGACGAGCGACTCGATGACCTCGCCGCCGCGCTGGCTACTGCACAGCTACACTTCTTGCAAAGCTACTCGCGATAACATCAACATGCACGCACACGACCGCCCGCGTGGAGTGTGCACTCTCTGCGGAGAGTCCAGAGTACTCGCTAGCACATGGGCTAGCATGGAACTCACTTGACGAACTACTAAGCGCTGACGAGCGGCTCGATGAGCTCGACGCCGCGCTAGCCAACTTCCGCACAGCTACACTTCTTGCCCAGCGAAAAGCGACAAACTCAGCATTCACACACACACGACCGCCTGCGTTGCGGCGATGGAAAGCGCGGCGCAGAGCGTTGCGGCGACTCACTTGACGAACCACTGCGCGCTGACGAGCGGCTCGATGACCTCGCCGCCGCGCTGGCTGCGCGGCACGCGCTGCAGGTGCGGCTCCGCCTTGATGACGAGGCCCTGCGCCGCCATGTCGCTCCACAGGCGCTCGCGGCACTCGAAGCGGTCGAGGCCCGCGTAGGGGCCGCCCGCGGCATTGATCGTCGCGTCCTGCGTGAGGGCGCGCACGCAGCAGGCAACCGTGCGCGATCATGTCAGTGAGAGCGATGCCGCAGCGATACTGCCGATTCGCTGGTCTGACAGCGAACATCCGCGCGCGATCATGAGAGCGAAAGCAGCCCGCGTCGCCGCCCGCGTTGTTGATCGTCGCGTCCTAAGGGCGCGCACAGCGGGCAGCCGTGCGCAATCACGTGAGCTAAAGCGACGCCGCAGCGACGCCGCAGATCTGGCAACATGCATCAGTGCCCCATCATGAGAGCGAATGCGGCGCTGCAACTCCATAAATCCGGCAGGGCACCGCCACAATACAAATAGTCACCCGGCAGGCTGAACTTGAACTTGAAATGAAGTTTGCCACCCACCCACCTTGTTCAAGATGTTGCTGATCTGCGCTTGCCGATCTCGTACTTGTTGGCGTCACAGAAGTTGAAGTTGAGGTGTGCCACCTCACCTTGTTCAGGATGTTGATGATCGGAAGCCGTGCTGCTTGCCGATCTCGTAGTCGTTGACATCATGGAAGTTGAAGTTTGCTGCTCACCTTGTTCAGGATGTTGATGATCGGCAGCGCGTGGCGCTTGCCAATCTCGTAGTCGTTGACGTCGTGGCCGGGCGTGATCTTGAGCGCGCCGGTGCCAAACTCCATGTCGACGTACGTGTCGGCGATGACGGGGATCTCGCGCCCCTGCGTGGGCACCACCACGCTCTGCGCGGCAGCAGCCAGAAGGGGATTACACATATTGATGGATGCGTGATCGTCAGCATCGCGTGTGGCGCATCATGTACTGCAATAACATCAGTATAACTGTCGACGTACGTGTCAGCGATGACGGGGATCTTGCGCCCCTGCGGGGGCACCACCACGCTCTGCGGGGCGGCGACCGGAAGGGGAAGACACGGAGTGATGAATGTGTGATGGTCATCATTGCGACTGGCGCATCACGTACTTCAAGAAAGCAGTAGAGTAATAACAGTATCCATCGTCAGCAGGCCTGAACGTTATGGTGCGTGCGTGGGCACAGTTACCACGCTGTGCACGGCGTCCGCAATACGACAGGGAGCGGAGAACACGGTATGTCGTGAATGTGGGGCTTGGCGCCGCGTCGTTACGGCCATCGGGCACGCGTGCTGTGGCAGGCGGCGCAAAGATCGTGGCGCAGTCAACCCAACCAAGTACCTTGCGCTGAGGGAGGCAACGGGGAAGCAGCAGCATATTGCCATCACTTGAAGTTGGTGTGCGGCACAGGCCAATAACATGAGGCACGTGGCTAACGCAAAGCCCTAGCTGGTAGGCAACACAGTAAAGACAGGAAGCCCACCAGCCCTACCCTCTGTTGTTTTGAGAGGGTTGGGGTCAGGTGACAGAGAGGGAGGGGGGCGGGCATAGCAGAGACTGGGGTTCCCTCAGTGGCAACATTGCCAGCTGCTTGGACACGTTCCCCTACCTGCTTGGACACCTTCCCCTACCAAGAACATGACAACGCATCATTGCTTTGTGTACATGCAACGGTGTTGTGCCTACCCTGCCCGCTTGCCCCTTAGCTTAGTCCAAGCACGAGGTTTGAGCAGCGTACATACGTACTCCGACGCTGAGATGCCGCTTGATGCTTGTGCCGCTTGATGCTTGTGAGTGAGAGGCAACTACCATGATGTGGGCCACATGGCGCGCACACTCTGAACTGCGCTTTCGACATTGCTGAGCACTGAAGCACATCGTACCATTGCCACGGGGGTGCTTGGAGCGCATGGCACCCCTGAACGAAAGCCGGCCGTGCATGGCACCGTCCGAATGCAGGAGAGACATGGGGGATACTTGTTGTACTTGTGCACTTGGATCCACAAAGGCCCAGAGGGGAGCCAAGTCTCATATGCAGTGGTGAAGTGTACTCCTATGCAGCAGCCTAGTCTGCGCTGCGCCCTAAGAGCCGGGCACCGGCGCAGCAACACAGCCCAGCACCTGCGCTCCGCGTGTGTACACCATCACTGCTGAGCACTGAAGCGCATGATACATTATGATATTGCAGAGCACAAAGCGCGCCATACCATTGCCGCGCTGGCACTTATAGCGCTTGGTGCCCGTGGATGAGGGCCAATGAGACAGCTACGCATGGCACCGTTAGGAACGCAGGAGAGCCATGTGGCATCCTCTCGTACAACTGCTGAGCACTGATGCGCACGATACATGCGTACATACCTTGCCGATGAGGTGCTTGTACCGCTCGTCGTCGGGGTGGACGCACACGGCGGTGTCGCCAAGAATCGTCTCCGGGCGCGTCGTCGCGACGGGGATGAAGTCGCTCTGTGCGCGAGACGCAGCAGGATGAAACAGGACTCGTTTGTGACTTAAGACTTGCGAGCAATGTCACGAGTCGTCACCGCGCTAGACTAGACTATGAAAGGAACGTGTGTGGCGGAGCGAGGGAGTACTCTGTTCGCGTTACGTAGCAGGGTGGCACAAGACTTGTGACTTGAGACTTGCAAGCAATCCCGCAAGTCGTTCACCGCGTTCAAAAACACCAATCAAGTGGCGGAGCGATGGAGTCGCTCTGTGCGCACGACGCAGCAGGCTGGCGCAGGACTCGTGACCTGCGAGCAATGCCACGAGTCGTCACCGCATTCTAGACTACTTTGAAGTATTGAAACAACACGGCGGAGCGAGGGGGCGCCCGGTTCGCGTGGCGCAGCAGGATGGTGTAAGACTCGTGACTGGAGACTTGCGAGCATGCCACGAGTCGGTACCGCGTTCTGGACTATGGAAGAACATGTTGAAGCGAGGTTGTCGACCGGCGTCAGGCACAGAAGCAGGTTGACAACGCCGTTACTGCGCAGCGCCGCCGTCAGCACAGCGTGGGCAATAATACGCCGCGAGTTCTGCGCCTGTTCAGACGCACTCTGCACGCGTCCGTTGACACAGTTGACATTGCTGCGACAGTAGCATACCGAATAACAATTGCCGTTAGCATGGCAGCGGAGCAGCAATAACGATAACCACTGCAAGTACCGCGCCTGTTCATGCTCGGCACGCATATGTCAACACACACACAGGCGGCAGCGCCCAGCTTAGCTCCGGGCCCCTCGCAACCCAAAAACTACAGGACATCGCCATGACTGCACACCGCCCCAGTCAGCGGAGTGAGGGCAATGATACATGATACATTATTGGCGGAGGGCACGAGCGGCTGACCACACCTTGTCTTTTAGAGCTCTACGATCTTCTGAATCGTTTCCATACACAGCAAGGGGCAATGATACACTGCCAGCACCGTGCCTGGTCTGCGCGCGTCAGTCGACACGCACGCGGGCAGCAACGCTCAGCAGCTCGGAGCCCCTCGCAATCCAAAAACTACAGGACATCGCCGCGACTGCACACCGCCGCAGTCAGCGCAGTATGGGCAATGAGCCACAGTGATGAGGGCGATGACATACCGCGAGTACTGCGCCTGTTCATGCTCTGCACGCGCCAGTCGACACACACACGGTCAGCAACGCTCAGCTCACCTCCGAGGCCCCCGCGACCCTGTACTGGAAATAGTACAGCTTGCCCATCTCCTCGGAGTACTCGACCTGCGGCGACGATACGTGCGCGCAGCGTGGGATTCAACAACCGGGCTCGGTTTCGGTTCAGAGCTGCATGCAATCGCCGTCCGGCGCAAGGGTCTGGCGCGGCAAGCACTGTGCGGGTCGGGTTCAACGAATCGGCGGCTGGTGCAATGTGGACGCAGCGTGCTGTCCGTTGAGGTTGAAGCTGCGGTGGCACCAGCGAGAGGCGGCGCGTGCGTGTTCAAGAGATGAAAAACAAACGTGACGTAATGGGATGCGCGCGGTGAAGTTCCAGCTTACGCACACACAGGGTGCAGCGTCAGCAGGCGGCAGCAGCTGCGCGGGAGACGAAAAGCGGGAGGGGGCTTCCCCTTGCATGATGGGTGTTCGGACTGCAGGTCGTTGCGGCGCGCGCATGACGCGCAGGTGGTGCAGTGCGGGCATGAGAGACCAAGGGAATCGTGGCATCGCTCAGCGTCGCGCGCAGCACGCAGCGGCAGCAGCAGCTGCCGCCGCGCAGTCTGTGAGCCGGCGCCCCAATGCATCACTCTCGAGCACAGGTGGTTCAGCAAGCGGTGGCACTGGGGTCCCAGGTCACGTCATACGCGGCATCCCGCTTGCAGGAGGCTTGTGAGAGGGATTAAGCCAATGGCCTCGCGCCTGTCGGTGCTGATTGACGCAATGGTTGCGCAGCCTGCCACACCACATGCAGAATCAACCGCTTCTCGACAACGACGGGCCGGTGTGCCGTTTGCTGCACGAGCCGTCGCAAGCTGGGAGGATCAGCTGTACAGGGTACGCGTACCGTCTGGCAGCAGCTTCAGGCATACGGGCTGTCTTCAAAAGAAGAACCTCGTGGCACATGTGTTCACAAGGGACTGAAAACTTTGTAACAGAAACTTCAGCTGTAACGCTCATCGCATCTCACCTCAAGGTCGCTGACCGCCGTCTGCAGGCTGGGGCTCCAGTTCACCATGTAGTCGCCCTGTGATGAGCAGCAAGCGCGCGCAAAAGTAATTGGTTTGAGGTCTCAAGTCTTTGCATGTGACATCCGCTGCAGGCAGCAGCTGCAGCTGCCGCAAAGGAGGACGCGGCGGCGGCGGCGGCGCAGCGCGCTGACACGTAGGCGGCGCGCCGCCATGCTCCAACTTCATCACTGGGTGTCATTGCTCATCCAGTCCACGAGGCACGCAAGTTGACGACGTGGCAGCAAGGCAGCTTTGCAGTGGAGCCGGTTACAAAGAAAGCACTCATGAGCAGGGGTCTTCCGAGGTACGTATGAACCGCTGCCGTGACGTCCCTCCTGCAGGCGCACTGCGGCACAACATACAGGGGAGCGCTGCTGACTGCACAAATGCCCCCGCGTCGCTCCCGGAACGGCATGAGGGGCAGGCCCAGCGCAACCACAAAGTCGAGCGCACAGCAAATTTGTGCATCGCCGCTGCGCCCTCAGTCGCGCGAAGTGCTGAGCTCGTTCCCTCCATCCACGTCCAGGCGTTCAAATTGACAACCCTAGCCCTGAGTTGGGCACGGTGCCGACGCTCGCGAGTCGCCGGCCTTCTAGACACGGCACGTCGCGTGCCGTGCAGTCGGGGTTAGGGCTAGGGTTAGCGTCGGGCTCCGCGCTGCTGCCGTGCTCTGCATAGCAAGCCGACGCGCTGACCTTGTGAACGAGGCCCTTCTCGTGCAAGGCCAAGCAGCTGCACGCGGCGCGACCACACCGTCGGCTCCGCAACGCCTGCATGCTGCTGCCGCACTCAAACGCGCGCATCTCATCGACTCTTCCTACACCTCCGCGTGCAGCCAGGTCAAGAGGTTGGCATTCGGGTTCAGCAGCACGGTGCTGCCGCGCTGTGCAGCGCGCGAATCGCTGACCTTCTACGCACGGCCCTTCCCGTGCCGCCCACTCGCAATGAGAGTTGGGGGTAGCATAGGGCTGCACGATGCTGCTGCGCTCTCCGCAGCATAGGTGAGTTTGACAGCTTAGTGGTTTAAGCTCATGACTTGTGGGGCTGATGACGCCTTGAACACGAGTTCAATTTCTACGGGAAGCACAATGTGGACAGCTCCAAACAACTACAGTTTCAGCAACCTATCAAGAAAGATTTGTCTCTATAGGCAAGCGGCGCACTGACCTTGTACACGAGGCCCTTCTCGTGCAGGCGCACGAACGCCTCCACGACGGCAGCGCTCATGTCCGGCTCCAGCGTAAAGCGCTCGCGTGACCAGTCCGCCGACGCGCCGAGGCTGCGCATCTGGTTGATGATGTAGCCGCCCTTCTCCTCCTGCGGCAGCGGCGGGCGGCGGGGGTTCGGTCAGGGCAGAGGCACCGATGCAGGTTAAGGTAGCATGCACATTGTTTGTGTTTATGTTGTTTTTGAAGCGCTCGCGCGACCAGTCCGCCGACGCGCCGAGGGCTGCGCATCTGGTTGATGATGTAACCGCCCTTCTCCTCCTGCGGCAGCGGCGGGGGACGGGTTTTGATAAGGGCAGCGCAAGGCAGCGTGCACCGGGTTCGTGTAGATTTTGAGGCGTAAGGGCAGCCGCCATCGGTGCATGTAGAACATATGGTGGCGGATGAAGCCGCCCTCCTCCTGCTGCGGCAGCGGCGGGCGGCGGCGATGCAGTTCAGGGCAAACGCGCTGATGCAGGTCAAGGTAGCCTGCACCATGTTCTCGTAATTTTTGGACTTTCAAGGGCGGCCGTCACTGGTGCGTCTGACACATTCAAAATCAAAGGCGCAGGCAGCTGCTGGACACGTTTCACAGCCACGCGCGCTCCAGGAGCTGTTGCGCCAAGGGTCCCTGCACTCCGTGCCCCACGTCATCTTCAACATTACACATTCATCACTTGAAGTGTGCGAGCTGCACCGTCCCGTGCACTTGTCAGACGCGCTCCAGGAGGAGCTTGCTGCCGCCCCCGTCCCACGTGACATTTGTGGACCGCATACAGCAGCAGTGCCGCATGTGCAGCGATGGCTGCTGCGAAAGTCAGCTCATCAGTGATACTCGAGGTAGTTGAAGTTGAACACTTGCTCAAACTGGTAAAGCACGCACTGCCCCACCTTCCACTGACAGTCGCGCTCCAGGACCTTCTCGCGCCCCGGCTCCCTGCGCTTGTTGTCATTATGATGTCATGATATTTTCCATCTTTTATTATGTACTTCAACTTCATGCTTCGCGTACGCGAGCTGCTGCAGCTGACCTTCCACTGCCAGACGCGCTCCAGGTCCCTGCGGCCTGCACCATGCTTATGTCAAAATAGTATGGGAATACTTAATTATTTGTACAGCAAGTATTTCACACTTCCCGTACGCGAGCTGCTTCAGCTGACCTCCCACTGCCAGACGCGCTCTACAAAATCCTCCCTCCCCCCCCCCCCCCCGCCCCCACGCTTCAGATTTGTGTGCTCGGCGCGGCAGCAGTGCTGCATGCAGTGGTTGTTGCAGGGCCGGCACAGTGTTTTTACTTCAAGTACTTGAAGATCGGAAGACTCCATTACAAAGAACGTGCTGCCGCACCTTCCACTGCCACACGCGTTCCTAGAACTTCACGCGACCCAGCTCCTGCTACTGGTGTCATGATACTGCATTGCCTGTATGTACTGTCGCAGTATGTACTTCAACTTCATACTTCCAGTGCACGAGCTGACCTTCCACTGCCAGACGCGCTCCAAAGAACCTCTCAGGCCCCACCTCCCTGCGCTCTCCTCACCGTGTTCATGTTACAATATATCCGTCAAATCATGTACTCAATTTCTTGTACTTCAACTCTGTACTTGCACTACGCGAGCTAACCCTCCACTGCCAGACGCGCTCCTGCGCCCGAGCTCCCTGCGCTGCACGCCCTATTGATTACTCGATACTTCCGTCAGTTGCATATACTTCAATGCCATGTACTTCAACTTCATACTTCCACGAGCTGACCTTCCACTGCCACTGCCACACGCGCTCCGGGAACTTCTCGCGGACGAGCTGCCTGCGCTTCACGTCCTATCGAAATCCATGTCATGTCACGTCATGTCATGATAAATCCGTCATTGTCATGTACACTCCAAGTTTATACTGGAAGTGCAACCCACCTTTCACCGCCACACGCGCTCCAGGAACTTCTCGCGCCCCAGCTCCCTGCGCTCCACGCCCTCCTGTTGACGATACTTCATTACCCATAAGTACTGTCGTAGTATATAGTTCAACTTCATACTTCCAGTGCGCGAGCTAACCTTCCACTGCCAGACGCGCTCCAGGAACTTCTCGCGCCCCAGCTCCCTGCGCTCCACGCCCTCCTCCCGCAGCGCGCGTTCCACCAGCATCTGCGTCGCGATGCCCGCGTGGTCCGTGCCGGGCACCCACAGCGTCGGCTCGCCGCGCATGCGGTGGAACCGCGTCATGATGTCCTGCGTGCGCGCGCGTGCGCGAGAGGAGCAGCAGTATGTCATTAGTCTGATTGAGTAGGACGATCTTTGAAGCATGTATTGGGCGGGCAGTTGCGGTGGCGGCGCGCCGCGCATGCGGTGGAACCGCGTCATGACGTCCCGCGCGCGCGGGGGGGGGGAAGAGGGGCAGCTTATGATAACTGCGAGTGCGTGGACAGTGTAAGCGTGCGTTGGTTGGAGGGCAGCCGCAACGGCGGCGCGCCGCGCGGACGGCGGAACCGTGTGAGGTTGTTCTCTGTGCATGCGCGCGTGCACGTGCTGCAGCGGTGCAAATGCCCGGCGATGGGTGCAGCAGTGACCAGTTCAACATGGCGCGAGCGTGCTGGTCGCCGCTTGACTGGTTGTTTCGGGGTATGTTGCAGGTGCAGGCAGGTGCAGGTAGGTATGTTGGGGGGATGAACTGCAGCATCGCTCAGGCTACGCCACTGTTGCATGGACAAAGTGCATCTGTCAAAACAGCATGAGAGTACCCGGAGCGGCGGCGGAGGCCCGGTCTGAGTCCCATGTGTAGATAGCTTTGTGACTGTTTGTGTATGCTTGAGATGTCCCAGCGGGGGTTACGCGTGCGTGAGCTCAATAGGAGCATACGTATTGTATACAACATGGTGGGGAGAACAGGGTTTCCGCCCCTCAAGTGGACGTAAATAAGCATACATGCTGACGAGCTCAATAGGAGCATACATACACGTTGTAATGACGCGGTACGAGACACCCTTCAAGTGGACGTAAATAGAGTACCTGGAGCGCGACGAACATGGCGTGTCCCATGTGCAGGTGCCCCGTGACGTTGGGCGGGGGCATGGGCACCACGAACGACGGCTTCGTAGGGTCGCCGCCGGGCTTGAAGTACCCCTGCCTCTCCCACCACGCGTACAGCTCGCCCTCCACCGCCGCAAAGTTGTACTGCTTCGCCATCTCTCCATTCTCTGCAGGCACAGCACCGGGGATTTGTGATGTCAATGAGGCATTGGCGGTCAAGACTGCTCGTGATGTCATCAGCAAGCTCTTGATGGGTTTGCCCAGGTTCAGTGAAATGGCACCGTTGACTGACGCAGACAATGTGATCTGCAGCGCCGCAGACCAGTGAATCGGGCCTGACAAGGCATTGAGAAAGGATTTGTTATGTTGTCTCGGCAGCATTGTAACTGCAAGGCACAAATTTGTTTACTACTTAGCGGTCATGACGGTAAGCGGCCAAAACTTCAACTCAGTGGCGGCTGACGCAGAGCTCTGATAACTTCGTTCCATGTGGACAAATTGATGGACTGTTTGCTTGCTATTTGAATACACGACGCATCTCTGAAATCATCGGTGGCGCCAGTGTTCGAATGTCGCCAAAGCAATTGGTCAACTGGGCGGAAAACAGGTCCTCCGGTCACTGATTTTGCAATGGCACTGCAGCAGTAATGCAGTAGATCCTGAACCATCTTGTACTGCTGTGTGACAACAAACCTTCAGCAAAGGCCGACAAAGTTACTTACGGCTCTTTCCTCTGCAACTTCAACATGATGGGGGCGAGCAAAAAACACTGGCACAGAGTTTCAGTTGGCATGCACCGCTCACCATCGAGAATGGAAGGAGGTCCGCACTGTGCGACGGCAGCAGCTTCATCGGCCACGGCACTAGCGCGAAGGCAGCAGCGGTGACCATGCAACCTGCGGCTGCTGCTCCAGATCCTGTGCTCAGCTCTCCCAGCAGGCACACGCCGCAGCCAGTCGGATGCCCTCTGTCCCTTGGCGATAGCTGAGGCACGACTAACTACTTGTGGGACAAAAGCAGCGCAGGAGTTCAGCCTGGCACACAACATGACAGCCGCCACGCACAGGATGCTGGCGCTGCAGCTCTGGCACTGGCTCCGCCTGTGGTGATCCCGCTGTTGCTGCTGCTGCCTTGAATGCTGCGCGCGGCCCTGCAGGCGCCTGCGCGTCATGGCCGATGCACCCCCCACAGCGCGTTGTGGGCAGCAGCAGACCAAGCTTTGCTCGTGATGTCAGGCCGCGTTAATAGGGGCTTTTTGGAGCAGGCTGAGTTAATAGGAATTTTTCGGAAGCCATTCTGAACCCAAGTCAAGCCGACTCATTAGTATTGTGACGGCCTGCGGGCCTGCGGGGCTGAGAAGCAGCCTGTGAGGATCACCGGCGGCAGCTTGCGCGCGCGGCTCTGTCAAGCACTACGCGTCAAGGCACATGACACCATCGCCCACAACAGCGTCGCGGGCCACGCATCATGTAAGAGACTGCATTTTCTGGGCGTCTCCGGGGAATCGCAGGATAGACATCATGCTGCGTGCCGACGCTGTTCTCGTCACCGGCTACGACGATCCGACACGTCAACTACCGGTCATGGTGGACGTCACCTGCTAAGAGGCACTCGGGCGGCGCAGACCCCGAGTGGTGCGACTAGGCCGCAAACAGACCCACTCTTCCGATCGCTATGATCAGATTTGCTAAAATTGCTACTTTGGCAATCGCGTCATTTGACAGCTTGGAGCGCAAAAGCAGCTGCTGTCGGGGCACCGGGTCACGGCATCCCTTCCATACAGCAGCGACAGCTTCCGTCGCTTTTGCGCCCCGATGCTGCCAAATGACCCGATTGCCCAAGTGGCAAGTTCGGAGCAGTGCTGATCATAATGACCAGAATAGTGGGTGCTTTTGGCGGCCTCTTGATCGCGGCAGCAACGTTCGGGGTCTGCTGCAGTTCTCCGCCCACGACGCCACCTGTGCCTCGAAGCACTTGACGTCCACCATGAGCGGTAGTTGACGTGTCGTCGTCGTAGCCGGTCATCGGGAAGGCGTCGGCAGGCAGCGCTATGTCCAGCTTACGACTCTCTGCGGCCCTGCGGACCCCAGAAACGGCGTGTAGTCCTCGTCCCCCAGTCCCGTTTCGAGGCATTGCCGCAGGATGCGCTGCGTGGCCCCCTTGACGTTCTTGTGGACGATGGTGTCGTGCGCTTTGACGCGTGGCGCTTGACACAGCCGTGCATGCAAAGTGCCGCCCGGCGACTTCCCGCACAGCTTGCTGTGTGCCGCCTGCTGCTCTACTCAGATGGAGCGTTGCAACGCCAGCTGCTAGGGCACTCTGTCAAACGCGGCCGTTGATGAACCTTTGGTCCTTGCATTCATTCTCTCTGAGGGGCGCGAACAAGCCTAGCTGGTGGACGTTGAGCCTGTCACCAGGACCTGCGTGTATCTGGTTAAAGTTGGCATGTTCTGCTCGCGATACCTTCCACTGTGTTGTCCGTACACTCGCACTGGCGCACTCAAGGTCACCACCATCTGCCGTCAACGCAAGTGCCCAGTGCGCAGTACCGTAGTAGATGAGCAGGCGCAGGCAACAGATACCCGCTGACCCCAAGCCGTCGTCGATACACGCCATTTGCCATGGCTGTGCACCAAACACGGCGTTCGCCGATCCAGCGAACATGAACATGACCACAGAACATCCGAAACTGTTGTGAACGATCAGGCTGGCTGATGCAGGGACAGCAAAACGGCACACACACAGACGGGAAAGCATGCAGAGCTGTGCAGACAAACATGCAGCATTAAACGCGTTTACCAAACGGCGGGCCGCGCGCTGCGTGCACGCGCGTGCCCAGAAAAATCAAGTGATAGCGTGGCGCCAGCTCTGCCGCAATCGGTCAGCGCTGCCACCGCCGCCACCGCCGCCGCCGCCGCTGCTGCCGCCGCCGCCGCCGCCCGCAGCTGCTGCCGCTGCCGCCACGGCTGCCACAGCCCGTGAGCATGACACGGCTGCACACTCGATTCAGCGCCCAAGCTCCGTGAGTTGAAGAGCTACTGGCCTCGCGAAGGCTAGGGGTCACTTGCAACGCACCAACGCGGGGCACACGCTTTGATGCAGTCGAGGATGGGGGGGGGGGGGGGGGGGGGGCGGGCCTATGGTGGAAGTGTTGAGACACAGGTGTTGACATGCCGTGCGGGGGCAGCCGCGGGCGGCAGCGCTGCTCTCTCCGACCCGGCAGCGGCGGCGGCGGCAGCAACGCTCAGAAGCGCTCCCAATGTGACTGGTCGCCGCTGTAGGGTTTGCGACCCGTCTCTAGGGTCCCCTCCACGCGCGCGGCGCGCTGTATTTTGTCATGCGCAACCTGAGGAAAGCGGCGACGACAAGAAGCGCGACGCTTGAGCATGTGTTGCTGAGCGCGCCCCTACATGACCGTTGCAGATGTATATGCGCGCACGAACTGCACTTTTTACATGCTCAAGCTGTATCATATGCAAGCAAAGTGGCGCAGGTCATGTCTGGGAGTGCGCTGAACCCAACAGAGCTGTCAAGCAAGTGTCAAAGCGCTGCGGTGTCGTCCCCCATCTCTGCAGAGCAGTCGTGCACGAAGTCCATGGCCTCAGGTGTGGCTGCCAGTTGCTGCCTCGACAGAAAGGCACTGTTGCAGCAATTAAGGCCGCTTTGCACGCTGTGCTTTACAGTGTCTCGTGCAGCCAATTGCGCTAGACGGCAGGCAAGTAATGAGCGCACGCGGCGCAATGCGAATTCGCGAGGTGTGGAAAATAATTAGAATGCAGCCCCCCACGGCGTCTATCAGAGGTGGCTGAAAGTACTTTGACAACGCTACCGCGCCGCAAGAGATGCAGCGGCGCGCTTGGACAGCACAGTCATACACGCATTCGTCCAGCAGCACAGTAACAGACTCAGACTTGACTCGAACACTCACTTGTCTAAGCTCTTGGTTAAAGTTCTCGCGCCGTGAGCCCCCTGGTTAAAGCCTACGTACTCTGAGCTCCCGGTGAGCCCCCTGGTTAAAGCCTACATACTTTGAGCTCCCGGGTTGAGTCTTCGCACTCGAATGTCAGAGGCATACACATGGCCAGTTCACAGGCAAAGACTCTGACTCGACTCCTACACTCACTTGTCTAAGCTCTTGGTTAAAGTACTCGCCGCGCGCCACGCCCGCCCAGTCGAACCCCGCGAACCACTGGTGCGTCTTGAGCACCGCGAGGTCCCCTGCCTTGGCACCCAGCCGTTCCGCAGGGTCCGGTTGCAGCAGCCTGTGGCCGCCGCATGTATTAGAGAGTGCGGGTCAGTTCAAAGGCAGGGTGATGAAGCATGTACATGGCTTGTGGTGAATGCCAGGAAAACACTCAGCTAAGGTGCCCATCATGTGGCCTTGGCGCCCGGCCGTCCTGCGGGGTACGGTTGCAGCAGCCTGTTGCAGACGCAGCGGTGGCGAACACGGTAGGAATCACGGGTCAGTTCGAAGGCTGCGTGGAAACGCATGCTTATGGCTTGTGAGTGCCAGAAATACACTCAGCAAACGTGTCCGTGTCGCAGGGCATTTGATTGAATTGGACTGCAAGCGGCTTTTACCTGTCGGCTGTGGCTGTGCGCACGTGCTGGCGCAGGGTCAGAGTGAGCATTAGGGTTAGTTCGGTCTTGCGCTGCAGGATTGCGACGCCTGCGTCAGCTGTGGCCCAGGTACTGATGCACCCTGCTGTGGCCGCGCTGCAGATGCTGCGGCTGGCCGCGCAGCAGCTGATGATGGTGTCGCAGTGGCACTGGGCATCAAGCCCGGATGCAAAAAAAAAAAAAACGCTCTTGCGCATGCCCTGGCCAGGCACGCGAGGCTTTTGACCCCATACCACGCAGTGACACTGTAATCATGGCGGCACCCCCTCTACGGCAACCTGTGACGCCCTGTCTTGCGCTGTAAACACGCGCCCTGTCGACGCGCACAAGGCCTGTAGCACCATGATGTAGCATGCAACAACAGACGGCACCCACTCTGCGACCACCTGTGTTGCCCTGGCATCCGCTGCAACCGCGCACTATCAAACATGCCAGTCGCTGCCCGCATGTCGATGCCATAGTTGAAGCAGAAGTCGCAAAGTTCAAGTAGCGGTGCCGGGCGCGCAAGCCCGGTACGTGAAGTTCAGTTTTGCCAGGTTATTTGCAGTCAATGAGGCTGCGGCTTTGAGGGCAGCAGCGTTCGCCGGTTGAAGTTGAACAAATGGGTCTAGCGACACACACTCACCGATCGAGAAAGTCGCACAGCGCCGGCGCAAAGGACGACGGGTACGACTTGCGGCCCGCGCGGTGCGCGGTGATCTTGCTGTAGATGTCAATCTCGGACGGCGCCGCGAACGGCGACGCGCCGTGCATGAGCTCGTAGATGAGGACGCCCAGCGCCCAGAAGTCCACCGCCTGCGCAGCAGCACGAGAGTACATGTTATTACGGTGATGCCTCAGGCGGCGACATTGCTAACAGGAACGGGGCGATGAGGAGAGGGCGACTGCAATGAGCGCGCTCGGCATGTAGAGGAAGGCTGTATCGTGTCGTGCGACGCGAGAGCGCTGCGGCCAGAAGTCAACAGCCTGCGGCAGCGCAGCGCGCGAAAGCGGCGCGACTGTTCTTCACGAGAGCGTGTGCCTGAGATGGCGACGGCCTCGAAGGGTGGTGCGTTGACATGCAGCAGGTGCCTCCCCCCCCAGCTGTTGTACTTCGTGAAGTAGCCCAAGAAGTCGTCCGCCTGCGCAGCTCGCCAAGAGAGTGGCTCAATTCATCGCAACGCGCGCCCGATACACACACGGGCGACGCGCCTCGGGGAGAATGGCGCGCAGTGGAGGCCCGGCGGCGCCATGGGAAGGTGCGACTGCCCACCCGGCTAGGGTTATGCATACTGCTAGGGTTAGGGTTACGCCCACCACGTAACCGGTCGTGCCCCTGATTGTGGATCTGGTCTGGAGCCACACACTCTGGCATCCCACACGACCACATAGGGGTGGGGTTACGCGTGAAGCTAGGGTTAGGGCTACGCATACAACTAGGGTTATATTAATGCATTCAACTAGGGGTAGGGGTACGCGTACAGCTAGGGTTGGTTAGGTTTATACGTACCCGGCCGTACCCCTGGTTGTGGACCTGTTCTGGGGCCAGATACTCTGGCGTCCAACACAGCTATAAGTCAGGGTTATGCGTACAGCTAGGGTTGTACGCGCACAGCTAGGTTAGGGTTACGCGTACAGCTGGGGCGTACAGCGAGGATCAGGGTTACACGCACAGCTTGCGGCGCCCACGTACCCGCCCATGACCCTGGTTGTGGACCTGTTCTGGTGCCAGGTACTCTGGCGTCCCACACAGCGTCGACCCCTCCAGGCCCAGCTTAGCAAGCCTGAACTCCATCAGCACCGCGTACCCCCTGCTGTCGAGGCACACGAGCTCCGGACTCAACGCGCGGTACAGCAGGTTGGCCTGCGAGGGGGGGATGGGAAAGGGGACGGGGGGAAGCAGGTCCATGACTCAGCGCTGAGGCAGTGGCTCAATTCGTTCCGCTGCCGATGCGCCTGCCGAGCAAAGTGCTCTTTATTTGCTCTTGCTTAGGACGCAAAAGCTCACATAATCAACATCACGTTCTTTCCTGCAGCAGAGGTCAGAATGCGCCCTGACACTCATTGTCGTTGTTGCAGGCACCGACGTGGACGACTGGCAGCGCAAGTTGCTGTCGCCGCGCACAGTCCCCCCCCCCCCCCCCCCCCCTGCCCCGCCCTGGTGCGTCTGTATTGCACGACTGCATCGCGTCAGGGCGGCGCATACATACATACATGCATACTTCAAGTACATACTTTATGTACAATACTGAAGTATCAACTTGGAAGTATCATTGCGGGGCGTCACCTTGTGCAGCGTCTCCAGCCTGAGCACGACGCACAAGGCGACGTGCCGCACGCACTCCATCTGAAAGGTGATCACAATTGCCATCATTGCGAAGCATCACTGGGTCTAGTCGTGATCAATACTTGAAGTATAATTGTGGAGCGTCACCTTGTGCAGCGTCTCCAGCCCCAGCACGATGCACGAGGCGACATGCCGCACGCACTCCATAGGCAGTACGCCCTTCTCACTCAGCAGCTGCGGCGGCGGCAAGGCAGCGCAGGGCAGCAGCATGAATCGTTGCTAACCCTAACCCCAAAGCTCGTAAACTCAAATGTACAGAAAGCTCTCCCCTTTGAATTCCCCACTCCCGAATAGGCTGGTGATTTTCATGGCGGGTTGGATATCTGGACAGATGTGCGAGATTCACCTAGGCACGGGCGCGCGCGCTGACTGCGCTTGGTCATCACACTCATCTGATGCACTTTGTGAAAACGTCATGCAGGACGTTGTGAATGTGTAGACGCGTGACACCGCTGCCACATGCGTCGGACACGCTTTGCGTGGCCATACGCGCCTTATGGTCAGCGGCAGCAGCAGATGCGGCCCATCAAAGTGTACACCTGTCGTCCCACCGTATTCATCACTTTGCAACTGAAGCACCGCAGGAACGCATGGTGCTGGGTACTGCAACAACTCAAGTACGGACGCGTGTCAACGACACAACAGACGTACACTTCAAGTACAAGATGCCAATTTACAAGGCAACATGCCCCTTTTGCGCGTGAGCAGCGGCAGGTGCCGCGGCTTCCATGTGTGCAGCTGTCACCGTTGAACCTAACCCTAACCCTAACCCTAACCCTAACCCTATGAGGGTTGAAATCAGTGTTTGGGTTAAACGCGAGCCTAAGCAAACCCAGGCCCATTCAATGCCGTGCCAAAGCACTAGCGTTACAGGCGTGCTGCCATGCATGCGATGACATGCTTGCGTACTTCCAAGGCACGGCCTAGATTAAGCACCAGTTTGTTTCTTAGATGCTTGAGCCCCTTGATAATGACAAATGACTGCAGAATAAGTGCAGCTAGCCATCCCTCGTCACCTAGGGCTCTACTATCTATTGATTCGTTTTCATGCAAGGCTTGAGCATGTCTGTGACGTTGTAACACGTATATACTTTTAGTGCATGCGTTTGTGCGTTCATACATACCTGGCTCAGATTGCAGACCCAGGCCCATTCAACGCCATGCCAAATCACTAGCGTTACAGGTGCGCTGCCGCGCATGCGACGAGACATTTGCGTGCTTCTGAGGCATGGCCTAGACTGAGCACCAGTACGTCTATTGCATGACAAAGCATAAAGGATGTATACATACATACGCAAATGCAATCGTTCATACCTGGCTCAGGTTGCAGACGACGGCGACCTGCTGCACCAGGTGCACGCTGTTGGGCTGGTTGTACGTACCCATGAGCAGCGGCACGGTGACGCTGTTCATGCGCACGACGGGGCTCTCCGTGGCATGCTTCAGCAGGTCGGCCGCCTGCAAGTGCAACCAAGGGGCGAGTAAAGGGGGGGGGGGGGGGTGGGGGGGGGGGGGGCGGTTAAGCACACCGAATCCATGCCTGTCATCTCAGCCCGGCCTTTGTTTCTTTGTTGCATCTATCATCAGACGTGCCCCTGAGTGCATGCCAGTTCTTGGACACAGCAGAGTTGCAATCTTCAAGCGCCTGCCGCAGAGCAACGGCACTAACCTGTCACATCACACATGTCATTCCCTGAGCCTGCCGCAGGGGCGAGCGCCTCCCGGATCACACGTTATACCCTGAGCGCTGCTGCTCACTTTGCGCGCCTTAAGGACCGATGCGCGCTGCTTCAAGCGCAGGTCGACCGGGTGAACCTGTCAAACCATACACAGTTTGACTCGTGGCCAATAACTGCAGCAGCGGCGACCGCAGTTATTCGTGGAAGGCACTTGCGGCTAACCACTCCTTGTCACCTAGAGCTCGGTGATCTTTTGATTCGTTTCCATAAATCACGCGCCGTATTCCAAGCACTGCTGCTCACGCTTCGCACCCTAAGGACTGCACACGCTATGCCCTGAGCGCTGCTGCTCGCGCTGCGCACCTTGAGGACCGACGCGCGCTGCTTCAGCTTGGAGACCTCCGTCTTCCACATTGTCCGCAGCGTGTACGTCGCGCTGTTGGCGGGCATCTTGACCAGGTTCATCTGCGGCGCGCGGCGGGGGCAAGGGTGACGCTGAGCACTGATGATACAGGAGGCGTTGCGGATCAGTGCATGAAGGGGGGGATTGCTGTGCACCAGGTTCATCTGCGGCGCGCGCGCGCGCTGTGGGGGCAGGAGCGTCTGTGAGCACTGATGATACGGGAAACAGGCCTTAAAGAGGGTGAAGGTTTTTCGGAGAGTCTGGGATAGGCAGCAGCATGTGCATCACTCCTTGCTTCGCACCGACCAGCAAGTTTAGGCACACAGCTGTAGCAGAGTACTAGCGCGAGCGGCAGGGACGAGCGATTGTGAGCACTGATGATATGGGGGACGTTGCGAATTCATGCGTGAATGAGGGATTGAGCACTGCTGTTCACAAAGGGACTGGCAGGTTGGGGGGAGGGGGGGGGGGGGATCAACCATTGAACTTCTCGTGCTTTCGCGTAGGAGGGAGGACCGCCATTCAGCATTGATGCACAGCATCAGCATGGCGGCTGGCGGCGTGCTTACCAGCCTTGTACGGGCGCGTGGGGTAGTGAGCGCAAAAGGCGGGAATGCGTGTCTTAGTGCTGATGCATCCTCACGGCCACATAAGCAGCGCTGTCGACGCACACCAACTGTGCAGGGCATCACAAAAAGCCGCGTCAGCACACTAAACTTACTGCACGAGATCGTCCTCATTCACGTCGCCGAGCAGGTTCAAGTCGCCAATGGGCGCGCTGCTCACGTTTGTGAGCAACTTTGCAAATACCTGCATTCAACGTCGGCAATTAGCACGCATCGAGTAGACAGCAAACCTGTGTTTTCCCCAGATCGTCCTCATTTACGACGCCGAGCAGCTTGAGGTCGCCGATCGGCGGCACCCCTGGCTGCTGCTCACACTTGACAACAAGCTTGATATTGCCTGCATTCAGCATCTGAATGTACTTATTGTACTAATACTTCGAAACATATCATTTGAAATTGAAATGGATAGCAAATCTGTGTGATACATACCTGCCCGAGGTCGTCCTCGTTCACGACGCCCAGCAGCCTGAGGTCGCCGATGCGCGGCACCCCCGGGCGGTGCTTGCGCCGCTTGCGGTCCGCGTCGATGATGTGCTGCAGCATCTAAAGTTGTTGATAACACTTTCAGTTGAATACACAAAGTGTAATACATACCTGCCCGAGATCATCCTCGTTGACCACGCCGAGCAGCTTGAGGTCGCCGATGGGCTGCACCCCCAGGCGCTGTTCGCACTTAATTGACTGCTTCCAGCATCTAAACTCATGTATTTACTAAGCTGAATAGATTGGACAGCAACATGGTGTGATACATACCTGCCCCAGGTCGTCCTCGTTCACGACGCCCAGCAGCTCGAGGTCGCCGATGCGCGGCACCCGCGGGCGCTGCTCGCGCCGCTTGCGGGTCGGCGTCGATGACGTGCTGCAGCATCTAAAGTTGTTGATTGCACTTTTAGTTAAATATGCTGTACACAGTGTGATACATACCTGGCCGAGGTCGTCCTCGTTGACCACGCCCAGCAGCTTAAGGTCACCGATGGGCGGCACCCCCGGGCGCTGCTCGCGCCGCTTGCGGTCGGCGTCGATGATGTGCTGCAGCGGCCCCAGCACCTGCTCGAACGCCTTCTGGCTGATGGCGAGGCAGCGCACCTTGGTGTCCGCGGTGACGTTGGCGCTGCGCGGCTCGCTCAGCAGCAGCGCGCGCTCGCCGAAGTAGCTGCGGAGCGAGTGAGTGAGTCACTGAGTGAGTGAGTGCGTGGTAGAGATCGGCGGTGACGTTGGCGCTGGTCAGCGGCAGAGTGAGCCAGTGAGTGAGCGAGTGGGTGAGCGAGTGAGCGAGTTCAGCCGTGACGTTGGCGCTGCGCAGCTCGCTGAGCACTAGCGCCCGCTTGCAAAAAGCAGCTGCGCGCGGCAGCAGCGTGAGTGAGTGAGTGAGTCAGTGAGTGAGTAAGTGAGTGAGTGAGTGAGATGGTCGGTGACGTTGGCGTTGCGTGGCTCGCTCAGCAGCAGCGCGTGCTCGCCAAAGTAGCTGCGGCGCAAGTGAATGAGTGAGTGAGTGAGTGAGTCAGTGAGCAAGTCAGCGCGCTCGCCGAAGTAGTCGCGCGCGCGGCGGCAGCGGAGCGTGTGAGATTGAGTGAGTGAGTGAGTAAGATCGGCTGTGACGTTGGCGCTGCGCGGCTCGCAAAGGCAGCAGCGCACTCCGAGGTAGCTGCACGGCGGCAGCGGTGGCGACGCCGTGCGCGACGAGTGAATCAGTGAGTAAGTGAGTAAGGATGGGGGGCAAGTGACCGCAGGCAGTCGCTGCAGCCACGTTGGCTGCGTGCTGAACACAGCCAGAGACACACCGCAGGACCACCAACATCATGCGGACACAAGAGGCACACATACATGTATGTATGTTTGCGCATACATGTATGTATGTGTGCGCAGCGCCTGCTGTCATCACAACAACAAACAGCACCAGCAACACGCCATACGCTGAGCCCACACCGCTGTGCTACCGTACATTCATCGGTTCCACGGCTTCTTCGCACACGTGAAACGCGATGACGGTCATAGGCACACACACACACGCGAATGCGCGTCGCTGACCTGTACTCGTGCAGCCTGCGTATATGTTGCTGCGTGCCGCTCTCGGGGTCGAGGCGCGTCACCACCGCCACGCCCTCATCGATGACGTAGAACGTGTCGCCGACCTCTCCCTGCTGGATGATCGACCTGCCGCGGCGGTTGGGCGAGTACGGGTAGGTTAGAGCGGGTGGGTACGTAGGTAAGTTGGGGTTGGTAGGTATGTAGAGGGTGAGTGGGTAGCTGAACTGGCGGCACATACGGGCGTGCTGGCGCCAGCACGTCTCGTCGACCTCGCCATGCTGGACGATCGCCCTGCAGGCACGTTTGAGACAGGGCAGGCAGGTTAAGTAGGTGGGTAGGCTAGCTAGCTCTAGGGCAGTGGCTGCGTCCACATGTTACACATGGAGGGGCGTCGGCGGTGGCGGTGAAACGTGTCGCCGACCTCGCCCTGCTGGATGATCGATCTGCAGATTGGGCAAGCACGGGCAGGTGAGATGGGGCAGGTACGTTTCCAAAGTTGAACTTCTCTGCTTTGGACTGATTTGACAAGTGACGTTCGACGACGGTAGTGTTTCTACTGAAGTAGATGTTGGCACAGATCCTGCTTGTGCGGCCGCAATCAAGCTGGTGGGCTTTAGATGGACATGATACATTTGTGGCCTGAAACGCTGCAGGCGCCGTGATAATGGCAGCTCTGACAGTGTGCACTCCTAGTCATGTCTCACCCGTGCCGAAAGAACAGCATGATTGCACATACTCGCTCACAGCGCCGACCCTCGCCCCCGCCCCCCGTCACCCCCCTACTCCTTAAAGTTGGTGCCTGGCGGTCGCAGGCTCGCTCACAGCGCTGCCCCCCCCCCCCCCCCCCCCCCCCCCCTAATCACGCACACCTCGCCACCCACAGGCATGGCAAATGCACATGTTCAGATCACAGGCATACGTGCACATGTGCACTCACTCTCCGGGGCCAAACTCAACGTCCGTGAGCACGTCGCAGAGCTGCTGCAGCTGTATGAGGTTGAGGCTCTTGAGCACCTCCACTCGCCGCAGCGTCTTGGCCACCTGAGCGTTGACGCGGGGAGGCGAGGGGGGGGGGGGGGGGCATACATGTAAGCATACTTCTACATACTTCTATATATATATATACATGTGCTTTGCGTACGCGCGTCTTGCGCCGGTTCTCCTTGACGATGATGCCGGCGCATGTACAAATACACAGAAGTAGGCGCGCTACACTTCAAGTGACATACTTGAAGTTTTTATGCACTTTCCATCCCCTACATGCGCACAGTGTGTGACGTATTGCGCTCGTCCAACGCGTCATCGCGCGCTTCTGCTACGGTGGCACCACGCAATCATGCTCGAGCTCACCTCGCGCCGGTTCTTCTTGACGATGATGCGGCGGAATACCGGCCGATCGAGCGCCCACAGCACGCCGTCGCTGCGCGCGACGACGCTCGCCGAGCGCGGCTTGCTGTACAGCACACTTCAAGTGACATACTTCAAGTGTTTATCGCGCTTTTCCACCACGCGATCACGCGCTTCTGCTACGGTGACGTGACACACACGATCATGCTCGAGCTCACCTCGCGCCGGTTCTTCTTGACGATGATGCGCCGGAACACGGGCCGGTCCAGCGCCCACAGGACGCCGTCGCTGCGCGCGACGACGCTCGCCGAGCGCGGCTTGCTGTACAGCAGCGCCAGGTGGCCGAAGCACGGCTTGAGCGTGTCCGTGGGCTCGTACACGTGGACGACGGGGCCGAGGTCGCGGTCGAAGTCGAGGGGTCGATCGCTGAGCGCTGCTGCGGCGATGTCGCCGAGGCCGCCGCCGCCCGACGTTGACGCGCGGCTCGCGTTGCTCGCCGCCGACTCGCGCGACTTGTGCCGCCGCCCCTGCCAGTTGCATTGAGAGAGCGCACGAGCATGGGTACAGTCTGTGAGACGCACGGCAACGGCATGTTGATGAGTGTGCGTGTGCGCGAGGCGCGGGGGGGGGGGGGGCGTCACAGAGCGCTGCTGCGGGGATGTCACGTGAGGCTCGCGTCGCTGGCCGCAGGCGTGTGCGACACGCGCCGCAAACAGTGTCGCGCGGGAATGTCGGTGCGCGTCGCTGGCCGCTGGCTCATGCGACGTGTGCGCCGCTGCCCCTGGGCGCCAGCCGCGGAAATATGCATCGCGCGCAAGCTCGAGTGCCCAGTGTCTTTCGAAAACTGGTGTGCGGTCGCAGATGTGATGGGATAACGACGCCAGACGCCGAGCGCTGCTGCGGCAGCGTCGTGCTGCTGCTCGTTGACAGCTTGCGCTTAAAGTCTTCAGCTGCTGCTGCCGCTGCCTGATATTCGAGCAAGGTTGCGGGAGCACCGCGAGAGCTACTGCGAGTAATGCTGCGACAGCGGACGGCGCCATCGTCGCACGTCAAGTCAAAAACAGGCGCACGCGCAGCTCCACACCTCGTTCAGGTCAGTTCCCGGTTCACGACAGGGCCGAAGTGCAACCCTAGAATAAGGGTTAGGCGGCAGCATGAAACCGTGTCTATCTGTCCACCAAGAGGTCTCTTTACCCACAGGCGGACTGTGTTCGATGTCCTAGTCATCGCACTGCTGCTGACCGAAGCGTATTGGCAATACATGCGTACCTCCGACTCCTGCGTGACGCGCACTTCAAACAGGCCCGAGTCAATGATGTAGAATCTGTCCCCATTGTCCCCCTGTCGGATGACGGTGTCCCCCGCTTTGACCTCCAAGCGCACCATGACGTCAAGTAGGACCTGGGGAGGGGGGGGGGCAGTGCGAATGGCACGGTCAGCACAACTTCAAGTGGAATCCTCAATCAACATTCGGGCGGGCCAGTGCGCACGTAGAGTGCCGCAGTGCGCGTGGAAGACAATGTAGAGGTACCAGCTGAGTCTCAGCCACTGTCACGGCTGCAGCTTGCTCAGTCTTCGGAGCGGTGGTGCACACACACATACACACACACACACACGCGCGCGCGCGCAACAGCTCAGTCACAAACAGGGCTAGGGCTAGTGTTAGAATTATGAGGTGCGGACGCGACTAAGCGCGTCGCTTCATCCATGACCGGAGCTCAGCGTGGCAGGCGCGCGTGTGCCGGGCTCCACCTGCCGCCGGCCGCTCGACAGCGATGCTCGACGGTGATGTGACGAAACACCTATGTGTGTTTCTTGACGCCGCTGAGGATGCGTGACGTGCGGAAGACGAAACACACAGAGACTTATACTTGAACTTCAATGTAAAGCGCGCCTGCCGCTGCTCATCGGCGATGTGGCCGAACAGGAAGTTGTCCTGAACTTCAACTTCATTGTGACGGATAGTTGCATGCGCAAACCTCACCTGCCGCTGCTCGTCGGCAATGTGGCCGAACAGGAAGTTGTCCTGAACTTCAACTTCACTGTGACGGATAGTTGCGCGTGCTAAACTCACCTGCCGTTGCTCATCGGTGATGTGGTCAAACAGGAAGTTGTTCTTGATAGCGCTGAGGATGCGCGCCGCCTCCGCGTCCGACTTGCGCGTGATGTGCTCCTCGACGACGTACGTCGAGTCCTCGGCTGCGCGCGCAGGCAATGCAGGGTCGTGCGCACAGCGTTCAGCATGCGACAACGACCATACAACGCGGTATGTTACACTTCAATGTGAACCACACAACCGCAGTAGCCGCATGTATTCCTGCCAGGCTCAGCTGTTGGGCTATGACTCATTCGCTCGCGAGGTGTGTGTGCATGTAGTGATAGCTCAGTCACTTGTTCATTCATTCGCACACACACACGTGCTTGATGTGCTCCTCGAACCACGCACATCGAGTCCTCGGCTGCGCGCACAAGCGATGCAGCGAGCACGTGCACATGCGACAACGCTCAGCAAGTGGTAAACATCGATCCTCGTAAATCCGCATGTCGTGCGCCTCGAAAACGCGCGGTGAGCGCGTCACGGTGATTCGCACATGCAGGCTTGCGCGTGATGCGCTCCTCGACAACATAGGCAAGTCGAGTCTCCCGCTGCCAAGGCAGAACAACATCTGGGCGGGGGGGGGGGCAGGCGCGGCGCGTGGCAGCATTCATCAGCGTCAGTGCTCAGCGGAGGAGGGCTCGCCTTCAACAACATGGTAAGTATGCAGAGGCTATGCACAGGAGGGGCTAAATGCACTGCCAAGGAGCTAGTCAATGACAGCCCTCAGTCCTGGGGTCCTCATTTTGTTCTTTGGCCCGTGGCGATGCGGGCGACCTAACCCTGGCCCTAACCCTAACCCTAGCCATAGGGTTAGGGTTATGGTTATATGGTTGATGACAGCGCTCAGTGCTCACATTTTTCTTTTGCGCGCGGCGATGCGGGCGGGCTGAAGACCTGCGCCTCGTTGTGCATGATGAACTGGCGCTGCCGCTGGCGGCTCATCTCGCGCCTCACCGGCCGCAGGCCTTGCTGCTCACGGCGGCAGGGGGACGCAAAAGCGCAGTCAATAAACCATTTGCAGGTACTACTGTATAAGACATTTGTTGGCAGCGGGGCGCACAAGCGCAGGTGGTAAGGCAATAGTGGCAGCGGGACGCATGAGCGAGCAGTGCCGCAGTGAACAAGCCAGTTCTTGAAGTTCCTGACGGGAACAGCGGTGTCCTATGCGCACGTGGTGCAGTGAATAAGCCATTTCTTGAATTCACTTCAAGGGGAAGAGGAGGAGTCACCACGTACAGCGGGACACACCTGCGGCCGGGGGGCGCTGCGAGGGGGGAAGTTTGTTCCCTTCTTTTCAACCACTACAAGAATGCAAACGCCCCCATAAAGCACCGTTTGCGTGCACCCATGGTACCACAATGCGCACCTCATCGGTGACGTTGGTGAGTTGGCGCCCATGCGCTCATCACCGCCAAGCCCTAGAACTAGGGTAACGCTTTGCTCATCGGTCGGTAACTACAGTACTACGTACCAAAAAGGCAGATGATTCCATCATCATCATCGCTTGCTTGCATTAACAGCACCATGTATACGCAAAAAGCGCGCCTTAACGGTGATGTTGGTGAGGTCAAGCGCCCCCGAGAAGGCGCCGTCGGAGCCCATGCGCTCATCATCACCTAAACCTAACGCTGGGGGTTAGAGCTGACCGAAGCTTTCTTTAATGCAACCACTACCAGAATGCAAACGACCCATACAGCAGCGTTCGCTTGCTTCCATGGCTCCATTAAGTGTACCTCAATGGTGATGTTGGTGAGGTCGAGGGCCCCCGAGACGGCGCCGTTGGAGCCCATGCGGTCGTCGTCGCCGTCTGCAGGCAGGCCCTCGAGGTAGATGCAGATGATGGTGATGTCGTCGGTGCGGACCTGCGCGCGTCGCAACACATGGGATTAGTGAGTGAGGGGAGTAAATCACTTTTTATTGTTTCAATGTACTTGATGATTAGAAATCTAGTAGTGATCCATCATACACCACGTCTCAACAACAACAGCAACAAAAACAACATCTGCGGGCAGGCCCTCCAGGTAGATGCAGGTGATGGTGATGTCGTCGGTGCAGACCTGCGCGCACGCACGTCGCGAGAAGCGTTATGCATTACATACTGCGCTGTGACAACCAATGACACAATGGCCAGTGACGCGGCGGTCTGAAAAAGAGACTGAGACAAATTCATCGTGATGCTGCGACCTGATGCAGGCGGCCGCTATGCGTGGAAGCCGGTGCGGACCTGCCGCACGCGCATCGCGACACGGCGGGGGGGGGGTGTTATGAGGGGGACAGTGCACGTGACGCGTTCCACTGTGACTGCACACGACGATCGGCGATGCGGCAAAGCAACGCACGGGCGTTGCGCGCGGCGCCTCCTGCACGCAGGCACCGCGCGCCGACAAGTGCCATGCCTGAATGGCAGGTGCGTACGCATCCCCTCCGAGCGACCGTCCGCGTGGCGAATATGCGGTGCCCACATGGGATGCTCAAACGGCAGGTACGTATACGCCTCGTAACGACGACGAACATATACACCTCATACTGCAGTCACAGGTCCGTGCCGTGCCGGAATGGGGGTACCCCACTGGCGGTTCTTAGGTTTCATTTGCATACACGTTTGGCTTATCTTTTTTCTCAAAAATAAAGAGATTGTACAGTTGTGAAAAAGTCATGCGTACATACGTACCTCGTACTGCAGCCACAGGTCGTACGCCTCCTGCACGACCTTCTTGCACGCATCCAGGGGGTCCGTGTAGCGCAGCACCATGTCTGCCACACTCTGCGCGCGCGGTATAGGCAGGGTACAGCTTGGAATCAGGGTAGGGTTGGGATCAGAGCAGCGCCAAGATTTGCGGCACTCTGCGCGGCATGCACAGGCGGCGCAGCAGGAACGGCAGCGGCTGCAGTGGCGCCGGCCCCCACGCAGCCGTGGCTCGGTTGGCAGCGCCGGTGGTACAGGCAGGGTACGGCGTAGCAGCAGGGTCAGGATTGGAGCAGTGCCACCATGACATAGGCAGGGCGCAGCTCAGAATCAGGGTCTGTGTAGCGCAGCACCATGTCGGCGACGCTCTGCGCGCGCGGTGTAGGCAGGGCACGGCTTAGAGTCAGGGTTTATATGGGCAGGGTACGGCCCTAAATCGGGGTAGCGTTGGGGTCAGAGCAGCACTATGTCTGCGACACTCTGCGCGCGCGGTATAGGCACAGCGCGGCTCAGAATTAACATTGGGATCAGAGTAGCGCCAAGACTTGCGGCACTCTGCGCGGCATGCGCAGGCGCCGCGGCAGCGGCGGCGGCCCCGCAGCCGTGGCTCGGTGGCGGCTCGTGCAGCCGCGGCAGTGAATGCCATGCGCGCGGGTGAATCGATGGCGGTCCACCGGCCGCCAGCAAGAACTCTCATAACGCGCGCGCTGAGCGGCGCCAACCGACTTCAACTCTAATGTGAAGTTGTCAGCCGCTGGCCGCCCGCGAGAGCGCGCCCCAGATGCGTCAGTGTTTTCGATCACGTGTGCGTTGAGCTGCGCCAGTCGACCCGAACTCTAATGTGACGTTGTCGGCCGTGGCCGCGCACCGGGCATGCATCATACGTACGCCTACGCGCACGCGCGTACGCATGCGCACCCATGCACGTGTGCACATGCAGACACGCGCTCGCACACGCACATGCGGAAATGCAGCAGGTACGGCACGTCAATGACAGCGGCGGCGGCGACGGCGCCGCTCTCCTGGTCCGTCAGGCCACCCCAACGCCGGCGCCGCCCCGACAGCTTGCCGTACGCGCACATGCGCACACGCGCACATCCGCGCAGCGCGCCCCACCTGATTTGCCAGGAACTCAAACACGCCGTCGGACGCCACCATCATCCGCCAGAAGCCGTGGCGGCGGCGGCGGCATTGCTCACCTGATTCGTCAGGAACTCAAACACGCCGTCGGACGCCACCACTACAAACTTGTCGCCCGCCTGCAGGCGCCGGTGTATGACCTCCGGCGCCGTGCACACGCACATGCACGCACACGCATGTAGCGCACACACGCCCACTCGCAATAGGTAGTTAGGCCGGCGGCGCGGCGGCGCTGCTCACCTGGTTCGTCAGGAACTCAAACACGCCGTCCGTCGCAACCACCACATGCCTACCATCCGCCCAAAGCCGTGCGCGCGCGCATGCACGCGCATTAGTATATATAGGTAGATCGGCGGCGGCGGCAGTGCTCACCTGATTCGTCAGGAACTCAAACACGCCGTCGGACGCCACGACCACAACAGCTTCCCATGCGCACGCAATCGCACACGCACACACATGCGCATGCGCGCACGCGGACGCGCACGCAGATGTGCAGTGCGTAAACAGATCACGTCCGCGTGCAGATATGCAGTACCTAAACAAATCGGCGGCGGCGGCAGCGGCGGCGGGCAGCGCCGCTCACCTGATTTGTCAGGAACTCAAACACGCCGTCGGACGCCACCACCACAAACTTGTCGCCTGCCTGCAGGCGGCGGTGTATGACCTCTGGCTCCGCGTACACGCCCAGCTCCTCCGCAATGACGTCGCCCATGCTGCGCGTGAACGCCGTACCCGGGTACTCCCCGAAGGGGCTCCAGATGCGCGGCGGGTCTGCGGGGGGGGGGGGGGGGGGGGGGGGGGACCGCATGGGCATCAATCGAAGCTCACTACTCGCTGAAGCAGGGTGCACTATACAGCATAGATACATACATGGCATACATTTGGAACAAGGAATGCCGTCCGTGAGTACTCGCCACAGGGGCTCCAGATGCGCGGTGGGGTCCGCCAGGGGGGGGGGGGGGGGGGGAGCGCATGGGCGTATATACAGACATGTGCGCGCATTCGAAACAAGTAATGCAGTGCCCGGGTATCACTCGCGCCAAGGGCAGCGCGGTGGGCCTGCGCGGGAGCGGCGCGAACAGCGCGGGCAAATATATACTACTTTGAAACTATACAGATATGTATGCACGCATTTGGAACAAGGAATCCCCGCATGCGCATACATGACCCACACTAACAATACTGATTAGAAAAACAACTATTGCTCACCGCCGCCCTCGTCGAGCTCCTCCCCCAGGTTCACGTCCCCCCAGTTCTCGTGTATCGGCTCGAGCCCCTCAATCTGATCCATGCTCATCACGCGCGCGCCGCACGCCTTGACGCGCTCCCTCTCGTCCTTGCGGTACGGCGTCTGGTCGCTGCTGAGGGGCTTGGCCACCAGCCGCCCCTCATGCTCCTGCGTGACGTGAAACCGCGCGCTATTCAAATGGATGTCTCTGAAGCAGTAACAGCGGTAGTCACTTCAGGTATGGATGTAAATCGAGACCAACAGTACAGCGCATTGTCAGGCCGGCGCGGGGGAGCGCCTCAGCCCAGCACCACCACCTTGAGGTGCAGAAGGCGTGTAAACCGCACTCGACGGGTGTCACAGCGAGCCTGAGTTCACGCTGCTGGAAGGCACACGGGGCGGGGTGCCGCACGCATCGGCACCGCCATGGACGCACGCAGTTGCATGTGCCGCCGCGAGCGTCGCGCTCTGCGCGGCGCGTCCCGGGCGCTCGCCCGCAGCGGGAGTTGAAGTTTAACCCAGGCCGCAGTTGAGGTATGGGAGCAGTTGCCCGTAGGACGCTGCCCCACCCAGACGGTGGTTCGCCGGGCAGACGGCAGTTGAGCTACAGCACTCTGATAGTACGTTATGAAGTATGTGTAATGCATAGAAGAGAGCGGTCCCTAGACGGCGACTCGCCTGGCAAGCACGCAAGATACGAGATACTTGAAGTATAACAGGAGTCCCCGGGCGGTGACTCGCCTGACACACAGCAGAGATCGTGAAAAACTTCAAGTACAGCAAAAGCGTCCCCCCAGTCGGTGACTCGCCTGGCACAAGGCAGCTGCGGTATGACGTACTTCAAGTTCAACCGGCGGTGACTTGCCTGGCACACGATGGCGCGGCTGTCGCCCACGTTCGCCACCCACATGTCGCGCCCGTGGAAGTACACGCCCACCGCCGTGGTCCCGCTCAGCGAGTCGTCCACCATCGCGTCCTGCGAGAGAGAGAATAGCGGCGGCAGCACCGCTCCGCTGACTGAGCGGTGATGCGCGTATATCTGTGCACTCCGTAATGTAGTTTACATGTTGCCTTAAAGTTGGAAACGACAGAATAAACATATCGCGCCCGCGGAAGTACACGCCGATCGCCGTGGTTCCGCTCAGCGAGTCGTCCACCATCGCGCCCTGCGAAAGAGAACAGCGGCAGCAGCGCTCCATTGCTGAGTGGTGATGCGCGTATCTGTGCACATTCTATGTCGCAACAATTTTAGAAATAGCAGAATAAGAAGGGCAGCAGCAGCGCTCCGCTGGCTGAACAGTGATGCTCGTACCTGTGTACTTCAATATTATAGCTTGCAGAAGTATGTTGCATTAAAGTTGGCAACAGCAGAATCGGCTGCGCTTCTGTCGCCTGGGAAACAAATGCGAGAGTGCACCTTGAATGCCAACAACGGTCAAAACATGAGCGGCGCCAGTGCCTCTACGGTTTTCATGCACATCATCGACGAGCTACACTGCCATACACCATTGTCATGTCGTAGTGGAGCAGCAACAGCTGGGCGTTCAGAACAGTGTCCGCCGGGGCGGGGCGCTGGCGGCGTCGCGCCGCTGCGTACTTGAAGTTCCTGCTGGATGCGCGGACAGCCGCACGGCTAGAGCACAAAAGTTGCTGAGCAGGAAGTTCAACTAGGGTTAGGGTTAGGGTTAGATCATCAGCCACGTCCCCAGGAGAAGTCCTCGTTTCCCCCACAACTGCACGCATCCGTGCCGCGCTGCTGGGCAGCCAGAGCACAACGGTCGCCGAACAGGAACTTCAACTGTGCTGAGCACCAGCTGTGCCCCCAGGAGTAGACCCCCTTTTCCCCCACAACTGCACGAATGTGCGCCGCGCCGCTGGCGTAGCGACCGCCGCAGCAAGCGCTAGCGCGCAATGGCAAATGGCGGAGCGCGTCCGACACCGCAAACGACGAGCTTTGAAGCGGTTGCGACCAGCGCCAGTTGCTTCGCTTCAAATGTGGTGACGCGCCGTGCGGGTCGTCTGGTGCCGCGCATTCCAAGCAACGAGTATCGACGTGAGTGCGCCAGGACCGATGGGGACTGCCAGTGCCGCGCCTGTATATACAAACAGCTACGCTTCAACAAGACGAGATGCAAATAACTACAGCGCTCATATGTAGCATAGGTATACTTTTTAGAAGAAAAAAATATGCAAGGGAAAATAAGGCATGTCTGGCAGCAACGAAGCAATCACGGCGTGCAGCAGTATTAGGTATACTTGAACAACACAAGATGAAAACAAAGAGGCATGCACGGCAGCAGCAAAAGTACTCACCGCGTGTAGCTGCTCATTCGTCTCCACAAACGCTTTCACCAGAGCCGCCTCCACGCTGTTCCCCCCCGACGCTCCCCTCAGGCACTGCAGGCGCAATTCGGTCCGTGGAGGGAGATGCGCAAGACAATCAGGCTCATGATGAAATGGCGATGGGGTGCACAGTAGATGCATCTTGCAGCAATGCATGTTACCACATAGAAGTAACTTCGAGTTCAACAATTTCCGGAGGGAGCTGCGTAACGCAGTCATCGCTGCAGCATCTCAACTTCAAGTGCAGCAGTCAGAAACACACCCCTCCACGTGAGAGCAAGCGTCAACACACGCCTGGGTCTGAACTATCTGGCCCCTGAAGCCCCGCGCAACGACAGCGAGGAGACCGTGCGCAGGCGCGGCAGGGCGCAACGTCAGGTAACTGCAACATGAAGTCTGAAGCAGGACGCAGCAGCAGAGCGCCGAGCTCGTGATACACCCATTGCCCATGCTATACAGCTCCAGCAGTTTCAGATCATGGTCATAGACACTTCAAAGCAGCACTTACTGGTTTGGAGCCTTTCACTGGTAAAAACATATACTTCAAGTTCAAGTTCAAGAGTTCACACAAGGACCTTGAACAAACATGGTCCGGCGCGCACGCGCACCTTTGCCACCGCGGGCGGCAGGTGATCTTTACAGAAGATTGCGCACTTGTCGCCTTCCTTGCCGTGCCCATCAAACACCATGAACAGCGCCTTGTCCTTGTCCCTGCGGAGTGCGAGGGAGAGAGAGTGAGCCTCTGAAGTTGAACATGCAAACACAAAGTTCAACATGCAGAATTGAAGTGTAATTGCAGAAGATGGGGCACCTGTCGCCTTCCTTGCCGTGCCCGTCCAACACCATGAACAGCGCCTTGTCCTCGTCCCTGCGGAAAAACGAGCATTTTGGAAGTTCAACATGCATGATTGAAGTTCAAGCTTGCACCCACGGGACATTCGACCATCGTGCCCATCGTGGATTGGCACACGCAGCATGACTGTTGGAGAGACAAGCTTTGCATCTGGTCTGCGTTGACGTGGACAAAGCACTGGCCCACTGCTGAAATTGTGGAGGTTTCAAGAAGCATCACGAGAACTGCAAGCTGCGCTCTCTGCCGTGCTGTCATGTTACCTGGCTTGCTGGGGAGGGTGGTCGGCTGCGCGCATGCGCGCATTGGAAGAAGGAAGAACATGCCACCTACACAACAAAACACAGACAGGCCAGCAGCTGCACGCGCCGCAGGGCGATGGTACGGCAGTGCCTGGGCCCGCCGCATGCAGTGAGACCGCGCATGGCAGTTACAGCAGCCGTCAGCAGCGCAGCTCGAGCGCGGCAGGACTTACGGCATACGGACACTTGCTTGCCCATCCGTGCTTGACAGGTGCAGCGGCCATCAGCTGCGCAAAGTCAAGCGCAGCAGAGCTTACGGTATGCGGATACGTACTTACCCATCAAACCACGTGTCCGCGCTGTACGCGTCCTGATTGGCTTTGTCCGCATCGTCCGGATAGTACCCCCGCTGGCTGATGTACGCATACCTGCGGCAGCGGCGGCGCGCGCGTCGCGCGTCGCACAACGATTGCGGGGTTTGGGGCGTCAGCTCGAGGTGAGGCGCGGTCGACGTCACGTGGGGTGTGTTGGCACGAAACAGCAGCGCGCGCTGCGCTGGTCCGGCCACGTAGTGCTCCACCAGCAAAGTGACGCTGCTAAATCAGACCACAACAATATGGGGGCCAAAGTTGAAGGATGACCAGCAAGAGCTGCGTGGCTGCTGCGGTCACCAACGTCCTCCATGTCGCCAACAATTTGCTCTCAGTTCCCACCGCGACGCCGCGCTGCTTGCGCGGTGTGTGTGTGTGTGTGTGTGTGTGTGTGTGTGTGTTGTGACGTACACTCATGCTCGCTCAGCTCCATGATGTGCATGCCAGCTGCGTAGCATAGTGGTCCAATGAAGTTGACAGGAGCTAGTTGGGCGTCTTGAGTATACGAGTTCATGTCACGAACCAACGGGTCCTCGAGCGGGCGAACCTGGTATTGCAAACTTTGAACATGAAACCCGACCCTAGGCGCCCGGGCTTTTGGCCCCAATTCTCATAGCTGTCGCCACCTGTTGGGGTTGTTGGGCATGTGCTGCAGCGGTGCGGCAACTGTTGACGTGTGTTTTACTCTGCTTCAATCATACCGCACCCTCGGGGCTGGTGCCTGCAGCGCACAAGCTGCAGCCGCCCGGCGGCAGTGCTGGTGGTCACATCGCAGCCACATCAACATTTGCAGCGCGGCTTCTGCGTAGCACGCTGCGGAGCACTGTGAGACTGCCTGCTGCAGCGAGCGGATGCGCATGTTCCCAAGCGCTCCACTGCCCGCAGTCACCGTGAAGCCTTTGTGGCCTGTCACAATGACAGACTCCGAAGTTCAAGAGCTCAGTGGTGCCAACAGCTGCTATAGCTGCCAACAACAACGATGAAAGCAAAAACTACAATCAGTCAGAAATGTGCACAAAATGTCTACACAGTCAATGCTATGTCTACAAGGTAACGACGACAGACTTGACCCCAGGCTTCACCTCATCTTAAATCCCCCAATTTCCAGGATCTCGCTCCGTGCTGGAGCATCTGTGCGCGCCTTGATCTCATCAGCCGTGAGCGGCGACTCCCCATCCGTAGCTGTCGCTGCCGCCGGTTGCTTAGAGCTTTGGCAGCCCACTGCAGACAAACAAAGGCCGACCAAGAGAACACAACCATGGATCATGTCGCGATGCAGCAGACATGGATCAACCATGTGCGTTGGTAACGCAGTAGAGCAAGACGCAGCAGTGATCAAAGTTATCCGACCCAGCTATATGCTGTGCTGTCAATGATACACGCCGATGAGCTAGAGAGCCTAGTTGCGTGTACAACAGGTGCACAGTTGTTAAAGCAGGAGACTGTGCAAGCGTGATCCTTGCAAGCGGCACTCACTCGAACCCGGACGGCCGCTCCTATGCTGTTGCTTGCGCCTCTTCTTAGAGCCCAAGCTTGCAAGACAGCACGGTTCTGTCGTTTTTTGGAGACTCGGTTTCAAGAGCGGGAGGCAGACTCACTCTGTTGAAGTTTCGAATATCCATGGATGATGTGCAAGTTAGTACTTTTATTCTGGCACAACTGATGGGGCTGCCAGCGGTATTTGCACCGGCAACTCCAGCTCAGCCTGACTGCCATCTGGATGTGCTGTGGACGCCGCCTGGGCTATATACAAATGTGGGACACTTTGAACTGCTTGTCGCCCCTGCGGCAGCTCCGCCCTTGCCAACCACTATGACAGCGTCGGCGACCACTCAAGCTGACAGCACCCACATCACGGCTCCGAGTGGGACACAGCCCCGTACTGCGCTGCAGTTGCCACAGCAGCCTGAGCCACTGAGGTGTCCACTATGCACACTGGCATTTTGGCAGCTTGGTCAGAAAGAGGACAGCAAACAGCGAGGCAAACTGTCAGCTGCGAGCCGCATGGCACCGGTAGTGGCCCACTTCAACGGTGGTAGCTGCACGAGGTCGATGCTGAACCCTGAGGCGAGCACATCACACTGTCAGCAAAATCCGGCGGCAGCATACGCCAAGGGCATCCGGCAGCAGGTTGATCACGACCCATCCGGTGACCGTGCCCCTTCAGGCAGCAGTACCTGCAGCACTGGGGCACACCATGCCAAGCATGTGCAGGAGATGAGCACCATGTATGGTTGCACGGCAGAAGACTTCCTACGGGCGGTAAGGAAGCTGAGTGCATGCACAGGTGCCTGCGGCCTGGTCCATATGTCAGCCAGCGCGGGGCAGAGGCAATGCGCGCTGACCTCGCCATGCCACACGTGTCGACGGAATGGAAGCGCCCCCACGCGCGCACGCCCGGCAGTACCCCCGGGCCAGTCCGAGGGCGGGGGTGCGGGTAGCGACGGCGCGGCCGCGGCGGCGGGGGCTGCCGCAGCGACACCTCCAAAACTACCGGCGGTGCCGGCTAGTGGCGCTGCCAACTCAAAGTCTAGCAAGAAACGCCCGGCGGCCACGGCAACCGGCGCGCAACGCCGGCGCCGAACGGCAGCTGCTGCGGCACCGCCTAGCAGCGCCGGCAGCCGCACTCAGTCTGACAGCCTGAGGCTGCAGGACAGCAGCCCCCCCCACGGGACGGCCGTGGGATGGGCGGACATGGACGTGGACCCGCCGGACGATGCCGCGACACCGCCCCCCCCGACCACCACCACCAGTGGCAGGCCCTCAAAGCCCCAGGCACGAGCATCCCTGGCTTGGGACCTCTCGACGCCCTCGGTCGTCCACGCACTTGACCAGACCAATGAGGCGGATCTACTGCTGCTGCGGTTCACCACGACTGCCAACCCCTTCCGCACTCAGCTGCAGTGCACCCAGTGGGCACGGCTAGTGGAGCACGCCACACGACTACTGGCGGACGCCACAGACAGTGCACGTGAGGCGGCACGGGTGCGCCTCCACCATGGTGCCGGGGCGTTTGCTCATCAGGTTTCTCAGACTCTAGTGCAGCGCGGCTACAGGCTGCTGCACCTGCTAGCAGCGATGGCCTTTGGTAGGCAACCGGAGGGAACCGGTATGCCGCCTGCGGCCCGGCTGGCAGCGTTGCTGTCTGGCGACTTCGCGGAGCTACTGAGAAAGACGCTGTCAGCAGCAGCGGCGCTGCGGGCCCCCAAACCAAACAACGCAGCTATGGCGTCGGCACAAACGAACTTCGATGCCGACTGGACGGAGGCTGACTCCAGGCAGCAAACAGCATGCGCTGCCCTCTCAGGCAAGCGACGGGGGGTAGGCTTGGCTGCCGCACGACTAGAGGCGCGTGAAGCATGCGCCCCAGCAGACGAGGTCACGGCACAGGTGCTGGCAGCAAAGCACCCTGAAACTGGCACCCGGCCGGGGGTAGTCGATACGCCAATGGAGCAAGTGCGCGGCCTGGTACGCGACGCCCGGCGGCACTGCTTACACAGCGCAGGGGTGGCAACGACCACCGGGCCAGCTGGCAGCGGCAGTCCTGTCTTCGAATCGGGTCAGGCACATGATCACAGCGATAGGCCTGAGGATGCTGCCAGCGCAGCCGGACGGCGCCTCGAGGTGGAGGCGGCAGACATACTGTCGACCTTGTCCGCAGCAGGGGCGGGGAAGGCAGGAGGGCTGGACGGCCTACGCTATGAACACCTCTTGATGGCCGCTGGGCCTGGTGCACCAGTGAAAGCAGCCACCCGCCCCGTGAGCAGTGCCTCGCCAGGACTAGCTGGTGATTCAGAATCAGATGTGATGGAACCGGCATTCGCCCATCACCTGGCCAAGGTGTTCACGACGCTGCTTGTTGAGCCCGAACTGCTGCCGGAGCAATCGCAACGGCTTCTCCGCGCCGCGGCCCTCTCAGGCATAGGACAGAAGCGGCGTCCGATCGCCTGCTCCAGTGTCTGGCGCAGACTCCTCGGGTCCACAGCGGCACGGAGTGTCAAGGGCAAGATATCGGGGCTGCTGGCCTCCATGTCGCAGTTTGGCGTAGGATACCGGTCTGGCGTCGAGCATGTGGCAGCGCGCGCGCGCGTGTGGCACGAGCTGTATGGCACCACTATCCAACTGGACTGTGAGAACGCATTTAACAGTGTGGATCGCGCCGCCATTGTGCGGGGGCTTATGCTCTTCTGTCCGGAGCTGCTCCCGCACTTTGAGTCCGTATACTGTGGTGACACTGCCCCAGAGATGCGGGTGGAGGTGAACGGTGAAGCTCGCATTATCTGCTCCCACCTAGGGTGCCAGCAAGGGGACCCTCTAGGGCTGCTGTACTTTGCAGTGGCAGCGGCCTTCCTACTCTTCTACCCTGATGGAGTGAATGCGACGCCCGGCAGTATGCCGGCCTACGGCCACAGCACAGCGGAAACGCCAGCCCCGCACTGCGCTTTCCTGGATGACCTCAACGTGCTGCAAGCTGCCTACTTCGACGATGCAGCGGCCGCTGGGGTGGCAGAGGTGATCCGCCGGCTGGCGGCAGGGGGCCTACGCGTTCGACCAGACAAGTCGCTGGCCATCGCCATGCGCGGCACAGTGTTTGATGAAGCGGCCAGAGCACGCCTGCGCGCCCTTGACATACCGTTTGTGGACACCACCATGCCAGAATCCAGTCAGGGCTTTACGTCGGTCGGGGTACCGGTAGGGCACCCAGCCTATGTGCACGCTGCCATGAGCAAGCATCTTGTCGACGCAGGGACATGGCGATTGTCGTGGCAGCTAGCTGGAATGGCGCGGCATCACCTACAGGCAGCACAGTTCATTCTACGCAGGTCACTGACGAAGCGCATGGGCTTCTTAGCTCGGGTCGTTGACACGGCTTTGAGTGAGACATGGTTGCACGCGTTTGACGGGTTCTGTGCATGGACGCTCGAACGCATGCTGCATCTGCACGGCTGCTCTACCGCGGCAGCCATGAAGTCACACCTGCTGGCCGCCTGCACTGCTGGTGACAATGAGGAAGCCAGCAGTGGCAGCGTGCTGGTATTGCCGCGCTTGGGCCCGCCAGAACTCACGGACATCGCAGTGCCACTGCGGGCGTCACGGTTGCCGGAGCGACGAGGCGGTCTGGGCATGCCGCTTTTGGGGCTACTGGCACCAGCCGCATACACGGCCCAGGCATGCACAACACTGAGGCCGGCAATAATTCATGCCACTGTGGCAGCAGGGGCCCTGAGGCTCGGCACTGACGAACACGGCGCAGTCACCTGGTTCGCGCAGCACTCATGCGCAATACGCGAGGACCAGGGACTGCCGCCAATCATCGAGGCCGTGCGACGCTCTACGCGAGCGCTGACAGCTGATGGCGGCGAAAAATCACGCACAGCTGTGGCCGAGCAGCTCCCAGCATCGTTGCTACGGTGGGCAGCAGATACGACGGCCGCAGCGTCGACGCTCCCCACTGCGGTGCAAGCGATCTACGCCGCAACTGCCGTCACGGAGACAGTGACCACTGAGCCAGCCCCACACACCCACGGCATTGTGCCTGGCGCCGAGGCGGCCGCTGCGGCGGCGACCGTACCTGGCCCTCAAGCCGCTGCCGCGGCTGCCCCTTCCACGCCCGCTAAAACACAAACTAGCGCGGAAGAAAGCAGCTGCAGCGGCGGGCAGGAGGACGACGACGACGACTGGGAGGCCTATGCTGACGAGATCTGCAGGAAGGTAGTGCCCCGCCGCCGGCGCGGTCACTTCACGCACGGACTACAAGCCGGCCTTTCAAATGTTCTTCGACGTCAATACGAGGATTGCCTGGTGGAGGACCTAGAGGCTGCCTCGGCTGGTGCCGTGGGCAAGCCGACGCAGGCTGCACCTATTGGTGACTCGCGCGACACCAGCCGCCGCCGCCAACAGGCTAGCGCACGGGTCCTGGCGCAGCTGCGCAGCCAGCGTGCGTCCGGGGCAATGGCGTGGATGAGCGTGCCACCCACTGCCAATGACCGCCCGGGTGCGGCGCCCATGTCCAGTATGGCAGCAGCCACGATGATTTTGATTGCGATCTTCATAGACGGGTGGGGCATACAGGGCGAGGTGTGCCCATGGCGGTGCAGTGATGTGAGCCCCACCTCCACGCATGCGATCAGCTGCCCCAGCCAGCACATACGGGGGCACAACGCGACACACACTGCCCAAAAGCGGTGCCTGCAGCGCATCTTGAGACAGCACCATGTCTCTATTGTCCGCAATGAGGACGCTAGCGTCTTCAAGGTACCGGGGTATCGGGCGGACACAGTCATTGACCCAGGGTGTCTGCACTTTAGCAGTGCATACCGTAACAAGGGAATAGTGCTAGACACAAGTGTGCGCGCGCCCACAGCGAGCTCGTACCTGCCAGGCAAAACAAATGCCTCGAACACGGACGGCTATGCTGCTGGGGTGGGGGAGGACGCGAAGGTCAAGCACCACACCGGCACCTTGACGTCATCTTGGGCTTTTGTGCCATTCGTGCAGGAGTCGTACGGACGGCTGGGCAAGCAGACAAGCCTTTTTGTTAAGGAGTTGGCAATGCACTCAGCACTGTGCTCAGGGGGGGGGAAGGCAGATGTGTTACGCAAGGCCGGGTTAGCTAAGCGTCAGATCCTCATTGAGCTGAGCATATCGCTGGCGCGGGAGTTGGCGGAGCGCGTCATGGCGTACACACGTGGAGCGCGAATGCTGGGCTGTGTTGCGGCGCCGGTATCCAAGCTCCTAGGGCACAGCGCAGACTAGGCTGCTGCGTTGACGCAAGCTTTTCGATTGCATAGGCAACCCGGCCTCCCTTGGGCCTTTATAAATACAAGTCCATACGTACTTTTATTATATTCCACTTGTGGCTGTGGAAATGCCAAGTTAGTACTTTTTATTATTCTCGCTCAGGGCGCGAAAAGCCCAGATGATTGGCATCTAGCTGTAAAGAATCTACGTGTCGTATGACAGTCTGAAAGTGTCGCAACGACAACCACTCAAACGCCGCCGCCGCCAAATGGCATCGGGGTATAGTACTTCTGTAGGGGGGTGGTGATAATGTCATACGCACATAATACTGCAAAGTAGATCTACTTCCATAGGGGGGGTGGTGGTGTGCTGCTGCATTGTGAGGTCAGTAGCGGGTGATGTTGAGCGTATCGATAGCCGCATCGACAGGGAGAACTCATTAAGTTTGAGAATCACACAAAAGCAGTGTCGAAGTTGTCGATTTCATCCCGCCGTGATGTGATGTCTGTCCTACGCGACTGCTAGTGCTGCCTGAAGGAGTATTTCCAAGTTCAAGCAGACGTGAACAGCACACCTCTTTCACTGTACTGAGGGCATTCATCGGGGAAAAAAGGTTGTTTACAATTGCAAGGCAGTGTAGCAGTTGCAAAGTAATCCAGCACGTGGTATTCAATTGCAGGTTGTCATACAACAAGGAGGCCCCTCTCGTTTGTTTCAGCTCCACAAACATGTCCCTACAGCAAACACGAAGAGAGATGAGAAAAGTACACTGTTTGGTATCCCTGCTAGTGTGTGGGGGACAGTCGCTTGCGGATGCTTTGTTGGGGGTGATATGGGAGGCCCGGTGAACCACCGTCCCGCTCATCAAGGAGGCGATGCTTTGCTTAGTTATATAGCCTTTCTTTCTAGCGTCAGCGCCTGGCGCCCAGTGACTCCCTCTGCTTATCTTTATGATATCGGGGTTCACGTAGATAGCCACAATCTCCAGTTCAGGGCCCATTATGGTGACCTTGGCCTGCATGAAAACTTTGAGATGGAGTCTGCGTGGAGCTGGGTGGCCCTAAGACGGGTCTGTCTGTGGGGGGAGAGTCTTGCAGCTTTGTTTGGTATCCCTGCTAGTATGTGGGGGACAGTCGCTTGCGGGTGCTTTGTTGGGGGTGATGTGGGGGGCGGGGTGTGGCGTGCAAGCTTTGCATGCTACATCCAAGAGTGAGAACAAGGCGACACACCTACAACATGGCATTTCCACAGCCACAAGTGGAATATAATAAAAGTACACATATAATAAAAGTACACATAATAAAAGTACACAAGCGTCCCAAGCTCGTTAACGCCGAAAGGCGTGGCAGCGAATGCGGCTGGTTTGGTGGGTGGGCTGGGCTGCAGGGCTTGCAGGAGCTAGCACCAGCGGCCCTCAGGTGATGCCAGCGTGCGTAGCCCCTTCGAGAGAACTTCAAACGTGTGGTGGTGTCTCGGAAGCCCTGGCTGGCGTGCGGAGGAGGGACAGGCAGCGGCTTGGCGTGCTTGGAGAGCAAGCGGAGTCGGCTGCACACCACGGCACCAACCACAAGTTACTCGCAGCGGTAAATGGCAATATCTTGTCAGGCTTGCAGCCTGCGGTGAGCCGTGACCTCGCTCATCAAGGAGGCGATGCTTTACTTAGTTATATAGCCTTTCTCTCTAGCGTCAGCGCCTGGCGCCCAGTGACTCCCTCTGCTTATCTCTATGATATCGGGGTTCACGTAGATAGCCACAATCTCCAGTTCAGGGCCCATCATGGTGACCTTGGCCTGCATGAAAACTTTGAGATGGAGTCTGCGTGGAGCTGGGTGGCCCTTAGAAGGGTCTGTCTGTGGGGGGAGAGTCTTGCAGCTTTGTTTGGTATCCCTGCTAGTGTGTGGGGGACAGTCGCTTGCGGATGCTTTGTTGGGGGTGATATGGGAGGCCCGGTGAACCACCGTCCCGCTCATCAAGGAGGCGATGCTTTGCTTAGTTATATAGCCTTTCTTTCTAGCGCCAGCGCCTGGCGCCCAGTGACTCCCTCTGCTTATCTTTATGATATCGGGGTTCACGTAGATAGCCACAATCTCCAGTTCAGGGCCCATTATGGTGACCTTGGCCTGCATGAAAACTTTGAGATGGAGTCTGCGTGGAGCTGGGTGGCCCTAAGACGGGTCTGTCTGTGGGGGGAGAGTCTTGTAGCTTTGTTTGGTATCCCTGCTAGTATGTGGGGGACAGTCGCTTGCGGATGCTTTGTTGGGGGTGATGTGGGGGGCGGGGTGTGGCGTGCAAGCTTTGCATGCTACATCCAAGAGTGAGAACAAGGCGACACACCTACAACATGGCATTTCCACAGCCACAAGTGGAATATAATAAAAGTACACATGGAGTCTGCGTGGAGCTGGGTGGCCCTAAGACGGGTCTGTCTGTGGGGGGAGAGTCTTGTAGCTTTGTTTGGTATCCCTGCTAGTATGTGGGGGACAGTCGCTTGCGGGTGCTTTGTTGGGGGTGATGTGGGGGGCGGGGTGTGGCGTGCAAGCTTTGCATGCTACATCCAAGAGTGAGAACAAGGCGACACACCTACAACATGGCATTTCCACAGCCACAAGTGGAATATAATACAAGTACACATGTAGGGGGCAAAAGCAATTCTGAAAACACGGTGCCACCATCGGGTTATTGTAATTGGTTTGTCGATACTGTGTCATACCAAGCGGTGCAAACAGAGCTGGCGTATGTGCAATCATGCACACTGCCCTGCGTCGTCAAAGCTGATGTCCACAAGTACGTGATTGCTGCACTCTGCTGCTTGTACCACGCACACTGACCACTAATGAAAAGCACAGGCAATATGCATCGCTAGTCGCGTGCACCAGCCAGCACAGTTTACGCGCGACTGACGCAGGCCTGCGCACAAGCTCCCGCCCCTCACACAACAGATGAGCAGGTTGTTGAGCACTGCCGCTTATTTCACGACGCACGCAGACGCAGCAGCAAGTGTGACGCGCCGGTGCATGAGCAGAAATGCAGTCCGTCGGAAGCACACACACCAATGCCGTTGGAAGCATGCACACAAACATTCACGGACCCCAATCATTAACCTTCGGCGCACGCAGACGCAGCAGCAAGTGTGCCGCGCCAGTGCACACGAAGAAACAATTATACGCACAAATGCAGGCGGAAGCACACACACATACATTCACGGACTCCAATCATTAATCTTCGGCGCGCGCTACACGCGCCCCGGGACACACTCATGGTACACCTGCACAGCAGCTCAGTGTCTTAGCTGGGCAGCTCCTGCTTTCAAAGATAAAAAAGGTGAAAGGTAACGGCGCTTACGGCAAGGTGGCTTCATCTCATTGGCCAGGTTAACCCCCCCTCCCCCCCCCCAACCCCCGCCCCCCGTTGCCCCCAAAGTCCCTCCCTGCTGCCCCCGCTGCCGTACTTACATTGCCTAGCAACCTAAGAACGACGGAAGTGCTGCCCGTGCCGCACACCTCGCATAATGCGCTGCGTGGGGGAATAGTGTGCACACATGCTCTGTAATACCGGCAGCCACAGAGAACTGAGAGAGGGGAGACATGTGGGGGGGGGGGGGGTACACGCACACACCACACACAACGTGGTCCTTCTAATGATACGGTGGCAGCGAAACAGCACAGGCGGAGAAGTGCTCGCTCCTATGGAGCGAAAGAGAAATCGGGATCGCACCCCTCCCGCTAAGTGGCCCTGCCCAGCCGGGGTGATCCCCGACATGCAGCGACTCGGGCTGTGGTGGTGAAGAGGGAGTGTGTGCCCGTGTGCACAAAAACTGGTGTTGAGCGCTGCCGTGTGTGCGGTGCGCGCGCCGTTGCCGGCGCGCCAACGGTGAGACGCAGACAGAGAAGAGAGACAGCGCCGATAGTCGCCCGCGGCGGCGGCCAAGAGTGGTGGTGATACAAGCAGCAGCGGCGGCGGCGGCGCCGTGCAGATTGGGTAGTGGCGCCCCGTGTTGAGGGCGGGCTGTCGCCGCCGCCGCGGCCGAGCGCTGACGCCAATGCGAAAAATGCTGAGCGCTGCTGCTGTGAGAGCCCTAGTCGTCGCCGAACCAGACCCACAGCGGCGCGCCCGCAGCGGGCTCGGCAGCGGCGGCGGCGGCGGCGTCGACGGCGAGCGCAGAGAGTCACCTGCTGGCCTGCGTCACCGCGGCCTCCAGCAGGAAGTCGGCGACGGCGCCGTGGCCGCGCGCGAGCGCGACGCCCTGCGCCGTGTCGCCGTCCGCATTGTGCGTGCCGACGGCGGCGCCGTTGCGCACGAGCAGGGCGCACACCTGTAGAGTGATAGAAGGGGACAACACGGGGGGTTGGGGGGGGGGGGGGGGGGGGGTGAGGGGGCGGCAGAGGGCGGCCGGTCGGGGTGCCCAGCGGCAGCGCTTGAATGGCGTCGATGCTCTCTGGGAAGGGGGTTTACAGGGGGGTCGCATCTGGCACGGGCTCGAGTCGACGTGTGCTCGCAGTGCTGAATCTGTGCGGACTGAAGCGCGGCGTCCACGCGCGAGCGGCAGTGCGCAACATCATCGATTGAGAGCCGCCGCTGCGCGTTTACTGCGGGGCGGTGCAGTGACGCGTCGCCGTCCGTACCATACAGCGGAGCGCTTTGACTACACGGTCCTTTCGCCGCAATGCCATCGCACACACACACTTGAAGAGCGCCCCTACGTCCCGTACATACTAGCCCACAGGCACAGTCGTGGCGCGCCGGCTCACCTCGAGCGCGCCCGCCGCGGCGGCGCGGTGCAGCGGCGTGTCGCCGTCAGGGCCCACGGCGTTGGCGCCCTCCGCGCGCGAGATGCGCGCCAGGCAGCCGAGCGCTGCCATGACGTCGTTGGCCGCCGCCGCCTTCATGAGGCGCTCCACGGTGACGGCCTCGTCGCGCATGTTCTGTGTGGGGGAGGAGGGGGGAAGGGGGAGGGGGGGGGGGGTCACGTGACTGGCTGCATTGATGGGGTTAAGGTAGTGGATGTTCGGCGATAAGATTGGGGGGGGGGGGGGGGGGGGGGGGTCGGGGGTCAGGAGGTTTCACGTGACTGGCTGGAAATGATGGGGTCAAGGTAGTGGCCATTGTGCATATATAATTGTACCCTCACTATAGAGTTGCTCGTCGCGCATGTTCTTGGGGGGAGGAGGAGGGTAGGGAGTGGAGGGGTCAGGAGGCCTTCAGTGGTTGGCTGGGAATGAGGAGGTCAAGGTAGTAGTGGATGTTTAGTCAAGCGATTTGAGCCATCTTTGTGCATCATGCTGGCAAAAACTTATTCTCCAACACGTGATCCATCGCGCAGCGTCGTAACATGCAACAACATGTAACTACCAATGACTGCCTGGACTGTCATGGACGAATTGGGCTGAGCAGACATTCCATCGTGATGATAAAAAAGGCTCTTTTTTCTTCTTTGCTTGCTGGGAAAAACTTCTTTTTTGAAGTATGATGTCTGCCATTGCGCCCGTGTGCTGAGCCGTGCTGCCATAAGTGTGGCAGCGCTCACCTCGTCCATCATCACGAACAGCGACTGGTTGTACTTGTCGTCGACGAAGCTCCTGCGCTGCCACTCCCCGGCATCCTCCTTGATCTTCTGCGGCTCGACCTGCGGGGGGAAGACGGTGAGTCGCCGTTGAGGTTGGGAACTTCAAACCTTCCAGAGAGGAGCAGAACTACACGTGCGCCACGCTGATCTCCCTTTTCAGTCAAGGAGCAGCAGTGCATCAACGCTGTGGCTCGGTAATGTAAAAATGACATGAGTCAAGACTTGCTAGACGTGCAGCTCGTGTGCTTGCCCGTCGGGCCCACTCTTAGCTCCCGCTGCTTCACAGTCACCCTCCGAGCGATACCGGAAAAGAACCGCTACCCGTACGGTGAACTCCAGTAAACACATCAACGAATTACTATTCCTAGCACTAGGGTTAAGGTATGCCCAGCAGCAGTGCTCAGGGGCGCTCATCTCAACGAATTACCGTTGCTACGCAGCCCTCGTACTAGGGTCGACGTGTGCCCAGCAGCAGTGCTCAGTCAGGCGCGCTCACCTCCTCCGCGTCCCCCTCCCACAGCGCGTTGCTCTTGGCGTTGCCGACTGCGAGGGCCAGGAACACGTCGCCGTCATCCAGGTCGGGGCTCGACAGCGGCTTGGTCTGTGCGAAGAAGCAAGCAATACGGCTGGGGTCAGTGGTACGTATGCAGCATGGAGTGAGTTTGAGTTGTAGTATCTCGCTGCCATGGGCGCACCGTGACACGTTCACCGCTGCACCATCTGTCTGATGACGCACTAGCCCTGTGTGGCTCGACCGCGGCTTGGTCTGCGCAGAAAGCGAGCGTTGGGGCAAGGACACGGGCAGCACCCTGGGATGGATTGATTGGAGCCCATGAATTGATTGGAGCCCCACTTACACCCCCCCCCCCCCCTCCCTCTTCTACTGGGACAGAGCTGATTCCAGGCCAACTGGCCCCCCCTCTCCTGCTGCAACAGTACCGTGCCGGCTTCACCACAGCTGCGGAATTCCATTGATCTCGCTGGTGCGAGACCTGCTGCGCCTGAAACGAGACGTGTGCGCCAGTTGCGTGCACCCCACACACGACGGCCAAGCATGCGGACCGACGGGGTGGGGGGGTAGACCCACAGTAGGGTTAGGGTAACGGTTAGGATAAGGATAAGGGCGCACCTGGCTGACGCCGGAGGCCGTGTGCGCCATGCCGCACGCGCGGCACAGCAGCACGCCCAGGCCGACGCTCACGTGCGTCGTCGGCACGGCAGCGCAGTCGGCGCACGCGCGGTTCTGCGCGAGGGGAAGGGGGAGGGGGGGGGGGTAGAGTCAGGGTCAGGGGCAGCCAGCAGCATAGCTCAGCAATGGTTAGGACGCAGCGCACGCGCACGGCTCAGCGATGACGACATCGCCCCGCACGTGTCACTGCCGCCCGCCAGGCGGTGCACGAGAATGGTGGACGAGCGTCGCGGGTTTTTCCTCTCACCGGCGCCTCAGCGCCCCCAGGCACGCCCGCCGTCAACAGGCCCACCGGTGCGCGGCGTACGGCGTACTCTTCATCCATCCACGATCACGGCAATAGAAAGTGCACATCATCAACACCTATGTAGGCTCTCAAAGCAGACAATCATTGCTATGAGGCGCCGTCCCTGGCGTGGGGTTAGGGTTAGGTCTAACCCTAACCCTAGCTCAGCGCTACACTACGCACCTCCTTCTGCAGGCACGAGACAGTGTCGAACAGCGACTCGGCGCTGCCGCCGCCGCCCGCGGCGCTGCACGCGCGGACGACGCGAGAGAGTCGACGGTGGCGTCATCATAGTCCTCGACGGCACATCAAAGCCCTTGTGTACATACGCTACAACGTTTGCTAAGAGGCAACTGCATCAGTGCCACTGCGCACCTCCTTCTGCAGGCGCGAGACGGTGTCGAACAGCGACTCGCCACCGCCGCCGCCGCCGCCGCCGCCCGTGGCGCTGCCCGCCGCGGACGACGCGAGCGAATCAACGGTGGCGTCATCGTAGTCCTCAACGGCGGCGCGCGCGACGGTGCCGCTCGACTTGGAGCTGGCGGCGCTCGCGGCGCCGGGGCTCTTGTCGCCGCCGTCGTCGTTGGCCGGGTTGGCGCCGGGCGCAAGGGCGGCGGCGGCGGCGTCGCTGTTGCTCTTGAACCTGCGGTGAGGGGGAGGGGGGGGGGGGGAGGGGGGAGTCGGAGAGGGATTTAGATTCCGATGTCAGCGGCGTATTATTCGGGTTGCGCCTCGGAGACGGGTGACAGGGGGGGGGGCGGCCAGAGTCAGAGGGTCAGAGTCAGAGTCTAAGCTGGACGCAGAGAGAGGGCACGCTGGCGGCACCGTCATCGTTCTCTGGCAAGCCCGGGCGCGCTGGGGCGCGCGCGTCGCTGCACACGGATCGCGGACGGGAGCAAAACTCGAGTCAAAGTCAGAGTCAAGGCGGGACAGTGTTTTGATTTGTGACGAGCCTAGTTGCGCAGCAGCGCTCGGTGCCATATGCCGACAGTCATCGTGTGCGTGCACGCGGCGGACACACAAGAGACGCAGCGGCTGACCCTCACTGTAACCCTACCCCTACTGATTTTCCCTAACCTAACCCGACTTTTAAACCTAACGGTGACCTAGCCCAACTGAAGCATCGCCCCTGAGCTGAAGGAACGCCCCCTGCGCGTACGCGCGAGCGTACCTGGCCTTGTACGGCGATACGTTGTTGACGAGCGGGGCGACGGCGGGCGCGCTGAGCGCCGCCTCACCCTAACTCTAGCCCTAGACAACGCGTCGATCAGCAACGCATGGGAACTGCTACCCCATGTAGCTCTGAATGAAACCTCACTTCGCAACGCAAAAAAACTGCCCCCTCCTCGCGCACGCGTACCTGGCCTTGCACGGCGACACATCATTGACAAGGGGCGCGACGGCGGGCGCGCTGAGCGCTGCCTAACCCTAACCCTACCCCTATTTCACCCTAATGCTGACCTATTTCCACCCGTAACCTAGCCCTAAACGACCCAGCAACTGCGCGCGCGCACCTGGCCTTGTAGGGCGACACGTCGTTGACAAGGGGGGCGACGGCGGGCGCGCTGAGCGCCGGCGCGCGCGTCGGCGCCGCGCCCTGCGGCGACTGCACGCCGCCGTCCGTCTGCGGCGTCGTCGTCACGGTCGGCGCTGTCGCCGGCAGCGTGACCATGTCCAGCGGCATCTGCGCCGCGGGCGCGCTCTTGCGGAAGAAGGAGGCACGCGACACCTGGGGGGTGGAGGGGGGGGGGGGGGGGGGGGGGGGGGAGGGGGGTCAGGTCGTAGTGGGGGAGGGAGGGGGAGGCGGTTGCCGGTGGGCCGCACAGGGGGGGGGGGGGGGGGGGGGGGGCAGGCACAGGGATCGCATGTGGGGGGGGCAAAACCAAAAATTCAAAGCATGAATGGCGCTTGAGCAGTCTGACGTACCATCTGGGCTTTTTCGCGCCGTCAACAAGTTCTAAAATGATAAGCATGAACGGCACTCAAAAGTCTGAGCCGTGCCATCACGCGCACCTTCTGCGGCTTGGGCGGCGACGGCGCGTTCTCCATCGGCGGCGGCACGCAGTCCGGAGGCGGCAGCGCGGGGCTCGAGTAGTCCGTCTCATTGGGGCTCGGGGGGACCTGCGGAGAAGGGGGTGCGTCAAGTAGGGTTGGTATTAGGGTGTGGGCAGGGGCAGCACGGCGCAACCTAACCCTAACCACTGAGCGTTGTGCATTTGTGGCAGCGCGGGGCTCGAGTAGTCCATCTCATTGGGGCTCGGGGGGGCCAGCGGAGATGGGTTAGGTAGGGTTGGTTAAGGTTAGGGTTAGGATCGGCAGGGTCTAGGCAGGGGCGGCACGGCTCGACCACTGAGCGCTGTGCCTGTGCGGCAGCGCGGGGCTCAAAGAGTCCGTCTCATTGGGGCTCAGGGGGATCTGCGGGGCGGAAACGAGGCGTTAGGGTTAGGGTTAGGGTAGGGTTGGGGCTAGCTTTTGGGTCACGCGAAACAGGGGCAGCGCAGCTCAGCCGCCAGTGCTGTGTATGCAGCCGAGTAGTGCTGTCGCACCGTGCGTCGCGTGCCTCGTTCATTCTGCGCGTGCGCATGCTGTGTGGCGGCGCCAGGCGCTGAGCACTGATGCGCGCCGCAGCGCTCAGCAGCAGCGCTGCTTGTGCGCGCCTTTGACTGAACAAGTCCCGTCGGCACCTCTTCCGAAACGCCTTGCCGCCTGCACGACATGGTGACATGCCGCCGCCTGCTGCGGCGCGCGCGCGCACGCTCTTTGTCTCGGGCGCGGCACGTCAACCTCAAGTCCAATGCACAACTTCAAGTGTTGCCACCACCCCTGGAATGCCTCCCACCACATGGTACAGGACGCGCCCTCCGTCTGCAGTGGCATGTCAACTCCAAGTTGAACACCCAACTTCAAGTGTTCCACTCTTCAACCCCCTCACCTGCGAGCGCTGGAACGCCTCGCACCACATGGCGAACTCGTACGGGCCCTCCGTCTGCAGCGCGATGGTCTTGCGGTCGTACGTGGTGAGGTCGATGCGGTAGCGCCGCTTCTCGGCGTCGCGCACGTTCGTGTGCAGCGCGAGCGCGCCCAGGCCCACGGGGCTCAGCAGGATGCGCGTCCCGGGCGCAATGCCTGGTGCGCAAGCGAAGCGCAAAGAGGGATAGATTAGGGTTAGATTAGGGTGAGGGTGCAGCGCGAGCGCGCCCAGGCCCACGGGGCTCAGCAGGATGCGCATCCCGGGCGCATTGCCTGCATGACACACGCATGAAGCGCGAAGAGGGTTATATATGACAGGGGTGATGATCAGGGCTCGCGAGGCTGACGCGAGCGGGTTCGAGCGATGCGCCGCGTGTTGAGGTGCAAACGAGCGTGAGCTAGGGTTCAGCGAAGGATTGGTTTGAGTCAGCTGATGGTGCTAACCCTAATCCTTATTACTGACCCGCCACCATTGTTCCCGCCTACGCCCGACCAGTAGTATGGGCCGCTGCGCATGAGCTAGGGCTCATGGTTAGGGTTGCGTTGGCTGATGATGCTCAACCTGAACCAATTGCGATGACCCGGGACCCACCTTCCGCGCCCACGCCCGACAAGTAGTACAGTCCGCTGCGCGTGAGCTAGGGTTTAGGGTGGAGTTAGCTGATGCTCAAGCTGAACCGATTGCAACCACCCGAGACCTACCTTCCTTGCCCACGCCCGACCAGCACTACAGGCCGCTGTGCGTGCGTTAGGGTTCAAGGTTAGGGTTGGGGTTAGCTGATGATGCTCAACCTGAAGCCCTTGCAATGACCCGGGACCCACCTTCCTCGCCCACGCCTGACCAGTAATACAGTCCGCTGAGCGTGAGCCAAGGTTTAGGGTTGGACTCGGGTTAGCACCATCTTGTTGCTGAACGAGGTAGGGTTAGCTGATTGTGCTAACCCTAACCCTAGTTGCTGACCCGGTACCCACCTTCCTCGCCCACGCCCGACCAGTAGTACAGTCCGCTGCGCGTGAGCTCGAACCAGCGCCGCACCCACTTCCGCCCGAAGCGGCTCTTGGTGTTGGTCCCGCGCACGCGGTACATGTAGCCCGCGCGGATGCAGTCGGACGCCGTGTTGAGCGTGCCAAACTCGGGGACCATGTCGCGCCACGCGCGCACGCACTCCGCCTGTGGGGGGGTTGGGGGGGGGCCATGCGGGGGTGTGTTGAGGGGGCGGTGGGGTGCTGTGCAGGGGGGGGGAGGGGGGGGGCATGCGTCGTGTTGAGGGTCAAGGGGGGGGGGGGTGCAGTGAGGGGGGGCTTTGATGGTGACACGGCATCAAGACAGTCGCCAATCTGCGGGCATGCCAGACGCAGCACAGCGAGAGCGCGCGCGCTACGCATGCGCGCACCTCCGCGCTCTAGCAGCAGCAGCAGCAGCAGCAGCAGCAGCAGCAGCGGCAGCAGCGGCAGCAGCAGCAGCGCTGCGCTTTCACGGGGAAACGCGGACTCAAGACGGCTACCTACATGCGTGCCAGACGCAGCACAACGAGAGCGTGCGCGTGCTACACACATTTGCGCAGCACACTCGCGCAGCAGCAGCAGCGGCAGCGGCGGCGGCAGCGCCGCGCCGCGCGCGCACCTGCGAGAAGCACGCCGCGCTTCAACTACGACACAGCATCGAGACGACTACCTACAGGCTGCCGTCTAAGCCCTAAGTGTGCACAGAGAGCGTGGCGCACAGCAGCACCAGCAGCAGCAGCAGCAGCAGCAGCAGCAGCAGCGCCGCCGCGCCGCGCGCGCACCTGCGAGAAGCACGCCGCGACCGTGGGGTTCTCCGGGCACGCGGGCGTCCCCGGCATGACGATGTGCGAGAACTTGGGGCTGATGCGGTTCACGATGAGCCTCTCGAGGTCGAGGCGCATGACCTCCGCGCAGTTGTGGCTGAGCGCGTCGTTGAGGCGCGAGCCGTGGCGCTTCCACGGCTCGCCGGCCAGGTACCACGCGTCCGCTTCGGCCTGAGGCAGGGGGCGGGGGGGCGGGGGGGTGTCAGGTCATGGGCGAGGGTGGCGGCGGTGCCGGGCGGTGGGGTTCAAAATAGATTAGGTCACTGAGCCGTGGCGCCGGCGAGGTTACCACGCGTCCGCTTCGGCCTGCGGTGTGGGGGGGGGAGGGGGGGGAAGAGATTAATGGTTTTGAGTTGAGCGTTGGCTATTAATCAACAAGCAATTGTGGCTCAGCGCGTCGTTGAGGCGCGCGCCGTGGCGCTTCCAAGGCTCGCCGGCCAGGTACCACGCATCCGCTTCGGCCTGAGGCAGGGAGAGGGGGGGCGGGGGGGTGTCAGGTCATGGGCGAGGGTGGCGGCGGTGCCGGGCGAAGGTGTTCAAAAATAGATCAGGTCACTGAGCCGTGGCGCTTCCATGGCTCGCCGGCGAGGTACCACGCGTCCACTTCGGCCTGCGGTCGGTGAAGAATGGGGGGGGGGGGGGGGGGGAGGGTTAATGGTTTTAAGTTTTATTATGAACGAGCTTCGTAGTGTTCAGAAAGCGCCGTGGCGCTTCCACGGCTCGCCGGCAAGGTATCACGCGCCCGCTTCCATCTATGGGGGAGGGGGGGGGGGGGGGTTAACACCAATTGCGCTCTTGTGTGGCCCGCGGGGCACTTCCAGCAATGCTCAGCACCCGATGCACATGCGCGGTCGTTGGCGCGCACGCGTCTGCGCACTTGGTAATATGCTTGTAGCATTGTTCAGTAGTGCTAAGCATACATCAAGACCATGAGCCGTGGAATCGCACCTCAAAGGTCGGCTCATCGCGTCCTGGGCTGGTATCAGAAACGGACATCCACAGCAGCACGTATTTGCCAACCGCTGTTGCTCAGCCTCAAAAAAGGAGTACTTCAACAAGTCCTCGAAAGTACCTGTTACACTTCAAGAAGTGCTTGAGAAGGTGGCCGACTTATCAGCCGTAGGCCAGCACACCAGGGTATGAATGAGGTACGCATGGTAGGAAGGTGTATAGGCACGAACGCGCGCATACATACTGCGCTTGCGCCGCCGCCGCGCACAACCCCAGGGTATGCATGAGGTTATGCATGGTAGGTATGTATAAAAACCCAAGCGTGCATACATACCTTGGCCTTCTGTGCCGACTCCCACACAGGCACGCGAGCGTGCGCCGCTGCCGCACACACCTCCATGTGGTCCGTCAGGTGGTTGCCCAGCGCCAGCACCAGCTCCGACAGCATTTGCGCCTGCGGAAGTTGAAGAAGACGGAAGTTGAGAGACGCTCCACTGCATGTAATCGGAGACAGAGTAGCAATTTCACCACCCGTCTTCAAAGGCTGGCAACAGCGGTACACATACTTGAAGAATGTCTTTTGGGGACTTGTTTGCGAGACGGGTTTCATGTGTGTCTGCACGTTGCACGTAGCGGTGCTGTCGGACGCGGCGATTCTGTGCGCTGAGCAGGACGTTGTGTTGTGCAGTTCATACGTGAGTTGACAGATGCGTACTGCTTCATTGCACAGCATGATCAAAGTACGCAGGCGGTGCTGCGGGAGCAGATGGCAGTTAATGCCAATGGCATGCATTGACTGTTACGGCAGTTACACTTGCCAGTGGACCGACTACAATCCGTTCACTTCTGGCACCACATGACGAGCGTCGGTCGTTTGGTGCATCGGTCAACTTGACGTTTCCCACTGGCGGTGTACAGCAACAGGCTAGGGCAAAGGTGCAGGCACTACTAGAGTTGGGTAGGGTTAGAGTATAGGGTTCAGTCGGGCACTCATGTGTGAAGACGGTGCCAACGCACTAGGGAGAGACAAGAGGTGGCCACTCACGTGGTGTGTTGATGCACAGCCGAAGTACACTACTAGGGTTGCGCTCTCTCCTGCTAGGGCTAGGGTAGGTTAGGGTTTAGGGTTAGGGTTCGGTTGAGCTCTTACATGCTGCTGGTGCGCCATGTCCTCCTCCTTGAGCACACTGAATATTGCGCGCATGGCTTCCGCCTGTGCCGGGGGGGACACGCATGCAGGGGGAGGGGGAGGTGAGGACGCTGACTGGGGTGTACACCCGGCCGTTGATGAGTCATGTCAATGATGTCATGGCTCATCAGGTGAGCGGTCAGGGCAGCGCTCAACGGGCCAGTGGTCGACGCGCTCAGCACAGTCACACGTCACTGCCCCGCACGTGAGCGGTCGCTCAACAGGACACGGGCCTGTTTTCAGGTCAAAATCAGGCAACGCTCCGCGCGACGGAGGTCAGCGCTCTGCGCAGCACTGCTCCGCCCTCAAATTGGCAACAAAACTACAGCGTGCGGTGCGGCAGCGCTCACCCGCCCGTTGATGAGGTGCTTGGCCGCCTCCGGCGCCTTGCTCTTACTCGCCTGCAGAAAGTCCACGAGCGTCCTGCGCGCGGAGCGGATTGGACAGATTGCGGAGCGTCGTCAGAGTTGAACCTGGGCAGCGACCGCGCTCAACCGTCATGCCTTTGAGGCGCCAGGATGGCACCGGGATGCGCGCACTGCAGTTGATTGCTCCCATGGTCCATGCGCGCACCGCAGTTGATTGCTTCCAGGGTCTACGCACGTTTCCTGGCGCTGTTGGACGCTGAGAAGCTGTGCGCGGATGGCCCCTGGTGCAAACCTAACCCTAACCCTAACCCTAACCCTAACCCTAACCCTAACCGACGGCTGCTCTACCGCTCTCACATCCTGTAGGCGGCGCGGTTGCACATCACGCGCTAACCCAAACCGTAACCCTAAATCCTCCAACCAGCTTCAAAGCCTGCGCCAGTGAGCCCCTCTCCGGGATTGCTGTTGTCCAATGTGAAATTGGTAATTGGAGAGGTCATGAATGGTGACGACCAGCACATGTTGACTTCAAGTACTTCAAAAACATCAGCTTCAAGTACTTCAATGTCATGAAATTGACAAGAAATTAAATCCCCAATTTGCACATGCCTGAGAACCAATCACCAAAATTCAGTCAAAAATTTGTCCTGATGTGGTTTTAAAGTAGCTGCTGATGCGTACCTATAACTTATGTATGATCAGCAGACTTTTCCACATCAAGTGTAAGTGTACTTGTTTCAGATCAGCCAAATGTTCACATAGTGTACATACTGTAGAGACAAAAATGGGCATTGAATCATCTCATGCGCATCACTGAGCACAGGATGCACAAGTTCAACTCAGCAGCACGCACCTTCACTCAAGCCGTACTAGCCAAAACGAGAGCTGGAAAAACACTTATACTCAACAAACTCGTTCGACGACGCATGCACAGCACCAAAAAAAAAACGCCATCAACTTCAACTTGAAGCTCGCTTGAAGGGCCGTTGTGATGCCTCCGTTGTTTGACGTGCTGACATAGCGAGCGTTGCTCGTGACTGTCGACTCAGTGAGCTAACGCAGACGTCAATTGGCCTGAGCGCTGTCACAGGTCTGCCGACTCTTGACTCTGTGACCCATTGAGTCTGCGACTCTTGACTCTGTGGCTTGCTGCAAACTGCAACCCTGCTGAGCATTGGCGTTGGCGCACGTCTGCCATCTTGACTTGATAACTCTCGACTCTGTGACTCTTGACTCTGTGACTTCCCTGCTGAGCGTTGTCGCAGGTCCGCCAAATGCACCAACTGCAACAAGCAACTGAGGAGTGCATGCATTCAATGGCAACTTAACAATTAAAGCGTGCCTCCCCCCCACAGGCGTAGACATCAACTTCGATAGCAGGCAAGGTACAACCACAGCGAGTAGAGTGACAGCGCCCTCTGCAACTGACAACACTAATATCCAGCATATTCAAACTCACTTCTCGTGGTTCAGCAGTTTAGACTCCGCCTGCTTCCTGTTAATCTCGAGCTGCGTGCCGCATAGATTGCGCCTCACCGATGCGGCCTGCGGCAGCGAGAGCGCAATGGCGCGCACCATTTCAGGGTGATCAGTTCATGAATTCATGCTTCGGGCGGTCCGCTACGCCATTTTAACAAGTCAGCAAGAGCACTAGCGAACGAGGCGCGTGCAACCTGATTCGTTGGCGATACACGCCGCAAAGTAACCCACGGCCATCGTCTACTGGCAATGCGAACATGGCCAGAAGTATGCGAAGTCTGCTGTTAACTTCAAGTACTGACTACGGTCGGCAGCGTGCACTGCTCGACAGGTGCACCTTTGATACGAAAGCGTGTGCATCGAATAAGTGATCAAAGCGCACGGCCTCTTGGACCAGCACATCTCAGCGCCATGCTGACGCCACGCTCTGAAAATTATCCATATGCAAAGGTGACCTGCAAAACATCGAACTACACAAACATCTCGCGCACACGGGAGAAAGAAGACTGACAGCTGGTTAAAGCAATGTCTCTGGGACGTATAGCAGAAATTTGTTGCAGGACTCAGCCTGAGACAAAGTACGCTTGAAGGCCAGATCGACACAGATGCCGCCATATTGAAGTTGTATACCAGCGTATTAAACAGACCAGCGTGGTAAACAGATGCTGAACTGTAGGCGTAGACCACACCTGCTGCAAAATGCCCACGTCTCAGCAGGTGAGACGAGATTTGCACATTCAGTACGCGTTCGCTTGTGCACTGCTTCCCTCGCTCACCACCTGAGCTGAACCACTTGGGGCACCAGCGCGTACTTCAAGTTGCAAGCACCTGTCCACTTCAGTAGCTGATTGCCATTACTTCACGTTGAATCCATGAAAATGCTCTCAACATTCATATTGGCAACACTCAACGCGCTGCACTCACCTCCAGCACATTGACAATCTGCTGAATGAACTTGGACTGCGATGCCTTGACCTCCTGGAGCAGCGTGCCCACCCCGCGCAGAGCCTCCACTACCGGCGCGGACGTCGCTGGCAGGTGTTTCATGTCCGTCTGCGCGCTCGATCTGAGGCAGAGCACATCGAGCATGGTCGCTGGTGCGTCAATCATGCTGTAAAGTGCCATGGCGCGACATGTTCAAAGAGAGTGAAAGTGACATGGGTGAAGCAGATAAAGGCTCCATCAACGCCATCAGGAAAATTTCTGCTATGACCAATCTTCAACACGTTCCATCGTGCTCACGCCCTATTTACAACGACTTGCCAGCTTCAATTAATGTGGTTGACGTTGACGTGACGTGACGTGTACAGTAGCAAGCGAGATGGACGGGGCAGCGCGCGACTAGATGGCACGGCTCGATTGCAGCCAATGCGCATGGTAATCAGGATCAGCGTCCGCGACACCGACAGGTTGGCTCATGAGCGGGACGGGTAGTCGCAGCTTGCGAAGACGGCCTTGACTTGACGGGAGACATGAACGGCTTATTTCCTAAGTAAGAACAGAACAGAGCAGGCTGAGTAAACCGCAAGAGTGGTGGTACCAGCATGGCTGCTCGACCCGCACCACAATGAGTCGGAACGATGGCACAACGGGGCCACTCACATGCACACGGCACCGAACGAGGCGAGCGCTTCCTTCCACAGCACCGCCGCCGCCAGGAAACTCTCCACATTAGCAACCAAGCCTCTGAGGTCGGCGACCTTCTGGATCAACAGCGTTTGCTCGGCGGTCCTGTCAAACACAGGCGCGCCACCCGTGAAGCCCAGTGGGACTTCCACCGCCACTCCTGCGGCCGTACTCATATTGCTCATCGACATGCTGCCACGCCAATGTAGCGGCGCCTACACGCCACGAAACAAGGTGGCGCTACAGTCGCTGGTCTGCTGACGCAAAGGGGACAGCGCGCGCAGCACACACACCCGGTCAAAGCAGCTTATTCCCTCCTTTGCTTGCCATCAGCCTCAAGCTATTCGCCAAAATATTTTACCACAGATTCCATATTCCCGGGAACGCTCCTGGGAACGCTCTGTGTGCTGCGCGCCGAGACGAGCTGCTGCAGCCAAGTCGGGGTTGAGCGCACAATAAAACACGAGCTCTGGACCTGCATGTGTAGCCTTGATGGTAGCGCTTTGCCTGGCGCAAGCTGGTAGGCGTATAAACTCACGGTCAGGTCACGTGACCCTAGAGCTCACTGCGCCACGGTCCTTTTGACGCGAGAGTAGCCAGGTGTCTGTTTTGACAAGCGCAGAAGAGGCGTCCGCGTTTATTGGGGGGGCGTAGCAGTTTTCCTCAGGTACTATCACGAGCAGCGGCGCGGGATGGCGGGAGGCAAGCGCCTAGATGACGCTTCTAGCGTGCCTATCCTGGAGACACCCACGAGCTTGGGTCCAACAAGCACGGAGACATCACCAGCAACCACTGCGAGCGTGGTTTCAACACGGACAGCGCCTCGCGGTGGCGACGTCGGCGAGGTGCTGCGCTGGATTAGAGGACTGCGGTTCAAGTTCAGAGATGAGAAAGCGAAGGAGTACGCCAAGGTAGAACCTGCCGACTGCGCGCGTATCACGCATCGTCCGTTTGTTCATTCTTGGTGCTGTTCATTTATTGGAAATGAGTCTCGTTTCGCCGACACCGCATGGCACAAGCAGCGAGTGCATGCTTGCCTCTCTTGTGATATCAAGCTGGAACCTGCCGTGTGTGTTTGCACGCACGCATGCAGCTGCTCTGCGCACGGGGGTACACATCAGTGCGAGCGCTGGAGGCGGCTGGCTCCAGGGAGAGGGAGAAATTTTTCGCTGACACCAGGAGGCAGATCTTGCAGTTTCACAAGGAGGTGCTGCAGCGGGCGTGGGAGGTGAGGCATGTTGTCGAAACCATCATATGTACCAGTGTAGTGCTGTTCTGACATAACACGTTGACGGTTCATGTTTCGAGTAGCCGGCGGCGACTGTAGACGGCGTCAGCGGCACAGCGCCGGCTCATCTAAGTGCTTGTATCTCACAGCAGGTAAACTCGCTGATCCTCCAAGAGTGACAGAATTGCAACCAGGCTCCTTGAAGAAAGGCCCCCGTTCCGGGAACCTCACTCGCCCGTTACGAACCCGGCTGAACTAAAGCTCCGTGCCGGTGCGATGCCGGTCCAAAATCCGTCTCCCGACGACGATTCGCCACAGTGGCACCAATACGTAACGTATCTGGACGTGGATCTTCGCGCATGCCATGCCCGATCGACAAGAGGCTGCAGGTAGGAACCCACAGGTTCAACTTGGGGGCCGCAGCAAACGAGCAAGAGGCCCCACATTATTACATCCGGTCTCTAGTTTTCCAGGAACCCAAATGTGTGCTGTACTATGCAGATCTACCAGCAGTGGTCAGGCCAAAGCCTTTGTGACAGAGCTGCATCTGGCACCCTCGTCGCTGGCGGATTTCCAAGGTCACGCTGCCAGCTCAGCTGCCCACACGGAGGAGGAGCAGGCCCACATGTGATTACATTTGCTTTGCTCCTCACAGGTACAAGAGAGAGGAACAATTGATAATACAGTTGGTGCAGGGCTCAGGCCTATGCGCCACCCGCTCCACCCCACAACAAAACTGTACATAGTGTCGGGTCTGCTGGCACAACACACTCGAGTGCAGTATCAGTGTCTCTCTGCTGGCACCGGCGGCGCGCGCATTCGGCGCCCAGTACGCTGCACGGCCCATGCAGTGACGCTCCACAGTTACATCTGCCTCAGCTTCATCTGACGTGCCGCGCATGCTTGATTCACCCCGCATCCGCATGTCCTCCCCCCCCCTCCCCCCCCGAAGCTGAGCACTGCACCCCCCCAACACACATAGCCGATGCTCACCAGAACTGCCACGCCATACCCTGGCACTGCGCACCGCGCCACAGCCCCTCTCACGCTGACCCCCCTACCCCCTACCCCCCTATTCCCCCCCCCCCCCTATTCCCCCCCCCCTTCCAACACCCGCAGAAGCTATGCAGCCCCGACGACCAGTCGCAGTTCGGCATCCCCGAGGACTTCCACGAGGTGACACCCCTCACGACCGCGGGTACCAGCGAGCTCTTCTCCGCGGTGCTCTCGCACAAGGGCATGAAGCGCAAGGTACGCTCAAGCGTACACTTCATTTGCTCCTCTGACGAGTGCACTTGACCACATCAAGCAGCGCTCATGCGTGAGAGGCGGCGGCAGCGGCGGCGCGGCGTGGGGCGATTTCCGGGTGGTCAGCGCGCGCCTGCGCTGCGATGGTGTTGCTCAGCAGCAGCATCAGCTGCTCAGCAGCGGCATCGACATCAGCTGCTCAGCAGCGGTATCAGGTGCTCAGCGGCGGCAGCAGCTGCTCAGCAGCGGGTAGCTGCAGCTGCTCGGCAGCAGCCGTTGCCGTGCGGCCACGAGCGGCCGCGCAAATGATCTTCTAGTGCTTTCGTGTCAAGAGAGGGGTGGAGTGCTTGGTTCTCGTCTGATGCGCTCAGAAAATCTACTGCTATGAGTGCAGCAGTGTAGTTGCGCCGTGTCTGCTGCTGCACGGCTCGGCATGGTGCGTCAGCTGCCCCAGCGGCGCTGGTGCCTGCACTGCCCGGAGGCCATTGCCGCATGCAGCATGACTGGCGTGCGCGACAGTCTGTCTCTGCACAGGCGTCTCTGTGGGAGACTGGTGTGGGATCAAAGCAAAGAAGCAGGCATTCGTCAGCTGGGATGGGGCCTCAACGTGGGTGGCCTCGCAACTGCCGCCGCTGCTGCCATTGCTGCTGCCATCGCTGCCGCCGCAGCTACCACCGCAGCTACCACCACTGCTTCTGCTACCAACGCTGCTGCCACAACTGCTGCCAGCGCCGCTACACTGCCATCCCTGCTCGCAGCTCACCGCGTGCGCGCTGTTGTGCTGCTCACCTTTGCAGGTGATGCTCAAGCGGCGGCGCGGCGACTGCGAGGACCGGCAGCGGCGCCACGAGCACGAGTGCGCGGTGCTGCGCCTGCTGGCCAAGCGCCAGCATGTCGTCGACCTCATTCAGGGCTTCACGCACGAGACGAGCTTGTGAGTGGCAGCGCTCATGCGCGCAGTGTCTCATTTATGATACTTCAAACTTGACATGTTATACTTCAACTCGAAGTGTATTGCCGCTAGCAAAGCGCCAGCAGGTCGTCAACCTCATTCAGGGCTTCACGCACGAGACGAGCTTGTGAGTGGCAGCGCTTATGCGTGCAGCAGCTCATTTTTGTGAGACTTCAAGTTGAAGTGTATGATGACACTTCGAGTGGAAGTGTATGATGATACTTCAAGTTGAAGTGTGAAGGGTTGGCTCATGTTCTGTGGATCTCTCAGTCTGATATCTGGTACATGCTTATTCATATGGCAATAGCATCCACCGTGTTGCTCACAGTGCTGTCTGGTGAGAGATTTGATTTTCTTGCAACAAGTGAGGCATTGCTCATCTGGGCTCGTTCGCGCCCCAAGCAAGCCTTGTCACGCCGGAGCCGAGAATCATGGACCAGTAGCACACGCGCACCCCCTGTATCCTGCTTATCCCCCCCCCTCCCCCCCCCCTGCCCGCCCCCATCCTCAGCGGGAGATACAGCTACATCCTCATGCCGCGGTGTGGGCCCAACCTGTGCGAGCTCGTACGCTCGGCGCACGTCAAGAAGCGCGGCCTGGAGCTCAACGACGCGCTCAAGGACCTCGCAAAGCAGGTGCGCACGCCGCCGCCGCCGCTGCTGCCGCCGCTGCCGCCGCCGCTGCTGCCGCCACCGCCGTCGCCGCCGCTGCCGCCGCCGCTGCCGCCGCCGCTGCCGCCGCTGGCGATGGCGCTTGCACGTGTCGACGCGTTTCTCACGAGTACAGACCGGGTCGTGCTAGTGGCAGCGGGTGCGGTGTTGATGGTGACACGCTGTGCACTGCTGGCTGCCACTGCCGCCGCCGCCAATGGCATGTGCGTGTAGACGCGTTCTCACGAGGCAGCACGATGCCGTGCTATTGGCGGCGGGTGCGGTGATGATGGTGCCACGTTGCGCACTGCTGGTTGCTGCCGCCGCTGAGAGCGCTTGCATGTGTCAACGCGTCTCTCACGACGAACGACGATGCCGTGGTTGCCCCGGCGGGTGCGGTGTTGATGGTGCTGCTGGCGACGGCCACGGCGGCGCGGCGCTCAATGACACACAGAGCACTGCTGGAGCGCCGAAGCCAGGGCGCCCTTCACCCGAACAAGCCGCATGTGACGCGGTTACGCGCAGCCACGCAGGAGCGGGGACAGTGGCATCGACCTAATGACCCGCTGTGCTCCACCTGCGCCGCCTGGGGCCGTGTCAGAGAGGTCGAGTTCTGGAGCCCGGGGGACGAGTGTCGCTGAGCCTGTTTGCCAGAAAACGAGGCTGCGCTGAGCGTCGCCTCGCGCGCAGCAGCGCCGCGTAGCACGCGCCATCTTGCGCAGCAGCCGCCACCTTCGCTGCGCGCGCTCAAGTGCTGAGCGCTGCTGTGTGATGCACCACGTCCGGCCGCCGCTCCTCGGCAGCAGACCTCGAATGCGCCGCCCGCTGCCGGTGTCTGTGCTGGTCGTCGCAACCCCTTTGAGTCACTCACTCACTCACTCACTCACCAAATCACTCACTTGCACATGAACAGCGCGTGCGGCGTCGCCGACGCCGTCAGGAGCCTCCACGCGCCCGTGGTATATGGGTCACTCGTTTACTCACTGACTGACTCACTCACTCACGCGATCGCGCGCGCAGGTCACCGATGTCGTCAAGAGCCTCCACGCGTCGGGCGTCATCTGGGGCAACGTGCAGCCCGCCAACTTTGTGCGCCACGCTGACAACCCGCGCAGGTGCGTGCGCGACCCTAGTTAGGCACCTAGGTTAGGAAAATCTCGACCCTAAATTCAACTTTGTGCGCCACGCCACGCCGACCCGCTCGAATGCATGCGCAACCCTAGTTGCGCACCTAGGAGTTAATAATGTCAACCCTAATTTCAACTTTGTGCGCCACGCCGACAACCCCCGCAGGTGCACGCACAACCCCAGGTAGGCACTTAGGATCAAGATGGCTTGACAGCAATTCAAACTCTGACTTGAACTCCTGAGCGGTATGACCCTGCCCTACCCCTACTTGCCTTGGCGCTAGGGTCATGATTGCTAGTGCTGAGCCTTGATGCGAGTCAGGGCTACCATTGGGGGCTAGGTCGATGACAATGTGCATCATCGTCATGCAGGGACCGAGCCAGCACGCTATCTAACCAAGTCGCACACCTTCACCTCTGCCCCATGCCTTGTCCGTAACACTAGGGGTTAGGTTGCGATCAGTCATTGTCGCAAATTGGTTCTGGTTGGCGCGTGTCACTTTCACGTTCATCTGTCCTGCACACGCAAGCAACCCACAAATGTGCTAGTTCATGTCAATCCTCCCTTGGGGTGCAAAATGTCCAGATAACCAGTGCACTTGAATGGCCAATTCGCGCCCCTCACCCCCCCCCCCCCCCCCGCCACCGGCGCCACAGGCTGCAGGCGATTGACTTTGACACCAGCACCAACATGCGCGAGGTGCGCCCGGGCCACCGGACGCTGGACAAGATGTGGTACAACGCCAGGTACTTGTGACAAGAACTTTGTACTTGAAGTACGACAGTCTTCCCTCATCCTCTCAAACAATGCCGGGGAGCGCATTACAACACATCGCTCGCTCACCGTGCGCCTGATGAAACGCCACTGTGTGCGCCGCTGATTCCCATGCAGCGTTCTCCTCACCAGCAGCGTGCATGCAGCGCATCTGGTGCACTTCCCCGCCTTCTAACACCCCCCCCCCTCCCCCCCCCTTCCCTCCCTCTTGAAACAACAAAATGCCGTCGCCGCAGCTTCATCAGCCCCCAGCGCGCGCGCTGGACGCTGGAGATGTCCCGCACATGCCCCGCGACCAAGTATGAGGACGTCTGGGCACTGGGCATGGTCCTGTACTACATCATGTGCAACGAGGAGTACCCCATCTCCGTCGAGGCAGCGCTCGCCGGCGGCGGCCTCGCCTCCACGCGCAGCGTCGCCGCCGGTCCCGCCGCCGCCGCGGCGGATGATGACGTGCAGGTGCGTCTGCTTCGCGCCTGCGTTGAGCGTACTTGCAGCAGCCAGATTAAAATTTGGGTTGGGGGTAGGGTGAGGGGCAGGCCTTCGCGCAGAGCGCTGTTGCCGGTCCCTCCTAAAGGTCGGCGCTCCAATCACTTTCGCGCACGATTCCAACGGCGAGATGCGCGCGCAAACCTCATGCTCAACGCCCCTTCTTTTTCCTCGTGGTGAGCGCTGCTGCAGTCGTTCCAGGCGGAGTACATTACGACTTGCATCAATCAACTTTTGTATACTTCGAAGTCGCGTGTTCTGATGTCCGATCAGCTTCACACCTGTCTCCAAACGACGAGACGCGTGCGCGTGTGCCGCGCTCACCTGTTGGTGGAAGGCATCCCTTGTCACCTAGAGCTCCACAATCTTCTGATTCGTTTTCAAAAAATAACTTTTTCTTCTTGTGCTGAGCGCTGCTGCAGGCGTTCCAGGCGGAGTACATGACGCTGGCGACGCGCGACGGCCTCATGAGCCCCGAGGCGATCCGGCTCGAGGAATCCGTGCGCGACTACGAGACGGTTCACGCGCTCGCCATGCTGCCGGTGAGTGCATTTCCAGGGTTAGGGTTGGCGGCTAACCTACCAGTTTAGGGTTAGGGTATCGGTTAGGATTAGGGGTAGGGTTTGGGGTAGGGTTAGCCCGGAGGCGATCCGGCTCGAGGAGTCGGTGCGCGACTACGAGACGGTTCACGCGCTGGCCATGCTGCCGGTGAGTGTGTTTCTTAGTGTTAGAAAAAGGGTTAGGCTTAGAGCTAAGTTTAGGGTAGGGGTAGGGTAGAGGCAGGGTTAGGGTTAGGGTAGGGGTAGGGTTAGGGTTAGGGTTGGCCCGGAGGCGATCCGGGTCGAGGAGTCGGTGCGCGATTACGAGACGGTTCACGCGCTGGCCATACTGCCGGTGAGTCTGCTTTTCAGGATGAGGGTAAGGATTGAGGTTACAGTTAGGGCGTAGCACGGACGCGATCCGCATTCGAGGACTCGGTGCACGACTGAGAGACACGGTTCACAAGCTGGCCGTGCTGCCGGTGCGGTGCATCCTATCATATGTGTCAAGTGAATACAATCTGGCTATCAGAGCACATTTTATCGATGCTTGAACTATATAAAATTGAAGTGCACGACAAAAGAGAGGCCTACGACCTGACCATGCTGCAGGTGAGAAGCGGGTCGCGTACACTCATGTACATATACAGCAGCGGCCTGCCCACATTAGACTTTCCACTTCAAAAGTGCTTCAGACTCATGTACTTGAAGTACACGTGTGCTGTCATGTGTGTACCCCTGACCGTTTACATTCGCCTAGATTACTGCTGCCGCTGCCGCCCCTCTCAATGTCTCCGGGCTTTGCGCCACACTGCCGCAGCCCAGCTTCAAGCCCGTCCTGCACACATCCGACCGCATCATCGACACGACGCCATCGCGGCTTACAATAGGTCTAACCCTCAATGTTTACGTTTGTCCACAGCGCCGCCCCTTTCACCCCGTCTCTGCGTATTGCGCTGCACTGCGCCGCTGCAGCCGTCCTTCAAGCTCGTGCTGCACATGTCGGACCGCGTCATCGACGACGCCATCGCGTCATGCGATCAGGACTACCCCTCTTTGCTCACATTCGCCTAGCGCGCTGTTGCCGCCGCCGCCCCCCCTCTCACCCCTGTTCCGCGCTCTATGCCCCCCCCCCCCCCCCCCCCCGCCCCCGCAGCCGTCCTTCAAGCCCGTCCTGCACACTTCGGACCGCATCATCGACGACGCCATCGCGGCGTGCCTGCAAGCGCGCCCAGGCGACAGGCCGCACGCCAGCGACCTGCGCCGCTTCCTCGACGGCGCGCGCCAGCCGCTGGAACCCAAGAGGTGCGTTTGCTGAAACTTTGTTTCGCTGCGCCGACATCGCACAGCAGCTAACCCTAACCGTAACCCTAACCCTAACCCTACTCCTACTCCTGATCGTAGCCCTAGTTCTAAGCGACCTGCGCCGCTTCCTCGACGGCACGTGCAAGCAGCTGGAGCCTAAGAGGCAGGTGTCGCTGCGCTAATGTCGCACATCGGCGATTCTTGAGTGTTCCCGTGCCATCTGCTGCACCTAGGCTGGTCTGAGGTCTTGTCGTCATTTGTCTGTGTTCTTGTCCTCATTGGGCGCGAGCGCGCACGGCGTAGTGGCGCCCTCTGCGTGCGACAACAACAGTGCTCAGCAGGAGAGCGCGCGCAGCCCGCTGCCAATGGTAGGCAGGTATCTCGCGCTATCCCCCCTTCCCCCGTCGCCCCCCCCCAGTGGTAGTATGCGCCTACATACCCCCCTCGCCAAACCCCATCAGTGAACCGCCGAGCCCTGCTGAGCTCCAACCCCACCTCCACGCCAACGCCACCTACACGCGCGCGCAACTCGCTCGCTGCATCACAGAGTGAGGCGCATCACCGAGGTGCTAGACAGGGAGACCGGCGCCGCGCTCGCCGCCGCTGCCATGGCCGCCAACGCCGCGGAAGACGCCGCCGGCGCCGCCGCCGCCGCCGGCGCCAGCCCCCCCGGCAGCAGCGGCCGCCGCCGCGGCAGCGCGCTGTCGCCGCAGCAGCAGCTGGCCGCCGACGCGTGCACGCTGGACACGCCGAGCGCGGCCGCGGAGGCGGTGGCGCGCATCGGCTACGACGTGCAGCGCGTGACCACAGTGCTTGACATCATGGCGCGCGGCGAGGACGAGTGCCCGCGGAAGATGGTGCTGGTGCCGCAGGCGCGCGCGTGAGTGCACAACCGTAACTGCCGTTTTGTGTAACTGCCGTCGTAGCAACCTGGCGTCCTCTGCAACTCACTGGCAAACTGTGACAGCAGAACGTGACAGCCCCTTCAGATGCGCGTCGGCGTCCTGCGAAACTCTGAATGCGCCATGCTCAAATCGAGTGGAAGACGGTGCTGGTGCCGCAGGCGCGCGCGTGAGTGCCCCTCGCCCCCGTACAACGACTGTTACTGTAACTGGAACGGCCACTGTTTGTAACTGCTGTGAGTGCTCGTAACCGCCATCTCAGTCCATCTGTGACAGACCGTGACAGCCCCGTTAGATGTGCATTGGCGTCCTGCGAAACTGTGAATGCGCCGTGCTCAAATCGAGCGGAAGATGGTGCTGGTGCCACAGGCGCGCGCTTGAGTGCCCGCAAGACAGAAAACTGTAACTGCCGTTTCTGCAATTGCCGTCTTTGCAACCTGGACGTCCGTGTTGTAAGTAGTTGCCATGAGCAGCCTGGTTTGCGTGTCGCGAGCTGCACACCTGGGCTGCGTTTGCTGTGGATTCACCAACTTCAACCCACACCTCGACATGCGCGTCACCGCTCCGCAGGCTCAAGCACGCGGCGCCGTCGAGCTGGTTCCGCCCCACGGAGGCGGTGCAGCTGCTGTTCCTGTGCGAGGACTGCAACACTGCACCGAGAACAGCATACTTCTATTTCAATTTTTCAGGCTACTTGACTGCTCGCCACGACGCGATGGATATACTTCGCAACTTCAATCAAACTTCAACATGCGCGTCGCCGCTCCGCAGGCTCAAGCACGCGGCGCCGTCGAGCTGGTTCCGCCCCACGGAGGCGGTGCAGCTGCTGTTCCTGTGCGAGGACTGCAACACTGCAACGAGAACAGCATACTTCTATCTCAATTTTCAGGCTACTTGACTGCTCGCCACGACGCGATGGATATACTTCGCAACTTCAATCAAACTTCAACATGCGTGTCGCCGCTCCGCAGGCTCAAGCACGCGGCGCCGTCGAGCTGGTTCCGCCCCACGGAGGCGGCGCAGCTGCTGTTCCTGTGCGAGGACTGCAACACTGCAACGAGAACAGCATACTTCTATCTCAATTTTCAGGCTACTTGACTGCTCGCCACGACGCGATGGATATACTTCGCAACTTCAATCAAACTTCAACATGCGTGTTGCCGCTCCGCAGGCTCAAGCACGCGGCGCCGTCGAGCTGGTTCCGCCCCACGGAGGCGGTGCAGCTGCTGTTCCTGTGCGAGGACTGCAACGAGGTCGTGCCGTGCGGGCCCGCGGGGCGCGGCTTTGCCGTCAAGCGCCCCGCCGAGTTCACCTCGTACCCCGCGCTGCTCGAGGTGCGTACATGCCTACTGTAGACAAATTATTTGCCCGCTAAACACATAGCCTTACCTACCCTGCCCCTTGACCATCGGGCGTGCTTGTGGTTGTGCGGATGTGCTGGTGTCCATCATCCAAAGTTATTGATATGTGCCTACATGGCATCTTTCTGCTTTGCGGCTTTGCCGTCAAGCGCCCCGCCTAGTTCACCTCGTACCCCGCGCTGCTTGAGGTGAGACTTCCGCCCATCTATATGTGCATCCACTCAGACACCCATCTACACGCCTACCCCTCACCCTGGCCCTACCCCCTACCAATCGAGAGGCGCCGGTACCCAAGTTAGCACATTCGCACCTGCGTGTCTCGTGGCTTTTTGCCGTCAAGCCCCCCGCCGAGTTCCCCTCGTACCCCGCGCTGCTCGAGGTGAGAGACCCTTCTGCTCATCTACCTGTAAGGCACGCATCTGGGTGCAGCGCCCCTGACCCCAGCCTCAACCCTACCGCTAGATGTGTCTGTGTGTGTAGACGTACGTGCCTGCGGCTTTGCTGTCAAGCGCCCCGCCGTTACCACGCACCTCGTACACCGCACAACTTGAGGTGAGGTGCTCGTGCCAACCTACATGCGCATCTGCGTAGACGTCAATTCGTGCACTCACCAAGTTGGACGCCACATGTGCCTGTACCGTCACTTGCAGCAATGTAGTCATACCTACCTATCTAGCCTCGGGGAGGCGCGTCATGCGGCCCGCCAATCTCAGAGGTAAGACGCTCTCCCATCTGCGCTGGTACTTGCCTAAACTCCCATCTACATGCCTGCCCCTGATTGCAACCCTAACCTTTACGCTGCGTTCTCGTCATCGCCGCGAGTCTGCGCTCAGAACTTGGGTACCCTAACCCTAGCCCCAACCTGACATTAACCTACCCCTAACCTCAACCCGCTAACCCCCTCTCCCCCCTCCCCGTCACGCCCCGCCGCAGCTGAGCCTTCGCTGCGCGTGCGTCGCGGGCGCGCCCGTGCTGCAGCAGGACCTCCCGCCCGACGCCTTCAACCTGCCGCTCGTCGTCCCGCACTTCAAGGCGCCCGTGGACGGCCGCGACCTGCGCCGCGCCTACGACTTCCTGCTCGGCGGCGACGCGCGCGACAGGCTGCGCGAGGTGCGGCGCGAGGTGCTGCGCGCGGACGCGCTCGGGCTCTTTGAGCTCGGCGCCGCCGCCGCCGACGCCGCCGCCGCGCCGCGCGAGGGCTCCAACCACATCTACGAATCGTGAGTGGTGCCGGTGGTCGGTCGAGCAAGTGCGCGTTTCTTCACCTCTATGCCGCTTGTTGTAGTATGCTACCATTGCCGCCATTGCATGGTGCGCTGCCGCCGCCGCCGCGCTGCGCGAGGGCTCCGACCACATCTACGAATCGTGGGTGGTGGTGGTCGCTCGGTCGCGCGGGCGTTTCGCTTGCCTCCGTGCCTCTTGTCGTAGTATGCAATTATTGCCGCAATTGCGAGGTGCTGCGAGCGAACGCGTTCGGGCTCTTTGAGCTCGGCGCTGCTGCCGCCGCCGCCGACGACGCCGCCGCCGCGCCGCGCGAGGGGCTCCAATCACATCTACGAATCGTGAGTGCCGGCCGGTCGGTCGAGCGCGCTTTTTGCCTCTGTGCCTTGTTGTCTGTTGTGGCGCGGGGAGCTGCGCGCGGGCGTGCTGGGCCGGTGTGTTCAGCTCGTCGTAAAAATTCCCCCCCCCCCCCCCCCCCCCAAACTTCACCACCCCTCCAACTTCAACACTGCTCACCCCTTCAACCCCCTCCCTCCCCCCTTCCCCCTCCCCCCCCCCGCAGCTACCACGACATGCTGGACTACCTGGACGAAACCCACCCCGGCTGGAAGCAGCACATGGGCGAACTCAAGCGCGCCCCCGGCCACGACGGCGGCGTGCGCTGGTGCTGCGCCAGCTGCCACCCGCGCCACTGCCGCAAGCCGCTGGCGGCGCCCGGGCTGCCCGCGGCCGTGCCTGCGGGGGGCAAAGAGTGAGTCGACGCACTAGAAACAGTGTGCCATCTGCCCTCGCCAATAGTAGTGCTCCCCTTAAGTCCCACGAAGACTTTGTGCACGCGCGCGCCGCCGACTGCCGAGACCATTGAATCCCGCACAGCGGCGCGAGCCGGAGGCGCGGCTGCTGCCGCTGCCGTGCGGCGTTCTGTCCGGTGCAGCTGCTGCTGCTGGGCGCGCGGCATGGCGACGATGCGCGCCGCTTGCAGCGGTTGTGGGCCGCGTCAGCGAGTGATCGGCGCCTGCGCATGCTGCGCGTCCTGTGACCCCCCCCCCCCTCTCTCTGTGGTGACCCTGGCTGTACCGCTGAGCTGAAACGTTTGAGCACAGCCGACAGGGCGGCCTGATGGGGGGGGTGCCAGTGCTCATGAGCTTGTGCCCCCCCCCCCCTTCTGGCGTGCCATCGCTAAAAAGCTTGTGCACACTTCGAAGGGCGGCCACCCCTCTCCTGAGGCGCCAGGTCTCCACATCTCCCCCTGACCGCACGCCGTCGTCATCGCTCTGTGCCCGCTGCAGCGAGAGCGAGGCACTGGACGACAGCACCAGTGGCGCGGCGGCGCGCGCGGCCGCGGAGGACGAGCCGTTCCGCGCGGCGCGCGACGCGGCGGCGGCCGCGGCGGCGGAGAGGGCGGCCAAGCAGGGCTTCCTGCAGCGGCAGGTGCGTACCTGAAGTGCCATACTTGAGGTGCATGGCATGCATCACCGCTCCGAGCGCCCTCTGCTGCACATGCGTACCCTGATGAATGCACTCAAAAACGCGCTCCACACGGACGCGTACTGCAGCGTCTGGGCCCCTCCACGCCCCCCAATGTGTGCCTGTGCGGCCTCGCGTGTGCCAAACATCATGCTTTCCACCGCCGAGCGCCTGATGCCACTCGCATCTCGCAAGCGCGCCGCCACGTGCGCTGAACGCGCTGGACTCGCACGCCCCCTCACGCCGCGCGCGCCCTCTCCGCCGCCACTGCCGCCGCCGCCGCCGCCGCCGCAGGTGCGCAAGATGTGCGAGATCATGCTGCGCAAGGCGGCGCCGTACGTCGTCGCCAGCAAGAAGGCGGCGCAGGCTGCGCAGCAGCTCGGCGGCGGCGGCGGCGGCGGCGTCAAGCGACTCACGGCGGACGAGCACGCGAGCGCCGTCGCGCCCAACAAGTAGCCGCGCCGCCGCCGCAGCAGCAGCGGCGGCAGCGGCGCGCCGCGGCGTGCCGCCACCATCCACGGCAGCGATCGTTCATAGCAGCGATCCCACACCCCCGCTCATAGGCAAGGGGGGAGGGGGGGGGGGGCGTGCACGCGCGCGTGCACGCCCCCCCCCCCCCCCCCTCCGAGCGGGCAACCGAATGACTGATTCGACGGTCAGGGTGCCGCAGAGGTTCTCACTTGTGAGCTGCGAGCCCTGCCGTTCACGGCCCAGCCGCCGCCACCCCTGGTGCTGGGGTGTATTCTACCCCCAGCTCAAGGGCTTCGCTTCTAGAGTCAGGGGCCTGTAACCCCCCTGCTCGGCGAGTTTTTTCCGGCTGTGCCCCGGCAGTCCCCGCCCCCTGCGCGCTTGCGCCAGAGATTGTTTCTTCGCCCGCCCTACTTCACCGCCGCCTGCGCTCGGGCTCAATGCAGCCGCGCCGGGCAGCGTGCCAACGCGCTGTGAATTTTAGCCCCTCGCAGGAGGGGCGGGGGGGCGGCCTTGCGCCCCCCCCCCCCCCCCTCGTGCAGGGGTGAGACCCCCGCTGAGCCTGAGAGAGCAGCAGGCGCCCCTGATATCGTTTCAATCAATCCGGGGACTAAATGACGCGCTCGCAGCGGCGGCGACGCGGCGCCGAAACGCGCGCGCGTGCGCGCGTGCGGAAAGCGCTCTCAGACCCCACCCCCCCCCCCCCGCGCCCCCACCACCACGGCATGGTTCTGGTAGAGGTCGCCAGCACGTTGTTGTGCGCCAGGCTGCAGCCCCAAGGCCAAGCAGGACAGGGAGGAGGGGGGGGGGGGAGGGGGTCGAGCGCCCCGCCGCCATGGCTTTTCATGGCGCGCCGGCGGCGCTGATCTTAACGTGCGTGTACCCAAAAGCGACAACACCCCCGCTCAGCCCCCCCCCCCCGGCCTCCTTACCAAAGCACCTCTGTGGATCGATCGCCAGGGCTCTGCCCCTCTCTACGGCTGACGTGCCGCAGGCCGGGCACACACCCCCGCGTCTGCCCCCCCCCCGCAGTCGGCGGCGGCGGCGGCGCAAGCCCATTCCGCGGTTGCGCCGCTGCCGCTGCATACCAGCCCGCCTGGGCGCATGCGTGCGCTCGTGCGCACGGTTGAGAGAAGAAAAGAGGAAAGAGAGAGAGTGCGTGTGCGTTGTCTTGTGTTCGCCCCCCCCTCCCACCGACGGTTGCAACATCAAACACCATGGGCTCGTAGGGTCAAGCGCTGCGCGGCGCGGCGTGTATGCCCGCTGCGCAGCTGTACAATACCGCCAGTGTGTAGGCGCCGCCAGGTCAGGCTTTTCATGCATATGGTTTTGTGTGCGAGAATGGGAGGGGGGCTCTGGGAGGGGGGGGGGGGGGGGGGGGGAGATATTCCTGCCTGCCGCCCCCCCCCTCCCGCCCTCCCCCGCGCTTTGCTACGATGCGCTAATGGCATAGCGTCCCGCCCGCTTCAGGTGTGCGTGTGTGTACTGGTTTGTGTTTTAGACTTGAGCACTTCTGCTCGTATCGTAGCCCTTGCATTGATTCGTCCCATCCTACTGTGATGCATCAACGCATTCCTTTCTCTGCTATGCCAGGCTTGCTGAACTGGCCCAGCTCGCACGCGCACCATAACTTTGAACCGCAGTGTGTGGCCGAATTTCTTGCTGACGGGCATGAAAGAACCCAGATGATGGACATCAAACCTGCCACCGGATTCCGACTGTACCTTGTCACAATGTGTTTGCGTGTTCACTGCCTTGTGCGCTGAGGGCAGTGCCTAGGTGCGTGGTTTGAAGTTTTGCTGCCAAGTATGTAAAATAGCCAAACATAGCTCGAAGTGTGTGCTATACTTCTTGAAGCATATTTATTTATATATCTTTCTTATATAACAAAGGCCCCCATGGGGGCTTTGGGTCCAGTGTCGTCATTATGCAGCAACATGGTCTGCATTGCGCCCTTTGCGCTTTACTACGGATGCTGACACACAGCCCAGCATTCGCGCTCCGCCAGCTCATAGGTGGTGTTTGGATCAAATCCTTGCTGTTCACATTTGCCACAGCAAACCAAGACCTACATTTTGGCGCGGTCAATGACAAGTCATTTGACCTGTTGCAGAAAAAAATGATGCATTACCCATTTTATTTAGATACAAGCAGGTCACCACGTCTACACGACGCGCAAACAAATCACCTACAGTAATACTCGAAAGTATACTTGACTGTGGTCAGGCATCGCAGAGCAGAGCAAGGCCGACTCTTGTTGGTGGTAGGGGGCTACAAAAGCCAGTGCTTGTTGCGCTTGGGAGCCTGTAACTGGGAGCAGTGCACCCGACGCTCCCCCCAGCAGCCCAAGCCAACTCCTGTCCTCCATGTACGTATGGACTTGTATTTATAAAGGCCCAAAGGAGGCCGGGTTGCCTATGTAATCGAAAAGCTTGCGTCAACGCAGCAGCCTAGTCTGCGTTGTGTCCTAGGAGCTTGGATACTGGCGCTGCAACACAGCCCAGCATTCGCGCTCAGCGTGTGTACGCCATGACGCGCTCCGCCAACTCCCACGCCAGCGACATGCTCAGCTCAATAAGGATCCATTTACTGGTCCAACGCAAACCTCGGCAGAAATCCGCAATCCTCTTTGTTATGCGTCGTCGCAGCTTTCGTGCTTGTGAACAAAGCGCAGCGGCACTACCCCCTTGACTTGGCGTTATCAAGAATGAGTTGCGCTGAGCGTTGTGGATATGAGGTGGATGAGCATCACCAAGCGAGCAGCAAGCATGGCCGACCACGCCGGCGTTCTGCGTCTGCCGGCAGTGCGCATCAAGCAAGACCAGCCAACAGCACGGCAAATGCATTCCACGCAGTCAAGCGTCCGCAACAACGCACGGGCACAAGAACAAAACCAATGCTCATGACAATATGATGGGGGTGTGCGCGCACCAGTGTTGGTGTGCGCGTCGATAATGGTAGTATTTTGCCATCAATGTGTATTGTCACAAACTCAAAACTCGGGCGCGCGCGGCCCCCCAAAAGGAGGGCGGGCGCACGCGCACACGGCCCGCGGCCAAGGCCCGGCCACTTAACATGTTGTGTTTCTGTCCGACTCACGCAACACGAACTTCCACAAGCAGGGAGCGGCGCATCTTGTGCAATCGCGGGAGCCGACGCGCGGCGACACTGCGTTCGCACACGCCAGACCGCGGTGCAGTGCACAAGCGCTCACAACGTAAAGAGACTTTGCCTACCTACACAGGGGGTGGGGGTGGGGGGGTAGTAAGGCCTTTGCCTCTCCCGCAGACCGCGCCCAGAGACGCATCAGCGCACAGCATGTTCTCACGTAACAGAGTAGGGTGTGGGGGGGGTGGGGGGCAAGTGGGGGTCCATACGACTCCCCGGCTGCGCCCCCTGCAAGAAGTCACAAATAGGTTTCTGTTCCTACCGCCGTCTCACGCACATCGTAAACTCGGTCGCTCCTCAGAGAGGCAGGGGGTCGTCGGGGAAAGGGGGGCCAGCGACACATCGCAGCGCTGGGGGGTGGGGAGGGGGGGTCTGTACAGGGGGGGGGGAACGCAACGCGACTGCGTGCGCTCACGAGACAATGCGGCACCAGCGCGTGAGCAGGAGGCAGTTTGCAGCAGCGCTCCGTGCGCCGCAGCACAGCACCGGCAGGGGCTGCGGGGGCGTGCCGCAGGGCGGATCGGCTGCGCAGCGCGCGCGCGCAGGCAGCAGCGGCGTGGCCGCAGCGGCGGCGCCGCCCTCGCGCTGCGCCGGCGGAGCGAGCGCGCGGGGCTGAGCGCATGCGCTGCTGCAGGAGCAGAGCGCGCAGCCGCCGCAGCCTGCGACAGCGCTGCGCTGCCTGGCCTGCGGCGGCAACGCGCCAGCTTGCGCGCACATGGAGAAGGCACCCGCAGCGGCGGCGGCGGCTGCCATCTTGCCGAGCGCTGCTGCGCCAGCGCCTCTGCAAGGGCGGCTGGCGACCAGCGGAGGAGACCGCACAGCGCCGCCGCCGTGCTGCGGAGCGCCGCCGCCGTTGCGCCGCGGTTGCCAGCAGAGCACCGCTGGCGCTGTACAAGCAGCAGAGCTGTGCTGCAGCGCGCGGCCGCCGCGCCGCCGCTGCTGCTGCCGCCAGCGCAGCGCCGCAGCGGCGGCGGCAGCGGCGGCAGCGCTCAGAGGTGGCGGTCCACTGGCAGGTGCGTGCCGGTGATCTCGCGGAAGCGCGTGAGCTCGCGCTGCACGGCGCAGCGGTTCTCAGCGTCGAACGCCGTGACCGTCTGCACGCCGAGGGTCTGGACGATGTCGTTGCGGATCTTGATGAGGTACGCCGTCGCGGTCGTGCGCCGCACCTGAGGGGCGGGGGGGGGGGGGGTACGTAGGTAGGTAGGTGAGCCCATTTCATCCAGGCTCGCGGTCCGACTGGAAGATCTGAAGTCAGACGGGGCTGTGGGTAGCGCACCCCCCCCTGATGAATACAGAACCGTTGCTGAATGAACAACAGAGATCGCAGACGTCTGGCAGAGCCAAAGTGCGTGCGCGCGGACCAATGCTGAGGGTGGGGACCCCGCAGAGGTTTACCCGCAATCTCAACCAGCAATTCCCACTTCGACTCTAAAGTCAAGGGCGCACAGGCCGGGTGCCCAGCGTCTGTGGGCAGTTCAGGACACTGTCCGACACATGCGTCAGTTTCAACTGTTCCCCTATTTGACTGACCATCCCAAACTGTTGGTCAGGGGGGTCTCCAACTTCAGTACAAGCAGAACGGTCATGCGTCAGAAGTATTCGGCGCGAATCAACGAACCTGTTTTTCTCACAAGGACCTGAATCTGCCGGGACTTTATGAGGCCCACTGTTCACTAGACTGTTGGCGGCCTGCTCACCTTGTAGCGGCCGTTGAAAGGGTTGGTCAGGTCGAGCGCAAAGCCCAGGAGCGCCGAGAAGGCGTTGACCAGCAGCGCAAACAGGATGCGCGACTCCTGCGGCACCTGCAGCACCGCAGCCGTGTCGTCCACCAGCGGTGCCTGCAGCAGCGCACAGCGCAAAGGCGATGGTGGGATGATGAGCGTGCATGTTGACTGCAAACGTCTGTGAACAGCCTGGTCCCTGGACACCTTTGTATTGTTAAATGGTAAATACAGCACAAAGAGGATGTGCGACTCCTGCGGCTGCGTCGTCCACCAGCGGCGCCGGCAGCGGCGCGCAGCGCAGCATTGGTGCTGCGACAATGGGCACACTGGCCTAACGAACAGCTTGGGGAAACGAACCAAAAGATCGCAGAGCTCTTGGTTCTCACACTTGAAAGAGGATACTGTGCTCATCCAGATCAACACTACCATATGCACACTACACAGAGGAGGCCGCAAAATGACGCGTACAAAACTACATCACCAGATGCCACACTCAATCTACAGGGAGAAAGACGCACCTGCATGCTGGCAAGCATGAAGCCCAAGAGCAGCAGCATCGCGAGCGAGCCGAGGATGAACAAGTGCACGGGCAGCACTAACTGCAATATTGAACTTCAATTAAGGCGCGCGACAGGGCGCACCTGCATGCTGGTGAGCGTGAAGCCGAAGAGCAGCAGCATCGCGAGCGAGCCGAGGATGAAGAAGTGCACGGGCGGCAGCACGCGGCCCTCCGCTGAGATGCGCATGGCGCGCAGGCGGTTGATCTCCGCGCCCAGCGGCCGCAGGTAGCCGAGCAGCTGCGCGCGCGCGACAGCGCACAGTGGAGCGGGGCAGGTGAGGAGATGCAATATAACTTGAAGCTCAGGTGATGACACTTCAAAGAAGGACGTGCGTTACACCTGGCAGCTGCGCGCGTGCGAGAGCGAAGTGGAGCAGGGCAGGTGAGGAGATGCGATACGTTTCAGCCAAAGGTGGCGACAACAAGGAAAAGGCAACAGATGCGTTTCAGCGCAAGGTGGCGACACTCCAAAAAGCAAAAGGCGGCAGCAGTCACAACGCACGCAGAGCAGGTGAAAAGATGCGATGAAAGTCAACTTCAGGTGATGACTCTCCAAAAGAGGACGTGCGACACTTGGCAGCAGCAGCAGCACGCGCTCTCCCGCAGTACTGTAGCAGCCTCCAGCCGCTGTGGAACAGCAATGCCTGCTCATATCATTGCAGAACCGCTCAACAACAGCAGCAGGGGCATCGTTCACCGTGCTTGTGCATGTGTTTCGTAGCGTGTGTCTCAACAGCAGTACCGCTCAACCCACAGCAGCAACGCTCAACGGCGGCAGCGCTCACCTCTCTGTTGATGTTAGGCTTGCGCGTGTTCTGCGTGCCGTTCTCAAACAGCAGCACCGCTCAACCCACAGCAGCATCACTCAAACTGCGGCAGCGCTCACCTCTCTGTTGGTGTTGGCTTTGTGCGTGTTCTGCGTGCCATTCTCAAACAGCAGCACCGCTCAACCTACAGCAGCATCGCTCAAACTGCGGCAGCGCTCACCTCTCTGTTGATGTTGGGCTTGTGCGTGTTCTGCGCCGTGTCTTTCTCGTCGACCCTGATGATCATGCGCATGAGCTCCTCGATGGAGTCGCCCTGTACGCAGCAGCAGCAGCAGCAGCAGCAGCAGCAGCGGCAGCAGCAGCAGCAGCGGCAGCGGCAGCAGCAGCAGCAGCGGCAGCGGCGGCGACGGCAGCGGCAACAGCGAATGGGCAGAGAGTGAGCGCCATGGCTCACAGCCTCCACAAGAACAAACCCATTGCGATTCAGAGGCAGTGCTCACTGAACTAAGCCGATGTGTTCTAATTCTGCATATGCAGTGCAACCCAATCCTTCTGGATCAAGAGCAATCGGCCCCCGCATGCCAACTGTACTGCATAGGCTGTGCCTTGACCGCTTGAAGCGAGGCGGCGCGACGAGCTCTTCTGAGCACAAGGCAAGCAGCATGCTGAGGTCGACCCTGTAGGGGCTTCAACTTCACCTGGCGTGAGTAACGACAAGTGCTGTGCGCCCATGCGCGCGCCACAACGACAGCGAACACTCGTCAAAACGTAGGCCGTACACCTTCGTGCACACACCCCGTGCGCATAGCAATACAAAACATGCTCGCATACACACGTGTGGACTGCGTACACGAGCGTGCATGCACGCCCGCGCAAGCAGTCTAGCCGCCGAAAGCAATGCTGCTGCGGCTTCAACAATGTACTCAGAGCGCGCGTTCAACTGATTCATGGCCGCCATCGCCGCAAGCACGCGCCCCACCGCAACGACACTGACCTGCACCAGCGCCAGCATCTCCTGGTAGCGGCTGTCGAATAGCGCACAGCAACTCAAACACACGCTCGCATGCACATGGACTACGTACACTCCTGCAACCTCACTGACGTAGCGCAGCGCGCGTTCAACTCATCGCGGCTGCTGCCGTACGCACACGTGCATGTCATCGCAAAGACTGACCTGCACCAGTGCCAGGATCTCCTGGTAGCGGCTGTTGAAGATGAGCTGGTCCGTGTGGCGCCAGACGGCCTTAAGCGCCTGCTCGCGCTTCTCGGGGTCGCCGTCAAAGAAGTCAATGAGGTGCCACAGCAGTGTCGTCATGGCGGCGAGCTCCTGCAGGGGGGCGTTGGAGGGGGGGGGGGGTTGAGCGATGACACGAATTTGAACTATTCAGCTACTTCTTGAAGTGAGTAGCGTCGTCATGGTGGCAAGCTCCTGCAGGGGGGGCGTGGGGGGGGGTGGTGGGGGTGATGAGCAACGACATGCATCGAGCTGTCCACCCACTCCTTTGTAAAGTACAGCAGTTGATGTGATCATGGCTGCGAGCCCTTGCGGCAGCGCAGTGCGGGCGGGAGGGGGCATTGAGCAATTACGAGCATCAAGCTAATGAGCCTTCCTCATCAGTGGCATGACGCCCTCCCTTCCGCATTTGATTCGCCAGCTCGCCGATGCTCTTCGCCAGCAGCCAAAAGACGCGTGCACAACAGCAACTTCAACTGTGACGCACCTGGTTCACCAGCTCCTCGATGCGGTTCTGCCGGTTCACGAGCAGCGAGATGGTGTACGAGAAGAGTGTGCCGAAGAGGAGAGAGATGCCGGGCAAAAAGCTGCCCGTGAGGCCCGCGCGCACGCGCTCGTTGAGCGCCGCCGCGGAGCCGTCGCCGTAGATGAGCGGCGCGAGCGCGGCGCACACGTGCGGGAAGGCAGCGTACGCAGCAGCGAGCAGCGCGCCGCGCGTCGCGCACTCCAGCAGCAGGTGCGCGGGGCGCCCCGTGCGGTCGTCGAGCTTGTCGCTGCGCAGGGGGAGGGGGGGGGGGAGGGGGTTGTGAGCATTGTGCCGCGCGCGGGGGCGGGGGCGGTGGGGTTGGGGGCTGTGAGCAGCGGCTTCGCCGCCACGCGTCATCTGACGCGCACAGACTCCTTCTTTGCCCTACCCCTGACTCCAGGGGCTAGCGCTTACTGCATCCAGTTCTGTGCCACAGCACAAGCCTGATGTCCATCCACCCTGACCGTAACCTACAGTATGCCCAGGGTGAGGCAGGTAGGGGCGGAGCGCTGCGCGCGCAACGGAGGTGCTGCTGCGCGCGCAGCGAGCGGTGGCGGCGAGCCGCCGCTGCCCAGCGAAGCACGTGCAGCAGCGCGTGCGCACACGCTAGCGAGTGGATGCACAGAGGAGTGCACTGTACATATCTGCTCGATGGTGTAAAGGGGTACTGCAGCGATGCATCCAAGACTTGGGGGGTGTACAACTGTCGGCAGGACGACCGACGCAGGCGCGCGCAACAAAGAAGATGCGGTACCGGCCCACACAAATCCCCTGTGCAGCCATCCTGTGCTAGTCGCACTACAGTTGTGGCGTCCCTGGCTACAGCAGCAGTCGGTCCAGTGCATTAGTCGGGAGCTCCCTGAAACAAGAGGTCAGGGGTCGGCCAATTAACGGGCAGGTACAGTATTTCGCAACGCGCCTTGCGTGCTCGCGGCCTTTGTAGCAGCGATGCCGTGTGTTGTGAGCGCGGCTTACCTGAAGACCAGGGGGTCCTTCCAGGCGGCCACGCTGTTGAGGTTGTCGAGGCGCGCAAAGAGTTTGGGGTCCGTGCTGTAGGTGCGTCCCTTAAGTTCAGACCGGCTGCCGGGGTCGAACTGATCGAAGATCATGCTGCGGGCAGCAATAGGAGGTCAGTTTTGCGATTGACTCATCGGTACTGATAGCAGCAGGGCATATACTGAGAGGAAGGTGCATGTCGTGTAGCAGACACAAGAATGCTGGGTTTATGTGATGTACGATACGTGAGTCATTGGGTCAAGCCTAGCGATGGACACACTGCAAGGCAGCAGCTCACGTAGAGCACACTGGCGTCGTGCCTGTCGCTTTCCACAGCTGCTTGGGACACAATCGTCGTGTGCTGCCTTCGTAATCATATGCATTGCGATCACTTGACAGTAGAAAGTATCAAGCAGTGACTACACGACGTACCAAGACGCTACAATACGACCAATTACTGGCGCCACATGCAGACACTTTGGCAGTACGCACTGCCAGGCAGTTGCTGTTGCAATGTTCAGCAACCAAGCAAGGCACACCTGAAGGCGCCTCTTCTTCTGACGCTGAATGGTGCTGCTGATCCAGCTCCTGCCATGAGACGAGCACCAGAGCTCACAGCCTGCAGCAACACCCCCCGCACGAATATCGCAGCAAGAGAGGGGGAAAACTTGAGCTGCGCGTGCTTTCAGTGCTTATGACGAACTTTCAAGGAACAAGCGCGAGGCTTCAATGGCAACGAACTGGTGTAAGATGGTACTACACGATGGAACAGCAGTGTGACCACGGGCCAAGGTGCCAGATGACGTACCGGAGCAAAAGCGCTCGCCCTTTGCGCCACAGCTCCTGCTCGTGCTGCACCCACTGCCAGTGCAGAGGCATCCACAGACATCGCCAGGCAAGCCACCGCCGCAATCCACCGCCCCCGCGAACGCCGGCCGCAACTTCTCCCATTGTGTTTCGCTTTGATGCTGCTGCCGCCACCGCTAGGGATGCTATTGCGTGCTGTCATGCTCTCCATCCACGGCGAGTTCGAATGCTGAAAGCTAACTGTAGCACCAATCGAGGGTGTCGTGAGTGCGCACGCGCTGTGAGTCGAATGATTGCGTGAGTGGACTGAAGCAGCGAGTGTGGACGTTGCGGTGACCGCGGGGGCCCACAGCGGTGGGGTGGTGGCAGATTGATTTCAAATTTTGCTGAGCATCTTTTGGCCGTGACCAATCGCCTGCAAATCAGTTCAAATCGGTAACCGCCCGTTTTGTCGACGTCGCATGGTGGGAGGGGGTGGTTCCCGCTGCCCGCACTCTCTCGGACTGATGCAGATGGACGAGATGCAGCGGCATACGCACACGACAAGAGTCCAAGCTCGAAACCAGTCAACGCTCGTACACTTCGTGTGCTCGGCCATGCATTGCCACGTGCGGCCACATCTGCGAATACGGCGAGCAAAGTAGTACGACTCATTGTGGGGGGCTGGGGACACAAGCCTGTCTTGAATCATGTGTTTAAACGAAATATGGCATACGATAGCTGCCACTTCCAAAATGTGTGCTGTACATCAAGAGCACATTAGCCCTCCATGATGAGAACTACATAGATGCCACTGCCGAGATGACCACAAGCTTCCAGTGAATGACACACCTTGTCTTGGCTGTGCATGAAGCTCAATGATAAACATGCATCAAGGTATGTTTCGAAGTATGTGCCAATGGCAAAGACACTGGCGCCCTCCAAACCTCAATGTCACATGGCACACATCGCAGACATGGTGGGGCGTCACTGTGCACAAATAGCAGGGCACTATACATGGCACTGACAACTTGCGGGGGGGAGCTGCACAAGCACTCAATAACATGGAGTCTTGATGGATCAAGTGCCTGCCTGCAAAACAAGTGTATTCAAGTTGTTGGGGCGCTGGACAAGGCTGGCATGCCCTACACATGACACATGTCCCCCCTGCCGCATCAAGTTGCCATGGTATGTGCATCATTGCTGTGCACGATGGCAGTCGAGTCCTGTACATGTGCGGTTGTAATGAGCCCCCGGCTGTGTGTTCTGTCGTGTACACGCATGTGCAGCGGTCTGGCGGGCTTACAAGCCGGATTGTGTACTTTTTATCAATTCTCGCTCAGGGCGCGAAAAAGCCCAGATGATTGGCATCTAGCTGTACGGAATCTACATGTCGTATGACAGTCTGAAAGTGTCGTAACAACAACCACTCAAACGCCGCCGCCGCCAAATGGCATCTCCTCCCCTACGTCCTCATCCATGTGCCCCCCCCCTTGGATTCTGCCATGTGTGTCATGACACGGCCAGAGTACGCCATGTGGAGCGCTGCCGACAGAGCCGAGCGTAAGCGCGCCAAGGCGATGCCCTTAAGAGCTTTAGGGCACGCTCCTCCGGGCACTGACATCCTGCTGGCATACTCCGTCGCCACAGCCTCCAGCAGCTTCCGCCCCTGATCCCCGATGCGTACATGCCTCATCCAGGCTCTCACAACCTCCGAGACAAATGCCGTGTTCAAGTGCCGTGCCCCCTGCCTCGCCTGCATTTGCGGCAGCGTACCCCATCCCCTCCCTAAACTGCACCTGCCGCTGCAGTGCGGCACTGCAGCCTCAGACGGCCCGGGTTGCAGTCGGCTGGCGGTGCCCTGCAGACTCTGCGCAGCACACCAGCATGTTCTGGCCAAATCATCGCCTGCGCGCACTGCACTTGCACGTAAGCACTCGCAGTGGCTTTCGTCCGGCAACGTCAGGCAGTGACGTAGCACGTACTGCTGCTGCTGCTGCTGCTGCCTCGTGTGTTGGTGCTGCTGCGAGAGGCACGTCACGTGCAGGAAAAGCCGGAGCTTTGGCAGGCGTGTGCGACGCGCGGCGGCGACAGCGCATGTGCAGCTACGTAGCGGACTCAGCTGAAGGCGCTTGCATACTACGCGCATGGCCCCCGGCACCGCTGCCACCGTTGCAGCTCGCAGCGCCTCTGCCGCCATAACCATCCAGGCATGTACCACTTGCTCACGTTACGTTGTTGCAGGCTTTGGCGCAGGGCGCGCCGGCAATGGCGGTGGCGATGGTGGCAGCGCCCGCCCTTCGCGGGCAGCAGTCATTGGCGACAGCGGCAGCGGTTGCAGCACGGGCGGTGGCGTAGCGTCTTCCAAAGCGGGGGCACCGGGCTCACTGTCTGAATCTTCAGAGTTGTCGCCGCCATCTGGTGGCAGCGCTCGACCCCAGCAGCAGCGCTCCTCATGGTCGCCGCCGGCCCTGCCCCAGTCCCACTGTTCACCTTCCGCTGCCGCCGCCGCTGCCGCCGCCGCCGCTTCCGCTTCCGAATCGATCTCCAGCTCTGACTCATCTTCAGTCTCGGTATCTGAAGTGGGGCTCGAGTCATTGCCGCCGTCGCCGCCGCCGCCGCCGCTGCCGCCGCCGCCGACGCTGCCGCCGCCGCCGCCGCCGCCGCTGCTGCCGCCGCTGCCGCCGCCGCCGCCGCCGCGCAGCTGCGGGTACAGCTCGTGCGCGACTTGCAACGCGGCGAGGTAGCGCCCCAGCGAGCGCACGAGCGCGGGGCGCGTCATGTAGTCGGTGACGGCGGAGATGGCGCCGGTGACGACGCAGACGGAGCCGAGGAGCGCGGCGTCCGCGGCCTGCAAGTAGGGTCAGGGTTGGGGCTAGGGTTAGGATTGCTATTGGGGTTACCGCGCACGCAGGGGGGGGGGGGGGGCATAAATGGTGAGGTGACAACACTCCGATATACTAGTGGAGAACAAGGGCGCTCTCGTACACGCTGCAATTGCGCAACGATCAGCTGGCTGCAGGCAGCGGCAGCAGCCGTGGCGCTGCTGGTGGGCACCTTACTGTCTCCTGCCGACAATAGCCGCAATCGCACTACCTGACCCATGTGACACAAGTGGGCGATGCTGTTGCCGGTTCTTGTCAGGGCTCTGAGCCAGGTTCCTCCCCAGGCAATGCAAAGGCTTATGAAAATGGCATCATGCATGGGCACAGAGACGCCAGCGTCCGCCGCAGCAGTGCCATCGCCCTGCTCGCCCGTACCACAACGTGTGCCGTATCAAATCCACAACTGCGAAGGCGCCTGATGCAAGGCGCCAGCAGCTCACGTGCCGCGCTTTGTGCTGCACACAGCCAGCTGCATTGGCGATGGGGTGAGCTACGCATACTTGAAAGATGCGGTACATACGGTGCCAGCAACGATGACGATGGACGGTGTGTGTGGGTCCGCCCGCTGATGGACGCTGATGGACGGTGTGCGCGTATGCCCACTGAGGGTTTCAAGGTATGTAGGTAATTTCTACCAGCAGAATCACCTGTACAGTGGCCAGCGCGGCGGTGAGGCCGCCGCTCGCGAGCCCCGCTGAACATTCGGCAAGGATGGTTCCCACAACTGCCGCCTGGTACACGTCGCCGGCGCTGTTGGCGACGACGGTCACGGCGCCCGCCGCCGCGCCGCGCGCCGTCGCCTGCTTTGCGGTTGCAGCGCTCGGCGCGCAGCCTACCGCGGCCATCATCCTGCGCACGAGCCTCATGATGGAGGCGAAGTTGAGCGCCATGACCTGCGCACGGGGGGCGGGGGAGAGGGGGCAGCAGCGGCTGAGCGTCATGGAGGCAGCGCTGATGCGAGAAAGTCGGGGAGGGGGGGGGGGGGGGGGCGCATCCAGCAGCAGCGCTCAGGCGTGCGTGGTGCGCGTGTGCGTGGCTGGCAGCGGCGATGCGCTGTTGTTGTGGTGTATCGCGCCTCATGTGGCGGCAAATTGGAGCGCCACGACCTGGCGCACGTGTGCACGCGCAGCGGAGGCGGAGGACGCGGGCCAGCAGCAGTGCTCCAGGAGGAGGGCGCGCATGTGATGGCGGTAATTACTTTTGCGGCGGCACCATGCGCCTTTTGATGGAGGCGAAGTCATGGCGCAGTCGCGCGCGCACAGTGTAGGCGGGCGGTGTCGTGCGTCGTTGTTTGAAAGGCGTTTCATCACCTTGACTGCCAGCATGCGCCCGACATTCACCTGCAAATATACATACCCACTAGAGTGCACCCCCATGTGCTCCAGCAGCCAACGACTGCTCTACCTCCTGCAGCCCGTACAAGCGTCAGCGCTGTGAGTGCGCTAATACTGAGCACGCGCAGCAGCAGCAGCAGCAGCTCACCCCGCACGGCACCAGCGCCACCGAGCCGCGCGTGAGGAAGTGCTTGACCTTGCTCTGGCGCGCGAGCGGCGCGATGCGCTGCGCCACGTCCGCCGCCACGGCGCGCAGCAGCGCCACCTGCTCCACAAAGGGCCCCGCCAGGTGCTGCGCGCGGGGGGGAAAGGGCCATCGGCGGAACGCAGCGAAATGGACACTATTTGAGGGGTGTGTGATGGCAAGTTTCTTTGGCAGACACACGATTGGCAGACACACGATGGAGTCTGATGCGGTAGTTACAGTGCGTAGCGGTGCAGCGGTGCAGCGCGTGTTTGCAGTTGGGATCCGGGGGGGCTTATGTTTAGGGGAAGGCAAGTGATGGGGCATGGGCAAATAAGTGGCATCAGTTCATCTTTGAAGCAGTAGGTACATGCGGCAGGGGAGCCCAGCGGTTGATTGTCTGGGGACGAAAGGAGGCGCAGCAACGCTGCAAATCACGCCGCCGCCCGGAGGATGGGACGATGCAACAGGCAGGTGCGATGCCTGTTGCCGCGCATGCATAATGCGTGAGATGCAGTCGCCTCTGGCGAGCAAGTCCCATGATGGAACTTCAAAGCTTGACATAAGCAGCAGTGATTACACACGCGCCATGCAGGCGCGCCGCCGGCAACTTGCAGAACAGCGGTGAGGCAGCGAGGCGCTGACATACTGGCCCCTTGAGGTACCTACGGAATGCTACCACTCTGGAAGTTGGTGATGCAAGGACGCCCAGCAGCAAACGGTATCGAGCGCGAGACGTGCCTAGCATGTGGATCATCCCATGCAGTGCCAGACACCAAACTGGCGGCCAGGCACTTATGCACTGATGATCGCTGAGCTGTGTTGTTGCGGACGTTGGGCGTTAATCGGCAACAGCGGCAGCTGGCGCCGCAGCAGGGGGCGGGTTGAGGCGATGGTGATAGGCACCGCGAGTGGCCTTTCACATGCAGCTATGCGCGGCGCACTGCGTCCAACCCCCCCAGCGCGAGCGCGCATCGTAGGCGCGCTTACGCGTCACAGGCTTGTATTTCAGTTGTGCGGATTTCCGCCTAACTTGTGCGCACTGCTCACCTCTGACAGCGCCTCCGGGGACAGGAACACGCTGCACACGGAGTTGGTGTACGCAGCGACGTCCTCCCTCAGCTCTGTCCCCCCGCCCTCCTCTTCGCTGAGGTGCACCACCATGACCAGTCTGCTGGCGAAGAACGCCGCCGCAATGATTATCTTCTCCACGGAGCTGAGCCTCGTGCCTGAGCACTGCAGCAGCACGCCATCCGCCTCCGCCTCTTCCGCGCCGATGGACGACGGACCCTGCTTGAAGTCGCTAGGGCCTACAATGCAGCTGTGCGCAATGTGCACCTTGCAGCTGCGCTGCACTTCGGTCAGCAACTGATCATCGACATTGATCAGTGTCAGCCGTGGCGGCCCTGAAGCACAGTCTTCGGCGGCTCCGGAGCGCTTAAGCGCGGCGAGCTGCTCTATTCTCTCCGGTTTGAGGTGCACTGGGCTTTTGAGTGTTGCGTCCAGCTGTTTGCTGATCTTCTCTCCCTGACTTCTGTAGTAGACGGCCATGGTTTGCTTGCGCTTCCCTTGTTTCTGCACTTTGTGCTCAGCTGTGGAGGTTGCAGGCTCCAAAGCCGGCGAGCAGGACGTGTCAACAGAGCTCGCGTCATGCTCCAGCGGTGAAGCCTCCTGTGCAAGGCTCATGATGCAATCTTTGACTTGTGCCGACGATCACTTTTTAAAAAAGTAGACAGTCCGGTTTTCTCGACTGCTGCTTGCAATGAGGGAGCAGAGCTTGTGTGTAGCTGTGAAGGACCCCGCGCGTTAGGTCAAAGAACTCTCGGGAAACTTCTGTAACTGTCATAACTGTAATAACACACCCGGCAATGTTAGACGCAGCTGCATAGCCGCGAAACGGGAGAACGATTTGCATCAAGTCCGGAGGCGCAGCAGTACTACCTTAAAGCAGATTAAGAGAACCGCTACATACTCAGTACGCGATGTTGGCCCGCCATCAGGTCAAGTTCGCGCTAGCACACGACGGCGGCCCTCCTCCAACATGCTCAAAGCGATTCGAAACTACAACAAGGAGTGGAATGGAAGGTGTCAACGCGAGACGGCATGAGGTGAGCAAATTTGCAGTAAGTCATTTGAGCTGCAGTTGTAGAGTTTTGTTGTTCAACTTTCCTGTGAGCTGTTGAGGTAAAACGTGCTGATCACCTCGGCACTGCCGTGGGTACTTGCTGCTCTGATATCACATGCTCATTAAGTCAGCCACCAAAAGTCTGATACCGCCAACAGTAATATTCCCGCCAACACCAATACGGTATACCTCGCCCTATGAGAATCGTTGTCGAACAATATCTGACGGCTCAGGCAGAGGAGCCTAAGAACACTGGAGTTGCTGCCTCATGCGAACAATTGACGTAGCTTGAATTAATCGCTGAATGCTTATTCTGCTGACAGGTGCCGGACAGGGCCACCATGGCCAGCGAGCTGCACCGGCGGAAGCTCAACAACACTAGGACCTCTATAGCGCTAGGATCGGCGCCAACTGTCTATGAGACAGATGCACAGGTGCGATGCTGGGCTGTTGCTGTGGTGACGGCTGCCAGGGGCAGCAGCAGCCACTTCAACTTTGTGCATGCTCTGACAGGCCCCAATAGTGCGTTGAGCAAGGCGGCAGATTTAACAAACATTTCAACACACGCTTGGCCCTAACACACACTACGTAGCTGCAGCCACGCCTCTCAAAGGCAGCTGGTCCAGAACCACCGCTGCCCCGTCATATGCAGACGCGAGCTCAAAAACTGCTTACGCAAGTACCGAGTGCACAAGGATCAGCATGGTTCGTGTGAGAGCGCCGTGTGCATCGCATGATGACGGACGTGTCGTGCAGACGCTCAGTAGCTGCAGCCACTCCGAAGTCAGCATCGGGTGACTGCGTAAGCCAGCTGCAACTGCACGTGTGTGACAGGGGGGGGCGCTGACCAGCTACTGCGCGCGCATTACAGGGCCATACCGACCAGGCACAGACAGGGAGCACCGTCGGTTTCTCTAAAGATTTTGGTGCTTGTTGCAATTTTTCAATATGGTGTGACCATAGTCAGGGCCAGCTCCCAGCGCCCATGTACGCCACTCTGCACTGCGGCCGCTATGAATCGCAGGCGCACCAGAAAGACATACTCAGCAGCCACAGCGCCGGCGCCGACCGCGAGCACAACCGGCTCCTCAAGGCACAGCTCACGCGCACAACGTTCAGCCTCGGCGACGAGCGCGTCGACTACCAGCGCGTGTCAGCGCTCCCCGACCCGACGGGCCGCCTGCACGAGTTCACCGGCGTGCTCAACGCGGAAGTGAAGGAGATGATGAAGCGCAGCAACATGTACTTTGGTGAGCCGGGGGGGTGCGTGCGCGTTGCTGCGGCTGTGTATGTGTAAAGAGGAACCCCCGCAAAGGGTAATGTGTACTGCGGAACGCCGCGACGCGTACTCTGGCGAAGGAAGTGAAGGAGAATGATGAAGCGCAGCATGTACTTTGGTGAGCGGGGTCGCTTGCACGTGTGCTGCTGCTGCTGCAAATTCCTGGTACGTATGTATGACGAGGAACTTCGCGAAGGGGCATGTGCTGCGGAACCCCGCGCTGCTGCTGCGGCTGCCGCTGCCCGGTAAGTGCGTATATAGAGGAATCCCGCAAAGGGGCATGTGTACTACGGAACGCCGCGAAGCGCACTGTGGCGAGGGGCAGTGATGACGCTCGGTTCTTTGAGTGCAAGTCAGCGAGCGCAGCAGGAGATAAATATATTGACGTACCTCACATGCCGCAGTTCGCGTCGGCGTTCCAAGCGGCGCTCTCATAACTTCAACGTTCGCCGTGCCCCGCCGGCGGCGTTGACATGGCGTGATGGGCGTGGCTGACGCGCGTCGCCCTACACAACGCGTGGCGCGGTGTGACAGCACGCCCGCGAACGCCGTCCACCGACTCTTGTGCAGTACCACCGGGAGACATCACCGAGCTGTTCATGATGCGCTAAGTACACTCCTGACCCTAACCTTACTCCCAACCCTAACCCTTGGCCGCTGACCGCCACGCACACAGGGTTAGGGTTAGGGTTAGCTGACAGGGTGGCACAGCGCAGCCCGGCCCGCCGTGACAGCACACTGCGTGGCAGCGCTCGTGGCATGCTTCCCCGTTTCCTGAGTCACCCGCGTTGTAGTACTTGCGTGCTCAAGCTCTGTGTGACGTTGCGACAAGACATGGACGAGCTCTCTACCGGCAAGCGCTTCACTGATGACTGTGAGGTTTTCGGCGCCCCCCGAGCGAGATCTCACACACAGTATATGCCTCGAACGCTGAAAAGCTTGCACACAGAAGTCTTCTCGCCTACTGTGGTTATGATGGCACTGTTTGACTCGTGGCCAATGACTGCAGCAGCGGCGATCACGGTTATTGGTGGAAGGCACTTGCGGCTAACCATCCTTTGTCACCTACAGCTCTACAATCTTTTCATTCAAGTTCTCCGAACAGGACTTGCTGATGAGGTGGATGAGTATGCTCTACGGGCAACAGCGCCGGCTGGTAACCACTACATACCTACCCCCCCCCCCCCCCCCCCCCCCCGTCCCCTCACGGCGCAGGCAACGCGGCGCCGTCCTACGACACGGCGGCGCACGAGGGCATGCAGGCCGTCGGCGCGAGCGGCGTCATGGCGGCGGACATGCAGGCGACGCTCCAGCACATTACCTACCTACCCTCCCCCCCGCCCCCCCCGCCAGCGCCCTAACCCCGACCCTAACTCTAAACCTAACCGTAACCATAATCCTAGACTAATACTAACCCTGAATCTCTCCCCGCGGCGCAGGGAATGCGGCGCCGTCGTACGACACGGCGGCGCACGAGGGCATGCAGGCCGTCGGCGCGAGCGGCGTCGCGGCTGCGGACATGCAGGCGACGCTCCAGCACAACAGGGACCTCAAGGTGGCGCTCACGCGCACCAACCTCAACTTTGGCGACGAGGTGCGTGCGCGCACGCGCACAGCTTCTTTTATGCAAGATCTGCACACCCGCAGGACCATGAATGCCGCATTGGTCTGCAATCATGAGCTGTCGTTTGGCCCTCCTGTCGTGGACCTGACAACAGGGACCTCGAGGTGGCGCTCACGCGCACGAACTTCAACTTTGGCGACGAGGTGGGTGCGCACACGCACACGGTGACAAAAATCGACACCCTCATACCCTACTTGCGTGTGCCTTGGCATACCTACGCAGGTTTGTCCGGCCTAGAACCTGCTGGATAAACTCTCAGGATGGCGACACCTGTGTGGGGTATGTATAGGCACAACCAATGAGGGTATGTAGGTGTCCAGCGTCCGTCTTGAGGGCCTGTGCATTCGCATGATGGTGGACCTTGCATCGGTCTGCGATTGTATGCTGTCGTCCCCCACCGCGTGCACCTGGCAGCCATTTCCCGGCATTTCTCAGCTGCCACTACAGTGCCCCAATGTGACCGCGCTTGCGCCGCCTGCGCTGCTGCTGCTGCCCTGGGGTCGCCGTCGGGGCGCCCCCATCGAACTTGCATTGCTGCCGAGCATCGGGTCTCTGGCCTTCACATACTCCTGACGGCACAAGCTGGGCAACATTGGTAGTGCGGTATGGCAACACGATCGCTGAGTGCTGCCCCCCCCCCCCCCCCCTCCCTCCCTCAGGTGCCAGAGTACGTCTCCGACTACAAGAGGGGGTTCAAGTACGACGCGGACGAGGTGAGAAGGGGGGGGGGTGCTGAGCGTTGCTGCTGCATGAATAGCGGTAACGCATCGCCAGTGCTCAGCTGCAACCGCCACGCAGCCGCGTCGTGCAGCTGAATGACTCTGATCCAGCTCGTGCGCCGTAGCGCAGTCGACGCAGCTGCATGCATCTCAGATTGTTCGGACTTCGAGTGTCATAGCCGGCCGTGCCAGAACAGCTGGGGTATTGCTGATTGCCGCTGTGCGCTGTCACGGCTACACGCATCTCAGCAGCACGATGTTGAAGCTCAAGCAGCATTGTCAAGGTGCACCGCTATCATATCGCGGCAGAGCGTGCTTTTTGGTGGCCTGCGATGGCCTAGCATGACGAGTCGACGTGCAGCTTGCTGGCGCGCTAGTTGCGAGAATTATCGCACGTCAGCCCTGCCGGCTCCTGACATGAGGTGCCAGTGCAGCCCACACGAATTGTGCCACATGGGCATCGCCTGATGCCTGACTGCCTCAACTTCAACTGTTTCCAAACCTCAAGTGCAAACATCAACTTCAACTCTTGCCAGGTCAAGAGCGCGGGGCGCGCGTGCCTGTCCAAGGAGGTGAAGGATGACCTGCGGCGGTCGCACTTCAAGGTACCACCAAAAACACAGCGTACTGTCGCGCACCACACGATGCGTGTTCTGACAGTATGCGCAGAGGCGCTGTTGACGCAATCGCATGCCATCTTGGTGTGTACGGCTCGCTGCTGTGGCAGCGCTCAGATGCGTGCGCGTTCAGCTTCATCTTGCTTTTGAAGTTGACACCTTTCCAGTGCCTACCTGCCAACAAGGCCGACGTCGCTTCACAACATTCACATCCAGGTACGTATGCACGGCACCACTGTACCACGCAAAGTCCGTGCAACAAACATGCTGCTTACCCTGGCCTTGACCCTACTAGGTCTACAGTGTTCTCATCACCCTAGTCGCGAAGGGACTGTGTGAGCTGCGCTCACATCCGTTCGCTCAGTGTGGTGGGTTTCTGGTCGCTCATACCTTGAGGTTGGCTTCCACCACGACTGACCGGGTATGCCGCATGCTCCCTTGCCTGTGTACAATTCAACGACAATAAGACCGCTACGATCTGCTGCTGACGCTTCAAGAGTGCGCTCTCAGCCTTACATCGTGCATTATTGCTCTTGTCCCTAGCCCCACCTACAGCCCTTGTCACAAACCCTAACCCTACCACCTGCCCCTCCCACGTACTTCATTTCATAAATGCACACAACAATTAGCGCATGATACTCACATGTTATTATTGAACCCCCCCCCCCCCCCCCCCCTTTCTCCCCTTGTGGCCGCAGTTCGGGACCGACCCCGTGGTCTGGGAGACGGATGCACGCAGGAACATGCGGCAGGCCGAGCAGGTGCGTCACAGAGAGTGATCTCAATCTTTCATGTGGAGCGCTGCTGTGCTGTGGCAGCGCTCCACAACGACAGGACGCGTTGAACTCACTCCAGGCTCTTGCGGCAAGTGCCTCTCCGTCATCCGCCGAGAGGCACCCGTGTCGGGGCTGCATGCCGCTTTGTGTGCGCCGCGGACGCCCTGAGCACGCGACGTGTGCACGCACGATTCCGCATGCGGAGCGCTGTCACAGTACAGCAGTGCTCAGCAACAGCACGCGCAGCGCTCCGTACTCTTGTACAAGCGCCTCTGTTCATCTGCTGAAAGCGGTTGGGTTGCGCAAGGGGGTGCACCGTCGCTTCACGCACGCGGGCGGGCGACCCCCCAGGGGCATGCCATGCCTGCTTTGTGCCCCTGTGCACGACACCACGGCGCAGCAGCCCTCATGCGACTCTCTCGGCGGTAGCTGTGCCTGCTTCTCAAGCGAGCTCTACGGGGCCCGCGCGCTGAACACGGTTTTCACGTTGCGACGGTCATATGGCATCTGCACTTCTTGTGCGGCGTGTCCCTGTGGGATGGGCATGTGAGTCGGACACCTATCGCAGGACTTGACTCCTCTGTCGCACCCCTTTGTGATAGCCAATCCGAAGATTATCTGCGAGCGCTGGACAAGGGTGCCAGTCTCAGGGCATGTACGTGTGTGGATGCCCTATGCACCTGGCAGGTTTGTACCCTCACCGTAACCCAAACCTTGGCCTAATTCCGTTTGTTGCACAGCTGTTCAGAGGAGATGGCGCGGCAGCGCGGCCACATTTGCTTGCTCTGCCCAAGTATCCCATAGCTCTCACCCCCAATCCTAGCCCTAACTTTAACCCTATAGCCCTAACGCTGACTACACCAAAGTCCGCCTGCACCGGCAGGCCGAGCACAGCGGCCCGGAGTAGGCGGTACGGCAGCAGCGCGAGCACAATTGCCCGCCGAACACGTGCATCCCCTAACCCTGACCCACCCCAATGCTAGCCCCTCATCCTGACCCTAGCCCTACAACTCTTGCACCAAATTCCGCCTGCCGTACTGTAGGCAGAGCACAGCGGCCCAGAGGATGTGGCAGAGCAGCGCGAACATGACCGCCTGCTGGTTGCATTCCAAGTATTGTGTAACCTGAACCCCCCAACGCTCGCCCTAATTCCAGCCCTGACCTGCATCTCACCCGGCCTAATCTAGCCCCTCTTGTGCCAATTTTGCCAAACTTTGCCTGCCTGGCAGGCCGAGCACAGCGGCCCAGAGGAGGTGGCGCAGCAGCACGAGCACAACCGCCTGCTGAACCCATCTACCCCCCCACCCTGACCCAATGCTATCCCCTGACCCTAACTCTAGACCTGACGCTCACTACACCGCACTCCGCCTGCCGTACTGTAGGCAGAGCACAGCGGCCCGGAGGAGGTGGCGCGGCAGCGCGAGCACAACCGCCTGCTCAAGCAGAGCCTGCAGCGCACCAACTACGCCATCGGGACGGATGCCGACTACATGTAGGCAGCGCACCGCGGCGGTGGCAGCGCTCTGTACATATAATTAAGGCGCCGCTGGTCAGCGCTCCGCGACTGATGTGTGCGGCAGTGCTCAGTAAATAAACACGCGCTGATGGTATGGCGTTGATTTTGTGCTGCCGGTTTGCCGGGATGTTGTGTCAACGTGCTGTGTCAGTGCTCTGTGCTGCGTGCGCTACGTGGCTGACACCTCGAGTGGTGTGCTGCTGGAGCTGACCCCTCTCCGAAGTGAAGGTGGCGATGCAGTGTCACAGACGGTCAGTACGCCATACCGCAGTGTCTGACGACGGGGCACTGGCAGATGCATCGGAGGACGGGCAGAACTGAGCAGTGCTGCCCGCTTGACACGCATCCCATGGCGTGTATGGCGCTCCACAGGTCTTTGCCGCCTGTAACTGTAAAAATGGCCGAAGGTCAACTGCTTGCTGCTGCCATCTTGTCGGAGGGACACCAGTGAAGCTACGTTTTCAAGTTGCTCGGCTTTGTCTTCCGTGCCGCTATGATCGCTGATGCAGCTGCGGCAGCGCAGCGCCTCACAGGCATGACCACCGCTGCAGCCATCAGCAAGCGATGGCAAGGCGGTCGTTGCTTCCAGACAGTACCGGTATGTGTACCCCGAACGCAATGCCACTTTCAGGGACTTGTGGTGATGCCAAGGTATGCAACAACGGTCCTTACAGCTTTGTTGCGAGGTCTTGACCTTGACTCAATGACTCGATGCCTTGGACTTGACTCAGTGACACGACTGCCTGATGCACTCCAGTCGACGAGGGGCACTCGAAGCAGCAGTCTGTCAGAAGAGGCAAGGTCGCCAAAAAGCCGTAGTCATCACAAGTAAGTATGGCTGATCGTCATCGCACACCGTCAAGACTGCAGATTCACATGGTGACGCACACGCGCGCATGTTGCGATGTCAGTCCGCGTAGCCCAAGCTACGGCGAACCTCAACTACAGATCCATGCGTCATCATGTGGACACTACGGGATTGGCAACTTTACACATGCGCCAGGAGCAAAGACAGGTGTTTCGTCCGCTGAGACTGTACTCTGCATGCACGAGATTTACCAGGCTCCGGGGCCCACGTATCATGGTCGGGGGAGCATTCTGAAAAATGCGGCATTGCAGAGTCAGAGGAGGACAGTGCAACGCCACATGCAACTTCAAGAGACTTCCGCTGTGATCCGCTTTACACTTGGTGGTATTTCCAACACGCATATGATGTCGCAGTGTCCTTGCGCGGAGACTGGAAAACGACTATACAATGGATCCCTCGCGTGCACCGCCGCGATGCCCCCGTGCGCGCATGAAAATGCTCCCTTTCTTACCACTGCCTGAGCGCTGCTGCCCCCCCCCCCCCCCCCCCCCCTCGCACTTCACGTAACACAACATACATACCCTTGTTTCGCCGTAGGCAACTGCCGCGTTGCACACTTCACCAAGAGGGGGGCTGGGGGCTGGAACAAGTCCCCGCCCCCCGTCCCCCCCCCCACACACCACCACACAGAAACTACACACGCTTCCCTCTCCGCCTTTCACAGAGCCGTACGCTGAGTTACGGCACACTTCAACTTCAATCATCGCTGCTTGTCACTGCCGCCCCGTACGAACCCCCCTCCCCCCCCCCCCCCCACTGATCAGGCGCGCGCACCACCATCAGCAACCGCGGTTGTAAGAATAGCGCAACGGATCATTCGCTGATGGTACCCCAACGCGAGTACTTGTCGCCGCCGTCCGCAGGGGGGGGTGCGGCACCGCTCCGCGCGCTGCCGCCTGCGCACGAGGGGCACAGGGGCACAGGCAATAAACGGCGTGACATTTAGCTGGCGTTGGGTAACGAAGCGGCATGCAAAACACGCCGTGCTCGTCACAGACCAGCACGAGTAGCTGATCAGCTGCTGCAGTAAAGAGCTAGTTAGCGCACAGGCTAGCATAGAAGACTCTTGCGGCAGACGGCGATTGCGAGGGGTGTAGTGGCAGCAGCGAGTAGGCCGCATATGTCGCCGTCATAGGACTGATGAGCGCGCAAAGCGTACAGATAAGTTTGGACGCGCTGCGTGAGTTGAAGTAGCGCGTTCAGTAGGTGCCAGTGCAATGCACACGCTGAGTTTTCAATGCCGCAACCGATGGTGCGCCACTCGCTGAATGTGTCTCGGTCCAAAATGGCCGCCGCCGCCATGCGTTGCCAGAGGCATAAAGCGTCCGCACTGCCGCCATCACGCTTGTAGGTTACCGGCATGAATGGGCTGAAGGTGCTCTCTCAGCTGCGCACTCCTTTGACGTGACTCTGCTGGCCTATGAACTAGTGCTATGAACTGCGCATGCAGCCAGGGACAACACTACACTGAGCGTCGCAATCGAATAGCTGCCAGTGGTACCTCCTTGCGAGGCGAAGAGCTAGCGAGACTTCACAATCTGCGCTGCAGACACCACCGCGCCCGATCCTCGGCAGCGAGCAGCGAGCAGCCAACGGACACCGTGACATCTGCAAATTGCAGTCCAGCGATCGCCGCATGACCACTATATATATACACATGTACCCAAGGTAGTATACTTGCAATGTGCATGTGCAGGTGTGCGCGCGTGCTTGCGCTTCTTATGCAGGGGCAGCGCATGCAGCACACCGACGCGCGTCGTCACAATGCAATTACGGTACTGACAAGTCACTCTCACTCCGAGTCGCACTCGCTCACCGTAGTCTGAGGCCGAGGTGGCGTATCTGTTGCTGTTGCCGTAGCTGCGCACGCCGCCGCCTGCACGAGGGGCGCCAAGACCGCGTGGGGCGAGGGTCAGCGTCAGCAGCATTGCTCAGCAGTGCTCACCCGAGCGCAAAGTGGCACGTCACAGCCTCATTTGCACAACAATCAGCAGCCCGGCGTGAACTTACTTTTATTTGGCGCGAGTCAGCGGTGACAGCGGCGATGCACGACCCCTTGCTGCTGAGCTGCAATGCTAAACCTGCAGTCACACTCGGCGCCAGCTTGCCTATGTACGCGGCCCTGCCGTGTGTGCGCTGCTCGGTGTGACGTTGCACGTGTAGCTCGGCGGCAGCAAGGCGTTACAGCGGTGACAAACGGCCCTCGCTGCTACATAAGCCTTCAACAATACCCCTAGATTTGGACTCGCCGTCAGCCTGCCTACGTATGCGGCCCGACCATGCGCGTGCGCTGCTCACCAGTGATTTTGCTCGCCGCGACGTTGTAGATGGCGCTTGGCGGCGGCGATGCGATGCGCAATGTCGCATGGCGCTTTGCTTACAAGCTGCAGCGCTGAATCTGCTTCTAGTACATATATACACTACTAAAATACTTATATATATACTTCGAAGTATATGATATAGACTCGGCGCCAACCCGCCTAAATAAGCAGCCCGACACTGTCTGTGCGGCTCACTGGTGGCGTTGCTCGCCGTGGCATTGTAGATGGCGCTCGGCGGCGGCGACGCGCTGCGCGACGCCGCAGCAGCATGGCCACCACCGTACGCTACATACACCTTCAACGCTGACCCTAAATTCTGACTTGGCGCCAGCGTGCCTAAATAAGCAGCGCGACACTGTCTGAGCGGCTCACCGGTGGCGTTGCTCGCCGTGGCGTTGTAGATGGCGCTCGGTGGCGGCGATGCGCTGCGCGAGGCCGCAGCAGCATGGCCGCCACCGTACGAGTACTGGCTGAGCCTCGCCCTAGTGCGCCGCTTCTCGCGGATCCCCTCCGCAATCTTGTTGCCCAGCTCCTCCAGGGGGCGCTTGTCCTGGGGGAACCGGGGGGGGGAGGGGGGGGGGGGGGGGGGGGGCAGTGAGGCAGAGGAATGACGCTGCACGCGGTTTTGGTGCTCTCCAGGGGGCACTTGTCCTGGGGAATGTGGGGGATGGGGGGGGGGCAGTGAGGCAGAGGAGCTGCACGCGGTCATAACGCTGGCAGTAGATCACGCACTCCGAATGTTGCGCTTCACTTTGAAGTGAATTTGGCGCGGACACTGCTGCCATCATCTGAAGTCAGTCGCGCTGATGTGCAGCTGCAACGAGCTGGGAGCAGCACCTATGGCGCGGAGCCGTGATGCGTTGAGCCCCGCGCCGCTGCTTAGGGTTAGGGTTAGGCAGGGACAGGTGAAACGAGCATGCACAAAGACACCCACAAAGGTAACTACGGAGAGAACTCAGACAAAGAGTGCCCGCTCTACGCCTGGTGCCGCGAAGCCGCACCTGATACGCAAACTTGGCGACGATCGCGGGTCCGTAGTCCATCTGCTCCTCCATGGTGAAGTGCCACAGGTAGCCGTAGTCCTTGTAGTACTTGCGCTTGAGCGGCGTCAGCGTGTGGCTGTGCCTGATCTCGATGCGCTTCTTGATGCACGTGCCCTTGGGGTGGTAGATGTAGTCCTCGCGGCTGCGGTACAGCAGAAGGAGGTCCGCGAGCTCAAAGATGAAGTACGTGGGCTTCCACGCCTGCGCGGGGAGGGGGAGGGGGGGGGGAGCGGGGGCACAAGCAGGGGGCCGGTGGGGGGGGGGGGGGGGGGGGGGTGGAGGAGGATACACTGTCACAGGCGCAGCTGCTGAGTGCTGATATATTGAAGTGACAGGCTTCGGGCAGTCATCCTCGCACTGCGCGCGCGTGTGCGCACGCCAGCGCTGGCAGTTCAGAGTTGGACTTCAAGTTGCTCGTCTTGCACGGCGGCGCCGGATGTGCGAAGGTGTACTGGCGTGGCTTCATCGCGCACACACCTTCGAACTTGAAGTGAAGTGAGCGCCGGCCCGCCCACAAAACCAAAAGGCTCCGGAGTGAGGCATGATGCCGCAGGCTACGTGCCGTCTACAGCACTTGTGAGCGCCAGCGCCAGCGCCAGCGGATGCGGCGTCAGCAGCTCCTGTTCACCCGTTCAGCTTAATAAACCTCGTGATGCACAATTAATACCGTGAAGTACGTCATCTGTCAAATGCGGCGCACCTTGACCAGCAGGGTCCTCTTGCTGATGCGCGCGAGGCACTCGCCGTCGGGCTTGTCCGCGCCGGCTGCGCGCTGAGGCGACGCGCTGCAGTTACAAGTAGTAAGAATACAGACACGGCTTGTTAGTGCCACTTACGCACTGATCATTGCAATGCGGGATGTCCGCAAGAGTTGGGATAGCTCGGAAGCAAAGTGGGTTGTACATCGGTGAATCGCAGGGGCGAGTACAGACACGGCTTGTCAGTGCCTCTTGGGTGATTGCATTCCGCGACGTTGGGATGGTTTGGGAGCGATGTGAGTTGTACACAAGTGGATCGCGAGCGAGCGGTACATGTACATGTGGATATTCATATGGATGCATACTTGGTAAACAGTACTTGAACATTACATGTGTGTACACGCTGACACGCGCACCGCGTTGCGTCCGTGAACAGAAGCAGAACACGATGCTGGGTGCGCATGCTTTCGCAGCGCAGGCGCTCTTTAACAAAGGTCCGAAGTAGAGCAGGCAACGAGCATGTGACAGTGCAACGATGATCAGCACCCGTTCTGCAGAATTGCCGAGCGATGCTCTGCTGAGCATACAGAAACTTGATGATGATGCAGCAATCCTTACGTGTGGGGTGAGACCTACAGAGGGTTGGGCCCTTGAAGTGCTGAGCACTGCCGTGGCGCAGAGGTCCCACACAGCGCAGGCAACAAGCATGCGGCGACGAAACACTGATGAACACCGATTCTGCGAAAATCGCCAAGCAATGCTCTGCCAAGCGAAAACCTGATGGTGATGCAGTAATCCTTAGGTGGGGGTCAGGACTACATAGGGTTGGGCCCCTGAACTGCTGAGCGAGTAACGCTCTGCCTAGCATACGAAAGCTTGATGATGATGCAGCGACACTTAGATGTAGGGTAAGGGTTACAAAGCATTAGGGTAGTGGACTGCTGAGCACTGACCTGGCGCCAAGGTCCCACACGGAGCAGGCGACGGGCATGCGGCGACGCAACACTTGTGAGCACCGATTCTGCAGAAATTGCCAAGCAATGCTGCCGAGCATACGGAAACTTGATGGCGTTGCGGCGATCCTTAGGTGTAGGGTTAGGGCTACATTGGGTCGGGCCCCTGCACTGCCTAGCGAGCCAATTGAATGCTCTGCAGAGCATACAAAAGCTTGATGATGAATGATGCAGCGGTTCTCAGATGTAGAGTTGAAGTTACACAGTACTACTAGTAGGGTACTGGGCTGCTGAGCATTGACCTGGCGCAAAGGTCCCGCACAGAGCAGGCAGCGGGCATGCGGTGACGCGACACTGACGAGCACCAGCTCTGTGACTTTGCGGAGCACGTGAAGACCTGGTGACGATGCAGCAGCGGTTCTTAGGCGCAGGGTCAGAGTTCCCTACAAGAAAGTAGAATGAATAAATGCTAATTAAGGTACTGGACTGCTGAGCACTGACCTGGCGGTGGTGCGCCCCGCGGCGCGCGCCTCCTCTTCCTGAAGCGGCAGGCGTACAAGCAGGCACAGGAGCAGCACGGCACGGTACGCAGCAATTGAGGGGGCTGGGTGATCGATTGGCGAGCATAGCCAGGCGCGCGAGCCAGGCGTGTGAGGGGGCGTCGCTGCAGCTGAAGTGATCCCTTGTTGGGATCTGAGAGTTGGTGCTCAGCCCCACAGACTGGAGGCGCCCCCTGGACGTCACCACGGGCGGACACCAGCCAGTTGTATACGCGTGAGCCGTCTTGCTGAGCAATCAGCAACCGCACCCGCATTTTCCCCCTCGTTTCAGGTGACACAAGTCGTATTGCCAGCTGCTGGCGTACCTCCGCGCATGTATGCGCCAGCGGCGGGCAGAGCAGTAACCCTAACCCCAACCCTAACCCTAACTTAAATCCTACCCTAACTTGAAGCACCCTGCACTCGCCCTGCGCAGCCTGATGGCGAGCTCCACGGTCGCTCTCCAGCTGGCGGCGGCACGCGTGTAGCCCCTTGGACGCCCAAGTACGCTCGTGCTTCACAGTACATCTTGCTCTTAAGCGCCACTTACGCAGAACAAGCCCATGTTCGAGTACAAGGCAGCGGCGAGAGTAGTCACGCTGTCGCTCATCGGTCTCGCCTTCTGCCGCTTGACGCGGTTGCTCTCCAGCTGAAGGCCGCGCTGGCGGTGTCAGATGCACCACGTCAGCTCGTAGCTCAAGTACTTCACACCAGCGGCAAGAGTAGTCAGGCGGCAGCAGTAAAAACTGACCTTCTCCAACTTGACAGCAAGCTCGTGGTCGCTCTCCAGCTGGCGAACGCGTTGAGCGCTGCCGCCACTGCCGCCGCCGCCGCTGCCGTCACACGCACTACGCCAACTCGCAGCTTAAGCACACAGCAGCGGCGAGAGCAGCAGAAACTCACCTTCTGCAGCTTCATGGCAAGCTCGTGGTCGCTCTCCAGCTGGCGGCCGCGCTGAGCGCCACCGCCGCCGCCGCCGCCGCCGCCGCTGGGACGCGCAGGACTCGCGCCGGGGCTGCGGCTTGCGGTAGTCTCGCTGACGCTCGCACTGGCGTCATCGTCATCGGACCAGTCCGCCTGCCAAAGAATGTGAACAGCGGCAACCACGGTCATTGGTGGAAGGCCTTCAACCTGACGGCTGACCACACCTTGCAGCCTTGAGCTGTACGATCCTTTAATTCGTTTTCGTGAACAAGTGGGTATGCGCGGCATGATTGCGGTGCGACTCGTACAGAAGAGCGATGGTTGTCACTTCAAGAGGGGTGCTGATGAACGCGGCGCAGCGCGAGGCCGCGGGCGGCGACGCGCCGTTCACGCCTCGTCGTATGCTTACTCAAAGCGGTTAATTGACAGTCCGCCTGAGAAGTGGTAAAACGAACGTGACGTTTGCGGATCTGCAATCGGTCCACAGCTGCACTTGAAGTAGGCTGAGAGTAGAAGAAGGCCAAGAGTCACCTGGCGTGCGTCAGGGTATCATTTTCTGCAGACGTTTCCTAGGATTCCCTTGGAAGTTCTGGCACGTTATTGCGTGTTCTGGCGCGCCCAAGTAGACACAAAGTGGGGTGTGCGACTTCAACTTGAAGTTACCTCGTCGTCCGAGGTGGGGCTCTTGGGGGCCCCTGCTGCGCCCCCCTTGGATGTCTCCTTCTGGTCCCCCCAGATGTCCGCGTCCGTCAGGTCGCCCCAGCCAGCCTGCGGCATTGCTCGGTTTTGGGGCAGCAGCGGTCTTGTAAGAAGCCACAGTGTGGACATTGTCTTATACATTCTTCTTGAAAAGCATAATAAAATCAACCAATCAATCAAGTGCCAGATAGCTCCTCTCAAGCCTGCACTGACAATGTATGCACTGACAATGTAAAGAATGAAAGATATATGTGAAGTATGAGTACAGGAAAGCCCCCCCTTTTCACCTCTCGAGGGTGGGGGCGAGGGACCGCAATACGCACATGATAGTTTCAGCCTCAGTAACAGCCGGCCCGTAGCTCTTATCACATCCACAGAGTGGCAGCTTTGTTTTACACTCTGGCAGTGCAAAGATGGGCATGCACAAGACCAGCCAGTTACTCAGTGCACAGTTGCTGCGCAAGTGAAGGATGTTGCGCAAGTGAAGGGTGTGATGGCATCGCACTGATGACAGTCAAAGTTCAAGTATGTCATCAAAGCTCAAGTGTGGCGCACCTGTTGGGCGGGCGCCGGCGCTGCCGCAGGCGCCGCACTGAAAGGGTCCCAGGCGCCCCCGTTGACGGCTGCCTGCACACATGGGACACGAACGAGTTCGACCAAACAACTAAGCGGTCAGCAAGTGATGGAGCGCCAGCTCTAGACAGTGCTTACAATGCTGCTGCGGGTGGCGTGGTGTTGCAGGGTACTTGGGGGAGCATGGCGTACCGAAGGGGGCGATGACATGATCAGCCAGGGGTAGTGCACCGGCTGCAGGAGGCGTCGCCGACATCTTGTGGGAAAGAACGACACAGCGGCGCAACGAACGTGGGAGCCACTGTCAGGGCCGCTGGGCGGCGGGCATCCGAAACGATGGCGGCGCCGGCGGCTATGCCCGCCACGCGCGGACAGATTCCTTCGTGCACTTCCACGCAAACTACATACGTCTCAACGCGGTGAGCATCATTCCAAAGGTCCTGCCATCCCCATGCTCGAGGGCATCTTCAATGCGCCAGACGGCGCTTGTCGCCGCACGCACTCACGCAATCACAACACACACGATCGCCCAGCACCCGCACGCGCTCACGCAATCACAACACACACGATCGCTCAGCACCCGCACCTGCTGCTGCTGCTGCTGCGGCGGCGCCGCCGCGGCGCCCGCGAACGGGTCCCACGCGCCCTGCGGCGCAACCGGCGCCAGCGCGTGCGGCGCCGGCGGCAGCGGCGCAACGCCGAACCCCATGTGCTGCTGCTGCTGCTGCTGCTGCTGCTGCTGCGGCAGCGGCGGCGCGTCAAAGGGGTTGGCGGCGGCGGCGAGGCTCAGGCCGCCCATGCCCGCGGTGAGGGGACCCATGGCGGTCGCGTAGGGGTGCATGAGGGGCGCGGCGCCCAGCGTCGCGAAGGGCTGCTGCATGCCCCCCATCTGTGGCATGCCCCCCATCTGCGAGCGGAGAGGACGGGAAGGGGCGGAACGGCGGCAAAGTTGGTGAGGCGTGGCATCAGCTGGTGCGGACGCGCGCGCCGCGAGCGGCGGCAGCGGGCACTGGGTGTGAACGCGTTGCATGTGCCTGCATGTGCCGGGGGGCAGGTACCAGCACATCTACATGCACAGGGGGGGGCATGGGCATAGTTCACAGTTTGCACGGCGCAACCCTTCCGAAACGCACTGCGACCACTGCCCATCAAAGCGCGCCATCGCGCAGCCTCCACCTGACCGACGCTGGCCGTTAACAAGTACTGAACACCATATCACCAGTTTGTGGCTGAACCCTATCCGAAACCCTGAAAGGCAGATGGCATTCGCAATGCGCGTCCAAGCACTGCGCATGTGACTGTTGGGTTAGGGTTAGGTTAGGGTTAGGTGACTTGCTGCATCGACGCTGCCTTCGCCAGTTGGCATTGTGGACGCCTCCTCAACTTCAGCTTCAACGTCAACATCGCATTTCCCCTTCGTGGCCTGCACGCGGTGATGTCATGCATTGTACAGCCATGCTCATCCCACGCGACACACAACAAGTAGCACAGACCGATTGTTCATGTCACTGCAGGCGGGCCGCGCAAGAGAGGCCGCGTAAGTGCCGGCTCCGGTTTGACTCATGTGAAAGACGCCGTTACGTTCTGACCGCACGTGACAAGGCCGGCCACGCTACCAAGAGCACAGAGTCGAAGCTTCACAGAACACAGAACACACTTCAAGATACAAACACGCCACTCCGGTCTGACTGCGCGTGAGAAGTTCCAAAAGCACAGAGTTAAAGCCTCACATACACGAAGTATATTGAAGTACCAGATCTCAAGAAGCATGTTGAACGCTAGTTGGTCGTGCACGTGTGCCGTTGTACGCTCACCATCTGCATGGGGATGCCGGTAGCATACATACCCCCCGCCAACATGGGCGCGGCCGCCATCGGCGGCGGCTGCATGGGCGCTGAGAAGGGGTCCGTCGGCTGAGCCGCGGCTGCAGATGCAAACAAACAGAGAGAAACAGCAGCGGCAGCCTCAGCAGCAGGCTGGTCACTTGTGGCGGCACGGCTGGCACATCCGCAAACGAGCCTGGGCTTGATCATCATCAGCAGCAGTAGTAGCATCAGCAGTGGCAGCAGCAGCAGCAGCAGTAGCAGCAGCAAGCTCCTCACTGATAGCGGCGCTGCCGGCCCTTCTGCAGATACATCCAGGCTCGATTAGCGAGATCATGACGGTGCTAGAGCCAAGAGCGCTGTGCAGCACACGCATAGAGAGCTGTTGAGGCGATGTCAGCGGGGAGGCTAGCCAAAGAAGGCGGCGCCACGGAGCGCTACAGACTGCAAATAACACCCCGCCTCCTCAAACTACGACCGTTCAAGGCAACATGTCGTGGCGCGGAACGCATGTGCCGTGGAGACCGGCCCCACGGATCCCTGCGTCATGTCGCACCTGACGACCATCAGCCCGCCTGTTGAATTTGCGTCACCGTCGCTGCGTTGCGATGGGGCGAGCGAGGACACTGGTCATTCAACTGCAGCCGGCCGCAAGAGCGCGCTCCGCAATGGTGTATTGGCTGAGCACTGCTGCTGCAGGCCAGCGCGCGACGCGGCGCCGACACGCAACAGCAGCAGCGCTCACGGGCGCTGGCAAGGTAGGACACACAGCGCGCGCCACGCAGCCATTCCGGTGAGTGCGGCATTGCCAGGCCTGCTGCTGAGCATTGCCGTTGGGCACGCGAAGTAGTGCGCGGCGGCGGCGCACGCACCGCCGCCGCGGCAAGAACGGGACCGCGAGCTGTTCGTCGACGCCACTGGCAGTGTGAAGGCAGCGCAGCGTCCCGACGTGCACGCTCGGGTCACGCCTCCTGAGCACCGCTGCTCCAGTGCCACCAGCCGCTGATTCGCCCGGCCAGTTGCTCGTTGCGCCACTGCCAGAGAGTCCCGCCCGGCGGCACTTGCAGGTGCGCGCGCTGCGGTGGCTGTGTCTGCTGAGCATTGCCTCCCCCCCCCCCAATCACTCTCTCTTCCTTCACTTGCTGGAACACTCTGGAAAGCTCGCTCCGCGACGCACGGCATTGCTGCAATACGTTGGAGGCGATTATTCCGCATGCTGACGCAGCCCCCCCCCCCCCCCCCCCTTGCTCCCCCACCCAGCCCATCGCGCATTATCTACTCACTCGTTCGTTCATTCACTCAGTGTCTCACTCAACAAACCAACTCACACTGCGCAGAGATCTTGCTCAACGGCACGCTAGGGTACGTGGGCTGCGATGTCTCCCCTGCCGAGCGTCGCCGTCCTTTGCTCACCTACTCACTCACTCACTCACTCACTCACTCACTCAACATTCAACTCACGCTTTGCAGAGATCTTGCTCAGTGGCACGTTGGAGTACGTCGGCTTCGACGCCCCCCCCCCCCCTCTAAGCGCTGACGCTCCCCCGCTCACCTACTCACTCACTCACTCACTCGACATGCGACTCACGTTTGGCGGGGATCCTGCTCAGCGGCACGTTGGAGTACGTCGGCTGCGACGGCCCCCCCTGCTGAGCGCCGCCGCCCCCCGCCCCCCCCTGCTGCTGCTGCTGCGTCTTGAAGCCATGCGTCGCAAACGCATCCAGCTGGTCCAGCCCCATGCCGTCGCTACCGCGCCGCGCCGCCGCCGGAGCGCTGACGCGATGGGAGAGTCACGTGCACGTCGCCAGTTTAGTGGAGACGAATTAAAAGATCGTAGAGCTCTGGTTGACAAGGGGTGGTGAGCCGCAAGTGCCTTCCACCAACAACCTGGTCGCCGCTGGTCGCCGCTGCTGCGGCCATTTGCCACAAGTCAAACACTGCCATCATCGTATCCACAGTACCGTATTATCTGTAATTAAGTCCATGGGGCGAGTTTTTTATGAGAGCGAAAAAAGCGGGGTGGGGCGCCATTGATATTTGGAGAAAAAAAGGGTGGGGTGCATTAATGTTTGAGCCATTTTAGCTCATCTAACAACATCATGAGATGCCAGCATGCTTCTACGCCGCTCCTGAAAGCAGTTCAACTTCAGGAAAGCCAGCTGCTGCCTCTCGGAGCCTTTTGTGGGTTTGGCTACATTGTTAGCTGTCTTTCTGTCTGCTCTGCACGTTGCTGACAGCGCATGTAGGCGCACACATACTGTGGTGATGTAGCATGAGTAACTGAGTGTGCATAGTACATGTACGCAGAGGGTACATGCTGGGTATGCATGTAAGAATAAAGGGGTGGGGGGCACATTTATATGAGCGAAGATCAAAGGTGGGGCGTCATTTTATGAGGGCTCGAAAACTCATAAAAAAACTCGCCCCATGAATAGGTAATACGGTAGTCAAAAGACTTCTGTGTGCATTGGCGGCGGCGGTGCGCTGAGCGTGGAAACCCCATGCATGTCAGTGAGTATGCGGGTGTCATCCCGGTTGCGCGCTGATTGCATGTCAGCGGCGGCGGTTCACGGCGCATGCGAAACCCTTTCCCTCGTCAGCAGGGGCGCGCCCCCCCAGCTGGTGGCCGTGGACTGATCAGAACAGTGGCAATGCTGGCACAATCCTTGCAAATTCAGCATGATGCACGCAAATGCAACGTCAAAGGGCATGCCTCGGAGTCCTACTGCACCATGTGCCGCGCGAAAGAGCGGTCGAAAGAAGCCAGCGGTGCTTGCAGTTGTAGTGGCCCCAGACCTCCACCTGGAACAGCCTATTGGCAGGCGCCACAGTAGTTCGGCCAACATGAACATAGGCTCAATTCTCAGACGCATCCTGTTTGTTGCATGCTCTCAAACTCGTGATGTCCAGCGTGGGCCGTGATGCAAGCGACTATCCCATAACCTTGATAGATTGTGCGGTCGCACGGTCAATGTTGATTCTGGGCTGCTTGAAAATCTCCTGATGTGGTATGGTATCACAATGGGCGATGAATTCATAAATTGTCCGCTATGACAAGGCGACGTTAAAAAACGACAGGCAGTGCATTGCTGCTTGTCTCAGGCAACTCGAGAGCTTTAGTCAAGCAGCGATACGACCAAATTGATTAGGCTAGTAGAGTAATTACATAGATGAAACGCATTCTAAGCAGGAATCCGATGAACGCAAACGCTGCTGCTTGAGGTGAATAGTTGTAACATCGAGAGTGGGGCTGCGGCTTACGTCTGGTAAGGCTGCTGCTGATGCGGCGGCTGCTGCTGCTGCTGTGGCATGCCGAAGCCATGGGCAGGCTGTCCAAAGGGGTTCCCTGTTGCGTACATTTTTCAGGCTCCCCCTCCCACTGGCACCGTCGCCTCGCTGGCAATTAAAGTAGAATACAGGGCTGTCAGACCACGCAAGAGGCAGCTGGCGGCGGCGGTGTGCCTGGCCCCTCCTCTGTGGAAATGTAACTGCCTGGATGATTTCGCAGGATGACCCCCACCGGCCGGCCAGGTTCGCAGACCCTAGCGCCAAGTAGGTTTGATCAACATAGCGCCACCTGAGGTGATGCATGTGTCCCTGCTCATTATGTTGCATTACGCCTTTACATTTTGGGCAAACCTAAAATGCATTCAATGCCAACCACAACGACCTTTTCAACGATGCACCATGCGCAGCCTGCCGTCTCAAGCATTGAAGGCAAGAACTCAGCTGATGGATGAAAATGACCTGACAGTGCGGCACATGCACACATGTGAATCACAATTCACACAGCTTGTACTCTGTGCCAAGCTCCAAAAGTTTGAAACGTTATTGTGCCAGTTGTCAGTACAGTCTGTTCAAGCGCCAGCACCAATGCATAGAACCAGAGCAAACGGAGGCACTGAACATGGCACGCATGTGTACACAAAAGTAAGTGGGAAAGTGACCATTCACGGGAAGCCCACATCTACACAATATGGCCAAAACATCCCAGATCTTTGTGCTGTCGGAAATGACGACTCACCTAGAGCTCCATGACTAGATGCCAAGCCAGGTAGCAAGGCAGCAGGGAGGAAAAGAGACTCCGGCTGAAGGACCGTGCTAAGGCAAAGTGAATATTGAGTGTAATGTCGAGGTCGTGAATAGAGCTGGCACGATAGAGCCAGCTATGTAGTGAGCAGTCCAAGCGACGAGTGTTATGCTTGTCACGAGAAGGTGCAACCTGCTCGTGCAACCTGCTCAAGTAAGGGCCAGCTAAGCCAGTCACGCCCCTGCAGTTACTAAGTTACATGTCCTTGCAGTTGCACGGCTCTGCAGTTACATGAGAGCATGATATTCCGACACGTGCGAGGGCATAATATTGGACTATCACCTCACCCAGAACCTGAAACAACGTGCTCGAACCTGCAAACGCTCGAGCCGCGAGAGCAACATTGTTCACAAAAAGAAAAAAGCTATGCAAGCATATGCTGAGATGTCCCACTGCTTTATAATTGAATTGCCATGTTTGTGATTGACCCCTGTTTTGCAAGGCTGGGGGGGGTAAGTGGCAAGAGGCCCCGCGGCGCCTGCCGTACAGAAGACGCAAAGCGCAAATGCACTCAAAAGACTTGCAGCCACGACGGCGGCCGCAGTCGGGCCTGAGCGCTGTTGCCTGACCATGTATGGGACAACTGTCCTGGGGGGGGGTCTAAGGCAACCACAGAGCTTGCACAATCGTAATCAGGTGCGCAACAAGAAGACACTGAGGTGTGTCCCGCGTGGACGCATGTGAGAAGCGTGCGTGTACCACAGAACAGGCTTGCATCACATGTTGAAGGCCGTGCTTGTGCTGGAAATGTGAAACCCAAAAGCCGTCGTGATCAAGAATGATATTCCAAGGCACATGGGTATGCCGTCCGCGCCTACCTACCTGTGCATGATGTTGGTGCTAAAAGCGCCGACTTGCGGCATTTTTTATTTTTTTTTCCCCGCCCCGAAGAGGAAAAACCCCTGCCTCTAGCTTATGATTTCGTACCCGGTTCACAGCTACGTGCATGCAGCTGCTCCAGGATACCGTCGTGCAACGGTACGAGGGTAGGTACCAGAGGGAACCACCCCTCAGGTTATGTGGGAGTTGAACCCACCAAAAAACCTCTGTGCGTGGGGGGGCCCACAGCTGGTGAGGCTGCAGTAGGCGGACGCATACCCCCACGCAACTCCTCCCACCTGGTCTTGAACACTGAAGGGCTGCAGATCTTATGGGGAGGGGGGGGGGGGGGACATTTGCTTAAAACTTATTGGCACATATTGCGGCGCTGGCAGACTATACGACACGCTAGGAACGAGCACACATTAAGCGAATACAAGCACGCACGCCGTTGTGCGCACAAGCTAGCGCTCCCCGTGTCATTCATGGCAAAGCATCTACAGAAGCGGACGAAGGCTGCTAGCACATGAGAGCAAGCACAGAAAGCTCAACTGACGAAGGACCAATAATGGCAAAGGTGAGCAGTTCAGCTTGCACTGACCCATATTGGCTCCGGGCACAGGTCGTCCTGCTAGGTTGATTTTTGGTCCTGTGCAACAACAGAGGTGGCAAGATGGAACAAAAGGGCGGTGCCAGCGATAAGGCACACTGAAATAAGCTAGTACACCAAGCAGTGGCAGTGGCAGTGCCAAGGCGCTTGCTTGTGTTGTAGAGAGTTGAACCGCATGCAGGCAACAACGCGAATGTATACGTGACAGGTGTACAGGGGCGCAGTAAGCACAAGATCACTGGCATTGAACCTCAGCAGAGTAAAAAAAGCTACATGTGTACACGCATAAAGTACAGACGTGCCACGAATAAAATTTGGCACAACTCGCCTCACGTTGAGCTCTCCTGGCTCTGCTTCATCGTCGCCGTCATGGCCCTCCCTGACGAGCTTTGGAGATGCAGAGGCTGACGGTGCCAAAAGGGCCAGAGCCGCAGGGTGCAGGCAGACTGTTGACAGCGAGCGCTTGGCTGTTCGCCAGCACTAGCGTGGTCAAGTGGCCCAACCGCGGGTTGCAGGGTAGCTTACGCCGGCACGCGTCGCCGGTATCATGAGCCTGGCCAGCCAAACTGCAGAGCTCTGCACAAACCGTCAGGTGGTCACTACCCAAGTTTAATCGCACTTCAACTCACCCGAACTTCAAAGCTACCCTGAACCGCCTCTGGAAGCGCCCGAAGCTGAGCGCGACGCTGCGAAGCTGGCAGCTTGGAGTGGAGACCTGGCAAAGTGGTACTCAATCGTGACCTGCGGACAAGAGAAGGAGACTGGCGCTGCACGGGGCCAGGAGCAGCAGGATGCACCCAGCACCTCTGATGGATAGCGGCCTGTGCGCGACATCAGTTGCCGTTGCCGTGGCCGCTTATTTGGACCTGGCGGATGTGTGCAGAGCCAGCATGTGCTGCAAAGCTGCGCGTCAGGGCTTTGGCAGCCGCGCCAGAAGGGCGGCGTCGGTGAGTGATGCTGTCTGCTCAAAAAAGAGTCCCAGTAGCATACACCCTGGAGTTTTGATCACAAAACCACTGTAGTTGCGGTCAAATAGATTGGGTGGCTGAACAAAAACACAGTCAATGCGAAATGCGCAGAAAAATTAACATCACCGCCCTGAATTCATCGTCCACGCGGTACACAGGTACTTGCACGTGACCGGCCATATGATGCTGGTATATTCTGCTTACATTGCTTATACATTAAGACACAAACTGGTTGCAGCAGCGGATGCCAACAGCCAGAGCGGAGCAGCTGCTTCACTGACGTGGCGATGCACGTGGCACAACTGCCAGCCCAGCCTGCGTATACGGCACTTTGCAGAGGGTCATTCAACTGTACAAGTGCCGCCAGTAACAGATGCAGAAGACACACTTGCCTTAGATGGCACCCAATCGATCTAGGTGGAGTGGCTGGTTGTCGAGGCTGCAGCCGCAATGGCAGCGGCAAAAGCACCATCGGCACTGGAATGGCCAATCGTGCAGTGGTTTGTGCTGAATACTGTCACGCAAGTGCAGAGTCTCGTGCTGGATGATGTGGCCTGTACAGCTGATGCGCGCGCAACCTCGTGATGAGTCGCACAATGTTTTCAGCAGGGCGTTGACACGGCTAGCATCGAGTGGGCTTTTTCTGCTTCGACTCTGCATAATCGCCATCAAAGAACCATGCTGCCGCCTATCTTGCGACAGTGCTTGCGATACTCGATGACGCTAAGCCAGAGTATGAGTGCGCATTCATAGAATACGAAGTTGGCGCTAGCGAGTATGGTGCAGTTGCGGCCGCTCATATCGCAGCTCTCGTTGTCAGTGCTGTTGTGCCCCAATCGGTGCATCCCGCTGGAGAGCTGATTCGTCGACCTTCTCGCAGTTGCCCCAGCTCCTTGAGCAGCGCGGCGTGCATCACAGCTTGCGGGGTTGACGGCATGTGCTTGTTGAAGTTGAAGTAAACAATGATGCGACTCTGTCTGAACAAACACACAAACAAGCCAGCATCTCAGATGCACAATACAAGCCAGCATCTCAGACTTCATGGGTGCACGACGTGCTCAGGGTCCGTGAAACTGAGGTCGTGATCCGTTGAAGGTGCAGTTGAAGTGTGAGACTGGCAGGACGCCCAGTGGCACTGCGCTGCTGCAGTATCATGCTCAGTGGCCCCGTATCCTAATGTAAACGAAGGAGGCGCAGTTGAACTTTGCACCAATTTCGGACCTGTGAGACATGACGATGCGGCGCTAACGGCACCGATTCTGCCGTTGACGCTGCAGCTGTTTGGCGGCGGGGCCCCCGCGCACCTGAGGCTGCGCTTCTGGGCCAAGTGCCTCAAGGTGGAAGAGACGAAGCAGCAGGTATGCCTTGTGCTTGCAGGGTGGCAGCGCCATTCGCTTGGCCGGGCCTTTATGAACACGAATGCTTCGTTGCTGCGCCTCTCGTGGCACGCGGTGATTCTGTGATGAGCGGGCGGTTTAGTGATGGCGGCATCATCGTGCGGCAAACGGCCGCGTGCTGAGGGCGTGCGTGGGCTCCTGAACAAACTTCAGTTGCGCACGGGCTCCCAGTTCACAGCAGTCCAAATGTGCGCCTTGTACGCGAGTCCCGTGAACGGCAATGATCAAGTGAGCAGCAGTGTTTAGTGATCAGCGTGCTTGTTAGTGATAGCGGCATCGACTGGCGGAAACTGGCGGGGTGGAGGGGTGCGCACGGGCATGTCATACCTCAGTTCACGGTCTTCTGCCCTAGCGCTCAGTACTCGAGTCCCTTGAACAGCAAGGTGAGTAAACGGCAAATCTTGCATGAGCAGCGATGCTCAATGTGAATAGTGATGTTTACAGTAGAGTGCGGTGGCATGCGCGTCGGTTGCATGGCGCTTCTGCAGGGCTGTGCAGGTTGACCTGTCCATCTTGTCACGTTGTGCAGCGCTCCACCTTGTTGAGTGTTGTACCTCAGCAGCGCCTCGCGAGCATCCACCGCGGCTAACACCCTAACCCTAAATACCGCACCTCAGCACCGGTCTCGCCACCGCGCTCGCCGCAGCGCAGCAAAGTTGCACATGCTCGCTCGCACCTACGGCCGCAGTCTACCGCCGACAAGCTGTTGTCAGTTACGAGTCGCTCCTCTCGTGACGCCGCCGCGGTGTGTGCCCTCATCAGTGGCTTCACGCTGTCCGGTCCTGAGCGCTGCTGTGACTGCTGCTCGCTGCCACAGATCTGCAAGAGCCAGATCGTCTCGGCGGACGAGTACTACCAGTCGCTGCTGGCGAAAGCCACGAGGGGGCAGAGTTGTGGGCGCACCGGCACGGCAGCGCTCAGCCCTACAGGGGTACAGGGGGAGGTGAGCGTCGCTTTGACGTTTGAAAGACGCACAGTGATCTGCTGCGTTATCCCAGGCGATGCAAGATACGCGACAAGCAAACCGTAACTTTGAAACGCTGCAAGAATTTCACAAAAAGATTCACACAAGCTACTCACCGAATCAATTTATAATGTACCTGTTATCAACCCCGTCGCGCGTGCTGCTCACCGCCGCCGCGCCCGCTAAAAGCCCCCCCCCCCCCACCCCCTCCCCTCCCCGCATGTGCGCAGATTCTACGCGACGTCTGCAGAACGTTCCCGGGCCTCGCGTTCTTCCGCCGGCGCGACGGGCCGGGCGAGAACATGCTGTCCAACGTGCTGCGCGCGTGCGCGATCGCGCACCCGGACGTGGGGTACGTACATACTTCTGAAGTATGGTACCAGCGGTCAATCATAACATTAACCTAGCCACGCCGCGGCAGGCGCTGCCGGGAGCTGAAGTGTTCAGTGGCGCCTGTTCAATTATAGGCGTCTGAGCTGCTGGCTCTGCAGTGGTGGTGATGCTCACCCCGCTGCGGGCGCTGCCAGGGGACGAGGTTTGCGTGCGCCTGCCCGTCCAATCGCAGCTTTTGAGATGCTCTACCTCCATCGTAGTCATGGTGATACCAAGCATGATCATCTCAGAGTTGCTGACTCTGCCCGCAGGTCCAACCACATTTACCATAGTTGTTACAATCACCTCTGCCAATCACAATCCTTCAGCTGCTGAGCAACAGTTACCATAATGATTGCCATCATATCTGAGATGTTGAAGTCTGCCAGCGATGGTGACGCTCCACGCTGCAGGTACTGCCAGGGGATGAACTTTGTGGCTGGAGCGCTGCTGCTCGCGCACCTGTCCAGCCACCCCGACATGACGCCGCACCCCGAGGACGACGCGGCGCACGACGCGCACAGCGACGGCTCGCAGTCCAGGTAACCAACCGCTCACACAGTTCATTGGTGTACTCCCTGATGCGGTGCACAACGTGCACAGCGCCGGCTCGCAGCCAGGAAGTCAAGCACGCACATGAAGTTTTTTGTGACGCAAAGGATGCTCCTCTATACCCCGAGGACGACGCGGCGCACGACGCGCACAGCGACGGCTCGCAGTCCAGGTAACCGCTCACAAACTTCATGGGTGTACGTCCTGGCGTGGCGCACGGCGCGCACAGACGAAACCGGCATGTTCCTGCGCGCCTTCCACCCATCGCCAATCACCGCGATCACGTGCAGTGTACAGCGTGACTGTTACGGCAACGGCACGTCACCACGCGCCATCGCTCATCGCCGCCGCCTCCGCGCTGCCTCATTGCTCAGCAACGTGTTGCCGATCCACGCACCATCACCTGCATGCGCTGTTCACACAGAGCGCGCTCGACACGTATCGGCATGCGGCAATATGTGCAGTGTACACACATCAACACATTACGGAAACGGCAGTTACCATGCGCCATCGCTCATCGCTGCCGCCTTTGCGCTGCCGCAACGCTCAGCAACACGTCGCGCGACGCGTCGCCGGACCCGCGCACGATCGATTGGTGGCCCGACCGCGAGCACCTGCGCATGGAGCAGGACGTGTTCTGGATGATGGCAGCGCTCCTCACCAAGGGGCGCGCGGGCGCCGAGGCGCACGACGAGCTCTGTCTCAAGGCAAGAGAGAGGCATGAAGTTGAAGTATAGTTTAAGTTGCCAATGAGCAAGACCAACGCAGCGGTTTGCAATACACACTGAAGGCAAGCGAGCGGGCGTGGCTGTTGGAGTTGCTGCATTGTGAGGCCGATTTCGAGCTGATGCTCAGGCAGAGAACAGCAGGGGGAGGGGGGGGGGGGGACTGAGCGGCTCAGAGATGACACCACTAAACCTTGGACGGCAACTTCAAGTTTTTTGCTTTTCCCTTCCGCGTGTGCCGTGGGATCAACTGTTGACTGTCAGAGGCCGCACCGCCGCTACAGCTGCTCCCATTCCTCATTTGCTGATGCGCGCAGCGTGCCTTCACTCTGTCTTGCAGGAGCTCTGGCTCCCCGGCGTGCCGGAGATGAAGCTGCGCGTGTACCAGTTCGACAGGCTGCTGGAGCGCGAGCTGCCGCGGCTGCACGCGCACTTCAAGACCACTCAACTTCAACTAGAGGTGAGCCGCGTGCCCCGCAGCAGCGCGCGCCGCAGCGGCGCCGTCGCCGTCGTCGCTCATGCCCGTATGCATGCATGCACCATGTGGGGACAGGACAAAAAGACAATGGACACATTTCTTTTGCTTCAGAGACACGTGTTGCTGGCAGACCACCCCAGGAGCACGCTGCTGATCGCCCAAGAGCATGCTTCAACCTCAACCCCGCTGCCAACTGGCAGACGCCATCATCCACATGCAGCACACGGATCTGAGCTACGTATAGATACGCAAAAGCTCAGTGATTCCACCCTCCTCCCCCCCCCCCCTCCCCTCCCCCTCCCTCTCCCCCCCCCGTCGCCAGGTGCTCGTGAGCCAGTGGCTGCTCACGCTGTTTGCGTACTCGCTGCCGCTGCCGACGCTCGTGCGCGCGTGGGACGCGCTGCTGATGGACGGCTGGAAGGGCGTCTTCCGCCTCGGCATCGCGCGCTTACGCGACGTCCAGGAGCAGCTCGTGGGCATGGAGATAGGTGCGTTATGAGCGCTGGTGCAAGGCGAGCGCTGCTGCACAGGTTGTGTTGAGCGCTGTTGCGTGCCTGTGCGACGTCCAGGAGCAGCTCGCGGGCATGGAGATAGGTGCGCTGTGAGCGCCTGCTGCACAGATTCGACGTTGTGACGTTGTGTGGAGCGTTGCTGCTGCTGCGCGCCTCTGCACGACGTCCAGGAGCAGCTCGTGGGCATGGGGAAAGGTGCGTTGTTAGCGCTGCTGCAGGGGGGGGAGCGCGGCTGCCCGGAGCGCTGCTGCGTGGACTGATGTCATGCTGCACGGAGAAGTGCTGCTGCTTGAAACTGTGTTGGTAGTAGTGCTGTTGCACAGAGCACTGCTGCGCAAAGTAGTGCTGCACAGAGCGCCGCGCCATACATAGGCCCCTGCTGCTGGGAGCGTTGCTATGCGGAGCGCGGCTGCACAGAGCGTTGCCGCGAGGGGCTGTGAACGCCGTCCGCTGTGCGCGTGTGGCGTGCATAAGGCGAGAGCAGCGCGCGCGGCCGTCGTTACGGCACGCGCCCGCTGCATGTAGCACAGCTCGCTCCTGGCAGCGCTGCCGAGAGATGCTGCGGCGATGCTCAGCAGCGCAGCAGCGATGCTCAACAGCACAACGGCGTCAGGGGGGGGCGTCCGCCGCTACCTGCACGCACGCCAAGGACGAGCCACGCTGCCGAGGATGCGGCCACGCACGTCACACCCAGATGTGCGCTTGGCACCACACACACCCGTACCTCTGAAGAATGGCTCCCCCGCACAACGCGCTGCGGCAACGCAGCACGACTGACGTGTACCGCAACGGCAAACGGGTGACGCGCTGAGTAATGTTGGCGAGGCGGGTGACTGGTCCTGTGCTCGGCATTGCAACACTTCCCGTGTCATGGGCTGAGTGCGCCGCCTCTTGCTGAGCACTGCTGCAACTGCCGTTCCGCTGCCCCTGCCGCCGCCGCCGCAGAGGAGATGAGCAAGTTCCTGCGTGGCTTCAGGACGGCGCAGTCGCTGCACGCGCGCTGCCCGCCGGAGCAGCTGCTGCGCGCGTGCGGCTCCATCAAGGTGCGGTGGTGATGCTCAGCGGTTGGGTTTAGGGTCGGGCTTAGGGTTAGGGTTAGGGTTTAGGGTTGTGCTGCCCGCGGGAACAGCTGCTGCGCGCGTGCTGCTCCAAGGGACGGTGGTGATGCTCAACGGTTGCGGTGCCGCTGCTTCGTTGGCCGTGCGTTCCAGTCCACAAGTACCTCAAGAAGTACGCCGACAATTCTTGGGCCGCGTGCTAATGTGCTTCATGTGCAAGGCACACAGGGCTGCGGCATGCCTGAAGCGGTGGCCGCGACTGCGATCCCGCAAGCGCGTGCGGCTCCATCACATGAGGTGGTGATGCTCACCCGTTGCGGTGCCGCGGCATGCGCCTCCGTCGGCCGTGCGTCTCAGCGTCTGCCTCTGCATAATCAGTTGTGACGGTGAATCTGTGCTTCAAAGATAGGGTCAACACTAGGCTGCAGAACGTGTCGAGCGGCGCGCGCAGCCGCGCAGCCGGCAACGCCCCCTCCTCATCGCAGCGCTAGCCGTCAGTGTTTTCCCAAACCGTCTTTCGCTGCCCGCAAGTACATCACGCAGCCCATGCTACATGACCGCAATGCAATCGGCAGCAGTCGGCAGTGCGGTGACAGCAGGACCGCGCCGCGCGCCCCACGCAGCAGTGGCCATGGCTCCGCTCTCACACGCCCCCGCGCTTCACAGTCACTGTGGCCCAAAAGTGTGATAGCGGTGATAGTCGCAGCCTTGGCTGCAGCTGCTGACTCTGCTCCCACGCACCCCCAACCCCGTCATCATCCCTTTGCGTCATTCGGCCTCGGCAGTGATGGTGGTGGGCGGCGCCTTGGCTGCAACTGATGACGCATCGCCGCGCCGCTTGATGTCTAATATCAGGCGCAGTAGGTCAGATACATCAGGCGATGTGTCCATGTGATAATCCGGAGGCTCAGTTACGAAGCAACAAAAGTGAAACGAGCGAGCTTGCGCATGTTCCGCACTTCACAGTCACTGTGCGTGATTTGGCCCAAAAGTGCGATGGCGGTGATAGTCGTGCCTCAGCCGCAGCTGCTGGCGCGCCCGCTCGCTGCGCGCAGGTCACGCCCTCTGCGCTGCGCGCGCTGCAGCAGGACTTTGCCGTGCGCCTCCTGCGCCAGCACCTCACCAGGGCGAGTGGGCCGCAGCGCTACTTCATGGTCACTGCACGTGACTCCAGACACGCTGATTCGGCTCAAAACTGCGATAGCGGTGCGTCGCGCCTCAGCTGCAGCCGCTCGTCGCTGCGCGCGCAGGTCACGCGCTCCGCGCTGCGCGCGCTGCAGCAGGACTTTGCGGTGCGCCTCCTGCGCGAGCACCTCGGCGGCGGCCAGGGCGAGTGGCTGCAGCGCTACTCGCCGCTGTACCCGCCGCCGCCGGACGCCGCCGCCGCTGCCGCTGCCGCCGCCGCGGAGGTCTCGTCGGGCGTGGAGGCGGCGGTGCGCGGCATGCTGCTCGACGAGCCGCTGCTGCTGCGGCTCAAGCAGGTGCGCTGTTTGACTGCCGGCGCTGCTTGTGATCAAGGCTGTGTAAAGGTTCAGGTGGCCCATTGTGTGTGCGAGTGCCCGGCGCCGGTGGCCGCTGCGATTGCGATTGCAGACGCGGCTGCTGCGATGGCATCGTGTGGGTAGAAGCGGTGCGCGGCATGCTCCTCGAGGAGCCACTGCTGCTGCAGCTCGAGCATGCAGCGTCGCGCGATGGCAATGGCAGATGCGGCTGCTGCGATGGGATTGTTCATGTGGGTATGCTGGGGACATCGCCGCTCAGGCTCAGGCCGGGCGGCAGGGGATATGGCCCTGCCGTAACGCTCAGGCCGGGCGGCAGGAGATATGGCCCTGCCGTAACGCAAGTCCATTGCATGCGGCCGAGCCTGCTGCATCACGCATCGATCTGTCATGCTTGCTTAGGGTTAGGGTTAGGGTTAGGTCAACACCTGCCCGCCCCGGGCAACCCTGCTGCAATGCCGCTTTGAAGTAGAACCCAGCTCTGTGGACGGAGGGCATTGCCGGCTGCAATAATCTGTCTGCAACAGCAAGGCTGCGCTGCGCAGCGTGTTTTGCGTGCACTTCTGCTGAGGTTATGCTGCGCAGCATGCCGCGTGCTCCTGCTCTTGACCACCTGTACGACCGCCCCCCCTCTCCCCCTTAGTGGCTGATCATGTCGGCTTGCTGTATCGTACGCATTGTGTTGCCTACGATGCGGCAGGAAATCGAGGCCGTCTCCGGTCCGGTGGCGGGCGACGTGGCCGTGTTCCAGTGCAAGATCGCGGCGGCGGCGATCCGCCAGGAGGAGGCGCGGCAGCAAGCCAAGGTATGTAGGTACATGGGTACATGGATTATGCAGGCATGTCCGTGTGGCAAGTACATCAACAAGGCAGGCACACTGATGGGGTAGATTCATCGATACGGTGCGTATGTCGGTGGGAAAGTGCACTGTGCGGTGCTCGCATCGTACGATCGTGCGTGCGCCGCGGGCGCACAGCGCGCTCTGCGCCTAGAAGACTGCAAGGTCCCACTGTAAGTTCTCAATGTGCTGGCAGCGCCGAGATGCGTCTGCTGCTGTATACTCATTTGCTCCAGCACCGCCACCCATATACCTTGCGCATGAGAATGCCTACGCAAGCTGCCATACAAGTCCAGCACATGAGAATACACACGCAACCGGTGATGAAGCATGCACGATTCGCTGCAGCAGCTTGACTTCCTCCGTCAGACTGTGGTGCACGCAGCGCAGCATCTCAGCTCCGAAGAGCATCCGTGGCGCTAGTTGCCCCCCCTCCCTTCCTTCAGATCCTCTGCAGAGGCACACTTCCGCCTCCCACCTCATGGCAATGCCCCCCCCCCGCCGAATACCGCCAGATCTCCTCCCCCTGTCCCCGTCACCTCAGACCCCTCTGTTGGTAGACGTTGTAACCTCGTAATTGTGCGCAAGCGCCCCCCCCCCCCCCCCCCCCCCCATTCCTTCAGGTCCTCTGCAGAGGCGGAGCCTCCCACTCCTCATGGTGACGCCCCCTCACCCCCCTCCCCTCTCCTCCCAGGTACTGGCACCGGCCACGACGCAGCTTGGCATAGAGGTGGAAGAGCTGCGCGAACGCCCCCCCCCCCTCCCCCCCCCCCCCTTCCTTCACGTCCTCTGCAGAGGCAGGCGGCACTTCTCCCACTCCTCATGCTGACTCCCCCCCCCCCTCCCCTCTCCCTCCAGGTCCTAGCACCCACCACGACGCAGCTCGGCATAGAGGTGGAGGAGCTGCGCGAGCGCGTGAGCCTCCTCTCCCACCAGATGCACGCGCTCGTGCTCGCGCCGCCGTGCGAAGACTGCGCGCTGAGCGCTGCTGCCGCCCCGACGACGAGGGATCCCCCAACCCCCCCGCTGCTGCGGGAGGGGGGGGGCGAGGGGGCCCTGGGGGGGCGGGCCATCTGATGCCGCCGCCGCACCGATGGCGGGCCGCAGGCCGAATCTGAATTTGAGGGGCCTGGCGGCGATGCTGCCGCAGCCACTGCGCTTGCTGAGCGGCGGTGGGGGGGGTTCGCCTTCACTAGGTGAGCGCTGTTGTATGGTAGGCAGGCATGTATGCTGTGATTCACACTCGATAAATATGAAGTGTACTTTTACATTTTATGTGTTGTACTTGAAGTACGCTGGGAAGGAGTTGAAGTATGGAGTATACATGGAATTTCACAGTGCAAGTTTGTACCTGAAGTGCGCTGGAAGGCGGTCGGCGAGCAGTTGAAGCCATGGCGGCGCGAGGCTGCTTCATCCACAGTGCTCTGCTGCGGCGGAGGACGTACCTGCACGGGCCAGCGTGTCGCCATAGGAGCGTTGTCGGCGGACTCCTGCCTAATCAACCTGCATTCTCATGATGAGAATTCATCGCGTGCACTGCGGCGGCGCGCGATTTTTATGTTTTGGCGATAAGCATCATCATGACTGCACCACACATCCTTCGCCACCACTGCTGCAGAGAACGGCAACGGCAGCAGCGGCAGCGGCGGCGGCGGCGACGGCCTGCGGCTGTGCCCACGCTGCATGCACGAGCGCGCCGATCTGAGCCTTTACAAGACCAAGCTAGACGAGGTGGGGGGCGCCGCTGAGACTGAGCATTGCTGCGCGAGTTTGTGGACTCACAAGCCATTGACCAGACAGCCTCAGCTCGGCGCCTACATCCTCCGCGTGATGCAGTGGCAAGAAGGTGTCAACACTCTGTCTTCGGCATCCAAATGCTTTGGCCGCAACGCGATCTGAAGTGCCGCCTATGGCTGTGGACCGCACAGCGGCGAATCCTACGTGCCCTCAACTTGAGAGCACTAGTGCCACCAGTGAGAACTGAGCGTTGCTGCGCCAGTTTGTGGGCAGTCGCGACTGCGCACGAAGGGGGGGACAGGCCACCTGAAAAGTGTGAGCTTTGTGGAGGGATCTGGGAGCGACAGCGGCGTGTGCAGCACTCCGTGCTCGGCACCGCCTGAAAGCAGGCACAGACAGCTGCTGCAGAGTACTAGCTAGTAGGCCAGCAAATGCTCCACGTCTTGCGTATGAAGCTGGTAGCACTGGGGGCTGCGTCCAACGGCAGGTGCCCATGTTTTGTTGCTGCCTGCACTTCTTGGGACGCGCTCCTGCATTTTATAATGACACAGTGACATGCACAGTGCCTGATGCAGTTGAAGTACATGGGCGGTTTACCGAGCTCAACACGTGACGCCGCCTTCTGCCATCTGCGGCAGGTCTGCACGGCGCTGGCGCAGCGCGAGGCGCGGTGGCTACGGCACGTTCAGCGCTACGACGCCGCGCTCGCTGAGGTGGAGGACGCAGAACAGCTCAAGGTGAGCGTGCGCGTCACGCATTGAAGTAGCATGAAATTCAACAATGCAAGTGCCGCGCTCGCCGAGGTGGAGGACGCGGACAGCTCAAGGTGAGCGTGTGCGTCACGCATTGAAGTAGCAGGAACTTCAACAGTGCAAGTTCTGATTGTGGCACGCAGACAACGAACCGAAAGAATGTGCGTTGGCAAGAAGGCAGATGAACAGCCCGCTGTTTCACACACACATACATTGAAGTGCACACCCCTGTATGCATTCCTCTGATCCAATCTTGCGCTCGCTGCGGCGGCCTTGTGCGGTGCATTCTGTTCCGACCCCGGTGCCGCGTTACCCACTAGCTTTGCTCACTTCACTAGGATCACACAAACCGTGTGCGTGTGTTTGTCACCGGCAGTCCTCCAGACCATGAAGCAGTCAACTGCGTGTGCGCGTCTGACCGAGCGCTGCTGCCGCTGCTGCGCCTCGCAGATGGTCCTCTCGTCGCAGATGCTGCAGCTCGTGCAGGACGCGGACGAGAGAGTGGAGGACACGCTGCGCGAGTTTGCGCAGCAGGCGCAGGACGTCATGAGCGCGCCCTCCACGCCCCCCCTCCCCGCCCCCCCTGCCGCGGCCGCTGTATGACAGCTTCAGAGCGCCAGCGTTAGCGCGCCAGCCTCCTCTCATGCTGTGGAACCGCAACCGCGACTCGAAGGCCGTGTGCGCAGCCGCGCCAGCAGCGTGCCGGCGCGCAAAGGTCGCACCGCTCTGCTGGTGCAGAACCTGTGTCGCGTGTGTGGTGCGGCAGCCGCAGCGTCGCTGACGCAAGCGCGGCTGCAGTCGCCGCCGCTGACGGTTTGCGTCCCAGCCATAGACCGTGCGCGCTTGTGCGAGCAGGCGTGGCATCCAGCGTCGCGTCAGCGCTCCGCAGTGTCTGAGCCACGGACGCGCGCCATGTTTTGCGGCGCCTCGAGAAGGCTGTCGCGTGCGCACCGCATGAGCCAGAGCCGGCATGCAACGTGGATCCGGTGTCAGTCGGCGCTAGACGACGGAATGCTGCTGCTCAGTGGGCTATATACCATCTGGCGACTGCGGCATGCTCTAGACATCACAGAGCGTGCGTCTGACGGCATTCGCTGCACCCGCCAGCGTGTTGATCACCTGCTGCGGCTGCCGTGACCACACAGGCCTGGTAGTACGCCATGCTTGAAAGGATGAGCCAGACATGAAGCCCTTGCCTCCCCCCCCTCCCCCCCCTCCTCCGACCGCCCTGTCGTTAAGTTTCCCTTGGAGGAACTGGTGATGTTGCCACGTACGTGGACGCCGTACAACAGATGAATTGAGGTAGTAGTGTGGTATGCGCTGGTACGCCGGGCACGCAGAGCGTGCGCGTAGATGCTGGTGGTTTTCTGTGACAGGACGTGTGGCCACTTCTTGAAGGGCTCCACAGTAAACGCTCTGATATCTCCTTCGTCGTGCTAAACGCAGCACTGCCGTCCGTGTTTTACAGACTGGTTCGCCGCTTAAACTCATTGCATGATTCAGGGCATGTCTTTGAGTGTGTCTTGCAGTGTGCCGGTTGCTTGCCTGTGACGCTCATGCTTGGCATTGCACATTATGCCATGTGCCAGGTCTCGCGCCTGCATGCACGAAGGTGCGTACATACCAGACCCACCATGAGGGCCGCCTCATTGGCACCTCTCCCTGCTTCATTTTCACAGGCATGTGTGAACAGAACACTCAACTTGCGTGCGATGCGATGCAATTTGGCACCCAGCGTGTTTGGATCGCCGCATGCTTTGTAAAAATAATTGGCCGGATCCCTTCAAATGATCGTGCGCGAGGATTCACTGCGACAAAACAGTAGTCGCCATTGCACAAAGAGCAGAGAAGCGACAGTGAGTGTCGGACCCCAACCTTACCACGGTTACAAGTAACTGTTGAAGTTTCAGGAAGTTGAGGTTGATGGTGAGCTCAGGGCCCTTGGGGGGGGGGGGGAGCAGCATGGGTGGCGCGATCAGGCCTGCTCCCAGAGGGCCGCAAAAAACTGCAGTGCGCACTAAGAAGTACACTGCAAAAAAGCCAACGGAGCTCAGGCGCTTTAACAGGTACATCAACTGAGATTGCAGACATCCACTGCGGCGCCGTAGTGTGAAGATGACAGAAAGTTCAGTACTGGTCCGTACGCAGTGCTGACGTTGTGCGTTCATCATGCAATAATGGTTGGAATCTCACACTCTATGTTGCGTTCTGCTTGCACAGCCTGCTGCACTTCATTGACCTGTGGGACAAGGCGCAGACCTGGGAGGAGCAGGAGGCTGGGATGACAGAAGTAAGCACACGCAAACTGCATGGTAATCGATGAATCTACCTCCAAAAGAATTACTGATGGTGCGCAGTTGAGCTTGATTTACAGTAGCATGCAGTTCAACAATCTGGCACCGATGTCATAAATCGTACAGCCGCAGACGTGTCACTTACAGATTGACCTGAACCAAGCGCCCGTAGTTTGCCTCCTCAAGTAACTGCATACACGACCTGAAGTTTCAAGGTAGAAGCTAGGGACATTCATGGTTCAAGTGGAGGGCTTTGCAGCCGACAGCACGTCTCAGGTCAAGCGCGGTGCACTTTGCACGATAGAAATATGCAGCAGCATAATGTGATGCATGTGCTGCTGCAGAGGGTAGCAGCGCCGGCACTGTAGCAGGTGCAACAGCCCTCAATACCCTACACTATATGATATTCACCGTACAGTGTGATTCGAGGGACATAGGTGTTGACGGTGTCTGCAGAAGGCTTCCCAGACGTCAACTACAGCGCAAAGGTTAGAGGTGAACAAGTATCGTTGTCGCCACACATGATGCAGTGTTGGCACTAGGACTATCGCGTGGACTTGGTGACTGCGGATCCACTCTTGGGCGCAGATTGACACGCCGCGCTGCATTGACCTCGACTTCAACAACGAACAGAGAGAGAAAAGCGAAAGTTCGGAAGTCTTTTTAACAGCACGGCCGCGCGGCCGCATGTTGCAAATGGGCAACAAGGCATCAAATTGACATGCAACACGTACCAAGCGGGCCACAGGCAATGCAGCACTGGCACCAGGACAGCTGGCTGCGCCTGGTCACACCGCCGGCCCGCCTCGTGGGGCTTGCCAACAGCTGCTGCGGCGTCACACTTGAACAATCGCACAGAAAGAGTACCTGCAGCTGCTGCGGCGTCACCTCGAGCAATCGCACAGAAAAGCACAAGACACGCCGATGCTGACGGCTTGCCACATGACACTGATGGATTTCTGCTTTCCGCCACAGGTGATGCAGCCGCATTGATTTGCTACCCACATGACGTGGATGGGCTTGCGTGATGCGGCCACGCCAATGCTGACTGCTTGCCGCATGGCACGGCTGTGATTTCTCTCGCCACAGGTGATGCAGCACTGGCACCAGGACGACCGCCTGAATTTGGTCACTGCGGACCCCCTCGTGGAGCGCGCCAACAGGAACCCCGCCGCCGTCGCGGGCGGCGACATGCGCAAGCTCAGGGAGTGCGTCATCCAGCGCTGGAAGGACGTCAACAGGCCGTACCAGGTGATGGGGCTGATCTGGATGAGCTTTGGCTGTACTTTATTTACTTCCGCTCGAGGGGCGGAAACCCTATGACAAAAGCAAAATATGAAATTCGTGTACACATGTGCTGTGTCAAGCGTGTAACACACGCGCCATCTACACTACACTTTGGCTGTGCTAACAGTATGCGTAGGCTTCATAGATTGTGACAACAGGGGAGGGGGCAAGAGGGGGGGGGGGGGGGGGGGGATCGCCAAGAGGGCATCACGGGCCTTACAAGTGTGATACGTAGTGACGCGTCACTGGTGATGTTATGCTTCACGGCAATCACATGCTTGTGATGAATTTCAATATGCTTCACTGATGGGTGAGGAGGGTTCAGGCGCAAGCAAACATCAACACGGGCTCTAGGCCTACTAGCAGATCTTGTGCGAGGCAGGTTACAGTACATATTCGAGGGCTGCTCCCCTTTGAGTAGGTTTGGCATCATCGGTTGAAGTTGGAGTGTGTCAATGTTGTTCGACCTAGACTGCAGTTCTAGGTGCTTGAGATACTTGCATTGAACCGATGCCGACTGCAATGTCGACTGACTTCAATCCTCCCACTAACTCTATCATCTTGCGCTGTAGCATCACAAATGACCAGCACCATCGACTCCTGAGTAGTCACCTATGCTGGCTGTAAGCGCAGCATGTGAAGAAATCGAGTAATATCAACATCACAGCAAAGGAGCAGTACAACACTGACTCCAACTTCACGCCTGCGGCGCAGGGTGTATTCGGTGGCGACACGCTGCTGCACGTCGTGTGCAGGGAGGGGTATGATGGTATGGCGGTCTTCATGCTGGACCCTGCTACAAAGTCGGCGTTCGAGCAAGTGGTGAGCGCACAACTCATCTTGGTGCCTGTACAAAGTCGCCGTTCAAGCAAGTGGTGGGCATTGAGCACAACTATTTAGACATCACAAATATTTAGGCATGTGGCACGCTGCATATGGCAGCATTGTGTGCATGCAGGTGTTGTCGATACAACTCATCTTGGTACCTGTGCGAAGTCGGCGTTTGAGCAAGTGGTGAGCGCTGAGCACTGATTTTCAGAAATGTAGGACTCATGGGTTGTGGCTGTGCCATGATGCACATGACAGCGTCACAACTGCAAAGCAGGTGCAGTAAAAATCTGTCATACTTTGAAGTACCAATTTTGTACTTGCTACATTAGACTCTGCCACCGTGTGTGCGCAGATGGATTGCGATGCAACTCACAACTACCGTGTCCAGATGTGGTAATCGCTTCATTTGACTCTGCCACCAAGTAGCTGTCAAGACCATCCTTGTGGACATCTGGTTGATGTGAGAACAGCACAGCTGCTCTTCGCATTGGCGATGGGTGCTGCATCGTGCACTTCCCGTCTGAGGGGGTGCACGCATTCATATGCATGATGTCATCAATGTAAGTTGAAGTACCGCGCCCAAAAGCCCTTTGAACTGATGTTGAAGTCTGTACATTGTGGCCAGCGCATTTCTCAAACTCGGAACCTCTCGTTGCCCCCTCCCCCCCCCCCCCCCTGCAGACGCTGGACGTGAATGCCACCAACAAGAAGGGGAGGACGCCGCTGATGCTGTGCTTCACGCCCCCCTCCCTCACACTGGTTGCCAAGGTGAGCACGGCTCAGCACGATCCAGATGCAGCAGCGCAGACACAAAATGACACGATATATATTCGCACCCTTAAGCGCGAGGCGTTGAGGTGCAGCCACTGCAATCGTGTGTCAAAGTGAGAAGGGGGGGGGTGCGGTGAGGGCAGAGGCGGGGGCTAGCGCCTCTGTGCAGCAGGCATGAGACTTCGCGGCTCCGTCTTGTCAGCCCATGTTGTATGTCACTTGCTGTCTGTCGCTGGCGCCCACGGCTGGCAGAGAGGGGGTTGTGGTGCAAGGGCTGGGGCAAGCGCCCGTCTGCAGCAGGCATGAGGTTTTGCGGCTCCCTCTGGCCAGCCTACGTCGTATGTCACTTGCTGTCTGTCGCTGGCGCCCGCGACAAGTGTGATGCGACGGAGAGTCTTCAGGCAACATGTCGCATGCCACGTCATCGATCGATGCCGCTCAATCGCGTTTGCTGGGCGACCGCAGAGCCCTCAAGGTTCCGGTCATGCCGCGAACGGTCGCACAGCACTGGCGGGCCACCTCGCCTGACTGCTGTGGGCATGTCAAGCGCCCAATGCAGCTCAGCCCACCCTCAAAGAGATCATCAGGCGCCCGCATCATCCAAAAGTGCTTCACAGATGAGGCCAAACGCTGGGAGCTCAGCCGTGGCGCTCCCAGCGATGGCTCCACGTCGCCCTGTTGCTCCAGCGCGTGTACGTAGCGCGCAGATGCCACAGCACTTCACAGTAAATGTACTTGAAGTTTAGGGCTGGGGTACCAGGCGTACTCCGCTTGCGTGGCTGCCTCATCGCTTGCGCGTTGAGGGAGAGCACGCAAGACGCGCACAAGAGCCAGGGGAAGGGGGAGTCGCTGTGGCGTCTCTCGATCGCTGTCGGAGGCACTCACTGCGCCAATGTATGGTGGCGCCCCCTGCCCAACTGTGCATCTCTCGTCCCGCTCGCTGAGCAACGCTGCCCAGCTGAAACAGAAGGCTCATGTAGCCGTTAGGTTCAGCGCCCAGAAGGGTTAGGTAAGTATTAGGACAAGCGTTGGGGTGATAATATGGCCCAGATCCTCACGGGGGCACTCTAACCATTTGAACCGTTGTTGTGTGTCGGTCGCTTCTGGAGCCAGATGACATTGGTTTTGACACCGGACTGCACACACAGTTCCCTGCTCCCTGGTGGGCACTACAGACAACATGAAATTTGAACGCGTGAGCCAGAGTCCAGGTTTCGCTTTGAGCGTTTTTTGCACGGAGTACACTCATAGACTGGCTCACGGCATGCATCATGATGGTCTGTTTTTGCAGCGTCACACGCGCAGTGCCAATGGCATTGCTCAACGCTAGAAAGCGTCACAAATCATGAGTATAATGCAATGTCCCCCCTTGCAAGATTTAAAGACCACTTGCTGTTGTCCGTCGTCGTGTGCAGGCAAATGGGCTCGAGCAGGACCCCGAAATCGGCTGCGGCAGACCCAAAGCCAAGCGACCGGAGGTCAGAGATGCATTGCGTACACACCGGCTACTAGCAGTGTCACCCTCTCGCCCCTCATGCTACTGTACAAGAAGGGAATCTCGTTTGGTGGAGGGCAGCGGTCATGCACAGGCTTGTGCGCAGCGGCTGACGTTTGATGAGTCACGTGTCACCATGGACGACTGCCGCGTCTGCAAAGCATGCGCAGCTGGTCCCTGCGGTTGGCTGCAGATCGTCCAGGACGCTCGATCAGATCAGTCTGCACAGCCGCGCGTCACACATGGTGCAGGTGGGGTGACAGATGCGCGTTATAACCCGCCGCTGTACAGACCGACCGCCTTACAGGGCCTGCCCATGCAGTTTGCGCCATCATGATAGCTGCTGTCCAGCGCCGTAGGCTCCATCCACAAGCTGTCGTTTATTGCCATCTTAGCCAGAACACGCCGCTGCAAGAGCCCTTCAAGGCAGTTATTGTAGCATCGGGTGGCCAGAGGTGTGCGTATGCGGGAGCTCAAGGGGGAGGGGCGGGGTGCCAGTGGGGGGGCGGGGGGGGGATGCACAGCCATGTGCGCGTCGGATATGCCGCGTGTGATGTGATGAGCGCGCAGATGCTCAAACTAGTGAATCGCCATGACATGCTGACAAGGGTGCAGCGCTCAAGCCAGTTCAGCAGCGCGGACACTCATGAGCAACCTGAGGATGCACGAGGCACAAAATCGTGTTCGATGGCCACCTCAGAGTTTGTGGGGAAACGGCAGCAGCCGCTCAGCAGGATAACTGCTGCTGCAGGGATCCAGCACATCTGCATAGTTCAACACCGTCAAAGTCAAGATTTGTGGCTGCCTGTGCCAGCAGCTGTGGCAGTGCTCATAAGGAGCATGCAACTGTAATAGTTCTTTCGAATTACGTCACAAAGCTGTCCCTGGTCGCTATAGAACGTGTACCAGGAGTGCACAGCTACACCGCAGTGCTGGCTGCTGCCCTCAGGCGACCATTGCACGTGAGCATCAATCCAGGTGCCCTAACACACGCCAAAAACTCGTCGAGCCAAATACCTTGCCGCACGTCACTGAAGTGTGAGGCTGAGCACTGAGAGCAAGCACGTCCGGGTGCCTCTGCCATCACAACTTCAACAACAATCAACTGCGGACCGCATTGTCTGCGGCTCGTCAGCCACGCTGCACTGGCACGCGCCACCGCCACCCTCACCAATCACTGCCTCTGCATTGTACGCACTTGTGCAACCTCTACGTCCAACCTTAACAGGAGCTGACGGTGGCGGCAGACTGGCTGCCCCCAGGCGACCGCGAGGCACGTGAGCGCCTCGTAGAGCGCCTTCTGGCCGCAGGCGCGCGCGTGAACGCGCTCGACCTGCACGACTACACGTGCCTGCACTACGCGGCGATGCTCGGCTGGGTAGGCAGGTATGACATGACATCATACCCTAGGTTTTGCGATATGCCACGAGCGGCCCAGTTGACATCAAGCTGTTTGTGAGACATACATTCAGGATTTCACAAGCCGCAAGTTGAAGCGGCATCAAAACAGTACGCATGAAACACTTACAATTGACATCATTAGTCTACTTGACGCAAGTCAAAGCACAATCAGCAGTCAATTTACAGGTAGCTATTTGATCCATGATGTCTAATTTGATCCGCCCTAACATCAATCGCTGCCTCAAGCCTTGCCTTGCAGCACGCAAACACATGGGATGGGTGAGGGTGGGGCCTGAGAGTCAGAAATTTGAAATTCCTGTACGCATGTTCCTTCACCCGTACTACATGCATACCAGTGTGACATGGCCTACTCACAGTATGATATTTGCCAGTGGGGGTGTCAACATGCGCTAACGTTGCTGCTTGGCATGCGCTGGGCGTGACAGTGTGGAAGCACTGCTCAAGGCGGGGGCGGACCCCGGGCACAAGTCTGTTACAGGCGAGACAGCGCTCCACCTGGCCATAGAGCGCAGGCACGGCGCCGCCGCGGAGGTTAGTGCTTCGGTGGACGGCAATGCAACTTGTTTTAACTGGTGACTGCAAGCCCCTCGCCCGACCCCTATCTTCGTCGTTTGGCAATTTGATGCTGCAGCAACGCATGCTGATATTGCAGCTGTACGTGAGTTGCGGCATGCGCCATGCGGAGCGTGAAGGGGAGGGGGGGGGGGGGGCAGATGCTGGGGGGTGTGGCGCAGCCCGTGCGGTTTGGTGGGGGTATTGTGCAGCGCACCGAAGTCTTAAAAAACTCATTCAGCGACAACGTGGTGTATACCATGCATACACAAAGCTGACCTCAAAGTCAGTGCGACGCGTTGCTAGTGCAGGCTGATGCCACAGCACGGGCTTTAGCAGGCGCCTGCGGCGCTTGAAGCAGCGTTGCCTTCGCAGTCTTTCACGATTGAACTTTAGAGCTCCGTCCTCCGCCGCGTTTGTGCTGCCCCCGTCGCAGTCGCTGCTGCTGGCGTCGCCCTCCCTGGTCGACGAGAGCGACAGGGACGGCACGCGCGCGATACACACCGCCATACGCTGCCGCTGCGGCAGGGAGTTCCTGGAGCTGCTGGCCGACCATAAGGCGGTGCGTGCGACAACTTGAATCAGCCGCTAATGGGCCGCAAGTCTTTAATAAAACAAAATGCGCGCATGTAGCTCGTGCTCATGCGTTGCGTGTGCAAAGTGAAGGGCTCGCAGATGCACAACGCCGCACATTGCGAAGCCCACACTCGGAACTGGCATGCTCGGGGATATGGCCTATAGATCAGGCCATGTGGTCAACATGCAGGCAGCGTGCATCACGTCTTGTCCTGACAATGTGTGTGTGCCGTAAGCGTTGACACATGCGGAGAGCTACACATCGCAAACATTTCGTTGGCCTTGTACCAGCACGTACTCACTAGGTCACAAGTGTCGCATGAAGTGGTATCACCAGCTGTGCGCTGAGCCAGTTTGTCACTTTAGCCCCCCCCCCCCCCCCCTGCAGTAGCTGATTCTTTGGCAAAGCCACTGCATGTTCCATGTGAGCACCCACAAACAACACATCAACCAACACTTGCAATAGTCCTCCTTAAACTGCAACTGTGTATTTTCCTACTTGAAGTATGGAAATGACTGCTCTACATGAAATATGCAAAAATTGATTACTTTGTCTGCTGAGCATATATAGCCTACCTTGGTAAATCACGGTTCTGGTCAACGTGCGCGTGATCTGCAAAACACATATGCTGTGCGTGCAGGACATGAACGCCCCCGACTACTCCGGGGTGACGCCGCTGCAGCTGGCGTGCTCGCTGCAGGACCACGCCGCCGTCAGCGCCCTTCTGGACCTCAAGGTGACGCGGTGTGAGCCATTCCTCTTGTCATACAAATATTTATGTACTTTTTATTAATTCTCGCTCAGGGCGCGAAAAAGCCCAGATGATTGGCATCTAGCTGTACGGAATCTACATGTCGTATGACAGTCTGAAAGAGTCGTAACGACAACCACTCAAACGCCGCCGCCGCCAAATGGCATCTCGGGATCCTCCCCGATTTATGTACTTCTACATAATACAAAATCTTGGTAAACCCCACGATATCGACGTGTTCTCCAACAACGGTTTCTTGCCCGAACTTGAATTTTGTTTCTAGGTAACTTTCCAGTTTTTTTTAAATAGATAATACTTCATTCAAAATGAACTAACTTCGAAGTACACGATTTGTCTGTCCCCATGCCCGGGCTTCGGTGGCGCTAGCATGAAGTTGCATTCGATGCGCGCTTCGAAGTGCTTCGAAGTCGCACACGACAAGGCTTGCTGGTTGGCGCTTGCAGGGGTACCGCTGTGCAGGTCTGTGAGTACAGTTCGAGCACAGAGTACACCGGTGGACTCAAAAGCGCCGTCAGAACGGCCGCCTGCCGCCGGGCAAACAGATGGCCGCCGACACTCAAAGCAAGCCATTCCATCGTGCGCTGCACGGGCCCTAGATGAGCGCAGCGTAGTTACCTGTGACTCGGATCGTGAGCGGTACGACAGTTACTTAGAGATAGGATCCAATTCACGATCAAGGCCAGGATGAAAGTTCGGCCACATCTAACACTACCGCCAGGGGTCACAACCATGGCCACACGTTAGGTTCACAACTGGACGCATCTGTCTCTGCGACCTCGAACTTGAAGTCCACAGCGACGCTCATTCGCTGCACTGGGTAGTTCCCGGCAGGTGGTGCGCGAGTCACCCGCGCTCGCGCTCCTCAAGGGTGACGACGGCGACCGCATCAGGGCGCGCATCGCTCAGGAGGACGCGGAGAGAGCGCGACTCGCGCAGGACGCGCTGTCCGCACAGGCGTCCGACGCGCAAGCCAGGGTGAGCAGAAGTTGTTCTGTGGGTGGCAAGTGTCGGTTAAGAGTGGGCCCTGAAGCTGAGATGGTCATTATATTAAAATAGGCACGGGAAACACTGTGGCCAGGATACTATGAAGTGTGCATTGGGGCGCGCATCGCTCAGGAGGACGCGGCCAGAGCGCGGCTCGCGCGGGATGCGCTGTCCGCACAGGCGTCCGAGGCGCAAGCCAGGGTGAACAGAAGTTGTCATGCGGGTGGCAAGCGTCAGAGGCTTTTGAAGCTGGGATCATCGTTGGGCAAGGGGCGCCAGGGGGCGGCCATGAAGTGTGCCATTCAGGAGTGCTGTGAGGGGGTCCCATCTGAATTAAGCCAGGGAAACACCACTGAGATGACAGGTGCGTTCAATGTATGTGCACGAAGCGCCTTGGTCAACGCTGACGCTGACCCTCTGAGGTCTGGCAGGCACCTTGCCACGGGCAAGAGACCGCTCTAGGATCACTAGCAGGGCTGAGTGGGACGTGGGTACGTGACAAAATGTTTAATCAACAAATTACCTCCACTTGAGACGCAGAAAAGGCCGTCCTTCTCAGATCGCGCACCTAATGCAGCGGTCAATCTTTGAGGAATCGCAGACAGCCCCCCCCTCCCCCCCCCCCTCTACAACACCACCACCCCCCCCACAGCCGAACCATATTGAGGATTGCCCAACTGCATGCTGACAATGTCCCGTCTTATACTTAGGGGTATGGGATTCTTGCAGGCCTGAATCAGCTGTGACATTGCCCAGGCCGCAGCGACATAATACCCGCCTAGGCGCAAGGCATGCTTGCATAGCATTCCTGACATAATGTGCTCATGATGGAATTTCAGGTGATGCAATGCAATCTTGATTTCAATGCAGCAAGTGATCATCAATCGTATTTATAATGATGTCATACACTTATCATACATCAGATTACAACGAACTTAGATAACACCAAGACTTATTGAATGCCTTTGCGTGGTTGCCTCCAGGTGCACTGGTTAATGTGAGACTAACGCTGCTGAGCGCATTGGTCACACCATCTGCATTGCTGCACGTGATGCCGCCTCTGCTGCAGGCGCATCGCGCGTATGGGCAGTGGGTCCCCTACATCGACAAGCAAGGGCGAGGCATCTTCTACTACAATAAGGTGGGTAACTTAATTTTTAAGTTGCTGGCACATGACGACCCAGGCAGCGTTGTGTTTGTATCGCAGTGGGGTCGCTGTCCTAGGCAGCTGCTGGAGTGTTCAAATAATCACTTGAGCTGCACATCAGTTAAATACTTCAGCAGTACCTGCACAGGGTGCCGTGCACCCCCAGCTACCGGTTCCTTGTCTTGTGGAACCCAGCCTGCGATGTTTGCCTCTCACACTAAATGTGTGGCGCCTCGCACGTCTGTTGCATGATGATTGCAGGTGTCGCGCGAGACGCGATGGGAGCAGCCGCCGGACTATGTCCAGGACAAGGCCTACGTCATGAAGAGTGCCACACACGGCATGAGCTTCTACCATTAAACAGCCATGGCTGGACAGGAGCAACCAGGTGCATGCAGCAGCAGTGCCGACAGCAACAGCAGAATGTGTGTGCCCCCCCCCACGACCCACCATTCAACTTTCTAAATATCTGCAGTGCATCATTCTGTACAGATTGGTATGAGAGGGGGGGGGGGGGGGGGGGCAGGTGGACGATGCTGTTGTGGAGGGGGGACATATGGCAATGGCATCAGATGGTGGTCGAGCACTGTGTCCTTCGACAAGATTGGCTTGTTGAGCATGAAGGCAATTGGAAGCTTGCTACCACATGCCAATCTGGCAAGCCCATGAGCGCTCGCTACGCTGTGAAGAAGCATTCAAGGGCTCTGCGTGTCTCGGGCTTCAAGTGTACATACAGGACTTCATGGGGGCATGCAGCGCTGGTGCAGATACTGTCAGCTGCGGTCACAAACGGCTGGCGCGCATTTCATTTCAAGTCTCCTCGTGCACCATCTGATTTTCATCAACATCACTTACCTTTGGCATGCTTACCATGTTCAATGTTGGTCACCTGGCATCAGTACTTCACAAGGTGTGCTCGCACCTGCTGGAACAGCAACGCCTGGATGCAACAGCGGGCTAACGGTTCTGACAAGCATGATAATGGTTTAAAGAAATATATTTTCATCTGTGCAATGCAATCACCTTTGTAAAATTCTACACTGCGCATTGTGTTGTCCCTGGGCTCATGCCTCTGCTGCCGCCGTGTCTGCGCAACAGGTCTCAACAGGCGCTGCCACGCTCAGCAAGGCTCTGGCACACAGTTTATGTGCACATGTGAAACGACAGTCTGCAGCAGCAACGGCGGCGGCAGCGGCAGCAGCAGGCGGAGCAGCAGCGGCGGCACCAGAAACTGCGGCTGCAGCAATGGCGGCAGCAGCAGCCAAACCGCACCTGCAATGCCAACTGGTGCTGGCTGCAGTAATTCTGCTGCAGGCTGCAGCCTCCAGAATGTGGCGCTTGCCGCTGGCACTACATGCACCATGGATACTGTCATCACAGCAGCAACTGGGGAGCTCTAAGCGTCCAACTGCGCGCTGCAACCTGTCGACGCCAGCGGGCATGCCAGCGGGCGTGCCATCTCCAAGCACGGACAGCAGCACCGAAGACGCAGAGGGTGGTGCGGCTTTGCAGCGCTGTGGCCACTGCCGCCGCTGCCGCCGCCAACCGCAGTTGCGGCCACCAGACCTGCTGGCACACTCGCCTTGCATCACAGAAGTTGAGCCAAATGCTATGCCGCTGTCAATCTGCAGTGGCCGAACGGTACAGCTCCTGCCGCCGACTCTGGTTCCGCAGCCCAGTGCGTTGCTCGCTGCCGCAAATGTGCCAGCTTGATTTCCGCTGACTTTCCGCTGGTGTCTCTTGTGTCGGGAGTTGTTCATGATGGCGGTGTCAAATGGCACTAGCGACATGCAGGCGCATCTGCAGCGACAGACTGCGTACGGCGCTAGCGCCACCTGTGCCGCTGACGTCCTGCGCCGCCGCAAGCACCACGCGACCGCTGTCACGGTCACCTCAAAGCGCATCGCAGCGCAGAGGGCGGCCACCGCCGCCAGGGCTGCACGGGAGCATGCGTGTTGCGTCCGCGAGCAACGCTGCCGGCACCAGGGCACGCCGCTGCTGCCGCCGATGCCTGCACGGGCGCCTTCGCTGCAGCGCTGCGCTGCGCTCACGGGCCGTCGGCACGCAGGTAGTGACTTACCATCGCGAGGTCACGGGGGTCGAAGGGGCGTGCGGGGACGTCCGCAGCGGGCGGCGGCGCGAGCGAGACGGCGTCGAAGAACGGCACGGGGACGTTCGTCGTCGCGCGCACGCTCGCCAGCAGCACGAGCGCGCCCCACGCGAGCGTCGTGCCCAACCAGTAGGGCCGGCACAGAAAATCCAGGAGGCCTAAGGCGGCGAGAGACCCTGGAGTGGAGAAAGGGGGGGGGGGGGGGGGGGGGGGGGGGGAGGTCAAAGGTGGTGTTGTTCACTGAAGAAATATTTATAAACGTTCAGATGATTGCGTGCTGTTGCAACATGCACACCTATTGCATGCAGCATGCACTTGCGCCATGGCTGAACTGCACTGCAGTAAGCCTGCGGAGCACCCCCGCTGCACTTGGCTGCCACGCTGCGGCGAGGCGATTTCGGCGAGGGCGAGGGCGAGCAGCAGCACACAACGCGCACGTGTCACTGTCAATCATCACGTAGCATATGCATGAAGCCGCGGCGCGTCGCTCCTCTGATGCACAGCGAGACTTTGCCGACAAGTACGGCGAGCAGCTAGACGTTGGGCGCAACGCAAACAGCAGGCACTTGATTGCCTGCGAGCTGGCCAACGAGGCTCAATACTGCGCTACTGCGCGGCAGGATGATGCGGACAAAGACAGCCGCAAGCAGAAGCAGCGCTGCGCCAGGCGTGTGGGGAGCGGGGGCGCCTACCGCAAGTCGGAGTGCACACACACATTGCACCCCGATGTGCAGAGTAAGGAGGGAGGCGACTTGCCTGCGAGCACGCCACCAATGCTCGACACCGCGCCGGCGCGCCGCGAAACGATGTTGTTGATGAGGAGCACGATGATCAGCGCGGCGCGCACGGGGAGCGCAATGCCTGCAGCATGGTGCATACAAGAGCAATGGCAGCACACGTAAGACATTGCAGCAGCGTGGGAATGAGCACTGCACTCCTGCGTAGGGCGTTGCCGATGCGTGAGACCAAGTCTCAGAGGAGGTGTTGGTCGCGACGGCCGCTTTCACAGTGCTAATGCATGCATGTACCACTGCCGTTCAGAGCAATCTACGGGGGGGGGGGGCGTGCGGTACGTTATACGGCACAGCCAAACACATGAACAAGCGCTGATGTGTGGCGCCGTCACCCCATAATTGTCAAGTAAAGGCTCGCGGCCTGGCAAGCTTTGCAGTGCAATCAGACCACCTGGGGTATTCACTATTAGGATGAATGATTTTTGTACCGAAGGCATGCTCACTACACAGGTCAGATGTTCCCCACTCGGCAGCCAGTTGCCTCACATGCACCCCTAAGAACCCCCCTGCACCGCACAGACGCATCTGATGCTAAATGGAAACAAATCAAGAGATCGTAGAGCTCTAGGTGATAAGGTGTGGTTAGCCGTCAAATTGAAGGCCTTGCACCCATAGCCGCGGCCGCCGCTGCTGCGGCATTTGGCCACGAGTAAATATAGTGCCACCATATCCACAGTAGTCGAGAAGACTTCAGTGCGCAAGCTTTCTAGCGTTCGAGGCATAGGTGTACATGGACAGAATTCAAAAGATCGTAGAGCTCTAGGTGACAAGGGGTGGTTTAACTTTGCCGCAAGTGCCTTCCACCAACAACCTTCCACCAACAGCCGTGGTCACCACTGCTGCAGTCATTGCCCACAAGTCAAACAGTGCCATCGTCCATATCAGCCGAGCGCTTGCGCACCTCCGGGCAGCACGTAGGGCGGCGCGCGCGGCTGCGCCGCGGCGAACGCCATCCACGCGATGACCACGCCGGTGCTGCCGAGGCACGGCGCGTCCAGCGCCGCGCGCACGCCGCGCGTGACCAGCTGGTGGTGCACCAGCAGGAACAGCACCTGAGCGGCGGCGCGACATTGAAGTGACAGCTGAGGTGGGCGACAGGGGTTGCGCTCCGCATTATTCAGGTGATGGGAGAGACACGGGAAGTGAAGAGCAACGGCGACGCTCATCACTGCGCCAGGCGCAGGCGCTGAGCGCTGACCTGACATTGCCGCGAGGGTCAAGGTCAGCGACAAGTTTGCGCTGCGCAGTATCCAGGTCATGGGAGAGTCACTACAAGTGTAGAACAACGGCCAGGCGCCAGGCGCGGGCGCTGACAGCTGGCCTGACATTGCAGTGAGGGCCCAGACGAGCGCTGGGTTTGCACTCCGCATGATCAAGGAGCCCAGGTGATGGGAGAGTCGCGAAAATCGTAAAAACCGCAGCAATGCTCGTAACTGTGCCAGCCATGGGCGCTGAGCGCTGACCTCAACGCTGACCGTTAGTGGCGCAGGCAGGACAGTCCTTCATGCGCAATGTGGCACAAGCATGGCGCTAGCTCGGCTGGTAGCTAGTGCAACCAATGGCAATAGCTGCGCAGCCCGTCCCGTGCAGTTGCGAACTGAAGCTGGCAGTTTCCATCCTTGCACGCTCATGGAGCGTCAGAGGCAGTAGCACACACGCAGAGATGGTAGCGGTGACGGCAGCGCATGTGATCCTGTACATGCGTTGGAGGTTACTCAGAGAACGCCCGATGCTTGTGGAATGCTGCCAACAAACGACCATCTACGGGTGTTGCATTGCTCAACACGTTGAGACAGGTGCCTGCTGCGTGTGTGTGCGTCATCAGGTGACAACAACTCATCAGGTGACAGCAACTCAGCATCAGCGTCCCGATGGGTAAGTGCAGCGAGGGTCAGCACCGGCTACATGCATTGTGTGAATCAAGAGCAAGCGCCATGATGGACTCGCAGCATTAGCGGCCACATGACCCGATGCTGCAGTGAGTGATTGGTGCAGAAAACAATCGTGGGGAGGGGAATGAGGCTGTCATTGAGATTGCGTCAGCGGACCAAGAACCATAGCGCAAAACCGGGACGAGGGCACCGCGCGTGCGGTATAACACTGACCCGCGGCGCGCGTGCGACCGCACCTGCGACAGCACCAGGAAGACCGCGCTGCGCGCGAGGAACGCTGCGGGCCCCGCCGCAACCTCGCAGCGCCGCGCCGCCCACAGGCCGAGAACGTCGAGCAGCAGGTGCGGCGCGTGCGCGTGGCACGCCGCGGCGGCGAGGACGCGCCACGCCTCGCCTGCGAGGACGACGCTGCGGTAGGTGACGGCGACGGCGGCGGCGCCGCGGCGCCGCGAGTATACGTACACCTGCAGTGGTGGTGTGTGCGTGAGCGGGTGCGTGAGGGGTGAGTGCAATGCGCGCTTGCGTGGGGCTTGGCGAGGGCACACATAGCCGAAACGGACAACCTGGCAATCGACTGCTGGCACCATGCACCAACATTGAGAGAAGAGCGAAGTTGTCCATAGTTCTACTGGGCACAAGTTCATTTCAGCGCAATGGATCCGGTTAGAAGGTGGATCAACAATTTTGCTGTATGTAAGGTGCAGAGGATCGTCAACAACGGTTGGCGAGATGCCAAACCTGAGAGTATACGCGACTGGCAGCGTCATTTGCACTCACCGTCAACTGCAGCATGCACAGCAAAAAAGTCACTGGCGCAATGGCGCCGGCTGCATCCTTCGCGTCTGGATGGCCGTCAGCATCTGGGGTGCCTGCAATCGGCTGCAGCACTGTAGGCTCACTGTGAAGCACCAGATCCACATCCACTGGCTGCATCGTCATCCTACGCGAGCTTGTTTTCACACAGCTTGCCACAACTTCAACTCTGTCCCTCCAAAGCGCGATCCAGAAAACCCTCACCGGTGATTGCTGGCAAGATGGCGATGGCGGCTGAGAGGGAGACGCCCAGCGACACCTTATTCCTCGGGGGCCTGCCCCCTGACTCCGCCGTAGATGAGCTGGAGAGGATCTTTAGAACCTGCGCAGGCTTTGTCTCTTGCCGCCTGCGCAAAGACAAAAACAACAGGTGCCCCTCCTACACCACGCGTTGATCCCGTTGTCTAGACCCATATGTTTTACACACTAGAGTTGTTGACCCAACAGTGCCGTCACGACGTCTCCTGCAGGCTTGCCGCTTTCGGCAACTGCTACCCGTTTTGTTCAAGGCTGCCTCCACCAAGCTTGCTGTCGTGCTTATGTAAGATAGCTGTACATCGAGCGTCGGCAAGCCGACAACTACGTCGGTCGCCAACTATGTGAAGTCGGTGGTACCCGGTTGATGACACACCGTGTAGTATAGCACCGCCGGAATCGCTCCCAGCCCATTACTACTCGGGCTTACTACCATGATTCCGCCTCCTCGTCGTGTTAGTAACTATGTTCCAACTGTCACACGTAGGCTACTTTCCTGCAGTGCGGCTTCTGGCCCTCACACAGCAGCGCTGGTTGGAGGTCTCCGCTGCTGCCGTAGATTTGCGCCGTTGTCTGTCTGTAAACACCCAACACCTGCCTGACCTACAGCTGTTGTGCAGCACACCACCATACACCGACAGAGTGCCTGCCAACCCACTCCGTCCCTCAACCAACACCTGCCTTCTCCCTCCCCCTCCCATCCCCCCCCCCCCTTTCCTTTGTCCTCCTGCCCCAACCTATTCCCTCCCGTCTCACTGCCACACCCCGCCGCCGCCGGTTACACCTGACCGACACCTACCAGTCAAGTGGGCTTTGCTCAGTTTGTGGATGAAAACACTGCTGGCAACGCGAAGCAGAGGTACAACCACTTTGACATGCGTGGGTACCCCATAGGTGAGCCAATGCAATGCCCTTCGCATGCTTCCTCCTGTTGTATTTCATAGTGCAGTGATGTTCGCCTTTTTGCAAATAAACGTCAATACATGATGTGAATGGTTGGTAAGCGCAGCGGCAGTGCGGAGAGAGCATGGCATCCTGCAGGCAGCTGGCAGCACCTCTGGACATGGGCATCAAATTGTTGCGGTGACTACATGGTCTTATTCTATTAGACTTCCAAAACGACGTTGATGTTCGCAGCCGCTCAGCGCCTTTGCAGTTTATCAAGTACCAAATGTGATGTAGAGGTATTCTTTCATGTATAGAAGAGCTCAGAATGAACTGTTTACAGGCACTATTTGCACATCACATTCACGGACAATAGCTGACCGCTGCATGCAGCCTATGTATACTGACGGCCTCAGAAAGCCCCACATGTACATTATGTCATCCCACTCGCCTGAATTTTGGAGCCTCAATGTCGTCGTCTGTTCCGCGCATCCCCCGTAGGCTGACAGCCGCATTCAACCGCACATATATAGACAGTCTTGACAAAATCGAAATGCCCTGCGTATGCGCAATGTCATCCGACACTTCTAGATTTCAGAGCCTCAATGTCGTGATCTTACAATACTGCTCATGTAGTGCGCACTGCCCAGGTTGACAGCTGCATGCAGCTGATGTATTACTGACAGCCTCAGAACAGCCCCACGTATACTTTATGTCATCTGACACGACTGAATTTTAGAGCCTCAACGTCGTCGTCTGTTCCGCGCACGCCCCATAGGCTGACAGCCGCGTTCAGGCGCATATATACTGACACAACCACATAACAGATGTCGGAATGCGAGATGCCCGTCGTATACACAATGTCAAACACAAAGTGTCATCCGACACGCTTGATATCGAGAGCCTCAACGCCGTCACTTGTCTCGCGCGCGCAGAGGTGCTGTTCGCGCGCTCGAGCTCCCGCAAGCGCTCGCGCGAGGAGGGCCTGCCCCCCACGCACCCCGCCTTCATGAATCCCCTCCCCGTTGCGGGCCAGCGACACTCCCCCTCCCTCTCCCGCGGCGGCGGCGGCGGCGGCGGCGGCGGCGGCGGTGGCGGCGGCGGCGGCATGGGGGGGCCGGGCATGGGGATGCCCATGGGGGGGCACATGGGGGGCGGGATGATGATGGGGGGCCCCGGGGGGGGGATGATGGGGGGGGGCGGCGGGGGGGGGATGATGGCGGGGGCCCCCGCGCCGACGGGCCCTATGGGGCTCCCCCTGCAGCTCCCCCCCGATGCGTCGTCGACGCTGTACGTGGAGGGCATACCGAAGGACGCGAGCGAGCGCGAGGTCGCGCACATCTTCCGGCCGTTTCCGGGTGCGTCACCAGTTAATGTTGAGAAATTTGGTTCTATAGATATATATCAGCAAATCATGAGAAATTTGGTTCTGTATATATTTTTTCGGGAATGCAGTTGGCGAGAGGCAAAGTGCATTCAATGTGCAGCGCTCGCGAGGTCGCACACGTGTTCCGGCCGTTTCCGGGTGCGTCACTGATTGATGTTGAGAAATTTGGTTCTGTGGAAACGATCTAAAAAAATCGTCGAGCTCTAGGTGACGAGGAGTGGTTGGCCGCAAGTGCCTTCCACCGATGACCGTGGTCGATGCTGCTGCAGTCATTGGCCGTGCGGCAAATACATTTTGGGAATGCTGTTGGCAAGAGGCAGTAATGCGTTTGCTGTGCATTTCTGATCTATCTTGCTGCACCTCGTCATGTTCTCAGACATGTTTCTGATTCATTTCCGCCACAAATGCATGAGAAACGGTAAACAGAGCAGCTTTGACATTTCACATCCATTTTCTCAAGGCCATTTTGCCCCCAACTGCATCTCCTCAGGGTACCAGTCGCTACGCATACGCCACAAGGAGTCGGCGCGCGGCGACGGCGCGCAGCGCGCCATGTGCTTCGTCGAGTTTGACAACGCGTACCAGGCGAGCGTCGCCAAGATCGCGTGCGGCGACTACCAGATAGACCGCACGGACCCGCAGGCGGGCACGCTCATCGTTCACTACGCGCGCGGGCGCCGCGGCACTGGCGGCGGCGGCGGCGGCGGCGGCCACATGCCGCCGCTGCACGGCGACGAGCACGCGTGGGACCGGCGGTGAGGCGGCGACAGCGATGCTCAGTGCGGCACGGCGCGGAGCAGCTGGGTAACTGGCTAGGAGCCGCTCTCCTGGGGTGTGTGCAGTTGGGGGAGAGTCGACTGTTGTAACTGCTGGCTGCGGTGAGGCGGCGACGGCAGTGCTCAGCGGAACGGCGTGGAGCAGCTGCGTAGCTACGGGGATACGCAAGGAGCTTTTTCTGTGTTGTGCAGTTGGGGGAGAGTCAACTGTTGCGGCTGCTGGCTGCCGGCGCGGAAAAGGAGGGGGCAGGGGTGCTGAAGGCCACACGCGCAATGTAGTTGGGGGAGGGGTTGGGGGGGGGGGGTCACGTGAAGCAGAGCTGCAGGGGCTATGCGGGTTTGCTGGTGCTCAGAAAAAAGGGGGGGGGGGGAGGACTACAGCCCGCGAGGGGGGGGCGGGGGCCATCACAGCCTGCAGAGGCGCGCTTTGTTGACGACGCGTTAGTAGTGAGTCAGGGTCAGAGTCAGGACGACTCTCCTTCATGTGCGTCTGGATGGGCGCTGTGTGCGGCCACGTCTGCTGCTGCACGGCTGGCGCGGCGCCGCTGCCGCGAACGCGTGTCGCAGCTGCTGCAGCCTGCGGCACGCGCTGTCGATGTTGCAAAGAGGAGGGGAGTTTGAGCATTGAGCGTCAAGCGCTTGCTCCGCTGGTAGGCGCGACTCGCACACAGCAAACCGCCATTGTCTTGCACACGTCGCCGCCGATGCAGGTCTCCCTCTGTGTGTATTTGTGATTGCGGACGTATGCTCAATACGCTTGTCGCTGCGCGCTGTGCGGTCGCCTCTTGCCGTCCATCTGATCGATCAAGTACATTGCCGCAGATGAGTTTGCTTCATGTGTTCTCTGTGATGTCTGTGGCAACTGTCGAGTGCAGGGTGCCTATACTGCCCGCAAATGCTTTCCATGGACACCGCGGTTCTACCTGTTTAACCTCTGACGACGACACGCCATGCTGGCTGGGCTGGTCGTGACCCATGTAACAGACTCCAACTGGGGGTGATGATTTCAATGACATGACTTTGATGGTGCACAGTCACCACAGGTTCCTGCAGCACGCTTTGGCGCCCAAAAGAGCTGCACCATGTCACTTGAGAAGGTCAAGTACTACTGTAGTGACAAGTTTTGCATGATCGGGCAACCTTGGTTGTGATTGGCTGTAGGCAGTTGGTGGTAATGTAGATGGGGGGGGGAGGAGGTGTGCGAGTGAGACTTGTCAGGGCATGAGTGCTGCATCGCGTGCGCAATCCCGCATTGATGGGCTCTTTCAAGCCCTAAATGGACACAACAAAAAATTGCTAGTGACTCTGTCTGGTATTTGAGGGCACATCTCAGGGGCCGGCTGTTTGGCGGGCGCGCGCTGCCAAAACGCAGCAGCGAGCAGCTCAAAGCGTACCATGCGCATCGCGCTGCAAGCAGGCCCTCCACAGCGCACCCTCCGCAACACACCACACCTACTGTCTTTGCGCATCTGCGGTGATCCACGTCGAAGACGGAATCTCAAACCGCAGCAGCGCCGCACCATCCCTGGTACCGCTGCTGCTGCGGACTTGCTCCTGCTGCTGCTGCTGCCGCTGCTGCAGTAGCTGCTGCGGCGGCGGCGGCGGCGCAGACTGCGGAGCGCTGCTTTCCTTCAGCACGCGCAGCACCCACGAGAGCAGCTGCGCGGCGGGGCGGCAGCGGCGCAGCAGCGCGTCCTCGTCGAACGCGGCCGCGACGACCATCTCGCGTGCCGCGGCGCACCTGCGCGCAGCAGCAGCAGCAGCACTCAACTTGTGAGCACACAGCAGCACACACGTTTGCTGTAGAATTTAAATGCACAATGGCGGACCTCAAGAGCACGCATGCGCAGCAGCGTGCGCGCTTTAGTCGCTCTCGGATGGGCGGGCTAGCTGCGCTGCGTGGCGGTGCCTGCAGGATGACTGACGCAAAGCAACATGATTGAACACCCTCCTGAGCGCTGACCATGCATGCATGGTACATGCTGCGCACCAGCAGCAGTCGCTGTGCTGTTCAGAACTGTTGAAGAACACCATCCCTGCTATTTCAGTGCATCTCGCTGTGTCAAGTGAGCATGGACGCACTCTCGCATGTCAACGGTGATGTGCAACAAGACTTCAGCACGCATTTGCAGAGGGCATGGCCGAGGCGCAAACTCAACACCTGATCCTGCAGCGCGGGTGTACCAAATCACTGCTCCACCATATTTATGCGTTCATCACGTAGGTGAACTCAGACTTGCAAGCTCAACTTCAAAACGCGCCTTGCAGCGGCACGACCGAGCACTACTGTAGCACCACCCGCCTCTGCAGCGTGTGCGCGCCAAAGCGCTGCTCCACCAGAACTGACACCTGTGAGTTCAACTTCAAGCGCCCCTCTGCGGAAACGCGACCAACCGCTGCCTCGCCTCTGCAGCGTGTGCGCGCCGAAGCGCTGCTCCGCCATGCACGCGCGCAGCAGTGCGTTCTACCATGTAGGTGAACTTAGACCTGCAAGGTCAACTCAGAAGCGTCTTTGCAATGACTGAAGCGCACAACATACCACACCTACCTCTGCAGCGTGTGCGCGCCAAAGTGCTGCTCCACCATCTCAGCACGAGCAGCGTACGTGTATCATGTAGGTGAACTTAGACCTCCGTCAACTTCAAAGCGCCATCCTTTGCGGAGGCGCGACCGATGCGCACTACCACCGCCACCCACCTCTGCAGCGTGTGCGCGTCGAGGCGCTGCTCCGCCATAACTTACACTCGCAAGTTCAACTTCAAGCGCCCCTTTGCGGAGGCGCCACCGACCGCCACCTCACATCTGCAGCGTGTGCGCGCCGACGCACTGTGCCGCCATGCACGCGAGCAGCAGTGCATTTTTCTATGTAGGTGAACTTAGACTTTCAAGTTGAACTTCAAAGCGCTCCTTTGCGGTGGCACGCCCGAGTACGGCTGTTTCACCACCCACCTCTGCCAAGGTCAACTTGAAGCGCCTTTTCAACGACCGGCGCACACAACACATGTACCAACGCCCACCTCTGCAGCGTGTGCGTGCCGAAGCGCTGCTCTGCCATCTCACTGGCAGCACGAGCAGCGTGCGTGTAGCATGTAGGTGAGCTTATACCTGCAAGCTCAACTTCATAGCGCCCCTTTGCAGCGGCACGACCGAGCACTACTGCACCAACACCTACCTCTGCAGCGTGTGCGCGCCAAAGCGCTGCTCCGCCATGCGCGCGCGCAGCCCGCGCAGCTCACGCAGCGCGCCGCACGCGTCCGCCCAGCCCAGCGCCAGCGCCGCGCGCGGCCCCGCCAGCAGGCACGTCGCGCACTGCACCGCCGACAGCGCGTCCTGCCGCAGCGCGCCCGGCGGCAGCGCGCGCATTTCCGCGACCTGAGGGGTGCGCGTGAGGCGCCAGGGGGGGTTGAGACGGCAGCTCCACTGAATGATTTTGTGCGGCAAGAGCGGGGTGTATGGGGGGGGGGGCGGGGGGCGACCTGGAGCATTGGTGGTCCAGCTAGTCAGCGAAATTTCAGCGCCGACAGCGCGCCCTGCCGCAGCGTGCCCGGCGGCAGCGCGCGTATCGCCGCGACGTGGTGGCGTGTGAGGTGCTGTGTGCGCGCGCGTACGGCAGTTGACGATGGCAGCTCTGCTGAGAGCTCATGCGGTACTTGTGCAACGAGTACGCACGCAGGTCGTGCACGCAGATGCCGGCGTCCATGGTGTTGAGCACTTCCGCCTCATGCGCCGTTTGATGCGCAGTCCTGCGGCAAGCCTCTCTGGTCATGAGGCTCTTGTGATGCTTTCCAGGTGCCGCACAGCGGAGAACGCTGCATTGTCGGCGGCAGCGGCGGCGGCGCACGCAACGACTTCAAGGCACATCTGCCCGAACGGCACTGGATGGTGCAACTGGAAGATGCAAGGTCGATGCAAGGTCTGCGCACGCGCTAGTAGTGTGCAGAGTTGGGTGCAGTTCTTCCACATCCGATGCGCGGAGGCGCCGCGCGCTGAGAGGCCGCTGGTGCAGCAAGGCATCGGGCGTCAAGCCTGTGCGCGCCACGTGTCTTGGCGGCTCTGATGAGCACTGCTGCTCGCTATTGAGTGCAAGCGTCATACCAGCAAAGGGCCGCGTGAGGCGCTTTGCGGCAGTAGCGCACGGCGCCCCAACAGGTGTGCCAGCGCTCAAAACAACAATGATGTTGCGGCAGTGCATAGGGCCACCGTACTGCATCGTTTGAACATTTCCTCACATGCATAAATGGTAAACAATATTGAGAGCGGTGCATTACCTCCGTGGGCAGCAGATCGGGCGCGGCGACGCGGAACGTCACCTCCGGCGCGGGGACCCCCTCGTCCCCCCACATGCCCCCCCACTCCCCCCCCGTCGCTCCGAACGAGCCGCTGGCCGCAGTGTCCTTGTCCTGCTCCTGCTGCTGCTGCTGCTGCTGCCGCTGTCGATGCCGCAGCTCGGTCTTGACGAGTGATCGCACAGCAGTCGGCGGCGCGCGCCGGCCGCACGTCGCCGCCAGCGTGTGCGGCGCCGCCTGCGCCGCTGCCGCCGCCGCCGCCGATGACCAGCCAGCGCTGCCGCCGCTGCTCTGCGAGCTGCAGCCTAAGACGCTGGTCGCTGCTGTGAGGGACGGCAGGCAGTGGTTGGAGCGCTGCCCCGGCGGCGGGAGGGGTTGCCTGCCGGCAAGGAAATGGTTTACCTGCTCGCGCAGGTGGCAGGCAGCGCGGAAGGCACGAGGCGTCGTTGTCCAGGACGAGGAGGAGGGGTGCGGGTGCGCTCAATGGCAATGCGCGAGTGTCTGCCTAGAGAGAGGCGGCTGGCTGCGTTTGGGCAGCTGCCGGGGGGTGCTCCCAAGGCCGCCGCGCACAGCTTGCCTGCCGGATGCATCCGCTGCAGTGCCGCGAGAGACGGCACGAGCTGCATCACGAGGGACAGAAGGCGCGCTGCTCACAGGCGTCAAACTTCAACTGGGTCGTGTGAGAAGACTCGCCACTGGGCGCAATGACAGGTCCGCCTCCAGAGTCGCTGACCGAGGGTAGCGCCCAGCTTCTAGCCTGTTGTTAATCCATTAGATCATTGCGCGTCGCAGCACTGTACGACTCGACTTCAAGAGTGATTGGCGTCAGCAGACACACGCAGCACCCCAGGGATGCCAAGCTTCAGCCACGCCATGTCACACTAGGGCCAGGTGTAGTGCAAAGGCAGAACTCGAAGTGAAGGGCAGAACCGGTGCGCAGTCTGGCGCTGCTCGCGTCGTCCTAAAGCAACATTCACGCCGCCCAATTAACAGTCACAGCAACGAAGAGCTGCAGAGCTACGCACGAACCACACCGCCGTCTCACCTGGCCCCGCTTCTGCCGCACGCGCTGCGGCATGCGCACTGTGTCCGGGGACAGCAGCACGAGCCCCTCCTTTCTCCCCCGTGCCCCCGCCTCCTGTGTCAGTGGATGGCTGTGTGGTCGCTCCCCCCTGATACCCTCCCCCCTCTCCGCCCCCCAGAAAGCCCCCCCCCCGCCGTCCGGCTCCACGGGCCCGAGCGGCGTCACGTCCGGAATGGAGAAATCCAGCGGCGGCGTGCACGTAGACAGGCTGAGCCACTCGTGGTCGAACGCGCCTGGCTCCTTGCGCTGCTGCTGCTGCTGCTGCTGCTGCTGCTGCTGCTGCTGTGGAGCGCAGCTGGCGCTGCCGCCGCGCGGCGAGCACTGCCGCTGCCGCCGCCGCCGCCCCCGCCGCTGCTGCTGCTGCTGGAGGCCGCCGCCGCCTCCGCCGCCACCGCCGCCGCTGCCGCCGCCGCCGGCAGCATCCTGGCCGCCGAGCGTCGCCGCCGCAGCAGGGGCCGCGTCGGCAACGGCGGAAGCAGCGCTCATGGAGTGCTGCACGACGCAGACGTAGATGCCGTCGAGGGCGCGACGCGCGATGTCGAGCATCACCTTGTAGCGGCGCGCGCCTAGGCCCACGAGCTCCGCCATCATGAAGCCGCCGTCGACCTGTGGAGAGTTCAAGTTGAGCGTGTGCGTGCGGGCGCGCAGCAGAGGCTCAGTGCTGCGCAATCGACAGTTGATTCCATTTTCAATGATGATTGAATGTTAACGGTTCCTGAATGACATTGAACGTCGCCAGCGCGTCCGTATGTACGCGATGCTGCACCAGCTCAGTCGGCATGCGTGGATACTCCAGCAGCTCTGTCCGACGTGTAGGTATGTAAACACCGCCAGACACATACCTGCATCCATGTCGGCGGGATCTGAGGTTATGTACGGCTGGGCTGCTCAGCATCATTCACGCTATGGCGGGCGGCAACACCCAACAGCGCACCCTCCCCATCACAGCATAGTGAACAGGCCAGTGTCAATCGACTACCATCGTGTGCGGCATGTATTTCGTGCAGTATTCGATGTAACATACATCGGTGACACCTTCGTGTCATGGCGATAATTTCGTGGATTGCGCGCTCTGCGCAAGCGCTCAACACCCGCATCACACTACTTCAGGGCATCACACATGAGCGACTTGGCTTCAGCAATGGTACACTCAGCCACTGCACTGACAACAGAGCCGTTCACCGCTGCTCTCCTGGAACCAAGCGAGAGGACCACCTCAGTGACAGCACTGAAAACTGAAGCCTCCACGCCGCCGTGTCCTCACAACCAAGCAAGTGCAATACATCGGACAAAACACGACACGAAGTGCAGCTCACCCGAACGACGCACAGCGCTGCGTCACTCATGTTCCACGCGCGCAGCAGGTGCAGCAGCTTGCCCCCCGCGCCGGGGTCCCCGCCGTCCTGGCACCCCTCTGAGCACTGCTGCTGCCGCTGCCGCCGTTTGAGCGCATCTGCAGTGCGGCATTCGGCAGAGCTCGCGCGCAGCCTGAAGGCGTAGGGGCAGACGCACGGCGCGGCGGCGGCGGCGGCGCTGCTGCGCGCGTTTTCCACGAGCATCCGCACGTCATCCGAACTGAAGGGGGAGGGGGGAGGGGGGAGGGGGGGGGAGGGGAGCGATAGATAAATGTATGCTTGATGGTGCTGCTCTTTTTCAGCTGATTATAGTGTTGCTCAGCAGGCAGCAGGGAAGCTGCCGATAATCAGCAGCTCAGCAATGGGGTCGTCAGTCCTGTTTCTCAACGCGCTGCTCCGTGCGTTTTACACGAGCGTCCGCACGTCGTCCGAACTGAAGCAGGGGGAGGGGGGGAAGGGTTGTGGTAGGTGCGACCCTCCATGAAATGCATGCACGGAGGTGCTGCTTTTGCAGCTCGTTGTTTCGTTGCACAGCAGGCCGCAGATAAGTCGCCGGTCGGCAACGCCTCAGGAGTTGGGTCGTCAGTGCTGTTCTCAGCGCGCACTGGGATGTCGTGTGCTTGAAGTGCACTGCTTGCATGTGGTACCCTGCGAAGTATTTGCTGCCATAGAGCACTCTCATCTCGTTGCAAACAGAGCTCTCCTGCTGGATAGAAACTACTATTTTAGTGGAAGGCAGAGCGCGCCTCCCCCCCACCTTGCATCTCCGTAAATATTAACATGTGCCGTGGCATGAGGCTGTGCTGATAACATCATGCCACCAGACGTAGCCCACAACCCGACAGCTCATGATAAGGGTGTCTTGAGCACATTCACAGCGCCGTCTACGACCGAATCAAGGCGAACTGGGACATGGAGGCGAGGACCGTCAATGCGAGGAATGGCACCCCTCACGAAGCCGAACAGAAATGTCAACACTCTTGACCACACCATGCCGACGGATCTAGAGATGTGCTGTATGTCAGATATGAGCGTCCTCTCGTCGCATCACATACTGCCGCAGTACCTGGTCGCTCTGGTAGCATACGCCGTGAACGTGCATGACCTGTAGTCACATGACGCCACTGCGGCGCTGTTGGTGGTGCCGCACCATGTTTTGGAGTTGCTGCTAGTGCTGAATGGAATGTCAGACGCTACGGCATCGCAGCTCGCCGGCATGGTGTGTTCCAGGCTGCTGCCTTGCACATACACAACGGGCACCAACACTCTTCAGCGGTTTCAAATTGAAGTTGAAATGCGTCCTCCTCCATGTACATGCATGCTCGTTAACGCCGAGAGGCGTGGCAGCGAATGCGGCTGGTTTGGTGGGTGGGCTGGGCTGCAGGGCTTGCAGGAGCTAGCACCAGCGGCCCTCAGGTGATGCCAGTGTGCGTAGCTCCTTCGAGAGAACTTCAAACGTGTGGTGGTGTCTCGGAAGCCCTGGCTGGCGTGCGGAGGAGGGACAGGCAGCGGCTTGGCGTGCTTGGAGAGCAAGCGGAGTCGGCTGCACGCCACGGCACCAACCACAAGTTACTCGCAGCGGTAAATGGCAATATCTTGTCAGGCTTGCAGCCTGCGGTGAGCCGTGACCTCGCTCATCAAGGAGGCGATGCTTTACTTAGTTATATAGCCTTTCTCTCTAGCGTCAGCGCCTGGCGCCCAGTGACTCCCTCTGCTTATCTCTATGATATCGGGGTTCACGTAGATAGCCACAATCTCCAGTTCAGGGCCCATCATGGTGACCTTGGCCTGCATGAAAACTTTGAGATGGAGTCTGCGTGGAGCTGGGTGGCCCTTAGAAGGGTCTGTCTGTGGGGGGAGAGTCTTGCAGCTTTGTTTGGTATCCCTGCTAGTGTGTGGGGGACAGTCGCTTGCGGATGCTTTGTTGGGGGTGATAGGGGGGGGCCGGTGAACCACCGTCCTGCTCATCAAGGAGGCGATGCTTTGCTTAGTTATATAGCCTTTCTTTCTAGCGTCAGCGCCTGGCGCCCAGTGACTCCCTCTGCTTATCTTTATGATATCGGGGTTCACGTAGATAGCCACAATCTCCAGTTCAGGGCCCATCATGGTGACCTTGGCCTGCATGAAAACTTTGAGATGGAGTCTGCGTGGAGCTGGGTGGCCCTAAGACGGGTCTGTCTGTGGGGGGAGAGTCTTGTAGCTTTGTTTGGTATCCCTGCTAGTATGTGGGGGACAGTCGCTTGCGGATGCTTTGTTGGGGGTGATGTGGGGGGCGGGGTGTGGCGTGCAAGCTTTGCATGCTACATCCAAGAGTGAGACCAAGGCGACACACCTACAACATGGCATTTCCACAGCCACAAGTGGAATATAATAAAAGTACATCTGAAATGGAACTCGGCAGCGTTGGCCTGTGTGGTCTCCTAGTGACACCTACAGTGCATTGCACACAAGCGGAGCGAGTCATGATGAAGTTGGTACAAGTCGACCTGAGGCCAGCTCATTGACACTTCTTGGTGGTCCGTCAGCAGCGTATAGCCTTGTGTGCATGAGCATAATACAAGGGTTAGGGTTAGAGCAAGTAACTTCGTGCAGAGAAGAGGCCAGGTTTGAAGTGATCACGATTGTGTCCGGGTCCGCAGAGATCAGACAGCGCTGTGGTTGTGAAAGTCGTTTGCAGGCGGCCATGTAATGAGTCATTGTGAGTATGCATGAATGAATGCATATCCCCCGTGAATGATATTTTAACATTCTTGAAAACTTACCGCTAGAAAGTTAAACCGCTAGACTCCATGAACCGTGTGAACAAGTGTACTTTTATTATATTCCACTTGTGGCTGTGGAAATGCCATGTTGTAGGTGTGTCGCCTTGTTCTCACTCTTGGATGTAGCATGCAAAGCTTGCACGCCACACCCCGCCCCCCACATCACCCCCAACAAAGCATCCGCAAGCGACTGTCCCCCACATACTAGCAGGGATACCAAACAAAGCTACAAGACTCTCCCCCCACAGACAGACCCGTCTTAGGGCCACCCAGCTCCACGCAGACTCCATCTCAAAGTTTTCATGCAGGCCAAGGTCACCATAATGGGCCCTGAACTGGAGATTGTGGCTATCTACGTGAACCCCGATATCATAAAGATAAGCAGAGGGAGTCACTGGGCGCCAGGCGCTGGCGCTAGAAAGAAAGGCTATATAACTAAGCAAAGCATCGCCTCCTTGATGAGCGGGACGGTGGTTCACCGGGCCTCCCATATCACCCCCAACAAAGCATCCGCAAGCGACTGTCCCCCACACACTAGCAGGGATACCAAACAAAGCTGCAAGACTCTCCCCCCACAGACAGACCCTTCTAAGGGCCACCCAGCTCCACGCAGACTCCATCTCAAAGTTTTCATGCAGGCCAAGGTCACCATGATGGGCCCTGAACTGGAGATTGTGGCTATCTACGTGAACCCCGATATCATAGAGATAAGCAGAGGGAGTCACTGGGCGCCAGGCGCTGACGCTAGAGAGAAAGGCTATATAACTAAGTAAAGCATCGCCTCCTTGATGAGCGAGGTCACGGCTCACCGCAGGCTGCAAGCCTGACAAGATATTGCCATTTACCGCTGCGAGTAACTTGTGGTTGGTGCCGTGGTGTGCAGCCGACTCCGCTTGCTCTCCAAGCACGCCAAGCCGCTGCCTGTCCCTCCTCCGCACGCCAGCCAGGGCTTCCGAGACACCACCACACGTTTGAAGTTCTCTCGAAGGGGCTACGCACGCTGGCATCACCTGAGGGCCGCTGGTGCTAGCTCCTGCAAGCCCTGCAGCCCAGCCCACCCACCAAACCAGCCGCATTCGCTGCCACGCCTTTCGGCGTTAACGAGCTTGGGACGCTTGTGTACTTCGCAGCTCGCCGTGTGGTCTTGCACTGATGTTGGGGATTAAAAACAGTACGTACAGGTAGCAGCCAGTTGAGTTGTCTAGCGATGTCATCGAAAATGGCACATGGGATATCTTATCAGATGACGGTGATGAATATGGTATGGTGTTGTTCACTAAAGCGTACTGTAAACCAACCTCGGCCAGCAGCAGCGGCTAGGTTTTTGAACTGGGGGGGACAGAGATCCGGGAGGGGTATTCGGGGGGCGTTTGCCTGCTGGCGAAGTCTCGGGGGCTCACTTCCCCAAAACAATCCAACAATACACACCAAGGCATGTGAAGCCTCTAGCGCGCAGGGCTCAGCCCTCTGTGGCGGCCCTCCTCTCCTCTCTACCAGCACGCCAGCACGGTAGCAGCAACAGCGGCTTCCTCGGCATCGGCTTTAAGATGTGCCGAGAGCTTCAACAAGCAGCTCCACTGGCACAAAGCACACGCGGCCAAGGTCAGTGCTGCTTAGATATCGATAGTAGTATCTCTCCGATGATCATTTGTTGTCATCCGCGTGCGCAGTTCTTCGATTTAAGGCTCAGAGATTTGCCCGTATTGCCCGATTTTATTCACCGGATGGATACTTGTGCCCTGTGTCCTCTCACTGTGCTCCAACGACCTTGGCAGCGTTAGCGGTTGTCAGCACGCACTAGTACGCACCGCGATCTGTACGCATCGCAAATCGCTCATAGCGCCCCCTTTTTCTCTTCCCTCCGATCCGATTTTTTGCTCGTGCAGATACATCTTGCCGACTCCTGCGCACCACGCCACAAGCAAGCCAGCAGCCAGCAACGCCTGCCAACATGCCTTGCACGCTAGTTGTTACCCCCTCTTTCGCGAGAGGGGGCGAGAGCAGCTTCGTGCGCAGCAGCTTCACCACGGGTTTCAAGAACTGTCCTCTAGAGCAGGTCTACTCGCAAGCCAAGCCGAGCCTGCAGCTGTTACGCTCTCGTGTGCCAAGTGACTGGGTAAGAGCAGCTGTGTGTAGTGCTTGCCTCATCGCTTTAGAGTTGTTACCCTCGTCGGTGGCGCTCGTGCGGCGCTAGAGCAGTGTTGCGTGGCTCAGCCTGTTACGCTCGGAGGTGTCAAGCAGAGAGGGGAGAGCAGCTGTGGAAAGTATCCGCAGCTGTTAACCTCTTTGCTGATCACCGATGGGTGCGAGAGCAGGTTGTGCATGCCGTCAAACTGTTACGCCGCATGCAGTGTTGCTTGACAATTGGGCAAGAGCAGCTTGGTGATGAGAATGCCACCGCACATTGAGTTGTTGCCCATTCGCTGCGCATTAGAGTGGCGCTAGAGCAGTTCGTAGGCGGCGCCACCAGTTGTTACGCTTCTTTTGTGTGCAACGTGAAGGGGGCAGATCAGCTGTGTGATGCAAGATGAGCATCACGCTTGAGCTGTTAAGCCCTTCATCTAGCATGCAAGTTGCGCCAGAGCAGCTTTTGGCAAGTGGCTAGTTCTTCTGCAGTGGGCACCGGACCGCACGATTGTTACCCCTGCTTCCGGTTGAGGCTAGAGCAATCTCGCTGCTGTCGCATCACTAGGCTACAAGATTGTTACCCCGCATTTTCTCTCGGGGCCAGAGCAATCTTGCTGCGGTCACACTCACTCCCTTGAGTTGTTACCCCTCATTGAGGGGCGAGAGCAGCTGTGGGATGTGCGTGGCGTGTTGTTGCTGCCGCGTTGGTTTGAAGGGCGCATTTCAATCAGCCCCCAATACGTGCACTACTAGCAGCAAACCTGCGCTGGGCAGTTCAAGCTGCGTAGTGACCAAGTCGCCAGTACATCCATCTGGCATCTTTTCAGGTCTTGCAAGCTGGCACGTGCAGCTCCCACACATCATGCAATATGACAAGATTGTTTTAAACTACGGTCAAACATTCCTCTTGTGTCATTTACTCTTGGTGCTCCTGTGCGCTGCTTTCATGCCTGTGTTAATGGTCTGCCTGCTTGTGTGAGCACGTGGCCAGGTTCAGGCACTTGTGTTTGTTTGCTGATGCCAACTGTTTGCTTGAATTGAACGACCTGTTGTATACACGGCAACAGCATTGGCATCTCTACAGCAGGCCACCCTTGAGTTGTGCCATGAAAACTCCATGCCAATTGCATCATGCTGCTTGTGTGTGCATCTATCCACATGGTGCCGTCGAGCTTGGAGGATGAGTTTCCCGCACAGTGATTGTGACGAGTGACATCACAGGCAGTGTACTAAAATTGCATTTCATTCATTCAGTGCACAGGGCATAGAAGCATTCATGACGCCAAGAGTCACGCTGCAGCATCGTCTGTTGCATGAATGCTGGTACACATGAGCACCATTGTGTCCACTTGTGTCATGTTTTCAAAATGAAAGGACTAGTGCTGTGTCCATGCATGCAGTCAACAAGCGGAGGCAGCAGCACGCAATCAACATCAGGTGACAGGGCTCGTGATGTTTAAGCCACCTCGCGGCTTGAATCCGTGCAGCAGTGGCCATTCGCAGCACATGACGAAACATTTGCAGCACGTGAACAGAGTCTGACGCAGGACTGGTGCACTCTGTCGACGTCATCTAGTATATTGGCGCCTGGCCGATCGTCGATGCGCGCTGCAGACCGCGCGCTGCCCTGCGCGGCAGCTGCTTGTAGCACGCCCAGCACCAGCCACGAGGCGAAGCACCCACGTATATGCCTATCACGCACAGACCACTAGAAGCAGCAGCGACACAGACATCACAAGCGCCTAAATGCTAACCCCTCAAAGATGCCGGCGGCGTGTCAGCCGTCCATTGTCATCGAATACAATGACTTCAGTAGGGCTTGGCCGCACGCGTGCGGACAAGCGCAGCCAAGGAAGTTGGCGTTGCGTGCAGTTCGTCGCAATTGTCGTTACTCCACCATCTGAGCCACCTTGGCCACCAGCTCCGCCATCCTCTTGCTGTAGCCCCACTGCAGAAGACAAATGCAGAATCAGGAGGAGTCCAGTTGTAAGAGTGACGGCATGCGGTACAGCCAAAGAGGGAAGCAATGAGCTCAATAGGAGACTTTTATGACACTGACGCTACCTACTCTTGTGCTGCAGCAGGGATGGTGTGCTGAACTTCATCTTTGAAGTATGACTTTGACGTACTGCACATGCAATTTGACGCGCATGCCATAAACCAACATGTCAGACTCAATTCTGACACAAGCATAACATGCAGGCGCACTGACTTTGTTGTCGTACCACACGCAGTGCTTGGCGCACATGCCATTGCCCACCGTCTCCCGACGCGCCGTTGACCACCCATGGTGGACATTGTGCCCCAATATACAGTAGCATATGGAGATCAGCCGTACCAAAAGCTAACACGCAGGCACAGTGACCTCGGTGTCGTACCACATGTACAGCTTGACGCACGAGCCACCACACCGCTGCGCTCCTCATTGCATTCCGACTTCAAAGTTCGCGTCACCCGTGAATGGCCCATGCACTACAATCCGCTTACTTCAAAGAAGTACAGCAACGCAGCGCAGCACTGACCTCATTGTCGTACCACACGTACAGCTTGACGCACGTGCCGTTGACCACCATGGTGCTCGGCGCGTCCACCACGCCGCTGCGCTCCTCATTGATGTAGTCAACCGATACGAGAGGGCGCGTCTCATAGCCCAGGATGCCCTTGAGGGGGCCCTCACTCGCAGCAGCGCTCAGCAGGCCGTTCACCTCCTCCACGCTCGTCTCGCGCTCCACCTGCATTTGTCGACGGTGCCCAAATCAGACAACAGCATAATGGTACTCAACGGTACCCAAAAAGAAATCAGACAACATCAACGGTACCCAAATCAGACAACAGCATCCAAATGCAGAAAACGCAGGCAGAGCATGCATGGGCGTTGGTGGGGTCAGGGCTTGGCGGACACACAGGAGCCCGCTCCACCTCACGTGGCACGTCGCTCTTGAGGTGTGTCGCGACGCAGGGCGACACCATGCCGGGGCCGTGTCGACGTCTCATCGCGCTACGCAGCAGCCGTGCGGTATCCTGCGCATGCGCGCTCACAACGAGCGCATCACATGGACAGATGTCATGCATACATGGTATAGCAGGCGACATGTGCTTCATGATGCATCAGTTTCCACCAAAATCACCACAGAGCTTCGCGGTTGTGGATGATGGAAAAGTGTGGTTGGGAACCATGAACCGCATAGTATCCTCAGGCCGCGCATGCAGACGGCGGTTGTCGGGCATGTGAGATGGGGAATGGGGCATGCATGCGCGCTCAGGCAGGCGTGGCTTGTACGCGCATACAGCAGCTCTCGGACCAGGCACAAAGCTTGCGTGTCATGGGGGTGTAGGCGGTCGCTTGCCGCAGAGCTCAGCCAATGGTGCGACTGTGAACCTCAACGGCAAGTGCGGCAGGCACCTTGCGCACTGCAGTGCGTCACGGCGTCACTGTGCAAAGGCGTGCGTGTTGCGTGGCCGCAGCGCTCACCCTCCTAGGAATCGTACAATGACAGCACCTGCTTCTTTCGAAGCGTACTTCACAAGTGAAGTACCACAACCTGTCGCTGCTCTACGGCCATTTTGCGCACATCAGCAAATTCTCAGCAACGCATACGGCTGCCGCAACCATCTGGTGCGGTCGGTGCACGCTGCGGCCGCCGCCGCCGCCGCCGCCGTGCGCACGCACGTGCAGCCCGCTGGGAGACGCATGGCGTGTCGATAGCGGCTGTGCCGCTATCGCAGCGGCTGCATCCATATGCGTGTTCACGTGCGTACAGATGCCGCGCTCACCTCGAACACGCAGTACGTGATGGAGCCGTTGAGCAGCGGCACGGCTAACCACGCCTTGTCACCCAGAGCTCTACAATCTTTTGACTCGTTTCCATGCAGTGTGCACGCGTTGCGTACTTACTTACGGCGCGCTCACCTCGAACACGCAGTCCGTGATGGAGCCGTTGAGCAGCGGCACGCGCACCGCCATGCCGTTGAGCTTGCCCTTGAGGTCCGGGAAGATGTTGGTGATGGCGGTCGCGCTGCCCGTGCTCGTGGGCGCCATGCTCACCATGCCGCTGCGGCACCGCCGCAGGTCCTTCTTCTTGGTCATCGGCTGCAGACGTGCACGGCCGGATGCGCAGCAGTGTTTGCGGTGAGGATTAGGGTTAGGGTTGAGAGCAAGCGACATGCGCGGCGGCGGCGGCACGGACGCGCAGCAGTGTTTGGTCAGGGCTAGGGTTAGGGTTAGGGTAAGGAGTAAGTGGCGGCGGAGTGCGGCGTCGGATTACAGGGGTGCGATCGAGGTGATTCGCGACTGTCATTCGAGTTGATGTTCCGGGCATTCATTCATGCTCCATTCTGTTGTGAGCAGCATGATGCTTGGCTCCCGAGCCGCACAGCGGCAACGGCCGCTAGCATGCATAAAATACTGTGCAAACGGTGCATGTCACGGGGCGCGAAGCGATATGACGCTGACAGCGATGGGGGTGCGGCGCTGCGTTTGAAGGCCACGTGGTCGGACAGCGCACATGGCGGGCGTGCTGAAGCGTACGCCGCTTGGACGTGGCCGCCCGAAGGGTTAGGGTTAGGGTTAGGGTCTGGCGCAGGGGTAGCCTGCCACGCGGCCGCACACGCCGCGCGGCAGGTGACTGGCAGCGGGCACTCGGATTCACAAGCGCTGCTCATGGACCGGCTCATTCACGTCCTTCGCAGGCTGCCAAGGCGAGGCGCAGTGCGCTATGCCCGTGGCCCTGCTGGGCGCGGGCCCTACGCAGCAGCGACAGCAGGGCGCTGCAGGCTTCCCAAAAGCGAGCTCGCGCTCTTACCATGTCCACGAGTGGCTGCGTGCCGGTGACGTCGTGGATGGTCGTGATGACGCCGTGCTTGATACGCAGGTTCTCGTGGATCACCTGCGCGTCGCGGGGGGGGGGAGTCGCGCGGTGTCAGGACGCGACGGCTGCTGAACCGTACTTTGTTGGCAGTGCTGGTGCGTACTCTGAAGGCACTTGTTGTGTACGTTTGGACGTTTGTTGAACTGAAGTACATGTACTTGCTGACTACGCACCTTCACCACCGGCGCCAGACAGTTGGTCGTGCAGCTCGCCGCGGTGCAGATGGTGTGCTGCGTGCCGAGCAGAGTGTCGTTGACGCCGACAACGACGTTCAGCACACCCTCCTCCTTCACAGGCGCGCTCACCACCACGCGCTGTACGCCTGCTGCGAGGTACGGCTGCAGCTTCGCCTTTGTCAGGAAGACGCCCGTGCAGTCGCACACCAGCTGCCGCGGCGCAGGGCGCAGCAGCGACAGTTTCAGTTGCATGGCGACTATTGCGCCACAACAGGTTTACATATGCAAACTGTCTTTGGTCATGGACGTGTAGTCCCGAAGGGGGAAACACCGTTGTGCAGTAGCACACCAGGTGCCGCGGCACTAGGTGCAGCGGTGACAACTGCAGTTCGTGGTTTTCGAGAGCTCCATGCACAGCGTTACACTTGCACAGTGCAGAGTATATCGTCGGTCACGGACATTTATGATCTCAAAAGCCATGTAGACTGGTTTGCATTTCGGTTGCTCCAAGGCTCATACAGTCGCATGGAGAGATTGGATGCAGCGGTTGCAGGTGATGACCCACCTGAACGCCTTTGGCAGCCCAGTCCACAGCTTCGATAGTCTTTTCATTGCTGAATGTTACCAGCCTGGTCGAGTCAAAGCAAGCAATGCATGCAGGATTTGCAGAGTCAATGTCCGATGAGAAGACTTGCTTCTTTGTGCAAGGGTGATGTTGTATGTTGCATGCACTGCGCACTCTATGTGTACGCTAACAACCCGAGCACGCAATGTGTTGCACAGAGATCCCAAGCAATATGCGCGCTGTTTCGAGGCTACACACCTGCCGTCCACTGTAAACCCCGAGTCATCCTCCAGGTTTACAATGGTCTTGGCGTAGCGGCCATGCACGCTGTCGAACTCCAGCAAATAAGCACCCGTCTCAGCCCCACCCAAAAGTTCATTCACGTGCACCACCTCTGCTTGGCAGCGAATGTGGCAGCAGCGACGCGATCATGTCGGAAGCAGCAGCAGCGTTGCTGAAAGTTCATTCACGTGCACCACCTCTGCTTGGCAGCGAATGCAGCAGCAGCGACGCGATCATAGTCGGCAGCAGCAGCAGCACGTCAGCTGACATGCGCTGCGCAGGTGGGCAGCGCATGGTCACGATTGGATCATATTCACTCACCTACAGTGGGATCCTCCTCCAGGAACCGGAAAAGGCACCTGCCGATGCGCCCAAAGCCATTGATCGCCACCTTTACCACCATGACTTCCTGATTGCGCGCGCCCTCTCGCTGCTCCTTTCTAGTAGGTCTTGTGCCCCCTCAACCATCGGAGTTTGAAGTTTGAAGTTTGGCTGATTCCCAATCGCATCTGGACCGCACCTGGCTCCAGGGAGTGGTGGGAGCGAGGCTGGGCAATTAACGCGGTGCGCTGACGGCATCACGTCAGCCTGCTACCATGAGCAACACCATGACCATCACAGATAATATTACAGCCGTGAGCGCAGAAGCGGGGCAGGACGTGCAAGCACCGGCGGCGGACCCAGGCCCAGGCAGGAAGCTTCGTGAGCCCGCGCCAGTACGCAACTTGTACGTGACCAGCACCTCATATGTGGGCTTCACCTTAACCGATGGAGCGCTACGATTGGTGGTTCTGCTGTATGCAGACAGCCTCGGGTTCGATGCTATCCAAATTGCCATCATGTTCTCTCTATATGAGGTAAGCGAAACGAGTTGAATCATTCGTATGCCGCTTTTGCTCCATGCTGCTGGAAAAATGGTCGTGCTGCCCAACGTTTGTTGCTATAAGGTGAACTTCAAGTGCATGCATTAGGTTGTGTGAGTTCTGCCATTTGGTGCCCTTCCCTCGCTCGATTCGGTATAAATTACAGAGCTGCATCTTGTCATTTGGTGACAGCCGTTGCTGCCTCGACTGTTTGCAGGCGGCGGGTGTAGTCACCAACCTATTTGGAGGCGTGGCAGGCAGCAAATACGGGCTGTTCTGTACCCTTCTGTCCTCTCTTCTGCTCCAAATGCTGTGCCTGGTGAGTGCTGCGGCTGCTTGAATATGTCCATGTGAGCGTCTCATAATGTCAAGAGTAGAACAATTTGTAAGAACGCAGTGCTGCGATGCAGCTCATCCATCTGCCTGTGCGTAGTCGCACTGCAACTGCCGTGCCGTAAGTCGGCGCACAGCACCTTGCAGTAGCGCCGTGCGGCACTGCCTGCTTTATCACTCTTGACGCGACCTAGTGCGCTTTGACCCGCAGGGCGCGCTGATGTGCATGGGCCCGCTCTTTGGAGACCTGGAAAACGAGGATGTCATCAGCAGCAAAACTCGCATCCAGGTGAGCGAGGCGGTCCAGCACAGCAGCGCTGAGCATCGCTGGTCCACCGCGTATTGTTTGGCAGTACTTTTTGGCAGTTGACCGGCACAGCATCGCCTGTCCAGGCGCGGGCACTGTGTGCTTTGTGCAGTTGATTACAATCAGCAGCGTATCACACAAAAGGTTCTCCCCCACACACTTTGCTGCAGCTATGTGTGCATCACATGGCATCGGTTTGGGCTATGCCATTGTGCCATCATGAAGTGCGCACTCTGCACTTTTGTCTGCACCTTTGCTGCTGATGCACCGTCTTGGCACACCCATGGCGGTGGTTCACGCGTCCTCTGTTGCTGCTGGACGGAATGGCGGCGGGCATTGCAGGCGACCATATACGTGACGGTCTTTGAGTGCTTCTCTGGCGTCGCCAAGGACCTGATGAAAATCTCCGGCAAGAGCACGCCCAAACTGGTCACGAAGGAGGGCGCTGAGGGGAGGCTGTTCAGGCTGGTGGCGTGGATCACAGGCAAGTGAATTATGCGCTTCTGAGCGCGGCGCGCTGTTGCCCACGGACCTGTGTCGCTGTACACGGTCAGTTTAGACATGAGGTAGGCTTGATCAACAGAAGACGGACACCAGTTTGCCCGCTGCCAGAAGTGAGCATGTCAGGGTCAAATGCCGGCAGGTGCAGCCTCCCTGTAACTGCCACCAGGCTCCAGCACGCTGTCCGTAGCGAGATACTAGCAGAGGCACTGCTATGCAGCAGTGGCATTCTTGGGCACTGATCCTGTACAAGCGCCTTGCTGCACCAGCATGAAAACGAATCGAAGATCGTCATACATTATGCTGCAAGCAGCAGCCTGGTATGCATGTATAATGTATGGCAGGCAGAGCTCCATGCGCGTTTTCTTTGCGCAGTACACCGCCGCCGACAAGAGCATGTTGTGAGCGCCTGTGCAGAAACACATGCATGCTTGCGCGGTCGCGCCGTGCTTGCGTTGGGGTCAGGGTCAGGGTTTGGCAATGCACATTAGCATAAGCAATGCACGACTGCCTGCAGCCTAGCTGGGAGAGGCCGTAGGCGCGTGCGCATGCGTGTGCGTAGTGCTCAACTTTTACACGATGGCTCAGGTATCAGTACAATCGCGATGGCAATTCCAACACACTCCGACACTGATGGGTGAGACAGGATTGCAAGGATGTGGCATGACACATGTGTGCAAAAGGTTCGCACAGGAGGTTGAACTTGGACTTATTGCCAGATGCCTTTGGACTGTAACGTGGCTCATGAATGTTCAAGTCATCGCTTGACCTCACTGATATCAAGAACACGGGTAGGGGTGGGGGCAGCCTGATGAATAGTGCTTTCGCCTCATGCAGTACAAAGTACTCATCGTTGCCAACATGTTTACAGTTTCGTGCTTGTTCACGTTCTTGATGTTGCATGACACTTCGCCATCTCGCTTTGCAAGTGTACCGCCAGGCCACTCTGCAAGGTCACACAGGATGAGCATCATCCACTCACAGCTGATGTCAGCAACAAGCGGGCCTCTCTCCTGCAATCTGCTGTCATGCAGAACAGTGCTGTAGGTTCTTCTTCCGCCGTGCCGTTGCGTCAAATGCACAGGGCGCTTGTGGCTCATTCATATATGTGTATGCCATATGGCCGTCGCAGGCACAAGGCACGTGACCTTGTTCAGCAGCTCACAACTGGTGATGTTAGATAAGCACCACTTTCAATGTACTTTGAAGTACACTTACTGTGAGTCTGCGCGGTGTCCGCATCCTTAAATCTAGCCATACCACTTTCGCGCATCGCTAATCCTCACCTTGATTCTGACCTAAACCCGACCCTAGTTGTTCACGGGCAACCTGTGCTCGATGCGCCTTTTTGCAGGCATGAAGAGTGCGATCAAGCGTGTCGGCAGCGTTTCAGTTGTAAAACGCTCGGCGCTCATGCAGCCCCGAGTTGCCGCGTGGTTGCGGGTCTGGTTGGTGCAGTGGTTGTTCCCACTCCTCCATCGTACTGGTTTCACATGGAGCGTCTCGCTTGTTCACTCATGAGTTCATGAATGAATTCACCGCCTTTCACAGGCATGAAGAACGCGACCAAGGGCGCCGGCAGCCTCGAAATTCCGCTTGCTTGTGGGTCGGCCTGGATGCAGTTATTGTTCCCAGTTCTCCGTCGCCACCGGTTCACATGGAGCGTCTCGCTCATTCACTCATGAATTCATGAATGAATTCACCGCCTTTCACAGGTATGAAGAACGCGACCAAGGGCGCCGGCAGCCTGCTTGGGGCAGCGCTCGTCGGCTCCATCGGCTTTGTCAACTCGCTGCTGGTGCTCATCGTCATACTGGTCCCGTTCGTGCCGCTGTCCATCATGTACATGGACAGGAGGCTCGGCCAGCAGCCCGTGAAGAAGGTGGGTATGTAGGTATATATGTAGAGCATCTATGATTGAAGAACACAGATCTGCTTGCGGTCGCCTGAAAGAATTGACCGGGCGCAGCGCTGCGCCACTAGGCCTCCCGTGGCGCCATCATGCGCAGCGTGTACACTACACTTGAGGTTTTGGCGCACCCATCTGCTGTTGTGGTGTGATCTTCTAAAGAGCTGGGTGCAGTGACAGAGCGCTCATCCCATGGTGCTTGGAAGAATCAGCACGCTTTGGTCTTGGCAGTCGCGCGGTGCTACTGGTGCCTGCACCACCACACATGAAGTACTTGCGGAAAAATACTTCCAAGTACTTGAAGTAGTGTGAACTCCGCTGCCGCGCAGCTCCTCATCCACAACACCGCGTCGTTCTTTTTTTTCTGACCTTGGCAGATCAACTGGCACAGCGTATTCCACAAAACCATAAAACGCTCAAAAGCTTGCACACGCAAGCCTTTTGGCTCCTGTGGATATGGTGACACTGTTTGACTGTGGCCGATTGCCACAGCAGCGGCGACCACGGTCAAATGGTGGAACGCATTTGCAGCCGGCCACACCACCTTGTCACCTAGAGCTCTACAATTTTTTGATTCGTTTCCTCAACACTCTGTCTCCATGATACTCTGTTATTTTTCTTGCAGATTGACTGGCACAGCATGTTCCACAGAAACATAATATCCCGTGCTTGTTTTGCCCTGAGCAGATCAACTGGCACAGCGTGTTCCACAAGGGGCGCGACGTCAATGTGCTCAGCGCGGCGCGCTTCTGGCTCTTCGGCTCGCGCGACGTGTGGTTCGAGATCGCCCTGCCGCTCTTCCTCGCCAACGGGTTCGGGTGGAGCGACGCCTACGTGGGCCTGTTTTTGGGCGCGTACGTGGTTGTGTACGGCAACCTGCAGGCCTTCTCCACGAGCCTGTACAAGTGAGCGATTCACCAAGTATGAGTATGAGTATGAGTATGAGTGAATCAAATGTTTTCGGGCATATGGTCGTGTACGGCAACCTGCAGGCCTTCTCCACGAGCCTGTACAAGTGAGCGATTCACCAAGTATGAGTATGAGTACGAGTACCTTTGAGTGAATTGCATGTACCATATAGAAGTACGTGTTTGTGGTTGGCAACTTCGAGGCCTTCGTCATGAGACGTGAACGAGTGAGGGAGTCAACGAGTACAAGTATGAGTGAGTCGCGTGTTGTTCCTGGGGTCGTGTACGGCAACCTGCAGGCCTTCTCCACGAGCCTGTACAAGTGAGTGACTCGTCAAGTATGAGTGAATTGCATGTTCAAGAAGGGCATTTGTGCGGGTGAAGCGACGCCTACGTGGGCCTGTTTCTGGGGGCGTACGTGGTCGTGTATGGCAACCTGCAGGCCTGCTCCACAAGCCTGGAAAAGTGAGCGAGTCAATGAGTTTGAGTGTGAGTGAATCGCATGTTGAAAGCGCATACGTACGTGGTAGTGTACGGCAACCTGCAGGCCTTCTCCACGAGCCTGTACAAGTGAATGACTCACAAAGTATGAGTACAAGTATAAGTATGAATGAAACGCATGTTTGGGGGCGGTGTACGGCAACCTGCAGGCGTTCCCCACGAGCCTGTACAACTGAGCGACTCACTCAGTATGAGTATGAGTATGAATGAGTCACGTGTTGTTCCTGGGGTTGTGTACGGCAACCTGCAGGCACTTGCCGCCCACTTGTCATGCTCATAGCGACACCAACAGCTGCCACCAAGATTGCAGCCATGGACTTCTGCCAATAGTCTAATCACCTGCTGCCTGTTTCTTTTATCACGGCTTCAAAGGAAGGGCACCGATGGCTTGCTTGGCTGGCCACGGCCTCAGAGAGGCAGATGCCCAGTCTTCACGCTTACAGTGCCCAAAAGCCGCCATCGATCCTACCTACATCTGGTGCTGCTGGTTGTCTGATGCGCTGATACTGCCACCGCGCACGTGTCCGTGGACCGTCGATCGATGCAGGAAGGGCGCCGGCGGCGTGCTCCTCTGTCGCTGGCCTCAGAGCATCAGATGCCCAGTCCTTACGCTCACAGCGCAAAATGCTGCAACCAATCCTACAGCTTCTGATACTACTGATGCTGTCTGTCGGTTTCGCGGCACCACAGGAAGGGCGCCGACGGCGTGCTCGGGCGGCCCCAGCCGGAGAGCGTCTCGCGCTGGGCGCTCGGCTGCGCCTTCATCCCCGCGCTCACGGGCACGGCGCTGTACTTCACGTACGACGCGCACGACCCCACGGACAACGTCGCGAGCATCGTGGTGCTGTGCGCCGGCATCCTCGCGTTCTCCGCCGTCTTCGCCGTCAACTCGGCGATCCACTCGTACCTCATCGTGTCCTTCTCGGACCAGGACAAGGTGTCGCAGGTGAGCGCGCGCGCGCGCTCTGCGGAGCGCTGCTGCGGGGACTTGAGACGCCAGCGCATGTTGATGTTGAAGGTTTATAGTATAGTACGCTGTGCTTTGTTACATGTCTGAAGTATCGCGCGGAGCCGCTTTGGCAATTTTCCTTGTGCTTATCTCATCGTCCTGTTGATTCTACTACATGAGCAACGCCGGCGGGCGCCTCGTGGGCGTCGTCCAGGCTATGTCGGCCTAATATAATCGCCACTATGATACTTTCTATTGTGTCGTGATTTGTGTATCTGCACAGGTACTCAGCAGCGCTACTCAACACGCACGCCCTCCGCTCCTGCAGGACGTGGGCTTCTACTACGTGAGCAGCGCACTTCGATGCCTCGTGGGTGTCCCCCCGAGCGCTGGTGATTGTCCTTGTCAATCTCCACTTACGATCCTTCCTTTGATGCGATGATTTGCGCATGTGCGCCTGTACTCAACAGCGCTGCTTGATACACCCACCCCGCCGCCGCCACCGCCCCCGCTGCAGGACGTCGGCTTCTACTACATGAGCAACGCCGGCGGGCGCCTCGTGGGCGTTCTCCTCGGCGGCATCGTATACCAGTACAGCGTGGACGAGTACGGCCTGTCCATGGTGCTGTGGGTCGCGACCCCCTTCCTGCTGCTGTCGGCGCTGCTGGGGGGCTTCCTGCGCGGCGGGTGCGTCATGTTCTTGTGGATTGCACACTTCAAGTAGAAGTTGAAGTACTGCATTTGTGCCAGCAGTAGATGGACGGCGTCATGTCCAGTGCATCCATGATCACGTCTGCCGCGCACCTGCCGCCGCTCCCTGCCCCCCTACCCCTCCCCCCACACACACACAAACACACACACTCACACCACTCCACGTCCTATGCTGACTGACCCGCCTCGTTGTGTCCCCCCGTACATGCACCTTGGAACTCTTGTGCGCTCGCCCCCCCCCCCCCTATGCTGTGACTGGCTGCCCTCGTCGTGTCCCCCCCTGCGTGCACCTTTGAGTTCTCAAGCGCGCCTCAAGTGCGTGACGGAGTGCGTGTTTTTAGTACCAGCGGTACGCGCCCCAACGGCAGGTGCGCGTGTGCGCCGCGGTGTCTTGCCAGCACATGACAATGTGAACGAGCCCTGCTGCAAATTGGCAGCGTGTTCACAAGTGCCTGAGGCGGTGCTTTGTAGCAGTGCGTGCTCGCTGAGCTTCGCCAGCGACAGTGCACGCCTCAAAATGCCCGTATCTGTGCCGTGCGCACGACTCGTCAGTGCTGCTGCAATGCTCGCTCACTCCTCACTGTCAAAGCGGGGGTTTACATGCATCACGTGGCAAAACAGGTGCCCTCTGCTTCGTGGAATTGCTATACCGGGCGTTACTGCAGTTTCTCCCGCTGAGCTGCTTCAGCAAACTCCTCTGCTAACACCAACACGCATACCCTCCGTGCGTCACAGGCGCTTCGACACGCAGACCAAGAAAAACGACGGCAGCAGCGAAGCGGACGACGCAGCGCTGGAGCCTCTGGGCAAAGAGCGCAGCCACGCTGCCGTTCACGAAGTCGTTGCCGCAGCGCCTGTGTCAGCGCTCGACGCCAGCGCCGGCGGCGCGCCTTCGCAGTACGAGCTCGTGAACAAGGGACTGTAATTTCATGTAGAGGTATTGTAGCCGACAGGACCGCATCATGAGAAGTAGTTAGTTCAGGCAGCCGTAGACTGGCGTGGCGCTTCCATGCATTGCGTGGGTTAGTTCTTCAATCTTGAAGTATGGTCGTTGATCGGTACAGTGAGCCTCCATAGGCGGCAAACCAGGCGGTGCTGCTCCACAGCAACGAATGTATCATCATGTTCCCGATCTGACCGGCGCGGTGCTGCCCGTGTCGGCTGTTGTCTTTTTGCTGTTATGTCAAGCATGTGACAGTGGCCTGCCACTTGCAGAGTGCTGGTTGTGTTGGGTTGAACACAATCAGCAGGCATTAATCAGCAGCCTAGGGGGGTGTCGAGGCCTTTGCGGGCCCTCGTCAGATGCTACTTGAAATAGACCAATCCACTTCTGGGGATGCGTACACACAGTTTTGATCCCAGCGAAGGATGCATATGTTTATGCGCATGCCTGCCGTGCAGTGACGTGAAGTGACGCTGTTCCGACGGGACTGACTGCTGAGCGCAATCAGTAAGCAGTGCAACGTGATCATCTCAGACATCGAGCTTCAACAGGCCTTGCGGGCCTTGTCAGATGAATATATGATCAAAGCACGGCCATCCAATTCTGGGAAGCGGAAGTGTACACAACAGCCAAAACCTTGGCTAAATAAATACCTTCCTGAAATCACCTTTTTATAAATGGGTATTCAACTTGAAGTTCTATGAATTTATTGAAGTGTGTGAATTTATTGAAGTGTCGTGTAAAAGTGTGTATGTCTGTGCACGAGTGACTGTGCTGCTGTTGCATTGAGAGGAGCCTATGTGGTGGCGGCTGGATCCCGGCGCGACACTGATCAGTAACGCGTGTCGCGTGGCACACATGCGTACGACAGAGTTTGACACTTGAAGGATCTGCTGGAGAACAGCGGTGTGGTGACATGTTTGAAAGACTGCTTGCGAGCATACTCACCAGCGTCCTGGGTGAGTATGTGGAGAGCAGCAGCTTCAGCCAGGAGACCATACGGCTGGGCGTGTGGAGCGGTGAGCGAACTGCAACATTCCGAAATGCAGCAAGATGTGACCTGCCGTCTAGTGATGTATGTGGATGAGCAAGCAGAGCCGATTGCTGGCCAGACATTCAGTATCAGTCATGCACGTGAAATGCTGTGACAGCAAGACTGAGTGCTTGCATGGTTACGGGTGGGGTCACTTTTGTGTGATATAAAGCAACATGAAATCCGAGCTGGTATGCGAACGCACGAGTAACACGGCTTGGGCGTTGCGACACCTTTGTCCTCAGATGACTTTTTAAAAACCGGGCTTGCAAGTGGCAAGTGGGCAGCTTGCAGAACAGTGGGCGGATGCTGTGAGGATTGGCAACCAACTCTCATGAATCACAGAGCAGCTATCCGCCAGTGTTTCTCGCAGCAGCACTTGGCATACCAGCCATGCATACCTTCTGCTATTCTGACATACATCGGTTGTCATAGCCATTATCTTATGAAAAACATTCTGATCCTGCACATGTCGGGCCTCGAAAACCTTCATGCCACAACTTCAACTTGAGGCCTCAGTTCGAAAGCTCCCAGCTGATGCAGAACCGCCCTCAACACCCAATCCCACGGCACCGCTGACTACGCACGCGCAGGCAACCTCGTGCTGGAGAACATGACGCTCAAGGCGAGCGTGCTGGATCCCGCGCAGCTGCCGCTGGAGCTGCGGCACGGGCGCATCGGGCGGCTGGAGTTGAAGATACCGCTGACGCGCCTCGGCACGGACCCGATCGTGGCGACGCTGGAGCACGTGTACGTGGTGGTGGTGCCCAAGTACGAGTGGGACGAGGGGGCGCGCGCGGCGCGGGAGCAGGCCATCAAGCGCGCGAAGGCACGTGCACGTTGACTTTGAAGTGTAGGGTTGAAGTATGCAAGATCATGAAAGCGGAGCCTGACTGACGTCAAAGTGTGTCGGGAGTAGGCCATCAAGCGCGCTAAGGCAAGTGCACGCGGAGAAAGAACTAGCAGTCGACCGCATGGCTGACTTCAAAGTATAGGGATATAATATGCAAGATGTCCATGATTAGGGTTGCCAAAACCGTACCTTTTTTACAAATATACTCCGTAAATCGTACCGTAATTTGACCGTAAACTCCTGCCTATTGAGGTTTTGGAGAACTTCGATACCATTTTTGCGTCTGGCACAGTAAGCCCGAAGATAAACCTCAGGGCACCCGAAGCTGTGGTCAAGATCAGCATGGTTTACGCTACAAATACCGTTGACCGTATTTTTTCAATAATACCGTTTTGGCAACCCTATATGATAGTAAGCGGAGTTTAAATTTCACCGCGATAAGCGGAGTTCTGACTTCAAGGTCCGTAGGGAGCAGGCCATCAAGCCCGCCAAGGCAAGTGCATGTGGAGGATGAACTGGCAGGCGACAGCATTGCTGACTTCCAGTACTTTGAAGTACAAGATTGGAGTGTGCGCGAACTTCCATGATAAGCAGAGTCATGACCTCAAAGGGCGTCGAGAGCAGGCCATCAAGCACGCCAAGGCAAGTGCACGCGGAAGATGAAGTTGCAGCGGGCCGAGCGTTGCTGACTTTGGAAGTAAAGGGTTGAAGTATGCAAGATCATGAACGCGGAGTCTGACTGACGTCAATGTGCGTCGGGAGCAGGCCATCAAGCGCGCCAAGGCACCTGCACGCGGAGGAAGAATTGCTTATCTGAAAGTAAAGGCTTGTAGTAGATTTTCCAAGGGTTTCCATGATAAATGGAATTATGACCTCAAATCGCGCAGGAAGCAGTTCATCAATCGCGGCAAGGCAGGTGCGAGCGGAGGAAGAAGTAGAGGCGGTCGACGCGCTGCTGACATTGAAGTAAAGAGTTGAAGTATTTTGATATTCTAGTATCAGGAGAATATTGACTTGAAAGCACGCATGGGGCATGCCATCGACCGCGCCAAGGCACATACATGCGTACAGGCAAGACGGCAACAGCGAACTGGTTGCTTCTTAAGAGGTATTCAAATACTTGTGGCAGTTGTGCTATTGCAACAGGCCATTCAGCACGCCGAGGCACGTGAGGACGGCAGAGTGAGAGTCGGCGGCTGACACTTTTGCGAGCTGAGATCATGAAGTAGTACTTCAAGTAGTTGAAGTTGGACATGGTCGCTCCCAGTGCGTCAGCAGAACCTGCCACTGGCTCTGTTGATAGCAGAGCCGTGAGACACGTTGTAGCAGTTGCAACTGAGGTGTAAAATGATAAGTGTCACTCCACTAGCAGCTCAAGCAGGCGCCGGACTTCTCAGCAGCAGTAGCAGAAGTGGCACAGTAGCAGTAGACAGCTCGCAAAAATAGTTGATCTGAGGCAGCGATACCTGACGCTGATTGCATAGGCGCTGTTGCTACAGACGCACTGCGCCTGAGTCTGCTCTCAGGGGCAATGTTCTTCGTCCTGTAACAACAGAGCTGTTGACACCTGTTACTGTCTGACAAGCTACTGCGGTATTTGATGAAGGCCCGCTCAAGGGTCGTTGCCAGCTAAATGCCGCTTTCAGCTGAAGACTTGCACTCTACTACAGTGGTCGAGGGCTCTGAATCAGAGTGCAAGGTACTGCACGATTTCACTCTGATTGACAACAGCTGAAGACGTGAATTCTGGTGTATGTCTGTAATGAGAGTGCGCACAATTGCTTGAGTTTTGAGAGCAGTCGAGCGCTGATCTGCTGCCCGCATTCGATGCACGCCAGTGCTTCGCGTTGCAGCTGATGGCGCATCAGCAATGTTCAGGAGCTGCACACTGCGATGGCAGTGAGCAGCGATGGAGTACGGTTGATTGCTTTCCGACCGTGCGTCGCGTTGTCGCTGATGACGCATCAGCAATTGCGCATTGCAATTGCAGTGAGCAACAACGGAGTAGGGCATGAGAGCTGCTGGACAGCGTGTCGGTTTTGCTGTGCTTGTGTCGATTTCTTGCTGATGCACAGATCGCAAGTCATACTGAAGGCACACCCCTGAACTGAGCCAACAGGAAGATTGCTTTACAATGTTTGTCTTTCGTCTCGTGCGGGATAGGACTAGTCTAGAGCTAGTGTGCCAGAGCGAAGTGCGCCTTATGAAGGTCTTGATTCACCTTGTCATAACGTGGTAGAAGAAGACGGTCTTGTCAAGAACATTCGGGTGTACAGCAACGTTCTTCAACTATACAGCATCATCTCTATCTTGACGTTGAAGTGTGGATCTTGCAGTGTTGCAGATTTCGGTTCACGCGGCGCAACAGGAGCACCTGCGACTTCTAATCCGAATGCCGTGTGATGCTGCTTCATTGACTGCTTTGCTGGTGTGGCAGATCCCCACGGCCGAGCTATGCATTAAAGCTTCAACTTCACCTTCATTTTTGGGCATCTGCTTGAGTAATCGTTGCTGATATGTACGTGTAGCTCTGCAACTGAGCGATGTTCTCTTGCCGCGCCGATCGCCTGCTGATGCGGCAGATTGCCGCGGCTGATCTGTGTTTGAAGAATCAGAGTTTGCTTTGAAGTTCGGGGCTCTAATAAATGTGGTATCTGTAGCGTTGGAACTGAACTATGTTTTCCTGCCCCGTTGATTGCTCGCTGACGCGGCAGATCGCCGCGGCGGAGATGTTCCGCAGCAGCATGCTGGCGGTTGAGGGGGAGGAGAAGCAAGGGGGGAGGTGGGGGAGCGCCGCTCAGCAGGTATGTATGTATGTACGGGGCAGCTGAGGAGCTTTTACACCGCTCGTGCACACTGTGTGTGCTCGAGACATTCGTCTCGTACTTTACAAGTACACGCATATGTTTAAAATGTCGCACTCACTCATCTACTTCTATGATGTTTGCGTTTGTGTGGGGGATTGATGCAGCGAGCGCCACACACCTCAAGTGGAAGCTGAAGTACTGCATTCATGCCGTGCGTCAGGTGCACATCTCACAGCAGCAAATGGTTGGCATAATGTCAACGGCGTCCATGATCGCCTTCGCGCCATGCCTCCCCCCCCCCCCCCCCCCACCCCCACCCACAACCGCACGCCCCGTTGCATCTGCAGTGGCTGCAGCGGCGCCTACTGGACAGGCTCGTGGACAGCGTGCAGGTCCACGTGCGCGACGTGCACGTGCGCTACGAGGACGCCGTGTCGAGCCCCGAGGCGCCGTTCTTCGTGGGCGTCACGCTGGAGGCGCTGCACGCGCAGTCCGCCGCCGCCGCCGCAGCCACCGCTGCCGCCGCCGCCAAGGAGGTGTGTGCCATGAGCTGATCACGGATCACGCGTGATGCCGAAAGGCATGGTGTATACATGAGACCGAACAGTTGGTACATCGAAGCATCTTCTTACTCGATTTTACCTTTGGTGCACAGCTGAGGTGGTTGGCTACTATGCCGCTGCCGCTGCCGCCGCCGCCACCGCCGCTGCCGCCGCCGCCAAGGAGGTGTGTGTCTCATGAGTCGGATATGTGCGTGGCGCGAGCGCCTCATGCTGCGTGTTCTATGGCGCTCAGCGTTCTCTTGTGCTTGCGAGTACATACTTGGAGTGCGCCATATGCTGGTCGGTCTGTGCTTGCGGCTGCTGCTGCGGCGGTTTGTCATCTGCGGGCGTCACGCTGGCGGCGTTGAATGCACAGTCCGTCACCGCCGCTGCCGCTGCCGCGGCCGCCAAGGAGGTGCGTGTCTCATGTTGAAGCATGTTCCGCAGGCAGCACCAGGAGTGCCGCCAGTCCTGACGTGCCTCGCGGGGATTTGCTTGAGTACCGCCCAAGAAGTCGTCTGCTGGTGCTGGCCTACTCACTTCCTGCATTCCGGTGCAGCAGAGCTACTTGTACGTATCTGCATGTGCGGGAGCGGGGAGGGGGGGGTGGGGGCAGGGGCTTGACGATCCTTCCAGACGCGCGCATGCAGAGGATCTGCGCACTCTCATGCGGTCTCGCGGGCATGTGTAATGCACATCTCAGCTGCGGCACTGCCGCCGCTGCGTAAGCAGCGCAGCACCGTCGTCGCCACACCACCGCCGCCGCGCACACTTGCGCTGCCCGCTCTCACCCTCGCGTCACCGCCCCCGCGCCGTGCGCCGCCACCGCCGCCGCCGCCGCAGCACGCGCGCGGCGGCACCTTCACCAAGGAGGTGCGCGTGCACCAGCTCGGCGCGTACTGGAACGCGGACGAGATCGGCAGCCCCTGCAGCATGCACCTCGCGCGCCTGCCAGCGGAGGAGGCGTACATGGTCATGCAGCGCCTCGTGCCGCGCCGCGCCGCGCGGGAGGCGCTCGAGCGCGGCCTCGGCGGCGGCGGCGGCGGCGGCGGCGCGCAGCAGCAGGCGGCGGCGGCGGCGGCGCTCGCGCGCGCCGCGGCGCCGGCGCTCGCGCACCGCTTCGTCGTCGCGCCGGGTGATGCCGTCGCAACGGTGACGCTCCCGCGCGACTTCAACGACAGGTAAGAGGGCGAGGAGGGCATGCGGATGCTCAAAGTCTCTGCATGCGCCAGCTGCTGTGATCTTGCGCCGGAGAGCGGGTCTGGGAGAGTGGCGGCATCGGCAGCCGTGACCCCTGCGCTATCACCCTTGCGCCGACGCGTGTTTTTGGATGCCACTTTTTAGGGGGGTATGGTTAGGGCTAGGGGTGACGTGCCGCCGTGCCTGTGGCAGCACGTGAGCGTCTTGTCCGCTGGGCTGCTGCGCGAGGCACCGTTGCTCTTAGCGTCCGCCGCGCTGCAGGAGGTGTCCCCGGGCGTTGTTTGCGTGTGCGCCAACGGCTGCTGCGAACCTGCGCTCTTGTGCCGCTCTGTGCGGTTCTTAACGCTGTTGATGGAGTGAGCGAACATCATCGCGCCGTTGCGTTGGTAATGCTGTATGCGCTGCCTGATGTCGCGGCATCTGCGAGCTCATGCGCACCAGACGGTGACAGCACGAGCGCTGAGCGCTGCTGCAGTGGCGATCCTCGCGGCCCTGCATCAGTGCGCCGCATCGCAGGCGGCGTCACCGCAGTGACGCTCCTCTGGGCCATCACACGCCTCCTTCGCATCACTACTGTTGTGTGGTGAGTGTGGTATTCACGGTGTTCTCACGATGCGCTGATCGCTGCTGCAGGAGCGTGCCGATGGCGCGCGTGACCCTGCGCCTGGAGGCGCTGGCAGCGCGCTTCGAGGACTACCAGTACCGGGACGCGCTGTGCCTGGCGGCGGCGTTTGCGCAGTACCAGGTGAGCAGGCCTAACACTACCAAGAAGTCCTAACCCTAATTAATACCCTAGAAGTACCACTCGAGGCGGCCGCACACCTGGCCCTAATCCAACCCTCCGGGCCAGGCGTGTCGCGCAGTTGCTGAACTGAAAATGGATATGCAATGGTTTGCATGAGCAGCAAACTTCAATATCTTGGGCAGCCGTCGTGGTTTCTGAGGCCTTCAGAAATACTCTCTGTTCAACTTCAGTGATTCACCCCATGATGCGATTGAAGCGTCACTTGAGCATTGCTCAGTGCAGCGCTGCCGGGCACTCGCCCTGACTCATTCGACGACCCCGCCAGCGCTTGCACGCTCACCTTTCGAGCGTAGCACCTGCCTACCCGTGCACCACATGCCTACATACCCCTACGCAGTCATACATACATACCCATTGTGCACTGCATACTTACATACCCCTTCTGCAGAGGCCCTGGAGCGGCACAGCGCGCGGCGTGCGCAAGCGCGCACGAGAGGCCCTCGCGCTGCGGCCACTTACACATACCCCTGCGCACTGTCATGCCGACACACTCCTACACACCCCTCTGCGCTACGCAGGCGCTGGAGCGGCGCCGCGCGGGGCGACTGCGCGTGTGGCATGTGTGTCGACCCCGCGCAACCACACGCACATACCCGCGAGCACTGCGTGCTACATGCTCCCCTGCACTACGCAGGCGCTGGCGCGGCCGCGGGTGCACACTTGCGCTCGCATACCCCCCTGCACTGCACAGGTGTGGAGTGTCACAGCACGGGGCGGCCGCGCGCGCGCGTGCGTGAGGACCCCGCGCAATCACACATACATCCCTGAGCACTGCATACCTGCCTACCCCCCCTGTGCAGGCGTTGGAGCGGCACAGCGCGGGGCGGCCGCGCGCGCGCGTGCGCGAGGACCCCGCGGCGTGGTGGCGCTACGCGTGCGGCGCGGCGGCGGCGCGCGTGCGCGAGCGCCGCGGGCGCTGGCCGCTGCGGCGCACGGGCGAACGTCGGCAGGTGCGCACCCGTGCATGGCTGCAAGCGCAGTCGCGCACAGCAACGAGCACATATCCATATCCCATGCTCTCAGCTGCAGTGTGCAGTTTTCAGTGTAGATGAGTGATGGCGGCGCGCATGCGCGAGCGCCGCGGGCGCTGGCCGCTGCGGCGCGCGGGCAAGCGCCTACAGGTGCGCGCGCTTGGCTGCGGCACGGGAGCGTTTGTTCACGCGCAGAGGGAGGCGCATCGCCCAATCCGTGCTCTCGGTTGCAGCGCTCGATCAGTACTGTCAAGTAGCAGAAATGGCAGTGCGGGCATCGCGCTGCACTGAACCTTCATTTCACTCCTGGTGGCGCTACGCGGGCGCTGGCCGCTGCGGCGCACTGGCGAGCGCCGTCAGGTGCGCGCCTGTGCGTGGCAGCGGCGCGAAAGCGCAGTCGCGCGCAGAAACGAGCACATATCCATGTCCCATGCTCTCAGCTGCGGCGTACAGTAGTCAGTGTCGACGAGCGATGATGGCGGCGCTGTGTAACACTGGCACCAGCCAAGCTGGTGCATAGGGCGGGCGCTGACAGGGGGCGCTGCGCGACAGATTACCGCTCGTTCTACTTTTGCTCTCGGGGAATGTTGCTCATGCCGATGCCTGTTCTGAGCGCGCGTGGCAAGCAGTAGTACAGCAGCAGATACGCCCGCCCGTGTCCCCTGCCAAGCCCGCGCCATCGCCACGCACGTATCATTTGCCTCCTGGATGCCCGTCGCCCTCCGCTGCTGCAACGCCTTTTGACACCCGCCGGTTTTGCAATAACCCCGGAGCGCCAGTTCCTCAACGTAGTGCGCGTGCGCCCTGTTTCGCTGGCGGGCACCGCTAAACTGGCTTTTGTGGCGCGCTCGCTCGCCAGTCGCATAGGTCCCCAACTCACACTTGAACACCTTTGAACCGAAGCTCATGATTGCTGGCTCTGCTGCTGTGTCGTCGCAGCTGCGGCGCGAGTACTGCGCGCTGTGGACGCAGCACATGGGCTGGATCAACGCGGCAGCAGACGGCGCCGCCGCCGCCGCCGATGCGCGGCGGGGGGGCGCAAAGGGGGGGGAGGGATGGCTGAGCGGTGATGACCGCGCACGGCTCGGCCAACTTGAAGATGAACTTGAATTTGAGGACATCATGACCTTCAGGGCGTGGGCGGAGCGGGTGAGCGCTGCTGGTGTCAACGGAGATGAAATGCTAGAGTTGAAGTGTTGCAAAGCGGTTGCTAAATGTTCTTACATTTTACACTTCATGAGGGCTGCTGGCAAGAACGAAGCAGGGGCTGCACGTGCACATCAGGCTCCAGCATCAGCTATGCGCCTTACAAGCTCTGCCGATGATTTCTCGATTAAATGAACAACGTTGAAGTGAGCAGCCGTAAAGACATGGCCGGCAGCGGGTGCGGCGAGTGAGTATTATTCCTGAGGCGCTGAGCGCTGGCTGATACTGAGAGCGGTCAGCGCAGCCAAAAGACTGTCTGAAGCTCCTGTCACCCTCAGTCCACCGGGCGCCCCAGTTGAAGTTGCCTCGTCAGCAGGATGGCATGCACACTGTGCCGCATCAAGCGCGTGCGGCAGACGACGTGCACGCATCTTTCACTCATGGACAGCTCATCACATCACTCACTGCCACGATGCGCTGCTCCTCTGAGAGCCTCATGTCGACAATCGACACACGGTGACGCGCGGCCCCCTCAAACCTCGTACTGCAGTCGAGCACGTGCATGCCTACCCAGGGACCTTACTCCCTTTCGTGCGCAGCCGTCCCATGCGCTGGCGAAAGGGCGCTCCATGTTATTGTGCCCTCTTGGAGGGTGCAGCGGACGCCGCCGCAGGCGTCCAGAGCGACGGTGCCGCCCTACTGAGCGCTGCTGCTGCAGCCGCTGCTGCGGCCGCCGCCTCCTCGCATTCCCTGCCCGCGTCCCGCGAAGCGCGATGCCACTGTACACCTCCTGTCCGCGGCTGATGCGCCTACTAGAGCACTGCGACACATGCCGCCCAGCCTGCCCTTAAATGACACTCACCACCACACATTCGCCCGGCACCCTCGCTACCGCCGCAGGAGGCGCTGCAGGGCATGCGCACCAGAGCCGCCGTCGCCGCCGCCGCTGCGCCGAGCGACGCTGCCGCCGCCCCGGCGCTGCTGCCGGCGGCGGCAGCGGCACGCGCGTCGGCGGCTGGGTGTCATGGGCGCTGGGCTACGGCGCCGCCGCGCCCGCGCTCGGCGCGCGCAGCACCGCCGATGAGGATTTCGAAAGACTGTGAGTGCGCTGCAATTTGAAGTTGTTGTGGGCTGGTGTGGTGCGCGGACGAGGTACGGCAGCGGAGGCGCCGCGGCAGCGGCAGCTGCTGCGGCACCCGCTTAGCAGCGGAAGTCCCTGAACGCTCGTACGCACGCCATATTCGCACCTTGCCAACGAGGGACAAGGACACTGCGCAAACATCCGCAGGGTCAGGGGCACATGTGTCAAGCCCCGCTACCGTCGCTTGCAAGCTGCAGGTGCAAGCTGGATCAACTGACTCTGTGAAGGAGGGGGCAGTGGTGGCAGCGGCAGCGGCCGCGGTGCCCATCTTGCAGCTCTACTCGCCCATACTTTGTCAGGCATATGCTCTGCCTGCGCATGCACCTGCAGTGTCACAACATATACGTTGAGAGCCGCTCCGCATGTCAGGTTCCAGCACAGGTGCAAGCCGGCCAACTTTGACCCCGCGAAGGAGGCCGCGGCGGTGGCGGCGGCAGCAGGACAGCAGCACCTGCGGTACCAGTTTTTCAGCTGCCCCTCCCTCCCCCCACCGCACTACGGAAGGCACCACATTTCTGACCTCCTCAATGAATACAATAACGGCAGCAGAATCACTACGAAGTATACTGATTAACTGACTTCACGTCGGCCGCAGGTGCAAGCTGGTCGACTTTGACCCCGCGAAGGAGGCCGCAGCGGCGGCGGCAGCGAAGGCGGCGGCGTCCGCAGACTATCTGGCGGCGCGCGCCGAGCTGCTGCCGTGCAGGGGGACGCTGACGCTGTGCACGACGTCGCGGGGGCTGGGGGCTGCGGGCCCCCTCACGAGCGCCCCCTTCCTGCGGCTGCAGTTCGATGGGCTCGGTACCACCGTGCAGGGTGCGTGTATCGTGATGTACTTCCCTTGTGCCGGAGGCCTGTGCCATGGAGACTTCATGCTCAGGTGTCGCAGACGTGCCGTTCCGAGGCACCGGGCGCCAACTACCGCGCTGCGCACGTTGAGCTGCAGTTCGACGGGCTGGGCGCCACCGTGCAGGGTGTGTGGAGAGCGTGCCCCGTTCTCAGCTTGCGTGCACGCAGTGCCACAGCATTCCCTCCAGGCCGCATCCATCAGCCTGTGTCCCGAACGGTGCTCCGACACACTGCACCTAGCATTGAAATCACTTTGACTTCAACAAGCAGCTGACCGCCATCAAAAGGGTGCGTGGAGAGCGTGCCGCGTTTTCGGCTGTACTTGGGCGGGCTGTGTCGTTTTTCGTGGACGACATGCCCCGTTTTTTCGCTGTTCTTGGTGCATCGCATCGCGTTTGTGCGTGCAGGAGATGGGTGCCCTGGGTAGGGAAGGGTTAGGGTTAGGCGGCGCTTTTGATCGCTGGGCGCCACCATGCAGGGTGCGCACATTGTTATGCACTCTCCTTGTGCCGGAGGCCTGTGCCATGCAGGCTTTGTTTTCGTCCATACTTGAGCGTGCCTGTATCGAGACTTCGTTTGTGTCCGTTTCTCGAGCATGCCTTTGTCGGGCGCTGTGAGAGGCGCCGAGTGTCTGACAGAGCGCCTGCCACAGCGCTCAGGAGTCGCAGACGCGCCGTCTGAAGGGCTGGGCACCAGCTACCGCGCAGTGTGCGCTGCGCTGCGTCTCGCCCTCGGCGTGGCAGTGAGATGACTCAGCTGGGAATGCTGCCGGAGTTCTGCGTGTGAGCAGTGCCTTGTGCAGGATGTGCCTAGCTTGCCTGTTCAGGTGCAGTTCGCCCAAGTTCTGCTGGCCTCAGCTGGTGCGGGAGGTCATGCGCGCTTCGCCCGCCCCATGCCGTGGCTACTGTACAGACCGCTATCCATGCGCGATGCGTCGGTGTCTTAGCAGCAGCGCGCACGTCGTCACAACATGCAGATCCCTCGCTACGCGCCCTGAACATGCGCCCATGCACCTTCAGAACCATCTTCAACAACTAATTGAACTTATCAATACGCCAGCGCGCCGGCTCCTGGAGCCGCCTGCATTAGCTTGCCATGCTGATTTCCCCTACCCGCCACGCTGTCCTGCCGTGTCGCGTCGCGCAGCGTTCGGCGAGAACATGAGCGCTATCGAGGTCTGCGTGCAGCTCACGGTGAGTGCTGTCCCCGTACATGCCTATCCTGTTGCGGCAACAGTTGCGCGCCATGCGCCTTATAGGGTTAGGGTCAGGGTAAGGCAGTGTGTGCTTTTGTAGACAGCCATCTGCTTTGCCGTCAGCACGAGCTGCACGGTGGCGTATATGTATGGTACGCGTTGGGGTGTGCGGTGGGGGCAGCGGTCTTGCATGGGGTTCCAACGCAATGACTCGCCAATGAGTGTCGCCATCCACGACGTGCGTCGGTATTCTGGAGGGTTCACTATTGTCAAGGGGACCGGACGTCCGCAAGCTCTTATTATGCGCGCACTTCCTGCGCGGCCACCTCTGTCCATGTACGCAGAGCATGCTGGCATGTGCTCGTGATTGAGCACTGCTGCATTGTTACCAGGCACTGCCTCGTAATACAAGTACCAAGCAGGATGATGATCATCTGGGCTCCTTGGTCACCAGGGCGCTAGAACACTTGCGAGCTGTTCTCGCACGCTCGCATTGTCCGCAATGCCACTCTTATGTCCATGTAGTCAGAGCACGCCGGCGGGTGCTCGTGATCAGGCATTGTGGCATTTTTCGACAGGCCGTGACTTGTGTTGTAGCGGGCGGGACACTGATCATCGGCGCTTTTTGCGCCCTACGCAATCGCCATTACCAGCAGCAGTGCTACGCATGCACCCCATCGCCGCCATCGACGCAGATCGCTCGCCTGTGTACATCACCGATGCCTACCTACCCCCCCTGCTGTCTGCAGGACAGCGGCGTACACGAGCTCCGTCCGAACGCTGCCGCCGTGACTGATCCCTCACATTCGTGTTCGAAGTCCTATCGCCGTGACTGACGCGTACGAAGTCCGTCCGAGCGCTGCCGCCCCGACTGAAGCCTGCCTACCCTCCGATTTCTCGTGCAGGACTGCGGCATACACGAGCTCCGTCCGAGCGCTGCCGCCGCCGCCGCGGCAGTGCCGCACCAGCCCGCCGAGAGCGTGGTGCATGGGCGCATACTGTCGCGCCGCGGCGCCGCGTGGCAGCATGATGCGCCTGCGCTCTTCTCGCTCAGCGTTCAGGTCAGTGAGCCCTTTCTTACAGTGCACACGGCGCGTCACCTCGTGAGCTTACGAGGTGCAGCCAGCGCTGCAGAGGCAGGCTCCGGCTCCGTTCCGATGTCGGCGTCGGAGACTGTCTGCCCGACGCATTTCACACTGCATCTGCTGACTTGTCTGTATCCGGTACTGTAGCGACGTCCATCGGCAGTGGTGTCGTCACGCGGTGACCTTGCCTGCATGCTGTCCCTGCCTCTGCAGATGAATCCGCCCGGAGGGGAGTACGATAACGTGCTGCGCCTGGCCATGGAGCAAGTTGAAGTGGTGGTGGACCCTGCTGGTGAGCGCTCATTGATATGTTCTGCTGTCCATCTGTGTGCGAGCAGTGACCCATGGCTGACTTCATCTTGACGATGATCAAGAGCTTCAAGGGGTGGCATAGTTGTGTGTGGGCTGGTAGAGGGGCATCAAAGTGCCATCTCAGTATGTACTTCTTGACGTACAGAACTTTCCGTGAGGTGGTAGACCTGCCGGTGAGCGCATGTTGTTGGTCCCCCCTGTCTAACAACGCAAACATTGCGGCACAAGCACATGCACCAGCCACGAGAATTGGACAATGTTCAAGAAAAATAGATGAGTGGTCATCTACAAATGCAGATGATTGAGGGCAGAAACGGTGCCGCATGACTGTTTGTTGGTCTGTACACGGGCAGCGCGGTGGCGTCTGCAGGCTTGTCACACTTCGCGTGCGTGCACAATGGCTGAACTCCAGGTCCCACACACGGAGCGCGCCTCGTTGTGTCGTGTTCAGGGTAGCGCCTGTGGTGTCAGTTACGCACCAGCGTCCGCCTTGCTGTGTCATGCCCAGTCGGACTGTTTTGCAGCAGCAAAGGCGTCGATGGCCCGAGGAACCTGCACTCGCGGCGCGGTACCCATTTGTTGCTGACGCATTTCAACCCCGCGTACTGCAGCCCCACAAATCTGTTTGCATGACGACAGTGTGCTACGACAGTCGCGGCAACACCTTTGCCAGAGCGCAAGATGCGATGCACACACTCGCCGCCGCGGCTACCTTCGTCGTCACGCTCTATCCGCTGACTGCATCGTCGCGCGTGAGAACGCACTACACCGGTCATTGAGATTCGATCATTGCCCTTCACACTGCGAGTGCCGCGCCGCCGTTCGTGTTTTTGCATGCGCCTCAATAGCATCGTCAAAGCTTGAGTGCAATTCCTTCGCAGCGCAAGTCTTGTGTGCCGTGCGTCCGTGCCGCCGCGCGCAGCTGACAGCTGCGGCAACGCCTCTGGCAGAACGCGAGACGCGATCCGCACACTTCTGATACCCCTTTCCTCACCATCGCGCTGCTGACACCGAGAGCATGTCAGCGCGCGCATGCACCTCAGTGGCATCGTCGAAGCTCAAGTGCGATCCTTCACAGCGCAAGTCCTGCGTCTCATTACTGTGCCGCCTTGCGCAGCTGGCTGGATCGAGAGCGCCATGGCGTTTGCGACGCCGCCGGCGGAGCTCGAGGCGTGGTCGGAGCTCGAGATGGCCGCCGTGAACAAGCTCAACACGGTCAAGGCGCAGCTGGTGAGCGCGCCTTGAAGTACGCAAAACTGTTGAACTTACCCCGTGCATTGGTGGTGACGTGCCCCGTGAGCTCAACACGGTCAAGGCGCAGCTGGTGAGCGCGCCTTGCAGTACGCAGCACTGTTGAACTTACCCCGTGCATTGATGGTGATGTGCCCCTTGAGCGCAACACGGTCAAGGCGCAGCTGGTGAGCGTGCCTTGAAGTACGCGGCTTTGTTGAACATGCTCCGTGCGCATCGGTGGTGGCGCGCCATGAGCGCGTGCGCTTCGCTGCCCTCGAAGAGGAGAGGAGCATCTTGTGCACTTCAAATCCAACTGATGATGCCATACCTAGCAAAAAGGGAATAGGCTTCAGGATGTGTACTTTTGCGGACGTTGATTGATACAGTCCGGCAAGCGTAGGCACGTAGCTGGTGCACAGTGCTAGCTGGTAGGCTGGCATGGAAAGCATGCCACCCTGACGCTTGCGTCGGTGCAGTGCAGCTGCTGGTATGCGCCTTGAAGTACGCAACACTGTTGAACATACCCATGCGCAGTGGTGGTGACAAGCCGGAGAGCGCTTCGGCAGACTGCACAATGTAGGTTCATAATGTTGCGCCTGTTCTCAATCGGGCCGTAGCTCATGATCCCCCCCCCCCCCCTCCCCCCCCCCCCCCCCCCCCCCCCGCGACCCCCGTAACAGGAGGCAAAGTTGCAGGTTGCCATGTCCTCGCGCACGCGCTCCCACCTCGACGTCGACGTCAAGGCCCCAGTGCTGATCCTGCCCATCAAGCTCGCCCCCCCCCCCGCCGCCGCCCCCGCCGCCGGGGGGCGCCCCCCCCCGCCCCCCCCCGCCGCGCCGCGGGGGGAGCTCGTGGTGGCGGACCTCGGGCGCGTGCGCTTTGTAACTGCCACGCTCGCGGACGTGGGCGCGCTGAGCGCTGGGGACATGGCGGCACTGGCGAGCGCTGACGCGGCGACGACTGTGGCCAACGCGGTGGCGCCATCGGGGGGGTCGGCGCCGGCGTCGCCGGGTGAGCGAGCGCGGAGGGGCCCTGCGCGCACGGTCGCACGAGCGGCTGCATGTCATTTGAAAATGCTTGAGTTAATCAAGTCTAGAATGACTGCTTGTTATGTCAAGGCTCAGGGACAAATTTGCGAGGCAGCAATACAGAAATTGGGGAATGCGCGCGGAGTGTGCTCTACGCGCGTAGCTTTGGGAGAAGGGGGGTCACATCATAACTGATAAATATTTCATTGTAGTCCTGTAATTTATGAATTACAAGGTCGTCGCCGGCGTCGCCGGGCGAGCGAGCGCTGAGGGGTCTGCGCACACGGCCGTGTGAGCGGCTGCGTCGTACTTCTATCTATACTTCTATTCAACAAGTCTAGGATTTCTGCTTATTTTGTTGAGATGCAAATACAAGCTTACAAGGAAGTGATACAAGAAATTGGGGCATGCGCGCGGCGCGCACGTCCGCTGTACGGCCGCGCGAGCGGCTGAGTGTGCGCATCGTGTACGCCTGCTGCGCTGCGCGCCTCGTGCCGTGTGTTCTGCTTCCAGTTGCCCAATACCCCTACTTGTAGGCATTCTTGATCTGACCCCAACCCTAACCACCGCTGTCACCTCCACCTTCCATCTATGAAGCTGACAGTGCGAATGCTCCGGTGTTCTCCGTAACGCACAGGGGGCGCGGGCAGGGGCGACAGGGGGGGCGCCCCCCCCGGCTCCCCGAGCTCGCTTGCGCGCTTCCGCAGCCTCAGCTCGCTGGACTGGCAGAAGAGCGGCCTGTACGACGTCTACTCGCTCAACGTCACGCGCGTCGGCCTCTTCCTGGTACCAACACAGGTGATGTTTGTCATTCATAAGTTGAAGTTTGTACGTGCGTCAACTTCACATTGCAGAACTGTAGGACGTCTACTCGCTGAACGTTACGCGTGTTGGCCTCTTCCTGGTACCAATGCAGGTGTGTTTTTGATCAAGTGTTGAAGTGTGTGTGGAAGTTTTCACGACGTCTCAACATCACACATATTGGCCTCTTTCTGGTACCAACGCAGGTGCGTTTTTGATAAGGTGTTGAAGTGTGTGTTGAAGTTTGTACAACGTGTGTTCGCTCAACGTCACGCGCGTCGGCCTCTTCCTGGTCCCAACGCAGGTGACGTGCTGCTGTTTTCTACTTCTACGATGTTGGAAGTTGTGTTGAAGTTTGCACCTAGAATGTCCGCCATTTTCGCATGTTGCGTCCTCAGAGGTCGTCCGCTGCGGCAAAGACGTAGGCCGCGCGCAGCCTGCAGGTGAGTATCTCAACAGGGCATGGGCTGCTGCGACCTTACGTGCACTGCAAGGCGGAGCAGCATGCGCTGTGTGGCAGTGTTGGACGCGCCGGATTGCTGTCCACGCAGCACTGAGACTTGGGCACGGCATCTCCCTAAAATGACCCCTCCCCTGCTCTGTGATCATCTGACCCTACCCCCTCAACGCAACGAAGGGCAGTGTGGGTGGGGTTTCTGTGCCAGCCAACCAGCTAGTACTCTGCTGCAGCTGCGTGCCTACACTTGCTGGACGGTACCAGTTGAAAAGTGACGCGCGTGCTGCTTCCTCCCCCTGGACTCTTCCGAAAAAGTACACATTCCGAGGCCTGTTCGTCAACGAGGATGTACACAGTTTACAGTCTCACCTTCGACATTCGAACCTAACCAAAAAACTCAATGAGCTGCTGGATGTTGAGGTCCAACATTCATGTAAAATGGCGTACACGATTTGCTGTTCGCACGCACGTACAGGACTGCGCGGCGGCGTCTCTGGGCTTGGTGGGCGTCAACGACGACCCGCAGTGGCGCCTCCTCTGCCGCGCACTCACCGCACAACCCTGATCGCTACCACAGACAGACTCAGCTCGCCCACTCCTTCACAGGCTGCTCTGACTGACCATCTCCTTTGTGGCGCTATGCGTGTGTGTGTGAGCACAGGACTGCGCGGCGGCGTCGCTTGGCGCGGCGGGCGTCGACGACGACCCGCAGTGGCGCCTCTTGGACCGCCTCGACATTGCGCTGGAGCTGCACACGAGCGTCCTCGCGGACGACGCCGCCACCACCAAGCTCAAGGTGCGACGCTCCGTGGGGGACTAAACTTCAACTCTTTCTTTTTCGCGTTTCCTGCCAGCGGTTTCGCTGTCGGTTGTCGCTCGTGTGCACTGACTGTTACCTCCAGGCCTCGTGCATTTGATGGAATGGCGCAGTTTCTCTCCTGCAGATGCCGCAGAGTTGAACTATGAGGGCGAGACACGTGCGTTTACACGACTCCCTGGGGGACACGGCAACGCTCAACCGGCGCAGCAGGCGAGAGCTGACGTGCCCAGGACGTCTGACCACGCACCGAAAACGAGCTTTTGTTGCGGAACAGTTGGTCGAGAAGCAGCGGGAGCCGCGCGCGCGGCGTGCCTCGTCACGGGTCGGAAAACAAGCTGTGCGAGCGCACCGCATCCAGAAGTATGACTGCCGCGGTCGGCACAGGCTGTGAACCCACAAAACCTGTTGGGGTCAGCACGCCGAGAGGCCTGCGCAGATGCAAAGGCGGCCACCGCGCAAGTGGCTACCGCCATCACTTGAACTCATCTCAGGTGCCCGCCGCTGCCGCAGGTGTATGGCGACCTGCCGGAGCTGCGGCTGCGGCTCAGCCAGCGCAAGCTGACGCGCGCGGCGCGCGCCGCGGCGTGCCTGTCCGCCACCGTGGAGGCCTCCCAGGCACTCGCGGCAGCCAGGTTAGTCTGCAACATGTTGGTAGCATGCCAGTCACTTTCGGCGGAAGTGCAGCGCGTGACTGGACTGGTCGAGTCGGGCGCCTGGGAATCGTGTTGAAGTGTTGAAAATGCGGACGCAGGGGTCTCTGGGCGCTCACAACTTCACAACCGGCACATCAGCGCTCTGCGCTGCTGGCTGACACTGCGGCGCGCGCCGCGCCCTCCCGGGCGCTCGCAGCAGCTCAGTGAGACTGACTGCCGAATGGCGCTTCAGTCGCCATTGGCAGAAGTGCAAAGCATGACTGTCTAGACGGATCGCGCTCAGCGCCTCCGATGTCGGCTGCCATGTGGGTGTAATGAATGGCGCCGGTGAGGCGTCTCAGGTGCCAGTGGTCCCACACTCCTGGCAGAGCAACGCCCAGCTGACGCTGCAAAACGAGCTTGAGTACGTGCAGGGGTCTCTGGCGTATGAACATTCAAGTCCCGCAGATCAGCGCTCTGCGCCGTCGACTGACACTGCGGCGCGCGCCGCGGCCTCCCAGGCGCTCGCAGCAGCCCGGTAAGACTGACTTTCGAATGGCGCTTCAGTCACATTTGACGAAGGCGCAAAGTATGACTGACGGGACTGATTGCACTGGGTGCCCTGTGCTGCAGCGCGCAATGTTGATGTTTTGAATGGCGCCAGCAATGTGTCTCGGGCGCTCTTGGACCCACACCCTGCTCAGCAGCGCCCAGCGCTATGGAGCTGAACGCTGCGAAACGAACCTCGAGTATGTTCTCCTTCCTCGTGAGCTTTCTTGCTGAGCACTGACCCATCGGCTGCGGTGTCTACGCGCCGCTTCTGAAGCGACGAGCTGCTGCTGCACGTGCACCCACCTCCGCCACCACTACCGACTCCCCCCCCCCCCCCCCCTTCCCGTCCCATCCCTTCCTTCACACCCGCGCCGTGGCGCAGGCGGCAGGCGGCGGCCGCTGCGGCAGCGGCATCTTGGGCGCTCGTGGCTCTACACTGTGCTGAGTGCTGTCACTGATGCTGCGACATGAACTTCAAGTACGGCTGCTTACTTGGAAGCTTGCTTTTTCACCACAAGGCCGATGAGGCTGAGCACTGTCACACTGTCCGCAGGGGCCTGACCGCTGCCTCTGAAACGACGAGTGCTGCTGCACGTGCATCCGCCTCCGCCACCTTTACCGACTTTGCATCCCCCTTTCCCCCTCTCCTTTACCGCCCGTTCTTTCACCTGCGGCGCGGCGCAGGCGGCAGGCGGCGGCGGCAGCGGCGGCGGCGGTGCTGGCTGCAGGCGAGGCCGGCCACGGCGGCCTCGCCACGTTCCTCGACTTCCAGCAGACGCTGGGGCGCCGCTTCGACGCGCTCATGTCTGGCAAGGTGGGTGCGGCTGCCTCTGCGCGCAACTGCTACGAAGTAGTAAACGTTGCGTGCGGCTGTCAGGGTAGCAGGCACTGACTGCAGTCTACGCGGCGCGCTCATGTCGGGCAAGGTGGGTGCGGCTGCCTCCGTGCGCAAGTACTGCTCGTAGACTGCGAATGACTCACATTGACATGCGATGTAAGCGAATAATTGATCAATCGTACCAGGTACAGGATTGACGTGGGTGCGTGCGGGTCCTTGCCCCTCACGCAAAAATGACTGAAAGTACTATTGTACTGGGGCGCCGCTTCGACGCCTTCATGTCCTGCAAAGTGGGTGTGACTGCCAATGTGCACGTCTAGAACGTCGTGCGCCGCTGTTGCAGTTGTGTGGGTACTGACTGCCGGCTAAGGGCTTTGCAGCCGCCACGTGGGGGAGCCGCACGTGTGCGGTTGCGGCGCGTGCAAAGCGCGCTCCTCAGCGCTGCCCCGCCGGGCTCGACTGCAGCAGTACGACCGAGATGAGCGACCCCCCCCCCCCCTGTTTGGGATTTGTGTTTTGAGACGCTGCTTTCCGCTGTCATACAAGCAGCAGCTGCTGTGCGTACGCGCATCGCAGTGACGTCAGATGCAATTTGCAGCCTAACCTCGCGGGCAGCAGCTGCGCTGTCCCCCAGCACCGCCACCACTACTGCAACTTGCGGCAAGTACTGATGTGCCTCGCAACGTGCTTCGTCGCGCAGATGGCGCTTATCCACGCCCGCCTTGCCTTTTACGGTGCACACTTTTTTTTTCAGCCGCAACATTGGGTATGGTGCCTCGAGTACAAGTCACGGCTTGCTGCGACAGCAGCACCTTCCAGAGCTCAACACCGTTTCATGCAGCCCCTTGTTTTGGCGTTCGCTGTCGCTGCTGCCTTGGCTGCTGAACACTGGTTCTGACCGGCTGGTGCTCCTCTGCCACGGCTGCTGCTGTTTGCTGCTTACTGCTGCCGCTGCGGTGTTGCTGCTGCTGCTGACGACGATCGCGATGATTGCCGCTAGCAGCCGGTCTCAGAACGAGGGCGAGGTAAGCCTGCACGATGTCATGAGACTAGTGTGATCGAATACGTGCATGCAATGAATGTTGCAGCTCTCGTCGTCACCAGGTCGAAGCCAGTTGCTGGCTGCACTACAGTAGACTGCACTTGCAACATCAGCACATGTGTTGGTTTGGGGTATGCACAAGCTCATACACATCACATGCAGCAATGATTTCATGTCGTGTTGCCCTGTAGTACTGAGGAACGCGTCACAACAGCTGGTGGTTTCACTGAACTAAGGGCACCCTCAGGCATCATCGAAGGTTTAGCTCAGCACTGATTATACTCTCCCGCTTGGCAGGCGATGGCGCCTCATGCTTCTGCATGATACTCCTCAGGCAAAGATGATCGAGCTGAACGCTGACTCTGTTGAGCACTGATTCTGCTCTCCTGCTGAGCAGGCAATGGCAGCAGCAGCGGCACGGCCAAGGGCCGCTGCCGCTCTGTGTCCGACAGCGAAAAATGGTGTATACTCATTAGGCAACGACAAAAAAATACTTGCATACTCTTCAGGCAACATCATTGGTTGGGCTGAGCGCTGACTCTGCTCTCCCGCTGCGCAGGCGATGGCGGCGGCAGCGGCACGGACCAGAGCTGCAGCCGCTCCGTGTCTGGCAAGGCATTCTGAGTTATACTTATAAATACTCACAAGGCAATGACAATAATTTTACTTATCACGCAACAACTAACTTGAAGTATGGCCGAAATGAGCGCTGACTCTGCCAAATTCAAATTTTGGTGTCCCGCTGCGCAGGCGATGGCGGCGGCAGCGGCACGGACAAGAGCCGCAGCCGCTCCGTGTCCGGCGAGGAGTTCTATGACGCGGAGGAGGAGCCAGATGACGATGCTCAGTACGCCGATTACGAGGTGCGCAGTTGGCACGATTGGTGGTCGTCAATGACGCATTCACGTATCCAAGCGTGAGAGCGGTTGGCAAGTGCGTCTGAAGCGGCGTTGAGGCGGGCGGCAACGGGTGGAAGGGCTTGCCAACATGACGCCTGAGCACTGCGAGATTAGGGTTAGGGGTAAGGCTAGGGTTAAGGGAGCATTCGGGGTAGAGAAGAAGAAGAAGCGCGGTGCAGCGGCAGGGCAAGAGCTGCCACAGATCAACAAAATTCCTCGTACTCAGTCATGCTGAACACTCCCTTACCCCGATAATTGTAATTTGACGGCACAACAAGTAGCCAGCATTTCAATGGCGGCGCCGCAGAAATGCGTGGTCGCAGCGGAGCAATGCTGCCCGCTGCCCAGCGCGCCCGCACGGCGTGGCTGCGGCATGCCAGTGGCGATTCCGCGCAGTCAGCAGCACTCAGTACCGTCAACAGCGCTCAGCGCAGTCAACAGCGCCTCTCGCATCGCCTCAAGAACTTGCAAAACTGTGATACTGACTCTGAAGCTACGTCATACGCACCCTCCGCACTCCACATGCGATGGCAGTGCTCACCACCACCGCCTCACGCCGCTCACGCTCGTTATCATATTCATGCTGCGCTTGTGTCTGCAGCCCGCGGCGCTCGATCGCACCGCCGCGACGGCGGCCGCGGCAGAGGGCACAAGCGGAGCATCACCGCATTCCCTGACGCACCTGGTCATTCCCGAGAGCCGCAACGGTGGCGCTGCGGGCGCAAGCGCCGCGAGCGATGTCAACGATGACGTGGAGTCGCTGGACAGTCCGGTGAGCGCGCCTCCAAAGTCTTCGTCGTCAGTAAATATATGTTCAAGGAGGTGCCGGGCGCTAGCTGCATGAGTCTGTATGCTGTCAATTGCGCACATGGAGCCAGGGTCGGGTACAGGCGCAGGGTCCGCGCACAGAAAGCGGTGCCAGTTGTCATGACGCACCACCCCACGCTTCTGTCACACTCGTGAGTACGCCACCAACAGGACGGACGCGCGTCGCTGACAAGAATCACATCTGCAAACGTGCAGGACTTTGAGGACGCGCGCGACCTGCGCATGTATCCGGAGGAGGGTAGCACAGTGCTAGCTTAGGGTTAGGGTTACCCTCCGGGCGGTCTGACAAACGCGCAGGACTTTCCCAACGAGCGCAACGACTTCTGAACGTGCAGGACTTTGAACACGCGTGCGACCTGCTGTCGCTACATCTCTAACTTCAACCCCAACTGGTACCATTGTCGCAACTGCCTTTGGTTTATGCATCTATCACACTCACGAGTACGCCAACAACAGAACAGCCTCCTGCCGCTGACAAGAATCATATCTGCAAATGCGCAGGACTTTGAAGACGCGCGCGACCTGCGCGTGGAGCTGGAGGACGCGCTGTCCGCACTCGAGGCGCAGCAGGCGGCGCTGCGCTCGCGCCAGGCCGGCCTGCGCGCGGCGCAGCTCGCCGACGACGCCCATCACCCCAACGCCTCCGCCGAGCTGGCGCAGGTGAGTATATGTATTTATATACATATTGTTCCCGAGAGAGCATGTTTCATGGTAGGGCTTAACCCTAACCCTATCGGCACAGCTCGCTGACGACGCCCACCGCCCCAACGCCTCCGCCAGGCTGGCGCAGGTTCGTGCGCGTTCACACAAATTATTGCTGCATCGACTCATCAAGACCCGCTTCGGCGTGGCAAATGCACACAGTGTGGACGTCTTGGTGCTACCCTGATGCGAAGCGCGCCTGCCACCTCGCTGTCTGTGCAGGTGATGGAGAGTTGAAGTGGTTGTCGCATGATGTCAAAGCTGATGCGTGGATGTCTGGCAAAGTTGAAGTGGTGTCGTTGCCGGCGGATGCGCTGACGCACACCATGACGCAGTCTCACCTGCCGTTGACAAGTATCATCACTGCCAGTGCCTCCGCAGAGGTGGACGTCATTATGGGCGCTGCTTTGGCTGATGCAGCTACCTCGGTCCCTGCTGCAAGCCCTACATACATATCAGGTGTTGTTACTTCTACACCAACTGCCCACACCAAAGACTAATGACCACTGTCATGCCGCAGGTGACGGAAGCGCTCGACCGCTGCGAGTCGGAGCTACGCGAGCTGCACAGGGCATACGTCAACATGGTCGCCGCGTACGACCACGCCGCGGCGTCTACGGGCGTGCGCGAGTCACGCGCAGCGTCGAGGACAACTCGCTCACGCTCTCGCAGCAGGTGTGTGTGCGGCTTGCCAACGCTCTGATAAGTAAGCTGTGTTACACACATCTGAGGGGCAGGCTTCAACAGGGATGTGCGCTCTTCGCAGAGATTCTGGCGTCGGCAACAGTGTGTGCATCACTGCTCTCTCGCTCGTGCTCGCGCAGCAGGTATGCCAAATCAAGTCTTGCAGGTAGTCTAGGCTCTCTGGAGTGCTCGGTGGCGTCAACGAAGACGCGTTGCGCAGGCCCGCGTCAGATGCCGCACCGAGACTTCAGCCAAGCGCTGCGGAAGCGGCCGTGTAAGCTGCACGCGCGTCCGCGCTTCGCTGAAACGCACTTCGTTGTTTGTTTGAAGAGCACCAGAGATAACCCTGCATGCCCCCCCCGCCCGCCTTCCCCCAGGTCTCCGCCGCGCTCGCTGTTTTATTGAATTGAAAAGCACTGAATTAAACCCTGCATGTACCCCCCCCCCCCCCCCCCCCTTCTCCCCCAGGTCCCCGCCGCGCTCGGGGCGCACTACCCCCCGCGACGACGACTGGCAAGTCACCAACTTCTTCGAGGCACTGTCCCCCAGCGCCGTGGAGCGGTCGCTGGGGGGGCCGGGGGGGGTGCGTGCCCCTGGCTCCGGCCCCCTGTCCGGAGCGCTGTCACCGGGCGATCGCCCGGTGCTCAACCGCGAGATGCTGATGGCCAGCATCACACGTGAGGCCCGCGTGCAGACTTCAAGTTGATGTACACGGCCCCGTATGTGCAATCACCGGGTGTTCAGCCGCATGAAGACTTCAATTTAATGCGTAACCGCATGTGCAAGTAGTGTATGTACTAAAAGTGTAGCCCGCTGCAGTCTGTACCCCAAGTAGCTGGGTAGGGTTGAGGTTGAGGCTGGGTGCGCGGAAGGTAACCCGTATGTGTAGGTACTGTATGTATCGACAACGTAACCCACTGCAGTCCATATCCCCAGCAGCTGGGTTAGGGTTGAGGTTGGGGTAAGGGTGCGTGAAGGGTTGTGCCACTGCGCTCGGCTTAAGCCGGTCGTACACGCAGCGCCATGGTGATCTTCAACGCCTGTCTTTCGGAAAGCCAGCGTGGACCTACACACGCAGATCACGGGGCTCTGCTGTAGCTATGTGCTGTCTTTTTGGCCTCTGCCAATCAACAATTTATCTCCCACTTTGTCGTGTGCGCAACGCTTGTACCCCCAGTATGTGCGAGCCATGCCCCCTATGTACTCCCCCCTCCTGTCTCTGACACACTCCTCAGGCTCATGATCACGAATGCGCAAACTCAAGTTGAAGTTTGCAATTGCCGCTGCGCTCGACCCGCAGCCTCATCCAAGTGGACCTGCTGCGGGATGTCCCCATTATGGGAACGACAACAGGGAAACATGAAAGAACCGGAGCTAAACCTCAACTTGATGTTTGTACCCTCAGCTAAACCTCAAACTTGATGTTTGTAACTGCTGCGCTCAAACCCGCAGTGCCCCTCATTCAAGTGGACCTGCTGCGGGACGTCCCCATTGAGGGGACGACGACGGGGGAATACGAAGTACCGGAGCAGCCGGTGCTAGTCGCAAGGCTGGAAGGCCTCTCCCTGCGCCTGCACACGAGGTGAGGATGGGGATTGAGAGTGAATCAAAGTACTTGTTGCAGGGCGGGTGTTTGATGGAATCGCCAAGGTTGCTGCAGCTGAAAATGCGCGCATAATATGGTCACAGCAGCTTATGCTGTTCTCAAGTCTTGGAGCAGCCGGTGCTAGTCGCGAGGCTGGAAGGCCTCTAGGGCGCCTGCACACGAGGTGATGATGGGCTTGAAGGTCCAGAAGTTAACTGCATCAAAGTACTTTGAAGTGTGGGTGATTGATGGAAACGCCGGGGGTGCTGCAGCTGAAAATATGGGATATGGAATGCTGACAGCAGCACACGCTTTTCAAGTTTTGATGCAAACGCGTCTGGGGTGAGGCTGGAGGCCTCTCGCTGCGCCTTCACACAAGTGAATGGGGGTTGGAGGTTCAGAAGTCAATCACATCAAAGTATTCAAGAAGTATGGGCGTCTGATTGACTCGCTGGGGGTGCTGCAGCTGAACAAACCGCGTGTAAGATGATCCAGTCTTGGAGCAGCCAGTGCTAGTCGCAAGGCTGGAAACGCTCCTGCTGCAGCTTCACACAAGTGACGAGGGTCGAGTGGAGCTGAACAAGAACACAAGCACCTGTTGAGATCAATTGGGGTGCTGCAGCGGGCCGTAGCACGGCAGACGGTCTCCGCAGCGAACTGCGCTGGCCTATAGGACAAAGCTCGCTGCAGCTGTGCGCACGGGGGCGCGCGGCCTGACGCGCATCGAATGCCGCCAGCCTGCCGTGACTGTGCTGCGTTGCTGCTCCCGTGTACAAGGCACACAACAGATCCTGGCTCCTTCATTATTCGAAAACGAATTGGTGATGAGAAAAAACAACTTGGAAAAATTGCATTGCAACAAGTTTGTCCGCTATATTGGGGTTTACTATTAATCTTTGCTTTAGCGGTACCCCCCCCCCCCCCCCCCCCGCAACCCGCGTTAACTGCTTGCAAGTCTTTCGATGCGCGCCCATCGCTGTCCGTCTCGGGCCTGCACGTGACTGCGCTGCATAACTGCTCACCTGCACAAGCCGCACAACAGACCCCCTCCCTCCCCCCCTCCCCCCCCCCCCCCCCACCCCCCTACCCCCCTCAACCGCTGGCAGGTCTTTCGATGCGCGTGCATCGCTGTCCGTCTCCGGCCTGCACGTGCTGGACTGCCTACGCGCAGCGGGCGGCGGCGGCGCTGCCGATGACGCGCGGTTGCTGAGCGCGAGCATCGGCAGGGCCGGAGTGCTGCTGCGCGACGGCGCAGAGCTGGCAACTTCAAGTCCGGCGGCGCCGCTGTGGGGCGCGCTCCCGAAACCCGGTGAGGAGCCGCGCACAGGCTCGCTGCATGCGTGGGTGTTAATGTGTTTCAAGTTCAACTTGAACTTGTGCTGCCCTCGCTTGCAATGACGGGTCAGGAGCGCCCCTGCCAGGTATCGATCACGTGCTCTTGTTGTGGAAGTCGTGTTTGAGTTTGCACAAGCGCGCGGACGCAGGCGCGGCGGGCGTGAACGCAGGACGCTTGGGGAAGCGCTTGTCAGCGCTCTTGCGCTCATCGCTGTATGTAGGGCTCAGAGCATCACGTGGCAACTGGAGAAGTGTATGGGCCCACGAGGACGCCATCGTCGCGTCTGCCACTTAATTAACGTGGCATTTAGGCGCCGCGGACGCCGCACTTCGCAACCGCCGCGGCCACACCCGCTCGCCAGGCGCGCAGCCGGTGGGGCGGGGAGCGTCACCTCCCATTGGCGTGTCAGTGTTCAGCAGTCGATCCTCAGCCTAAGCTGTTCAGGCCTGCGCCGATGACTTCGCCGATGCCGACGCACCGCTTCCGCCGTCGCCGCCGCGCAGTGTGCAGCAGAGCTGTACCTGTGCGTCGGCTCTTGCAGGATTGTCACCTCCAGCAGTGTCTCAGCACCCGGATGCAATTTATCCGCATGTTTGACAACTCGTTGAGCAGGTGGATAACTCCGCTGACGCTACCTCCGCCGCCTTCCGCCGCCGCCGCCGCGCAGCGCGCAATCGCAGCGTGAGCTTCTGCCCGGCCAGCGCTCACCACCACAGTGCTCAGCACCACAATGGCGCAGCTGCTGCCGCGCCGCCGCTGCCGGGGGAGGCGGCGGCGCCGCCGTTCCTGCGCGCCAGCTACGCGCTGTCGCGGCAGCCGCCGCAGCCGCCGCCGCCGCCGCCGCAGCAGCAGCAGCAGCAGTCGCCGCGGAAGGGCTCGTCCCCGTGTCGGCGGCGGCGCGAGCCTCAGGAGGTGCGTGTGCGCGGTATTTTGAAGTTGGTCCTCGGCACGTTCTTGCTCTGTGAGCCACGCTTGCTCTGCTCACCGTGCAGTTGCAGTTGGTGGCGCTCGTATGTCCTGACCTGTTTCCTGCGCTCGCGCCCTACCTTTGTCCTCGCCCTTGCCGGCTGAGAGGTATCGCCGGTCACTAACTGCGGCATTGGTCTGTGAACTTCAGCTGTGAACTTGGACAGCGACGCTCCACCGCTCTGCTGTGTGCATGGCGTGTATAGCGGGGTTCGACGTAGTTTTTGCAGCTGAGGGCAGCAGTGGAATCGGTGTTGTCACGCATGCGCATTGTAAACACTGACGTACGTCTACTCGAAACCGCATAGCTGTTGCCTGCCTGACACCATCTCTCCCCCCCCCCCCCCTCTTATATACACCCCTCCCGTCCCCTGGCGTTGCAGACGCACCGTGGTGTCCACGCTTGCGCATTGCAAACACTGACACAGGTCTACTTGAAAACGCCTACTTTGAAGTAGTTGTTTGACACATCTCTCTCCCCTCCCCCACACCCCTCCCTGTCCCCTGGCGTCGCAGACGCACCGCATCACCATCGCGCTGCACACGCTGTCGCTGGGCGTTGAGCAGTCCACGCTAGTCGCCCTGCTGCAAATTGCGGACGCTGTGCAGGCGGCGGGGGGGGACACGGGGGGGCAGGACAGGGGGGCAGGGGTTCCGCGCACCCCGCTCCCTGCGTCTGCAGGTGAAGAGCTTGTTCGCATCGTATGTACTGTATTGCCATCACTTGTGTGTACTGCAGTGCCATCACTTGTGCGTGGAATGCATGGGCCGCAAGAGTGTACTTCATAGAAGTAGTTGAAGACACGAGGGGGGCAGGACAGGGGGGCGGGGGTGCCGCGCAACCCGCTCCCTGCGTCTGCAGGTGCATAGCGTGTTGGCATTGCATGTGGTGTATTGTGATCATTGTTGTGTGAAGTGCACGGGCTGTAGGAGTATACTTCATAGTTGAAGACACGGGGCAGGACAGGGGGGCGCGGGTGTTGTGCACTCCGCTCCCTGCGCCTGCAGGTGAACAGCGTGTTCACATCGTATGTACCGTATTGCCATCACTTATTTGTGCAGTGCACGGGCCATAGAACTGTTTTCCAGCGCTGCAGCGAGTATTCGCTTTCTGCGTCTGCGGGCGAAGGCGGTGCTTGTGCTGCATGTGTCACCGCCAGTTTACGAAAGGCACAGGCAATGGCAGAAGATAATGAAGTTCGCATCATAAGACGCTTGGGATATCTGCTTGCAGGTATTGTACACACTGACCTTGACGAGCCCGGCTCAACCCTCAGGGACAACCACATCAACTGCTCAAGTACGACAAGCTGCCGCCGCACGGCGATGCTCCGCTAGCCGCCGCAGACTCTCCAATGCAGCGAATTGACACGAGTGCAGTATTTTAATGCATTTCTGAATGCCAGACCGAAACAGCCCGCTTCACTTTCTCATACACTTCTTCTTTGCTCTGTCTTTTGCCGCAGGCCCAGTGAGCGCGCTGTCTGCTGAGCCGGCGCCAGTGCAGCCCGCGTCCCCGCGCCTGCAACTTCAAGTTGAACATCACCTGCAGCAGCAGCCGAAGCAGCAGCAGGAACAGCAGCCGGCCGGCGGCAGCGGCGGCGGCGCGTCGATCGCGCTGTGCGTCGATGTGGCAGCGCTCAGCGTGGCGCTTCTGCAAGGTGAGCGAGGCGACTCTCCGGCCAGCCGACCCTCCCGTACTGCTCTGTACGCATTGCTCACCACCAAGAGTATATGACTTAGACACGTCGGCAGTAAGTGTTTTTCAGAGGTTTGCTTTACCAATCCGACTGCATAGCTGACCCGACTGCATAGTTCCCCAGTAGTGCGCCTGGCGATCTCTGTGGCGTGCTCGCTCGACAGACCATTCCCGCCGGCGCTGATGCGCCGTCGTGTTGCGTGCGCTGCAGCGGCAGCCGGCGCTTGCGACGCGCTCGCCCTCCGTGCAAATGTCAAGCGCACTACATGTATGCCATCGTCAGCGTCGCACGACGGTGGTGCGCCTGGCCGGCGCCTGTGGCGCGCTCGCTCCGCAGACCATCTGCGGATGCGCTGATGCACCGCCGTGTTGCGTGAGCTGCTGCAGGCGGCGCCGGCGTCGCGGCGGCGGTGGCGTGCGGCCTGCACGCGTCGGCCGCGGGAACAGGGCCGGAGCAGCTGCGCGCCAGCGCACGGCTCAGCAGCCTGCGCATCCTGGACCTTGGCGCGTCGGTGAGGGCCAAGGGGCATCCACTTTTGCTGGAACACTGATGATTGACTCTCGCGCAGTGCAAGTTCAGCCTCGAAGTACGGCTGTAGTTGTTGATGTTCACTACTCATGAATTGGTGAACAGTGCTCGCGCCTTGAAGTTTGTACTTGAAGCTTGCGCCAGCGCACGGCTCAGCAGCCTGCGCATCCTGGACCTGGGCGCGTCCGTGAGGGCCGCTGGCGTTATCCATCGGGAAACAGGCCTTGAAGAGTGTGGAGTTTTTGCGAAGAGTCTGCGAGAGGCAGCAGCATGTGCAGCACTCGTTGCATGGCACCGACCAGCAAGGGCATCCCTTGCATGGCACCGACCAGCAAGGATAGGCTGCAGCAGAGTACTAGCTGGTAGGCTAGATAGAAAAGCTGGAATGCTGATGATTGACTCTCGCGCAATGCAAGTTCATACTCGAAGTAAGAGTGTAGTTGTTGACGTTCGCTGCCTGAGAACCGATAAACATTGCGCACGCTCAGAAGTTTATACTTTGAAGTACTTCAAAGTACTTGAAGCGAAAGTGTAGTGTTTGCTGCGAACCCTCTCTCTGCGTGCACCAGCCACTTGTTTTCATTTGGGTGGTGTATGGAGTACATCGCCCCGTGCCTTCTGGACTTGGGAGAGCGACGGTGAGTTGACGAAGGACTTGAAGTGGCTGAGACGAGCGAGACTGTGTAGGCACACAGCTGCAGCCCTGCACGGGCCCGCTGGCGTTATCTGTTGCTGGGGAAATTCGAAGTGCTGGCGCTCACACGTTTACACTCAAAGCATGAAAGTGCTGTTGTTCTCTGAAGCGTCCTTCTTGAGCGCAGGAGTGGCCGCTGCTTCTGGTTTCCGACGACACTGCGTGTTGTGCGGGCCTCAGCGGAACATTCGCCAGGCATAGTCATTGGTCACTCACTCACAGTGACGTGCATCACCAGCAGTGCGTCCAAGACATCACCAGCTGTGACGACGTGGTTTGCTAAACCATCCCCCTGCCTCTGCTTCCAGGGGGGGTGCCACAGAGAGGTGGCGGGACGGCGCGCCGGCGCCGGCGCAAGTCAGGGTTAGGCTTAGGGTTGGGTTAGAACCACTAGCTGTGCGCTCGAGACATAACCAATTTTGACGACACAGTCTTCTGAAGCTCCGTCTTGCCGCTGCTCATCTCACGCTGGGTGTCACAGGGAGCTGGCTGTACCCTGCAACCGCTTTCGTGAGGTCAGGAGCGGCGGACGCTGGTTGTTTTATAAAATTGACCCCTCCGGCCTTGATCGACATGTTAGCTGTTGGCCTTTCTGCCTTGCTCCCTCCTGCTGCTCTCAGAGCGGGTGTCACAGAGAGGTGTTGGGACGGCGCGACAGCGGCGTCGCAAGTTTGGGTTAGGGTTAGGGTTAGGGTTGGGTAAGAACCACTAGCCGTGCGCTCAAGACATGATTCACTGTGACGACACAGTCTTCTGAACCACCTCCCTGCCTCTGTTTTCAGGGTGGGTGTCACAGGGAGGTGGTGGGACGACGCGACAGCGACGGCGAGCCGCTGGTCGAGCTGGCCGTCACACGCGGCGACGGCGGTGCCAGCGCCATGCTGAAGGTGCGTGGCCGTGCGGTGACTATGTTGGGAGAGTCACACTTCGATATGATGACAATTAGACATGACGAGGACCTGATCTAATGCAGTTCAACAGCACTGTCGACACTGCAAGTCGTTTCGTCACGTGCACTTGGCGGCTGAAGGTGCGTAGCCGTGCGGTGACGATGTTGGGAGGCTCACACTTCTAACGTGATGATGCTTCACCATGAGGAGGACCTGATCTAAGGCGGCGGCAGCGCCGTGCTGCAACGACGTCGTGAGAGTCACACTTCAACATGATGACTCTTCAACATGATGACACTTCAACATGACGAAGACCTCATCTCTGTTGCAGATTCAACAGCGCTGTTGACAGTGCAAATCATTTCTTTGCGTGCATTTGGCGGCTGAAGGCGCGTAGCCGTGCGGTGACTATGTTGGGAGACTCACACTTTAACGCAATGACACTTCAACATGACGAGGACGTGATCTAAGGCGGCGCCAGCGCACTGAAGGTGCGTAGCCATGCTGCAACGACGTCGTGAGAGTCACACGTCAACATGATGACTCTTCAACATGATGACACTTCAACATGACGAAGACCTCATCTCTGATGCAGTTTATCAGCGCAAATCATTTCTTTACATGCACTTGCCAATTTTGCACGCGATTCTCTCTTCTTCTTATGAGGTTCAACAACGCAAATCGTTTCTTCGCGTGCATCTGCCGACCTTAGGCGCGAGTCTCCCTCTCCTGCGGTGATGGCAAGAGTGGATCGGCACTGCGAGGTGTACCCGCTCGCGTGCTTCAACCGTCGGGTGTTGTACGTGCGCATTATCAGATAGCTCTCCGCCTGCAACAGTGCAGGCGAGCCTGCGAAGCGTGTTTGAGGTGACAGTCTGTCCTACTATCAAAGTAGGAGGAACTGCTGCTGCTGCTTCCCCAAGTCTCTCCGCAAAACTTCGCATTCTATACCACACGCCAGTTTCCCATTGACTTGAGAGCGCTGCTGCTTTTGCACTGCAGGTGATTGCCCTCGTCAACTGACCTCTGCTCTCCTGTCTTAGTGAGCAAGTATATCAGGAAAACTCCAGTAGTGGCGGTTCTCTGTGATCAGGGCAAGGGTCAGCTCTCAACTTCGCCACCCCTGTTGATTCGAAAGCGCTGCTGCTGTTGTGCTGCAGGTGAACGCCTTCGTTGACCTATTTCTCCTGTGCTACCGTAGCAGCAGGCAACATTCGTTAGCAGTGGTACTCCGTTCTGCACTCAAGCACGCATCCCTGTTGACTTGAAAGCGCTGTCTGTTGCCATTGCGCTGCAGGTGAACGCCCTCGCAGTGGTGGCGTCCGTCCCCTTTGCGCAGCGCGTTGCGCGCTGCGTGTCCGAGGGAGCGCTGACGCCGCGCCTCGCGGAACTCTCCTCCGCAGAACCCTCCGCAGAATCGTCCTCCGGACCGGCGCCAGAACACAGATCTGGCGGCGGCGCTGCGGCGCCATTTCCGCCGTGTGTGCGCGCGTGCGTGGAGATGCGCAGGCCGCTGCTGGTGCTGCCAGTGGGGGACGCCGCCGAGGGCCGCGGCGTAACTGCCGAGGTGAGGGTGTGGCCCCGCATTTGTTTCAATAAGTGGAAGTGTATAAAGCTTTGGTTGATCTGTAAACACAGGAAACTGAGCATGGGCAAATTTGAGCGAGAAAATAAAAGGGCTTAAAAAATTCCTTGATACGACTGAGCAAGCGCCACCCTCCATGAAAATCCGGAGAAAGTGGGGGACCCCGCCGGGGGGCGCGGCATAACCGCCGAGGTGAGGTTGTGGCTTTGTATTCATTATACTGGAAGTATATAGTATTTTGGCTGGCTCAAAATCCACGGTCCTCTTCAACACAGCCTGCGGCTGCACAACACGCCCGAATGACGACACATCAGGCGTCGCAGCGGCGCAGGCAAGGCCCGTGCGAGCCAGCCGGCAGCTCGAGATGTCAAAGGCGAGAGTGAAGACGCCAGTAGCTTGCCCTCACCGCCAACGCAGCCGATACAAAGCGCCCAACAACAAAAACTCTTGAACAGTCCTGGCTCAGCGCGAGCAGAAGCGCCTCGTTCGTGTAGAGCTTGGGGAGCGGGAGGCTGCGGCTCAGGCGCGCAAAGCTGAAGCAGCGCTCAACTTTGCAGAGGCCAAGGGCATTAGGTTGAGGCGCTGGCGCCGTCGGGAACACTAAGGCACAGCAGCAAGGCAGCCGCCAGGCAACAAGAAGTCGACGCTGCCGCACTCGCCTTACAAGAACAAGGACGAGGCGCTGGCCCTAGACAGGCAGAAGGCGCAGCTGCAAGTCAACAAGAAAGAGTCGTCGGCGGAGATCGACTGCAATCTGCAGGCGCGCAAAGGCCAGATTGCGGAGCGCCGCATGAAAATGTCGGCTAACATGAAGGAGGGCAAGGCCAGGGCGCACAAGGCTGAAGCAGAGCTCAAGACAGGCCAGCCATATCTGCGGCTGGCCGGCGCGCGCGACGGCGGCGTTCTCCCCCTACAGGCCTTGATGTCAGGCGGAAAGCCGCGGCGTGCAGGCCGCTCACCCCCCGCAACACCACTCTCAGCAGGGGACAGAGCGCCCCGGCGAAACGTGGCAGCGAGCAACGCACGAGCGGTCACGGCAGCCGCAAGAGCAAGGCACAGGCGCGCAGGGAGGAACGGGAGGCAAACGGGACATGCTGGCCAGCCGCAGATATGGCAGGCCTGTCTTCAGCTCTGCTTCAGCCTTGCGCGCCTTGGCCTTGCCCTCCTTCATGTTAGCCGACATTTGCATGCGGCGCGCCGCAATCTGGCCTTTGCGCGCCTGCAGGTTGCGGTCAATCTTCGCCATTGCTTCTCTCTTGTGGACTTGCAGTTAAGCCGGTTGCTCTAGGGCCAGCGCCTTGTCTTTGTTCTGCAAGGCGAGTGCGGCCGTGTCTGCTTCTTTGCTGCCTTGCTGTTCTGCCTTGGAAACAGCGCCCGCCTCCGCCAGCGCCCTTTGACCTCTATAGCCTGGGCCTCTGCAAGGTTGAGCGTTGCTTCAGTTCGGATCGCCCCCCACCCCTCGAGCTCTACGCGGACAAGGCGCTTCGGCTTGCACTGAGCCGAGATCGTTTCTGAAGACTTCTTGACTTTTAGCATTTCTTATCGGCTGCGATGTCGGTGAGGGCAAGCTGCCGGTGTCGTCAGTCTCGCTTTCGGCTGCTGGTGTCGCCAGTCTCGCTTTCGGCATTTTTTGCGGTGCCGGCTGGCTGGCATGGGCAGCCTTGCCTGCGCCGCCGCGACCCCTGGTGTGTCGCAATCAGGGTGTATTACGCAGCCACAGGCTGTGCTGCAGTGGGCCGTGGATTTGTAGCCCGCACATGCTTGAGCATCATGCCTAGTGGTCTCTGCAACCAACTGTGCGCAAGACGTGCTCCAAACAGCTACATCCAGAGACGCGCTAAAGAGTGGAAGAACACGTCCATTTTCTATTTGGCGTTGTTGCTGACTTCAAGCATGAAGTTTTCATGATCTGAGTGATGCTGGCTTTTGGCGTGCTCCAAATCTGCCTCGCGCACGCTTGCAGAAGTGTCCCCGTAGCTAACACCATGTGTACTCGCAAGAAGTGACCGCAGCGCTCTCATTTCATGTGCGACCGTCAGCAAATGTGCAATCACCGAGATTAAATACGTGGCGGCATACATGCATCGCCTCTCCCCCCTCAAGCTCAGAGTCACTCCTGCATGTTACTTGTGCACCCCCTTGCCTCCCCTGCACCCCTACCTCTCTTGCCACGGTCGCTTGCAAGCTCATTGCTCGATGATCTTTGCCCTGCACACGCGCAGATGTCACACGTGAGCGTAACCGCCTACGCCGGAGGGTCCACCTTTCCGGCCTTTGCGGCAGCGCTCTGCGCCTCGCGCGCTGACCCACGGTGAGCGCCGCTGTGGGCATACATACTAACCTCCTGTATGTGAGCTGCCAACTGGAGCTGGCCTAATGAACACGTGAAACCTTTCCATACTGAACTGAACACCCACGCCTCAAATGCTAAAAAGCTTGCACACAGAAGTCTTTCCACTACTGTGGATATGATGGCACTGTTTGACTCGTGGCCAATGACTGCAGCAGCGGCAACCACAGTTATTGGTGGCAGGCACTTGCGGCTAACCACTCCTTGTCACTCAGAGCTGTATGATCCTTTGTTTCGTTTTCAGATATATATTGTACACACACATATCATCTACGCACACATATACACATGCACACACATATGTATCTATGATGCTCACGCATGTATGTACATATATGCACATACACATTCTGAAGTACACAAAGCTGTGGGGGGCGGAGCGTGGCGTGCAAGCTTCGCTTAGGGTTAGGGTTAGGGTTAGGGTTAGGGTTAGGGTTAGGGTTAGGGTTAGGGTTATGTGTGCTACATCCATGAGTGGAAGCAAGGCCAATGATCATACAGCAGGGCATTCCCACAGCCCCACGTGAAAGTTCATGGCCGCGCGGCGCCCGTCGTCGACACCAGCAGCTGAGCACTGCCACCTACTGACCCCCCCCTCCCCCCCCCCCCCCTCCTCTGCACTTGCGCGCCGCTCTCGGCAGCGGCGTCGTGTTTGCGGAGGGTCGCATCTGTAGAGCGCTGCTGCGCGCGCAGCCCGACGGCCAGGACCTCCTCGCCGAGTGGCACGCGCAGGCGGCAGCTGCAGGTGCGTGCAGTGCCGCGCTTAACACTGAGGTAATTGGTCTGGGTTTTCTTCTCCCCCTTCTTTCTTTAATTCTGTCTCTCTTCTTCGCCATTGCCGCGTGTGCGGTCTCCAGCTCGTGCCTGCATGTCGGTGATACGCGCTCCGTCAGCCGATGAGCGCACTTGAAGTTACGTCTTTAGGCGAGTGACCTCTTCTGTTGAGTGCGGCGCCGAGCCTGCCGTTGATGTCATCGTTCCGGAGATGTATTGTTCGCGTCCGCAGATCGCGAGAGTTGCACACCTGCGGCGCATTTTCTCTGCCATGTTCCTCATCTCGGCTCAATTTGTGATTGACTATGAGTGATCGCCGAGTGGCACGCCCAGGCGGCAGCTGCAGGCGCGTGCGCCGCCGTGCCTGGCACCAACGTCACTGATCAAGGAATGTTATCGGGCGTGCAGTATTCGGCGCGTTCGTCAGGGGCGTGCACGCTGTCAGCGCGGTTGAAGGCGCTTGAAGTGCGACAGCTGCGCACCTGCGGCGCATCTTCTCTGCCGCGTTCCACTGTTTGGTCCACCTTGTGACTGCCTATGAGTGACCGCGGAGTGGCACGCACAGGCAACAGCAGCAGGCGCATATGGCGCCGCGCCTTCGCGCCAACGTCACTGTTCTAGGGGTTTTGTGTGTGCGGTGGGGGGTGAGGGTTAGGGTCATGGTTGAGGTTCACCCAGCTCATGTGTGCATGTCTGGATCATAGACATCGTCGCAGGCTGTCGGCGCTTGGAGCCTCTTAAGCAGACCTTTTTTTGGTGAGAGTGGCGCCCAAGCCTGATGCCAGCGCCGTCAACCCAAGATTTCGGTGCGCATGGATTCCAAGATAGCCAGTGAAGCTGCAGCCCCCGAGCACGTGCTGTCGCAGCACTCACTGTGCCGTGTGCGCACAGGCATCACCTCTCTTACCAGCTTCAACTTCAAATCTTGCAGACAACAGAGCAACATTGAGGACTCAAACACATTCTACTACGCTGTTGCTGCGCTGATGGTGTTGCAGTACCACTGGAGGCGAGGACCCTCGCTGTGCCGGCGCAAGTGGCATCACAGGTATGTACACTCATGTGCAATAATAATAAACGTATGCATATCACCTCTTTCTGCAAATCTCGTCGGGGAGTGAAACGTGCATGTGTGTCCAGCGCAAGTGCAGAACAGCACGCATAAACAAGGCGAAGCTCACAGCTGAAGTTCCGACATCTTCGCTACACGGCTGAACTTCAACATGTACGTGCAGCGAGCCCTCCAAGCGCACCGCTCCCCCCTTCACAACGCTTCTGCCCCCCCCCCCCCCCCCTGCCCCCCTTACGCAGGCGCCCCCGACCCCCCTCCCCCTGTCCGACAGCCTGTCCCTCGACGAGACCCCCCCCCCCTCCCTTGTGGGTGATCGCTTCTTTCCCCTCCGGCCGCAGCTGGCGGTGGCAGCAGCAGCGATCGAGCTCACGGCGGCAGCGCAGCACGTGCGGCTGCTCACGGAACTTTCCGCAGAACTGTCCCGCGGCGCCGACGCGCTGCTGGCGCTCGCGCCCGGCAATCAGCAGCAGCAGCGCTCAGAACAGCAAGGATCGGAAGAGGAGGGCGCCGGCAGCGCCGGCGGCAGCAACAGCGACAGCGGCAGCAGCGGCGGCAGCAACAGCGACAGCGGCAGCAGCGGCGGCGGTGATGACGGCGGCAGCAGCAGCGGCAGCAGCAGCGGCGGCAGCAGCGGCAGCGGATGGCTGCCGGAGCTGCCAGCGGCAGTCGGCGCTGTGAGCGTCGCAAGCATCGCGTTCACGCTGCTGGATGAAGGGGGCAGCGATGCCGCCAGCGCGGCGGAAGGCTCACAGGAGGTGAGCTGAACTTCACTGGAATTCCTTCGTCTACTTCGAAGTATTAGAGTTCAAGTGTATGCACTTCACGAGCAGGGACGGAATAATTGGACTGAGGTGACGCAGGCGCTAAGTCTAACCCGAACCCTCACCCTAACCTTAACCCTAGGAGGAAGATGGAGGGGAGTGCAACGCGTAAATACTACGCGTGAGCGATCACAACGGAGTGCGCTGTTGTTGCGGGAATGTACGGGCACTGCGTGGGTTTCCCAGCATCGCTGCGCGGCTGCAGCAGGGCAGGATATTCGCCGCAGCATGTGATCGTAGTGCATATGGGGGGCGAACCCGAGTGACCATCTGCGCACCACCACGCAGCGGCACGCTGACGCAAACTTAGCATCATGGGCGAGAAATAGGTGGCGAAGATCGTGTGATGGCGGCGGTGCGCCAGAGCTTTGCGGCAGAAATGGCGCTTGATATGCGGGAGAGCGCAGGCTGCCGCCACCAGACATGCTGTCGTCGTCGCATCCTGCGACCCTGCGCGCAGCGATGCGGGCGTGTCACTGCTCGCCCACACCACTTTCTCACGAAGCCTCCGCGGGAAGTGCTGCGTCATAGCATGCGGCGAACATGTGCACGCGACATAGTGCTCATCTCGACGCCGCGCCCGCTGCGTGCGATCACAGGCCGCCGCCGTCGGAGGCCGCGCCGCCGCCGCGCGCTTCTGCCTGTGCGACGTCACCGCAACGGCAGACGTGGAGCCGCCCATCGCTAACCTGATGGGCAGCGGCGGCAGCAGCGGCGGCGGCGGCGGCAGCAGCGGCGGCGCGGCGGCGGCGCAGCAGACGCTGACCGTGTCGGTGGGCGCGCTGGGCGTGGAAGCCGCGGCGCAAGCGCCGGGCGCCAGGCTGGCGTGCCTGCTGGGGCCGTCGAGCGCTGCCACACCTGCGCTGCCCTACGCAGGTATGTATGCTTTGATTCGCGCCTGTCAACACAAACCTCGTACCGAACACCTGATTGCTGCAAGTGGGGGTTTGTTGGGCGTCTTTGTGCCCGCTGTGCGAGTCGACAGCCTCGTGCTGTGTGGTTGGCCCCGTACGTTGCGTCGTTTTGATTGCACGAGGGCGCGTGCGGCTGCTGCGGCGCTGCGCGGCGGGCGGAGGGGAGGTGCCTGGATTGGCAGAGCCTGATTGCTTGAAAAGCGCGTGAAGCGAGCAGCGTGCGGCTGCTGCGGCGCTGCGCGGGGCAGGCGGAGGTGCCTGCTGGCACGGCTCAGCACTGCACTGCTTGATGCTGTGGGCAGGTGTGTTCCACTTTGTGCTGCCAAGCGTTTGCTATGCAGGATGTGGGTTTGCTGGCACGGTACACGTGTTTGGGTGCTCCGAAACATCTGCATCGACCCTTGCCTCTGTACTGTGGCGGCACACGCGCATGCTCATAAGTTTGTTTGGCGACCGAACGAGAACCCCTCGAGCGCTGCCGCTGTGATGCCGCATTCAGGCAAGTGCACCATGGCAACAGCCCGCTAAGCGCGCACACACCCTATCACTGCAGTATCTGTTTCTCATATGGCAAGCCCCTGCAGAGCATGCTGCAGTAATCAAGCGCGCCCCCATTGGGCCCCTGACTCCCCCCCCGCCCCTTCTTTCCCCCTGCATTGAGCGCTCCGCAGTGGGGGCAACCTCGCACCTCGCCGCCGACGCCCAGTCCGCCTGGGGTCCCTCGTCAGCTCAGGAGGACGCGGCGGCGGCAACGCCGCAGCTGCTGGCGACGCTGCGCGCGACGCCCGCCGCCGCCGCCGCCGCCGGCGCAGGCGCTGCGCACGCCGTGGACGCAGTCGCGGCGGAAGTGCGCGTGCGCGGCCTGAGGGCGATGGCGCTGCCGCAGCCGCTGGCGGCGCTGCAGGCGCACGTCGGCGCGCTGATGGACGCGATGGCGGGAGGCGAGAGCGGCGGCGGCGGCGGCGGCGGCGAGGGCAGCGGCAGCGGCGGCGGCAGCGGCGCAGGTGACAGTTCCGTCGACAATGATATTAGCGTGGCTTTCAAAGTTTTAGGCACGAATGGCACGTTCGCCGGTAGGAAAGGCGACTTGGAAAGTGGTTCAGCATGCGCGACTATGGCGCCAGCGGCAGGTTGTCCTTGCGGCTTCTGGTCCACGTGGTGTTTGCATGATGCCGAAAGTTCGCATCGGCGTTGATTCCTGAGAGGAGGTGTACGCGTAGCTCTACATGAATATATCACTGCTTGTATACTTTGTGTGTGTGTAGCATGGCCTGCGGGCGTGACAGCGTGCTGCAACAAATCCACGCGCATGCGTCAACTTCTCCACGTGCACGCTGAGCGCGTAATGACAGCTTATACAGCATGTCGCTAGCCTAACGTACTTCGTTGCAATCAACCGCTGCGCCCACTTCACGAGTGAGCATTGCACCAGTTCTCTTTTGATGCTGATTTTGCTGGGCCCCAAGGTAGCTTTACTTCTGGGTCAACAAAGCGCCATAGAGCGCTGAACCTTGACTCATAAAGCCCTCACACCAGAGCGACAGCTCACCATTCAGCGTGAAGCATTGACTACCGCCTTTGCCCCCTCCCCCCCCCCCCTCGCGACAGGCGGCGCGGCGACAGAGCTGCCGCGGTTGCAAGTGTCCCTGACAGTGGACGCGGAGGGCATTGAAGTTTGGCTGCCGGAGGATCCGAGCACTGTCACAGCAGCAGCAGCAGCTGAGCCGCTGCACGCCCGGCGGCGCACCAAGGCACGTCACATTGTATTGAAGTTGCAGTTCCATAGCATCAATGTCGCAGCAGCGGCAGCAGCAGCAGCTGAGCCGCTGCACACTTGACGGCGCACCAAGGCACGTCACATTCTGCTGAGCTTGCTGCTCCGGGCAGCTGTGACTCCAACTCCTCTCCGGGGAGCTGGCACCACTCGTCGTACGACTGCAGCAGCAGCAGCAGCAGCAGCAGCGGCGGCAGCTGAGCCGCTGCACACTTGGTGGTGCACCAAGGCATGTCATACTCTGTTGCTTCTTTAGTCGGGGCTGACTCGGTAGCATCAAGTTGCTGATCATTGAGCCTGCATGCACCAAATGATCACTTCTTCCTCACTGAAATGAGAAGCCGGAATGGCAAGGACCCGGGAGCTCGAGGGACAAGCGAATGCGGGCGGATGAGGGGGGCGGTCACTTTATTGACATACCCAAAACCTGTGACTGCGAGCGGCGGCGGTTGTCTGATGCCTGGCGAAAAGATCAAATGCATGTGGCTTGAGACCGCAATCAAGGCAGCCACGGCGCAGAGCAGGAATCTGCGCCACCAGCTGTGCCAGCAGCAGCAGCAGCAGCAGCAGCACCAGCAGCACCACCGTCAGCCAGCTTTAGGACTCCGCCAAATTGTATAGATACCATACGGGCAATGGTGCCGCAGCTTGTGGTGACAGTGGCGCAGGCCTCTTACATCGCATTGTGCGTCTTCTACAGCGTACTGCACCTTCACACATCCGTCAGAGCGCCTCTCATCACCCCAATGTTGTGGTGTGCGCGCTCTGCACCAACGCAGGCGCTCGTCATAGCGGCGGATGCGAGCGCATCCGTCACGGCGGACTTTGCGGCATTTCACACCGCCCTCTCCGCACCAGCCACGCCGCAGCAGACTCCCGCGCCGCCAACGCAGCGTGAGCTCGTTGCCGTGACGCTATCGCTGCGGCGCGCGGAAGCCTTCGCGGCGCTTGTCCCGCCGCCGCCGCAGCAGCAACAGCAGCAGGACTTCCTCGCAGCGCCGCAGCGGCGCCGCTCGCTGTCGCCGCTGCCGCCGCAGTGGGCGTCTGACGCCGCGGTGGCCGCGGCAGCGGCGGCGGCGGCGCTCGCGCGGTCGCTCGCCGCGTCGGACGCTCCGCTGCCGGCGTCCGGCAGCTGTGGCTCGCTGTCGTCGCTGCGGTCGCCGCGCTCCACGACCAACTCGCTGACGGCGTCGGCGTCGCCGGTGAGCTCCGTGGGGCGTGCTAGCGGCGGTGGCGATGGCGGCGGCGGCGGCAGCGGCGGCAGCGCACGGGTGTACAGCATTGTGCGCCCCTTCGAGCTGTCGGTGCGGCACACAATACTCTCGTCGGCTGCGCCCCCCGTCGCTGTGGCGGCGGCAGGAGAAGCGGCGCCGGCGGCGGCGGCAGCGCGCGGCATCGCGCACAAGATGGAGGCCGACGTGGACGTGGTGTATGCACGCGTGTTGTTGCACTCGCGCCTGCCGCAGCGCGTGTACGAGAACACGCTGCGCCCGCTGCTCGAGGCCCTGCAAGGCGGCGACGGCGGCGGCGGCGACGGCGGCGGCGGCGGCGGCAGCGGCGACGGCGGCGGCGACGGCGGCGGCGGCGGCGGCAGCGGCGACGGCGACGGCAGCGGCGGCAATGCCGGCTCGCAGCCCGATGAGGGCATTGCAGCGGCGATCATGGCCGCCGCAGTCACTGCGGAGCTGCGCGCGGGCGGCGCGGTGGTGACGCTCGCAGACGCATCGCAGCGGCCGTGCGCGCCCGTCGCTGAGGCGCGGCTGCGTGCGGTGGAGGGCGCCGCGCGCGTGGCGCCGCTCCTGAGTCCAGGTCAGAGTTAGGGCTAGGGTTTGGGTGAGGGTGCCATGCTACTGGACAGTCGGCCAGCGTCGAGCGGTGCGGTGTATGGCAGTCAAGGTCAGGGCCAGGGTTAGAATGGCGGAGGCTCGGCTGCGCGCAGTGGCTGGCGTCGCCCGCATGGCGCCGCTCCTCGGTTCAGGTCAGATCTAGGGCTAGGATTTGGGTGAGGACGGAACTGGACATTCAGGCGTCGAGCGGTGTGCGGTGCGGAGTATGGCGGTTAGGGTTTGGGGTTAGGGCCAGCACTGGCGGCGTTGACCGGGCAGCGAGCGCGCGCTTTCTCGCAGTGTCGTCCCATCGCATGATTGTGGCAGCGGTGGTGCCGCGCGGAGTTATTTTTGAAGGCGGTCACGGTGGACTCGAGAGTCGCCTGATTGCCACCACAAGGGGCAGCAGACTGCATCTGTATGGTGTGCGACGGATCAGCGGTACAGCGCGGGCCGCGCCGGTAACGTGCCTGGGCATGCTGGGGCGGGGATCAGTAGTCTTGGACTGTACCTGTCACGTGCCAGCGGCCTCGCAGTAAGCGAGAGACGTTGTCCTTCAGTGCAATGCACCACGCTACACATGAGCAGTGGAAGCGCCTGTCTCACATCAAATCCGGTGCTGCAGCACACGCAGCAGTTGGCGCGTGACTCGCAGCGCACATGTGCACAACGCCATGTGAACACTGACACCCCGGCCGTGTCACGGCTCAGCTGGGCATCAGTTGCCGCCGCGCCGGGTCGGTTCACCGTCGAGAGCGAAGATGGTCCCCTTGCACCCCCTGCAAGATGCCTTCCATAGGGGGCCAAAAAGGGGGGAGGAAGGGGCCCTGGGACCACAGGTGCAGCAATACGGACACTTCAGCAGCGGATGCTCAGTGCTGCCTGCTGCAGCAGTTCTGACCTCGATCACGGCTGCCGCTGTGCGCAGGCGGCGCAGAGCCAAGCGACATGACGCAGCGCGCGGCGTCCGCGACGCTCAAGTTCAACATGGCCGCGGACTACTTCAACTCCCGCCTCGCCATCTGGGAGCCGCTGCTGGAGCCGTGGAGCGCCGGCATCAGCGCGCGCAGCTACGAGCGGTTGAGCGCTGCTGCTGCTGCTCAGGCCGAGGGCGCCGGCGCGACTGACGGCGACGACAAAGGCGCGCTGGCCCTCATTGAGCGAGGTGACGTGGACATTCACAATGTTGTGAAGTGAAGTACATGATCACGATGGTATTGATTGTACAATGAAACCGGTACTTGGAGTTTCCCATGCACGACTGGCGAGTGCTTTTCATGCTGCGGAAACAGCGGTATCAATTGGATGAAAGACTGAGGGCTCGCGATCATCCAGCATCATGCCCGAAGGGCTGGAGGTCCTCTTTGCGACTACGGTCGTCTCTGAATTAGTTATAGGCTGAGTGTACACAGCTGCCTCGCGCTCACTGAGCACGCAGACCGAACTTACGGCGATTTTCTGCAGGTTGCGCCGTCCACAAGCATTGCCGCCTACCCTTCCTCTGCATCTACCCATGCGACGTCACGCACCTCGCTTGTACGGCGTGCACTGGCATTAGCTATGCCGCCGCTCGCCGCCGCCGTCAGCATCGCTCAATGCCCCGCAGCGGCAGCGCGCCTCTCGCTACCGCCGGCCTGGACCCCCGTTTTTCCCCGCATACGCCCCCGCCGCGTGCTGTCGCACGGACTGCATACGCCTGTACTGCGTGTCAGACAAAACTGGTTTATTCTTATACTGTGTCCCGCGGCCCCCGCAGACGCGGGCATCCACATTGCCGTCACCGCCCCCGCGGTCCTCAACGTAAACGTGACGGAGGCGCTGCTGGAGACGGCGGCGGCGGCGGCGCGCGGCGCGGAGCGTGCCGCCGCCCGCTCTGCGCGCCGCCGCCGCCCCGCCGCCGCCGCCGGCAGCGGCTTCGACGAGTCCCTCAGCACGCACTGGCTAAGCAACGACACCGGCGGCGCGCTGATGTACTGGATCGACGGCGCCGCGCGGCCGCCGCGCGCGCTGCTGCCGGGCGCGGAGACGGCGCTGCGCTTCCCCGCCGCCGCCGCCGCCGCTGCCGCCGCCAGCGCGTTCGACGCGTGGTCAGGGGCAGAGGCGGACGCCGCCGTGAATGCGCACGCGCCGGCGGCAGCGGCAGCAGCAGCGCTCAGCGCCGCTGCCGTCCCTGCCTCCGGCCCCAGCCCTAGCCGTGGGGTTTGGGTGGCGGTGGAGGGCGCGGCCGCGGGCGAGGCGTGGGTCAGCGCTGCCCCAGTGCTCATCGACAGCGCCGCCGCCGCCGCCGGCGCCGCGACCGTGGTGCGGCTGGTGCCCAAGCGCGCACCGTCGGTGGCAGTGGCGGCAGACGCTGTGGCGGCGGCGGCGGCGGCGCCGGAGCCGGCGGTGCTGCGCGCGCTCGCGGAGGTGCGGCGCGCCGGCGGCGTGACAGTGCTCAGGATCGCGTCGTCGCTACGCGTCGCCAACGCGCTCGCAGTACCGCTGCGCGTCTCGCTGCGCGCCGCCGCCGACAAGCTGCACCCGCGCCCTCCACCCTGCTGGGAGGGGGTCGTGGAGGCGGGCGGTGACCCCTGCGCCGTCCCCCTGTTTGCTGCTGCTGCCGCGGGCCCGGGGGCGACGCTGCTCGTGCAGCCCGCGTCGGATGGCGATGACGACAACGGGTGGGATGCTGTGTCTGTAGAGCTGCCGACAGGCGGCGGCGGCGGCAGTGGCGGCGGCGGCAGTGGCGGCGGCGGCAGTGGCGGCGGCAGCGTGCTCTGGCGGCAGCTGCGCTTTTTGCCGCGCGACGACGGGGAGGGGCGGGGGGCGCCGCCGATGCGCTGCGTGCTGAGCGCAAGGATGGGGGTGGCGGAGGGGGCAAGCGGCGCGCTGCCATCGCTGCTGCTGACGTTCGCCGCTCCGGTGACTGTGGCGAATCTGCTGGCGGCGCCCGTGTCGGTGCAGGTAATGGAGCAGGTACGGCCGAGACAAAAGCAAAGCAAAGCTGCACCTACCTACCTGTCCTGTTGGTGTTGAACTTCATGCTGCATCTGCCGCAAGGAGGTATTATTCGCTTTTGTATATACACATGTCATCTTGGCTACTCGTGCCTTTGCGTCTGTTTATGACACTGTCAGTACGTCGGCTGGCTCAGTTTTGTAAGGCAAGCTGATACGGTCGCTGCTGAAATTGTCTTCTGTTGGCCCTTGTGGACAATTGGCCCCCAGAACGCAAACAGTGTCTCGCAAATGCCACATCTGCCTCACAGCAACCTCAACTCTATCCTCGCTTCTACTTCAACCAACACCACGCTTCCTCATACATCAACACCACGCTTCCTCATTTCTTTGACTCTTGCAACCAGGGTGTCTCACAACCGCTGGCCGAGGCCTCGGCGCATTCTCCAGAACTTTCCATCGAGAAAGTTCTCGGCGTCGGTCAGCAGGCCCAGTGGACGTCCTGCGGCGCGCAAGAGCCGCTGCTGCTGTCGCTGGCGCTCGGCGGCTGGCCCCTGCGGGGGAGCGCTGACGTCGCTGCTGCCGCGACGCGTACGCGCGGCAAGGTGAACTTCAACTTCATCTTCTAGCGAGAGAGACTACAGGCTGTGGATGTGCACGCTAAACACAACGGCATGACCGCTTCACTGCCTGCTTAACACACCCACCCCTGTTGCTGCGCCTGTACTATCATCATATATGCTATTACTTTAGAAGTGAGCATCATCAGATCCGCTTCAATCAGATCCGCTTCAATGATAAACGTTGTGCTGCCCGCGTTGCGTCCTTCGCGCCCGCACCAGAAGGGCGCGGCGGAGCCCGCCGGCGATGCGTGGCAGCGCGGTGCCGCGATCGTGATATATCTATATGAATTGTCATGACACTTACGCTATGATGATATATACATGTGCTGTTATTACATAGACTTACACTATCACGGTATGTGCTGTTACTCGCTTCAAGTATAGCTTACTACTTCTATATTCTTTCTCAGATGTGCCTTGAAGCTGAACGTTGCGCTGCCCGTGCTGCATCCTCCGCGTGCACGCCAGAAGGGCGCGGCGCAGCCCGCCGACGACGCGTGGCAGCGCGGCGACACCAGCAGCAACGGCAGCAGCTCGACAAGTGTGGCAACGCTCATACGGGAGGACGGCGCGGAGCTGCACGTCCAGGTGCTGCCGCTTTGCTCAGCTTGTGGTTGATGTCGTGTGTATAGGTGAAAACACATGTGTTCGATGTCATGCATTGCTGAGACGTTCGGTTGATGCCGTGTGTGTAGCTGAGACATCCAATGATGTCGTGTGTGAAGAAGTGTGAGCAACGCGCGATGGCAAGGCGGGCACGCTCTGACGCAGGCGCCTTCGGTGAGACACGCGGTTTGCGCAATGGTGGTGTGGTGATAAACGTGTATTCTGCGTGAAGGGAGAAGGTGCAGTGGACAATGAAATGCTGCCTTGACATGCAGCACCAAAGTTGTCATGCAGGGGCACTGCCTTGGCTCTGGTGGTGCAGACGCTGCTCGCACATTATACCAGGCGATAACGGCGGCTGGTGCTGCTTGATATACATGTATGCACAAGAGGAGGCGGCGCTGCTACAGTAGCTGCTTCAATGTGAAGTATGTGGCATGTAATTCTTTAAGCCCGTGTTGCAAACCGCGACGCTGGCACTGCAAGCCCTATCCCCAACCCCTGAACATTATGCTCATTGCATGGCACTGCGATTACTAACCCTATCCTTGAGCACATTCGTCGCCCTCTGCCAACGGCGGCTAGCTGCGGCGCCGCAGCACAAGCACTGCACACACCAAAGCCTGATGATGATGTTCAACTTGTATCTTAACAAGTTAAAACGATGGGCGCGCAGGTCGAGACCACGCGCAACACGCACGGCGCACTCGACGTGAGCCTCTGGGTGCCCTACTGGGTGGTGAACTGCGCAGCACTGCCGCTGGAGGTCCGGCACGCAGCACAGGTACGCGTTGAAAACGATACCTACCTACCCTGTACACATTGTCTGTACGTACCTGATGGCAGCCTGATGCCGGTCGTTCGCGATGTTACGCGCACGCGTTGCTTGCTGCTATTGAATGCACTCCCGGCAAACAACGCAAAGGCAAACGTGGACCAGTGCATCAAATGCTGTTGCTTTGCCCCATTGCTGAAATATTGCTGTAACGGCCGCTGCTCGCGTTCTTGCTCCGACTGTTCATCATGGGGGGTACTTGGCAACTACAGGCTATCTGTGCGGTCACTGATCACTTTTGGTCATCCGTGGTTATCGCCGAAAGGCTTCAGCTTGCACGTGCTGCGCCGTTCGCGGTGAACTCGACTCCCCACTCTCCTGTGGAGCACCTGTTTTCCGCACCATCGCCGCCGTGACACAAATGCGCCAGCTCGAGTTTTGTGGACAACCCCGCTTATGCGCCTGCCTGCGTTTCGCACTGCTGCGTGCGCGTCAGGGCTTGCTGAGCACGCGCGCAGCGCCTGCATTCACGGTGGCGGCGCCGCCGCCGCTGGCGCGGCGCGCGAGGGCCGCGTCCTCCGGCGCTGACACGGCGTCAGTGCTCAGCGCAGGAGCATCACCAGTGCTCAGCAGAGGAGGGGCGTCACCGCCGCCAGTTCCTGTACGAAAGGCGTCCACACCGGGGACAGAGGTAAGCGCTCTAATCTCGTATGCGGGAGTGCTGTAGTGTCGTACTTTTGCATTGCTTCAGCTGTCGGCTGCTCCCTGCACTGCAGCTTGTGCGAAGCGTGCGCGACGTTTTGGTGCGGTGGCAAGCAGCGCTCAGCGCGGAGGAGCGTCACTGCCATGACCCGACGCAGCTCTTTCGTGCAGGCGAGCTCGCCACTGTTTATATGCATACCTCAAGTATGTAATGAAAATGGTGCAAGAGGGCCACTGTCATGGTCGGAGTTGCGCTGCGCAGCGATTTGGATCGGCATTCTCGTAAGTGTTTCTGCTTGAGGCAGTGCGTGCTGTGCACTGCCTCGCATCCAACCCTGCATGCACGTCACCGCTTTCACATCGCTGCCGCTGCAGCATGCTTCAATCTGAAACCACCATCTCACGAGTTTAGCGGAAGTGTTTGGGTCAGCTACTACGCACAACTGAGTCATGCACTTTAACTCTGCGCCTCCCTTGCTGACCCCCCCCCCCCCCCCCCCCGTTCTGAACAACAGGAGCACACCGTGGCAGGCGGCTGGGAAGTGGTTGGCAACAGCGGCGGCGCCAGTGTCAGCGGCGACCCTTCTGAGCCGCCGATGCTGATGCTGTCGCGGCCGTCTACTGCCAGCAAGGTCAGTAACCGACCTTCTCAGTGTGTGCGCCTTCCTTGAAAGGTCGCTGTGGCATTTGCTGCTGCCTCGGCGTTGTCAGTGGACCAGCAGCCATCGACGCCGCTTTGGACAGTCTGAAACTACACGTCCGTGTCCTGATCACCACACCACCACGTACAGGTTGTCCTGCGCGTGCGTCGTGTCAATGAACGCTTGCTGTTGCCTCGGCGTTGTCAGCTGTCAAGCAGCTGTTCATGATACTATGGACATTCCACGTTCAGGCTTGAGTACTCTTGAACCCGCCATCACACACGGCTTGTCCTGCAGCGCGCGCCGTGGCAAGTGCAATTGCGGCTGCACAACCGCTCCCTGAGGTGCCGCACAGTTACCACTGCACTTATTTTCACACATGACATTTGCCAGAACAGACCCTCCAACATTTCTCAAACAGTACCCCCCCCCCCCTCCGCCCATCTACCCTCCTTTCCCCCCCTGCAGAGCGGGCGCGTGTGCCTTCGGGTGGCCGGCAGCAGCGAGTGGTCTGCGCCATTCGGCGTGGATGCAGTGGGCACTGAATCTGCCGTTGAGGTTAGTGCGCTCACAGCGAACCTCAAGTGTCCGCGTAACTGCTGTTCTGCGGCCCTGCGTACCTTTAAAACTCGCTGGCAGGGCTGGTCACCTCTGCCTCCATGGCTATGAGGCCATTCACGCACTAGTTGCGTTTTGTCAAGGGGACGAATGCTGACGTTCTTTGCGCGTCTCTGCTCTCGCATCGGGGCTAGGGCGCGCGAAGCCCGTGCGCGTACGTCCATGCGCGCCTGTCTGCATCTGACAGCGCTTGCCCGATTGTGGAGGCATGCGGACCAGCTGCACCAGTGCTCAGCAACAGATGCACACACGCAGCGGTAGCACGGACGCTAACCATCTCGCCCCACATTGGCATCTTTTGTGCTTCTATAGCCGCATGCACTGGCGTGTACAAATTGCCTCACAGTGCGCGCTGCTGCTGCTGCTGCTGCTGCCGTGTGCACATTGCTCAGGCGCGCGGACACCCTGCGCCAGTGCTCGGCGGCGCGGGCGCTGCTGCGGGGTTCGCGACGCGCGCGAAGCGCCTTCTGCGCTACGAGGCACGCACGTATGGCAGACAGGTATAGTCTACGAGTACATGTTGTATACTAATCCAAAGAACACGTGACAGTCGCAAAGATGATAGCACAGTCATCCATGTGCCGTTGCCGCTCTTAGACATTGTGATTGCAATTGGCTGGAATTTTTCGATCAGCTGCAGCAAGCGCCGTGGCTACATAGCCGCAAGAGTGGAGGGGTGATTGTGCCCGCGATTGCAAGAATCGACGCGTGCTCGCACTGGTGTGGCAAATGGTGGCCCTCCTTCGGACTCCGTGGGAAGACATCCGGACAATCAGGTTGCTGCAGGGTGAGCAGAAGGCTACACAGCTGCACTTGGTCCATGGCTGCGATTACATTGGTGACCGCCTCTGATGCCACCCGCCGCCGTCGTTCGCTCTCGCTGCCACAGATGTTCGCCATGGGGGTGGCCATCACCAGCGCGCCGGGGGAGTTCAGTCGCACAAAGGTCAGTCATTGAATCTTCAACTCTGTGACGCTCCTCCTAGCAAGGCATACAGACAGATGCGCTGAGGGAGCAAGCTCCTCGTGCAAGCTCTGAAAGCTGGCAGTCATTGAAGTTGCAACTCTGTGACTCTCACAATAGCATACCTGCGATGGACGTGCTGAAGGAGCACGCTGGTCATACAAGCTCTGAAAGCAGGTAGTAGCAGGTTGAATATGTGTGTCAGGTTCCTGAATCCTGCATCTAGTTGTCCGTGCTGATGCATGCTTGTCCGATAGCATCAAGTGCGCCGCGCCTTTATCTCAAGATGGGCGCCGGCGCGGTTGCTCAACAGCACTGCTCAACTGCACGTGGCCCTGATTTGGGGTGGTGTCAGGGCAAGAAATTCAGGTCAGGGTCAATGCTGTCATTTATGGTAAGTCACCGCCCTATGCAGTGTTTATCAGAGCTCTTGCTGCACTGCCAGTGAGTGGACTCGAGCAATGTCACCCAATTGTGCTCCGCCTGTTCCTTGCAACAGCTTCTGCTGCCCGCAGCATTGGTATGCAGTGGCCAATGCTACATACCCACCCTTATCCACCGGCGACTTACATCGTCTCATGTTTGTTTCTGTTGACGGGTGCCGCGCAAGGACAACAGACCCCCCCCTCCCAAGCCCCCCCCCCCTTCTACTTGCAGTTTCCCCCTCCTGCAGCCCGCAGTTCATTGCTCCAGCCCCCCGAGGCAACCGCGCAGCAGCAAGCAGTCAGAATACAGACTGTACAATGCCTTCGCCAATGCCGCCGCCCCCTTGTCAGCCATTATCACCAATCCCGCATCGTGCTACATGCGGTACACCGCGCCTCGCCTTCACCTGCCGCGCTTAACAACGGTAAAAAATGGGCAAAGAAAAACACGTATGTTTTTCTCATTGTTTTTTCGTGTATGTCTGTGTGGTACTGTTGACTTTAATGCCCCCCCGCTGCCAGGTGGTGACGGTGTCGCCGCGCTTCGTGGTCGCCAACGCCACCCCCCTGCCCCTGGAGGTGCGCCAGGCGCTGAGCGCTGGTGCGGGGGGCGGCGGGGCGCGCGTGTGGGCCCCCCTGTCCGTCCCCTCCGGGCGCGCCGCGCCGCTGCACTGGACGCTGAACGCGCGCGGCGACACCTGCCAGCAGGCAAGTGACTCACTCGCATGCTCTGATGAGTGACTCACATGCTCTGCCGAGTGACTCGTGCGCTCTGCTGGGCGCTGTTGCAAGCTCTGCACATAGTGCGGGGCCAGCCCCCTGTCGGGGGGCATTTTCGGAGCGGGTGCGCAAGCACCGATATATGTATGTACATGTCTGTCCGCACAGGGACAAGGGGACCCCTTGTGTGCTTGTCCTTCTGGGCAGTCTGCGCCGCTGCGGCAAACGCCCCAGTCAACGGCTAGGGTTAGGGTCAGGGTTGAGTACGACAATGCGGTGACAGGTGTACTGTGCGAGAGCTTCACATAAGGCTAAGGTACTGCTTGCGTGGGAAGTCAGAGTCGATGTTACTTGGGCACGCACTGCACCGGCCGCTGAGGCGATGTATGCTGTAATGAACTCCGCACTTCTGAACCGGCGAAGCTTGAAGCAGCTTGACGATTGCACGACGCCACGTACTTTGTACTGTACACGGTGTGCAGTCTGAGCATAAGATGCTTATTGCACTCGTGCGCAGCAGTTGCCCACTGGGCTGTGCGTCTGGTGAGCCAAACATTGACACGGAGGCATACCCATCCGCTTAGAAGCCCCTCCAAATGGCAGTGCAGTTCGCGGCGCGATTGTTTCATTCACTCATTCATCGGCACACCATCCGCTCAGAAGGCCCTCCATGGCAGCGGCAGCGCAGTGCGCGGCTCATTTGTTTCAATCACTCATTCATTTGGCCTCTCATATGCCTGCACGCCGTCTGGTGACCACCTGGTGACCCAGAGAAGGAGATGGAAAAGGGTGGTGCATCAAACATCGAGCGATGCAGCCGCTGCCGATTGCAACCAATCACCCTGCCCCCCCCCCCCCCCCCCTGCGTGGAGCTCATCAACATTCATTCACGCTTTTGCCTGCGCGCACATGACAGTTGGAGGTACGCATCAGGGGTTCGGGCTGGGACTGGAGCGGTGCAGTGGCCGTGGGCGGCGACGCGTGCAGCGGCGGCAGCAGCGGCGGCGGCAGCGGCGCGCCGTTCAACGACGCCTGGCTGCGGCTGCACAATCCCAGCGACAACGCCAGTACGCTGCTCAAGCTCGAGGTGCGTGGCGCGTGGTGTCGCCTGTGACTGCAGCGCACGCATTTAAGTCCATGATCGCGGTTCCAATGCGTGGTCGCAGCGACGCTGTCAGAGCTGCTGTCGCATCGAAAAATCTGAAGAGCGCCCAGACTTGGACTTGGCGCTTGCTGGATGCGCGTGCTGTTGGGCACGCAAAAAATACTGCGGCGCATGTGAGTTTGTCACAATGCGGGGCGTCAGTGTCAGTGCGCATGTGCAGCTGCGAGGTCCACGCAGCCGTTTCCGTGCAACCACTGCCGGCGTGGTCACTGAGTTCTTCGTTTGACGTTCACAGTGACTGACACATGCACGGTCAGCGACATGACTGTCATGCCATACGCCGCAGAGGCCTGCTCACTGCTGAGCACCGCTGCGCCTGACTGGGTTGCTTCCGTGGTTTCAGGTGTAGCCGCCCTGCCTTCCTGTGTCAGCACCCTTGGGGCGTAGTCCTCTTTCAGCATCACCTTCATTGTGTGTCTTACCACGATGCCCCCACTGTTGTGCTCTGCGCCCCAGGTCGCTGAGCATCGTGGCAGCCTGGTGGCAACGCTCCGCGAGGTGCCCGTGGCAGCCGCCCCGTACCGCATTGACAACCGGACAGGGGACACCCTTATCGTGCGGCAGGCGCAGGGGGGCGTGCCCCTTACCGTAGGGCCCCATCAGCAGGCTCCGGTGAGTCAACATCATCACATACTTCAAGTAGTTGAAGTACTGTGAAGTGCAACTTCTGTGGCAGGCATAGGAACACGATGGCATTGCGTGCGCCTGCTAGATGAGGGCATATGCCGCTGTCGAGTTGTGCGACAAGTTGCGCAGGCGTGTCACCGGTGGTGCAGCACACACGGCGAGAGGTTCAACAGGCGCGGAGGTGGAGCTGCATGCCTCGTGCAAGCCAGGACTTGAAGCGTTCAGCTGGACCGCTGATGTACCCCTGCGCCCCGTGGTCTGTTCGGTACGACTGGGACGCCGCATGAGTTGCTCCAGGCCAGTGCCATGACCCACGACAGTTTTCAAGAGTAAGGACCAGCTGGCCTTCCCTTCTTCTACAATGGACAGCACTGTGCGTGCTTTCTTGTCGGCCTTCGGTCCAGAGCTTTGTGCTCGCCGTGCCTCCTCTTTTCTAAGGTTCCACGCATCTGCTGCGTCGCTGCTCAGCGCACAGTGCAGGCACTTCAGCTCTTCATGCAGCAGCACTCAAGTGCTGGACCTAACCATGTAGAAGTACTTCGGAGTTACACAGAGCGCAAGCGATGTACAACCAAAACAAGCACCGTTTCAATGAACCAGGAGCGAAGTGCATGCTCTCTGCATCTCACATTGCGACACGACGGAGCGAGTTCACCATCGCGAAGAAGTCGCTGCAAAGGTTCCCCCTGTTGCAGTCACGTTATCAAGATGCACGCAGCTGCTCTGTGCTGAGCACTGCGCTGTCGCCTTTGCCCGCATCGCAGTTCGCCTGGGACGCTCCGCTGGGCGAGCACATGGTCGTCGTGCAGGTCGACGCGGGAGAGTCGCCGCCGGAAGAAGCGCCGCCCGCGCGCATCATAGGCGTCTTTCCCCTGGACCAGGCAAGCGGACAGCAATAAATTCACCCAGTAGTCATCACTCATGGCGGCGCTCTGTCTTTGTCATTGCCGCACTGCGGTGTTACCAGCAGTGTGTGTCCTGTCACTGCTGGTGAAGCACTGCTGCGCACACGCAAAAACTCCCCGCCGTACAACAGGTCACTCCTGCTCACGGGCCCGCTGCAACTGCTGCAGCAGCGGCGACCACGGTTATTGGTGGAAGGCACTTGCGGCTAACCATCCCTTATCTCCTACAGCTCTACGATCTTTTGATTCGTTTTCATGTGGGTGCGCCGCACTCTCCACACCATACCGCTCATGTAACCACGAACTGCTCATGAAACACCATGCGTGAGCGCTGCCGTGCCGACACCACGAGTACACTGTACACCACGAGTCCACTGTACTCCGGACCTGAGCTGAACCGCGCACGACGCCATTCGTGTTGGTGCGATGCGCAGGTGCGATCGTTTCCGCGCACAGGGCCGCTGTGCGCGCGCGTGGAGCCCGAGGGCGCGACGCGCGTGCTGCGCATCACCAGTGCTCAGCAGGGCGAACCGCAGGTGCAGGTACGCCCAGAAGTACAGGGACGGATTCTCAACGCGCATCAAGACACTTGCGCGTTTTCACCAGACGCATGCAGATTATGGTAGCAAGCTAGACATCTGCCATCTGGGCTTTTTCGCGCCTTCTCAGCGGGAATCAGTAAGAACTAGAGGCACTCGCTAAGCTGCAATTTGTAAGACATGAGGAGGCGCAATGCTGTTGTACTTTTGAAGTATGGATTATGCTTACTGCTAGCACCCACTCTAGGGTCCGCTGCGCGCGCGCGTGGAGCCCGAGGGGGCGATGCGCGTGCTGCGCGTCACCAGTGCTCAGCAGGGAGAACCGGAAGTGCAGGTAGGCTTCAATGTGAACAACATGAGGCTCAATGCTGGTTTACAGTATGGACTATGCGTACCGGTCCGGAAATGCAGGTACACCTAGAAGTACAGGCACTCGCTACGCGCCAACTAGACAACACGAAGCGCAATCCTCCCTTTACAATGTGGACTATGCGTACTGGTAGCACGATTCAAAGGTGCAGGCCACGAGCGCCGGGAGGTGGGGAGTTGAACTTTGATTCCAAAACCTGGGAGATCGCACTTAATGAATCTTAGCTGCTGGAAGTGCATGTTAGGGCTGCATTGCTCCTGGTCACCGTTTGCTTGTTGCAATGCGTGCGTGGGGATGTGTGCCTCCCACTCACATAACGGTACGGACGGACCTGTGCAGATGTGCTGTCAGCAATATCCCACGTAATGGCTTGTCAGCCTTGTGACAACACTGTAAGCCGCTGACCCAGTACATGGTGATGGCCCGCACGTTGTTGAGACCAGCACCACGTCTTCTTGAATCCTCTGCAATGTTTCCCCTCATTCGCGATCTGAGACGATTCCTCTGTGCATTTTCCATACAGAAAGTGACGGCTGTTCCACCTCTATGATCGCCTCTGTTTCACCCGGCGGATTGCATCTCCTCACCCATGTCTCCGCGACGCCTCTCCGCTCGAGCGCGGTCACAAGGCGCTTCACGTCACCCACCTACTTATATGTATATATATACGTGTATACAATGTAGACAACTATTTGGTATATATGTATGAACTGGCAAGTCTTCAAGCACTGCTCTATACGCGCGCCCCCCCCAGCCCTAACCCTAACCCTAAAACCTAACCCTAATCCTAACCCTAACCCTATCCCAAATGACACCTGCTCACTCACGAGTCACGTCACGCGCTCCGCTCGCAGGCCCCTTGTGCCCTGTCTCAGACTGTCCAGGGTATTACTATGGTAAGCGACAGTGTAGCACCGCACTTCCTAATCTCCCTTTCCAGCTGCCAAATCACACCTCCTCACCCATGCCACATGCTCCGCCCGCAGGTCCCTCGGCGCACGACGCCTGCGCCGCAGCCGCTGCTGCTGACCGTTGCGCTCGGCGGCGTCGGACTGAGCATAACCGAGAGCGCGCCGCAGCCGCGCGAGCTGCTGTACGTGCTGGCCGCGAACTTGGGTCTTGCGGTGACGCGCACCGCCGACGCAGGTGCGCACGCCAGCTCCTGCTGTGATGCGTGATGAGAAATGAGGAATGAAGTGAGCACGGTTCGAGCACCTGAAGTACGTCTGCGCACGGACGAACAGGAGATGTTGATTCGTGTGAGCGGCGACGCGCAGCACTGATGCAGGTGCTCTGGCCAACGCATGCCATCATCGATACCCACAACGGGTATACAGAGTATACTTCAAGTACTTGAAGTCATTAGGATTGAGAACCTACAAGGGCCCAAAAGTAGCGGATTGAATTCTGCTGTGAAGCATTGTTTCAGCCCACATGCACCGACAAACCTCTCGCATGCTATGCTGATCAATCTTGTTCAGATGGCTCTGAGCGAGGCAGCTGCATGTGGACACACCCCTGTCAGTGTATCTTCTAGGTTGAACCAACAATGCTGCCCAAGATGCAACCGCTCGCCGCTTTTGACAGACGTCGTCTGCTGCCGTTACAACAGTTTCCTTATGCACCATTGCCCTGTGCTTGCAGATCTGGTGGAGATTTCGGTTGGGCGGCTGCAGGTGGACAACCAACTGCCCCTCACGCCGTTCCCGGTCCTGCTCAGCCCCGTCGAGGTGAGCACGTACTTCAGAGTTGAAGCATGCATTTTTGCCATGCACAGAGGGCAGGTATGACACTGTAAGACATTGTAAGACATTGTGAGATGATGTCTTACATTGAGCCCTTGAGTCCTAGGAGGGAAACCTTTGTTGGAATATGCGAAAGGTTCAGCGTAAGACACTCTAAGACATTGTAAGACACTGTAAGACAATGTCTTAACTTGAACCTTTGAGCCGCAGGAGGGAAACTTTGGATGGGAGATGCGCCAGATGTGAGCATTGCCAGGTCCCTTGTCGCCAGGCCACCTATTATCTGCAACACATGCTGGTCAGTGACCCCCGTGTTTTGCAACAAAGTCACCAGACGTTCTCACTGCCGCCATCTCATTGAGGAGCTCATTGGTATACATCCAGGTAGGTATATTGTAGGCCTGCAGGTGGGTATGCACGCATGCGCGGTTCACTCCCCCCTGAGAATTGGGCCTGCCCTGCACATTCCTTTCGCAGGTTCACCTAAACAAGTCCCTGCTTGCTTCAGAAGCTACAGCGACTGATGCATCCTTTGTGAGGCAGAGGCCGTCGCCGCAACTGCTCGCGCATCCTGGCCCACGCTGTGTGTGCAATGACATGCGCAGTGACGCCGCTCCCTTCATCTTCATGCATCACCCACCGCCTGTTGCCCCGCGTCTGCAGAGCCGCGGCTATGGGCAGCAGCAGCACACGGCTATGGCGCGCACGGCGGCAGCCTGCGTTTCGACGCTCACGCCCGGTTCCGGCGACGCCACACCGGTGAGTCGAATGTGATCAGTGCCAGCAACACTCTATGCCATAACTACATAATGTACGTGTGTACGCCCGGTGAGAGCTGTTGCGCTTGACATAGCAGCAGCAGCAGCAGCAGCACACGGCTCTGGCATGCACGGCGGCGGCCTGTGTCGCAACAATGCCACCCGGTTTCAGCGACGCCACAACGGAGAGTCGGATGTGTTCAGTGCCGACACTCGATGCGTGATTAGTGCCAGCACTCTATGCCAGAACTACAAATGTATGTGTACGCCCGATGAGCGTTGTTGCGCTGGACGTGACAGCAGCAGCAGCAGCAGCATACGGCGCTGGCGCGACGGCGGCGGCCTGCGTCGCGACGCTCCCGCCCAGTTCAAGCGCCATCGCGGTGAGTTACATGTGATAAGTGCCAACAACAGTCTATGCCATAATTACAAAATGTACGTGTACGTCCGATGAGCGCTGTTGCGCTCGACATAACAGCAGCAGCAGCAGCACACGGCGCTGACGCGCACGGCGGCAGCCTGCGTTGCGACGCTCCCGCCCGGTTCAAGTGAGGCGAGACAGACGTCATTAGTGCCAACAGTATGCCAGAACGAACTGTATGCGCAAGCCGGAATGAGCGCTGTTGCGCTTGACGCAACAGGCACTCTCACACCGCCGTCTTGTCCTTCCCGCATCAGCCGCGCCTTGTATCCGGAGCTGCCTCCGCGGCGCCTGCGGCGCCACAGCGCTGACGGCACCAAAGCCTTCACGGCGCGATTCTGCACCGCTACCCCACGCTCTAAATTATGCTATCTTGCTATGACCCAGTGTGCAGTCACACCGGCCCAGCCGTGAGCGCGGCCTCTCCGCCATAGCCCGCCGCCGCTGCCGCTGTCGCCGCACTCGCGCTGGCGCACGCAGCAGCCCCGCACACGTGCTACACATACCCACCTACCCTTTGCCTCACTCACACCAAAAGCAACATGTCCTGCCTTCCTGCTGCAGTCTCGGCCCCCCGCCACCCTCGAAGTGGTCACCTGGGGTGACTTATTTGGCGGCCGCAGCGGCGGCAGCGGCGACAGCGGCGGCGGCAGCGGCGGCGCCATGTGGGTGCGCTCCGCCGTGGTGCGGCTACGGCCGCTCGACGTCAGCGCTGACGGCGCGCTGCTGCTGGCGCTGGGACGGTTCTACGGAAGGGTCTCCGGAAACTTCGACGGCGCAGACGTGAGTGACTCTATATAGAAAATGCTACAACTCAGGTCATCAGGCCTCAGGGGTGTTGGGAACCGGTATTGCAGCAGGGGGAGGGTGTCTTGGTTGCAAGAAAGCAGACTTGGAATGTGCATGCCTTTCAATGCACAGCGCAAAGCCAACAAGTCGGCTGCCGCTGCTGCCGTGCAGTGGCGCGCGCCCCTCTCATTGGCTGTGCCGCTGCCGCCGATCACTTTCATGCTCGTTAACAGAGAATTGTAACTCGATTGTGACTTGCGATGCAGGCCAGTTGCAATGCATACATCCTCACCATGCTCGGACAAGGTCTCACCCGTGTATCGATCTCTCCGCCGCGCAGCCCGCCGCCGCCTTCGAGGACGCCGCCGCCGCCGCCGCGCCGCAGTGCGTGGATCCCTTCGCGGCGCTGCAGCTGACGCCTGCCGCCGCGCAGCGCGTGCCTGTCTCCGCTGAGGCGCCGTCGGGCAAAGTGTACGTGGAAGCGCTTGACATCTCGCCGCTGCGCCTGCGCGTCAGCTTCTCGCTGAGCGCCGCCCCCGCCGCCGCCCCCGCCGCCCCCGCCGCCGCCGCCGCCGCCGCTTCGGAAGCGGCGCCGCTGCCAGATGGGGGGGCATCGCTGGGCGCAGCAGGGGGGCAGCGCCTGCTGCAGGGAGAAGAGCAAGGCCCCCACGCAGAGGGTCTGCAGGAGCTCGCGCGCGCCGCCGGCGCCGCCGCCGTGCCGGCCGGCGACGCCCCTGGCGGCGGCGGCGGCGGCGGCGGCGGCGGCGGCGGCGGCGGCGGCGGCGGCGGCGGCGGCGCGCTCATGCAGCTGCTGCGCGGTGTCGGCGCGACGGTCGCGGGCGTGGAGGGCGCGCCGCTGCGGCTGCGGCCGCTGGCGCTGCGCGACGTGCTTGTCGGCGGGCCCGCGGCACTGGGCGACGCGCTGGCGGCGCACTACGCGCGCGCGGCGGCGCGCCAGGCGTACCGCGTCCTCGGCTCTGCGGAGGTGCTGGGGAACCCCGTCGGGCTCGCGGTGGGCCTCGTCTGCGGGGTGAGCCAAGTATATATTGAAAGATGCCAGTAATTGGTTCTGAGCAGTTGCGTGCTACAGCTGGCAATGCGTATCTAGCTCCGCGGAGGTGCTGGGGAACCCTGTCAGGCTCGCGGTGGGGCTCGTCTGCGGGTGAGCCAAGGCTCAGTTGCAGTACTAGTTATCTTGAAAACGACACCAGTAGCCAGAAACGACACCAGTAGCCAGTGATCGTAAACTGGTTTGAACATAGCGTTGTATGCCATGTGACCCCTTAGCTGAAATGGTGACGCGCCTCTCATGCTGGCGGCACTGTCGCAGGTGTGTGTACTGGCCGCTGGTCGGCATGTAGCGGCGCTCAGCACGGGCCGTCCTGTCCGGGGTGTAGCCAGTGATCGTGAACTGCTTTGAACACAGCGTTGTACGCCATGCGACCTTCTTCGAACTCCCTCAAATGGTGACGCGCCCCTCATGCGCTGTCGCAGGTGCGCGAGCTCGTGTACCGGCCGCTGGTTGGCTTGCAGCGACGCTCAGCGCGGGCTGTCGTGTTCGGCCTGCGCAGCGGCGCGGCGGCGCTGCTGGGCAGCATTGTGGCGGGGTCGGCAAACGTCGGCGGCGCCATCGCCGGCAGTCTCGCGAACGGTCTCGCAGCGTCGGGTGTGGTTGCGCTGAGGTGCGCGCACGTTGTGATGTTCCCATGTTCGGTTACAACGCAGCGCTGCAAGTAGCTCGCTGTGCATGGGTGGGCAGTGTTGTCGCGGAGATTGACCTGGCGGCGTCGGGTGTGGTCGCGCTGAGGTGCGTTTGCACCACATCATTGTGAACGAACATGGCGTTGCCATGTTCGTTCACAACACAGCGCTGTGATTCTACGACCGGCTATGATGCGGCGCTGTAAGCAGCTCACCACGCGTGGGTGGCCACCATTGTTGCTGTGAGTGACCACCATGCATGCAAAGCACGGCTTGTCGCATCACAAGTGCTGCGAATGGAGGGGAAATCAATGTTGCGCCGACCGCCAGTGTCAGGGGTGCTACCGCCGGCAGCCTTGCATGTGACTCTCCAGCAAATCGCCTGTCGTGCTGTTTCTCAGGCCCTGTTGGAACATGGGCTCGTGTTCTCATTGAGGCTGCCTATTGCACTCAGGGAAGCCTCAACATGAACACGCGAACACGCATCCGCTTTCATGGATTTTAGAGATGTTGGTTCCTGAGATGTTGGCCAACACGACTTGGAAGGTGTCGGCAACACGACTGGAAAATAACCTTTCCCTAAACAGCAGGATGCCATGCCAGTTGCGACAACCGTTTTTGGCTCCTGTGCTGGCCCATATTGCCAGAAGTATTGGCTGGATCTCAAAATCATCAAAGTATGCAGCACCCGCCGCGCTATCTGCAACAAGATACGCGCTGCTGAGCTCACTACTCCTTTCAGATCACGCATCCAGATTTTTAAACTTTATGTTAAAAGACTGCCTGTTGCAGTGACAGGCCTTCAATCAAACCAGCATCACATTTGGGGGCCTCAATCAACGCCAACATTCCATACCCCCCCCCCCCGCTGTGTCCTCAGTCTCCCGGATGGTACCGTCCTGTACCCCACCGGCTTCCTAACGGGCGGCCTGCTTGCCGCAATGGGCCTAGCGGCAGACCCAAGTGCGGGGCTGCGGGGCCGCCGCGGCCTATTTTTCGGGGCCCCGGGGGCTCTAGGGGGGTGCCTCAAGGCAGCGCTCGGCATTGTGCTGCGGCCGTCGTACGGCGGCCTGGTGACTGCGGCGTCGGTGAGAAGGGGGCCTGTGCCCCCCCCCCTTTATGTGTGCTTTGTCGCGCCCTGCGATGTTGTAGCTGCGGCGCTTGGTACTCAAACATTGTTGGGCGTGGTAGTGTGTGTGCGTGGCCGCGGCTGTGCTGCCTCGCACGCATGGGGCTCGCACTGTGGATGCCGATGCGAAGATATACCTTCACGGAGTACACGTGTGGGTTGCCTCGGCTAGTTGAGGTTGTATATTGCGCGCCAGTGGCGGCCATGACGGCACTCGTACGGCAGCCTGGTGACGGCAGCGTCGGTTACACAGAGGGGCTCGACGCAGTGCCCCCTGCATGTGCAGTGTGTCGCGCAAGTGTTGAGCCGCCATCCAACATTGCAGTCGACGGTCATCGATCTACGCGCCTGTAACCCACCATGAAGCGCGCCTGAAACAGGCGTCAACGTCAAGCCGAGAGTGATCGCCGTCAATCACAGACTTGCTCATCACGCCTACCACTGAAAGTTCTGCCATTACATGCAGTACCAGATTGACACTCAAAATAGGTACTTTTAAAGTTGATATAGAAGTATGATCATCCGCGTGTGCACCTCTCGATCATCCACTGCCACTGCTGCTGACATGCCGGTGCCGGCTTGACCGTGCGTGCCTCGTGGAGCAGGTCTGCAGAGCGCTGGGCGAGTACGCAAACCCTAGGCTAGGGCGCGTGGACAGAGCGCTGCTGCGACGGATCCATCGCCCACGACGGCACCTCAGTCCGCTGCAGCCCCTTGCTCAAGACGCGGTGAGTCGCCATTTGAAGTGCTGCGAGTCATTTCGACTTTCGTGTATCCTTTAGTCTCATCGTGATCGGGCGTGTGAACGTTGCACAGTCAGGACGAGTACGAGTACTTTTGAGGAGTAAGGAGTAGGAGTACTACTCGTTTTATGACAAGGAGTAGTACTCTTTTACTCGTTTAAGTTTATTTCCTCAAACACAGATGCTGTCCATGATCTTGCATCCTCTCGCTGATCAGGCGCACGTTTGGAGGATATGGCAGCGCAGATATCATGGCATTGCACGCATGGATGTTGTGAGGGCCCTGTGTATGAAGTCATACATGATTGCAACAAAAACATACATGTACTTCAAAGTACTTTATTACTGTTTGCTGTGAAGTACTCGTCGCAATTTTAGTACTCGTTTAGTACTCCAGGTACTCGTTTAGTACTCTTGTACTCGTTGAGTACTCCTGGTACTTGTCAAGTACTCGAGTACTCGTCAAATTACTCAAGTAAGTGCTCGTACTAGGGTAAATTGTCATTCCCTGGGGAGTAGTACTCGAGTACTCGTGTAAATTTTCAACTTTTCAGGGAGTAGTACTCGAGTACTCGTGTAAAACTTCAACTTTTCCGGGAGTAGTATTTGAGTACTCGTTACTCGTACTCGTCCTGACTGTGGAACGTTGTCGCACATCAAGTGCTTGTGGGAGCACACGCCTGCTTCAATGCTTGCCGCATTGCAGTGCTCCAAATGAGCTGCAAGTAGTTTAACATGCAGTGCAGAACGTGAAGCTCACTTGCTCGCAACCCAGGTTGGTGGCTGGCGGCAGACTTGCGCTCGAACATTGAGGTACTAGGGTGCTGCATTCAGGGCACTTTGTACTACATTACAGACCCCTGCGCTGGCAGTGCGACGCAGTTGGCACTTTCAGCCGCTGTCACTACTGCTCCTGATTGCGCGACTGTGATGGCATTGCCGAAATGCCAAGTGCCTGCTGATGGCATGTGGCCGAACCTGTGGTGTTTTCAATGGAATGTATCTTGATCTTTTATGTTGACACGTGTGTATAGCTGAAGTCGATTCACTCAATAGCGTCCACTCTTTTAAATCAAAGCGATACCTGCGTTGAATCTCAGCGCTTCACGCCCTGAAGTGAGCAGTCCTCCCCCCCCGCTTCTCAGGCCTGCTCCTAATTATACCTGGGCTTTTCTCATCTCTGCTGTGCGCACTCAGGCTGATGAGCGATGTGTACCACAGCAGTTGAGCGAAGAGGGCATCGTGTGGCAAGCGCTGCTGCCAGGGCCTGCAATGGCGCTGGTGACGCGACAGAGACTTGCGGTGCTGCGGCTGGACAGCTCACGAGGTCAGACATATAGTTGAACTCAAAACCGCCAGCACGTGCATCTTACATGAGGAAGTCGAAACATTTCAATTGACTTTGATCATCAAGGACTTCGATGTCACGGCAGCGTGTTCAGAGTGCATGCCAAGGATGCAATACAAAACATGCGAGGCTCTCAGCTGCTGCTGCAGGACTGGTGATGGGGAAATTTTTTGATGTGAAACTATAATTTCGTTCACCTGCATGTACCTGTAATCCCTGCGTCGAAGGCACACTGGTAACACTGATCGCCACGCAATTCAGCAGGTATCACGACATTTATTTCATGTGACTTGGGAAGATGAGAGTGTCAGCATGACCCCTGTCTAAGCATCAGCGGCAACTGTAATAACCGCACTTGAACACGTGCGCCGACCCATGTCTTCTCAGGTGACGCTCCGGGCACAAGGCAGTATGCGGTGGAGTGGCAGGCAGAACTCTCCGCCATCCAGAAGCTGCACCTGCACAGGACCGGCGGCACCCCGCCTGCTGCCACAGTTCTCAGCAGCCCCCCTGCAGCAGGCAACGGAGTCTGCGAGGTGCACGTGCACCTGAGCAGCGCCGCCGCCGCCGCCGCTGCTGCTGCCGCCGCTGCTGCCGACGCCGCTGCTGCGCGCCTGCAGCCGCCGTCGCCGCATTCCATCACTGCTGCGGACGCGGCAGCGCTCGCGGCAGATGCAGACACTGCTGCTGCGCCAGCCACCGCCACCCGCGACGCTGCACCAGGCACTGGCGGCGCCGCTGCCGCTGCCACAGGCGGCGTGCCGCAGCCGATGGTGCGCGTGATTTGCTGTGCCGATGCGGAGCAATGTGAGCAGCTCGTGAGGAAGGTGACGGCGCTTGCGCCGCAGGCTGTCGTTGAGGTTGACGCTCCAGCTACGGCATAGGCTGGTCGTCGTCGCTGCTGGTGACCAGCCAGCTTGCCCTATTGTATATGGTGGGCAATGCCTGGTCTGTTCAGTCCAGTGCGGCTGCAGTAACATGGCGCATTGTCAAGTGTGGAGCTATTGCGAAGCCGCTGCTGCATGAAAGGGGGGAAGTTGATTCTTGTGCCCAAATACGCTAGCTTGCATCGGCGGCCCCATCTGTCGAGCGTTTGAGGACAGTCTGCCGCAGGGACAGCAATCATTCACGTTGCGCTGCTTCAAGATGCGGTGGCGACAGCTACAGCTGGGCAGGCGGTGCGTTGCGCAGCAGCGGGAGCGGCAGCAGTCGATGCGGGTCGCTATGCGCGCATACTACATTTTTGCATTCTTTACATGAAGTACACATGCGCGCGACTGCTGGTCCGCAGCGCTCCATGTGCCTGGCATCACAAGTATCGTCGCGGTACGGAGACTGTACGTGTAGCTTTGACAGGGTCAACGAGCGAACGTTGACTGGCGCTTGTACAACGCCGTGCGCTGCCGATACGTAGTACTACGCAACTTGGGGTGGCATTCAGATGCCGCTCGCGCGCCGTGTTCATAATCAAGACATAGAAGCGCCACACAACTCACATTGACGTGCCTGCTGCACATGCCATGCGCGCCTTTGCTCATTTGTGCTGCAACGCATCTGGGGCAACAGGCGATGTGAACATGAGGTGTTTGCTCATATGTGCTGCTGGCGAGGTGAACATAGGGCGGTGAACATGGATGAAATTGCCTGGTGACTCCCGCTTGCAAGCTTGAGAGTTGATGCGTGGTGCCATGTGAAGCATATGACGCCGTGTTCATCACATGCAATGTGTCAGTGCCGTGCCAGACACTCTTTGAGATGCAGTGCTGTCTGTCATTACGCTCGACTATTCGGAGCACACCTGCAAGTGCTGTGATCAGCATCATTTAGTTGATTCAACGGCTGCAGGTGGTAATGTGTGATTGCGGCGTCGGTTTCACACCTCTAATAAGGTTTAGTAAGCCAGCTACGTACAGATTTGTACTCTCCAGCCGATGCACCCATAAAAATAATCTTCAAGTTGCAGTTCGACCCAGGGCTTAACCCGAGATGCGTGCTGATGTACGTCATCTGATTTTTGCTTTCACTGCACCGTGGACATAGACAGCAGCGCGCTATCTACATCATGCGTACCGCTGCCGTCGCCCTGACTGTCGGACTCGGTGCCGTCAACGCCTTCGTGCCATCATCGTCGTTCACTGGCTCTGTTCAGGTACGCACACACGAAGCGTTGGACATGCACAACTCGCGTACATGCAGCACCTGCGCTGAACGCGAGCACGGCAGCGCTTGTTGCTTCGACATTGTCGTGTGAATTCCTGTGAGCCCTTTGCTCGAGGTCTGGTCGGAGCATACAGCTCTTTGCAAGCGTGCTGTCATACGGTTTCTGCATCCCGCAGAGATGGTCGAATGCACCTCTGTTTTTTGCCCTGGCGCTTGAAGCTGCGAAGCTTGCAATGAGCTGTTTTCGACAATCGACAGCGGACTGGCATGCAATGCGCATCATGTGTATGGTTGGTCCGGAAGAGCATTGGTCATATGTACTCGGCTAGTCAAGTCGAGGATATGCTGCCTTGCATATTGTCGCTGCCCTGCTCTGTTGTGTGCATTGTGTGATGCAACACTTTGCTTACTGTGTGTCAGCAGATACGCTCGGTGCGCGCGCGTGGCGGTGCGACCATGAACTATGCCTTCGAGAAGGAGAACCCTTTCATGGAGGAGCTCAAGGTGAATGCAACAATTTATACTCTAATACTTTCAACGAAGTGCACAGCCTCTCAGTTATTCAAGTTATCAACACTGGCCACAGATTGAGTGACAAAACAGAGATTTGCAGAAGTCGTGAAAGATTGTGACGACAAGTTCCACATGTTGAACATCACTATAAGATCAGCTATCACATGCACACGGCACCCGAGGAGACACTGATGAGACAGTCCCCAAAATAAACGGTGCAACCAAGAATGTATACATCATCTCATTTTACGCTTAAAGACTGCGTACCGCGCAGCACTACAATGATTGACAGTTGCGCCATGCGCAAGCTGGCTGTTGTAACCTTGATGAAAACGAATCAAAAGATCGTAGAGCTCTAGGTGACAAGGGATGGTTAGCCGCAAGTGCCTTCCACCAATAACCGTGGTCGCCGCTGCTGCAGCAACTGGCCACGAGTAATGTTTGCTACTGTGGCTGGATCAGATGGACACTTTGCAATGGCCCCGCTCACTCCTGCTACGCGAACTCAAGTCACGGTGAGCGTCGAATCCCATCGAAGCCAAGGCTGCCGCACTTGTAAAGCTCTCCAACAAGCGCACCGCCAGCGCCGCAATGTGGCTAGGGAACTGCGGTCGCTCGATGAGTGACCCGCATTGCGGGGTGGTTTCACCAAGAGCGCCCTGACCTCTGCACCATATGCGGCGCCTGCGCACTTGGCAGCAGCCTATCGGCCCCTTTGTATCACACACACCTCTGCAGGCTCCAGCGCACGTGATGCACTTGCTGCAATGCATGGAGCTAATGTGGGTCGCCAGCGCTGGGGTGATGGAATGGAATGCATGCCTCTGGGGAGGCAGACCTCCTTGCGTCGGCACCGGAGCTCGGCGCTGTGTGGCTTGGACATTAATGGTCATGCCTGCTGCAAACGCAGTCCATGTACATTAAGGCCGCCGATCCCGTCCCTAACCCTAACCCTCTTCATACCATCAATCTGCAGGAACGCGGCGTTGTACCAACCCAAAACTTCAATCCATCATCTTTGTATGCGGGACGACTGCACTGCGCGCAGCGACAGGCCACCGCCAAGAAGCTCAGGTCGTTAAATGCGTGACGACTGCAGCCCCCCCCCCTTGCCCTAACTTCAATCCTCATTGCGCGCGGCGACAGGCCACCACCAATAAGATCTCGGGGCGCGGGCGCGGTCTTTGTACGCCGGGCCGCTCCCCTAAACCCCCAATCCTCAGCCTGTCACACCATCAATCTGCATGCGGTATCAGCCCATGACTCCGATCTCATGATGCGCGTAATTGTGCTGCACGCGGTAACAGGCCACCGCCAAGAAGATCTCGGGGCGCGGGCGCGGCATCCTGGCGTCCGACGAGTCCAACGCCACCACGGGCAAGCGCCTCGCGACCATCGACCTCGTGAGTACGAGTCACGAGTCTGAGTCACTGAGTGGCAGTGCACAGCGCGCATGGCTGTTTTGTTTGCGAGTACAGCGAAAGGTCGTGTGCGGACGCGTGCCGCTGCTCACCGCGGCTTGCTCGAAGAGTTGATTGATGGCATTCTGCCCGCGAGCCGTAAGGGTTGCTGTCAGACGGGCAGAGGTGCTGCTGACGGATGTTCATTGTTCAGTCTTGTTGAAGTATGCGATGCATGCTGCGTCGATTCATACAGCGCGCGGCTGCAGGTGGCGCCGCGGTGCCACCCTGGCGATGCGTTGAACGTGCGCTTGTTGACTGCAGGACTTGAAGTGAGAATTGGGGATGTTGCAGCGCCGAAGCAGGTCCATGTCTCAAGCCGCCTCACCTCAGCGCTGACACATATCATCTGCACATCCCGCCCTTCGCTCTGTTACACAGGCCAACACGGAGGACAACAGGCGCGACTGGCGTGAGGTACGTCCATGGTAGCGCTCAGTTTTAATTAGTTGAACTTGTTGTTGGGCTCTTGTGCGTCATGCCGTGTGTGGCGTATGGTGGCAGCGGTACCAGTTTTGGATTGGCAACGTTAAGCCGGGTGATGCTGGAGTAACGCGACTTTCAACGTATGTGGTGTCCAGCCAGCGAGATGCGGCCTGGCTCTGAGAGCGGAGGATGGGTCATTGTACCTGCCACGGCATGTGTGCGGATGTCTTTTTTGGTGCGACACATCTAAAACGCATTTTCCCTTTTCGGTGTGTTCGCGTCGGAAACCACTCAAGCAGATGATGTGGCGACTGCTTTGTTAAGTGCTCTACTACTTCTGTAGTTCCACATTAGATGCGCAACCTCATTTACGTCGGACCGATGCAGTTTCTGCAAGTGCAAGTGGGACGGTCCCATTGGCGCGAGCGAGACTTCCTATAAAACCCTCACGTGCAAATGTCAGCGCTGCTTTCCGATCGTTGCTGCTAACAACAACACCGTTCCATTACACTGCTGCTGATGTTGTTACCGCTGCGCAAATCCTACACTGCCGCTGATATTATTACCGCTGCGCAAATCCTCCACAGCTGCTGTACACGGCGCCGGGGCTGGGCCAGTACATCTCCGGAGCCATCATGTTTGAGGAGACGCTGTTCCAGTCAGGAGCGGACGGGAAGGTGAGCGCTGAGCGCTGGCGCACAATGGATCTTCAATTTGAAGTATGAATGTGGGAGGTGCAGTTCATGTGTTTGTGGTACTTTTGAGGCATACGCTGGTGCACGATGGGTCTTCAAGTTGGCGTATGACTGCGTGAGGTGCGTTTCAGGTGTTGGTGTTATGTGTTGAGGTACACTCGGCGGGGGTACGCTCAGCGCTGGTACACGGCCGACACATTCTCAAGTTGAAGTACGACTGTGTGAGTGACGTGCGCTTCAGGCGTTCTTGCTGGTATGTGTCGATGTATACTTGCGAGCTTGCCACAGATGGCAAGTTTGGGTTAGGGGTAGGGTTAGGGTTAGGGTTAGCAGACTCACTGCTGAGCGCTCACAATTGATGGGTCTGCGTGAAGCGCGACTGCCGCGTACCGGGCGCAGTAGTCCTGTTCCAGAGTTTGCCCTGTGTCGAGATCTGACCAGCAGCGCGTTTACATCACTAGCACCCCCTGGTGTGAGACGACGCTGTAGCCCTGACCAAAGTATATGACTGTACTGGGATTCAAGCAAATGCAACGTGTCGCCTGCTACGTGAACAGACGTGCTCACGCTGTGAGCAGCAGGCGCGCACAACAAAACATGTGAACGTCAGCAGCGCTACTTGAGATGCATGAAAGACGCCTGCCTGCCTGTGCTTCAATGCATACCTACCTGCCCGATGGCTGCAAGAAGGCACGGGCTTCGCCGCTGCTGTCATACTCTGAGCTACCATCCAGCCGTAAAGGGCGCGACGCGCGCAGTGCGGGGGGATTGGAGTTCAGAACAGCGGCGTAATAGGAGTCTGGTTGGGGAAGGCGGTGATCATCGGCACCTGAGTGGCGGCTCCACTGTCTAAGCTGGTTGAGCCCCCTCTTGGGCAACTGGAAGTTGACAGGTTGCGGGGGGTGGCGCAGCCAGCGTGCGTGGCAAACGAAAGCTGTAAGATGACCGGACTTGGGCGTTGCGGCCGCTGCCGATGCCCGTGTGCCCCCCGCCAGGCATGTTGAGAATGTAAAGAAAATGGTGGTCGGTGACGCAGTGCGGCGAACTACCGCTGCAGCCTCTCTGCCGCAACTTCGAGTGTACCGCCGTACACAACACTTGAAGTATGGCTTATGAATGAATTTCTTACAAAACAGGCTTTAAAATCGCGTCGAGTGTGCGGCCTCAGACACGTGCTGGACTGCAGTGGCAGGCTGCGCACCTTGAATGAAGTGCAGCTCTGACAACATTCCTGCCTGTTGCGCGCGCGCTGTGTCGCTGTGTCGCGCAGCCCTTTGTGCAGACGCTCAACGAGGCCAACATTATCCCCGGCATCAAGGTGGACACCGGCCTGCAACCACTCCCGTTCAGGTACAGGCCGCCTCAGCTCGCTTCTGTCGCTCTCCGGTGATGATGTGAGCGAGTTTCTCTGCCGAGCTGTGGCGACTTGCTCGCCACTGGCGAGTAAAGGTCTGGCACTGTCGAACTGCCTGTTGCGCCACTGATTGCTACAGTTGAGTCAGTTACGGCAGTTGCGGGCGCATCAGCTTTGCCCTGCTCGCACATGTGTCGACTGGCATGGATGCACACGCGTAGCGTGTCGCCACACTCCGCCCTACACGACACGCATGCAGCTGCGCAAGCGACCGACACCCTGCAATGCGGCCCTCGGAGCATTGTGTGCATGATCTGTCAATCATCGTGCGTGCACCGCAGCATCGCCACGCTCCGCCCTACACGACACGCACGCAGCTGCGGAAGCCATCGACGTCCGGCGATGCTGCCCTCCTCGTGCTGAGACGTGCTGCTGACCCTGTGCCCGCTGCCCCGCCGCGCGCGTTCCGCAGCGACGGCGAGACCGCCACGCAGGGCCTGGATGGCATGGCCGACCGCATGAAGAAGTGAGTGAATCAATTCATGCATGTGAATTCATGCGCGTGAATTGATGAAAGGCTGCGGTTGTGCCCTCGCGCGAGGGGGCAGTTTGCGTGTGGTTAAAAAAAAACGTCAAGCCTCGTGTTGTGGATTGCGGGGCTTGCTGCGTGCTGGTAGCGGGAGAAGCGAGTGAACGTGGCGCGTGCGTGAATTCACACGCGTGAATTCAAGTCGTGAAAGGGTGCGCCCGTGCTGTGGCGCCATGGGCAGTCCGTATGTGATTCAGTGCCACATGCTGCATTACATATGTGTACATACATGGCTTTGTTGTCCATGTACGGCGCTCATTGCATGTTACCTGCATGCCTGCAGTAGTTCTTCCGCAAACAATGCTTGCAGCTTTGTGACAGGGTGCTGTGCGTGCGCAGGCTACGTTGGATCTGAACCGTGCTCATAGCAACTTGCCTGAGACGCGCCACAAATACGCACCTCCGCAGTACACAGCCAGCCGCTGGTGACCTTGGCGTTAGAGTCAGGGTGGCCCTACTCTTAACTTGGAGGCCTCTTCACGGCATCATCGCCGGTCATTTGCCGGCTGACATCATACTCTAGATACAGACACGCTCGGTACTCACAGCCGATTCGCGCTGCGCTACATCCATGTGCCAGGTACTACGACCAGGGGGCGCGGTTCGCCAAGTGGCGCGCGGTCATCAAGGTACGTTGAGCATACTTCAAGTGTGAAGCAGTACGTGTAGACATTCAAAGCCGAAGTACGCCTGCATTTCTCCAGGAGTCGTTGTGTTCTGCGCTCGTCGCACAGCATCTGCGCGTGCGCGTGCAAGATAACCCCCCCCACGCATGAATGTTTGCGCAGCGTGTAGTATCTTGTCACCAAAGCTGTGCTTGCGTGAGGCGCATAGCATTGCTTGCGTATTCTGGTTGCGGTGGTTGTTGCGGCTGTGACGATCACGCTTGCAATCACGAGCGTATGTGTCTTTGCTGGTGCTGACCACTGCTGTAGCTGGGACATGTGTACCACTTCCATTCATTCATTCATTCATTCATTCATTCGTTCATTCATGCGTGTCTTTGCGCGCCGCTGCAGGTGGACGATGTCTACCCGACCGAGAAGGCCATCTGGGAGAACTGCCACGGCCTGGCGCGGTGAGTCACCAGCGACAAGTTCAAGTTTACATGAAAAACTTCAAGTTTACATGACAACTTCAAGTGCACCATGAGTCACATCACAACAAATGGGGACTGCATGCGCTGTGAGATGCGGGCATGCACCTGTGAGGTGTGCAGCGCATCTTGACGCAAAGAGACCAAAGTGCACACCGCATTGCATGCGCTCTGCGACGCTAGCAAGGGGCAGCTACATGACTAAGCAGTTTTGTCGCTGCTGCGGTGATCTGATGCATATTGCAGGTACGCACAGATTGCGCAGGAGAACGGACTGGTACCCATCGTCGAGCCTGAGGTGAGACTTGTCACACATGAATCAAACTTCAAAGTTGTATTGAACTTCAATGTTGAAGTGATAATACCCATCGTCGAGCCCGAGGTGAGGCCAATGACGTGCTCCCTCATCCAGAACAAACTCGACGGACCCACATTTCACTTTTTAAAACCCTCACGTCCCCACTCGACGGACCCACATTATACTTTTTAAACCCACACGTCCGACGTCCCAGTCGCACAACACGAGCAAGAGTGCCCCCCTTCACATGATCAGTCCGCTCGGTAACACGAGCCAAGAGTGGCCTCCTTCACATGATCAGTCCACTTGGTGGTAGGCATTTCTTTCGAGACGACTGCAGTGAGCGATGAAGCTGCTCAGGCGAGTCGCCCCAACTGTAGCATGAACGCGATGTTGCAGGAGGCTCGGTAATTCACGATGGCGACGCATGCCAAGCCCTGAAAACTCATCCGCGCTCATGCATCTGAGCCTGTCGTGTCACTCTTGCTCTCGCGGACCCTCCTTTCAGTCTGGTGGCTCGCTCTTACGCTGAAGTGCTGAAAACAAGATACCAACCGGGTCCGGGAGGTAATGAAGACCTTGGAGGGCCAGCACCTAGAGGCCGCGATTAAGCGTCCATAGTGCTGATAGCGCTGACGCTTAATCGCGGCCTCTAGATGCTGCCCCTCCAAGTCTTCACCTCCCGGTCGCTTTGGTATCTTGTTTCAGCTCTTCAGCATAAGATCGAGCCACCAGACCGAAAGGAGGGGGTCTGTTGCAAGTGATGGAAAAAGTTGAAGTCGCAAATCGAAGTATTGAACTAGCGAATCAACTTTGCGGCCGCGTTCACCTTTGCTGGCAGTGAAACAAGCACCACACTTGACACGTGAGCGAAACGCCTGCAGTGCCTTTGTGGAATGCAGCTCTGAAGTACAGTCTTCGACAGCAGCAGTAGCCTGTGCAGGCGCCGTCGCTGGCCGCACAACGCTGGCTTGCACAAATGAACGCGAGCACGGTGACTGGCGATGAGCAACGACACGCATGCTCTAGCATGCGTCAGTCGCCTGCACATAGTGATCAGCGTGGCATGCTTATACTTTGTATACAGCTTGTGCGTGCTCTTTGAGCATGTCTCAACGCCTTTGTAGAGTACACGCGTGCCTGCTGGCACCCCATTTTGACCCACTGTACTGCCTGCCGTTATTAGTGCTTTGTTGCTTGCCGCAGTTCTGTGATAACGCTTCTGTCGTCAGTGTCTTTGGCACTATTCATGACACTGCTGCCCGTGGTTGCCACTCAGCAACTCGCTGCAACTTGCTGCTGAAGAGCATGTGACCACACTTGATCACAAACTTGGCCCAATTGTGCCCTCAAAGCTGAGCATCATTGCTGACGCGCCCTCCGTGTTCAGTACTTCCGCGATGGCGCTTGTGTCACTGCCGGCCTGTGTTACCACTCCGCAACTCGTTGGGACTTCGGGCGCCAAGTGGGGAACAGGCCTCGTCATGTGTACTTTTTGCGAAGAGGCCAGGGGGAGGAAGCAGCACGTGCACCCCTTCTTGACTGGTACCGTCCAGCAAGTGTAGGCACGTAGCTGCAGCAGAGTACTAGCTGGCAGGCTAGCATAGCTAAATAGCGCAGTACAGTCACGGCACGGACGCGTATTCACCGGCGCACACGACGATGCATGAAAATAAATGAGAAGATCATAGAGCTCCACTTGAGCGACATGGTGCGGTTAGCCGCAAATGCCTTCCACTGATAATCGTGATCGCCACTGCTCGCCACTGCTGCGGTAATTGGCCACGAGTCAAGCATGCGTAGTCTGAGCATCGTCGATGGCATGCCTGCGCAGGTGACACTCGGCGACGGCGACTACTCCATCGAGCGCACCGCCTTCATCTCCGAGAAGGTCAACTCCCAGGTGCGTCACTTGAAGCTCGTATCATCAGTTGAAGTTCTTATCGCACGTCACACTGGTTGCATGCAGAAGTCTTTCCGTGCTCGAATGAGTTTCGTGCTCGAATGAAAAAGTGGAGGGGACAGGGCTTTGCAGAAGTGGCGTTGTGCTCGAACGCGCACAGTCCCTGGGCACCTGGATGGCAAGTGGTTTTGCACACAAACCATCATTTGTTCTGGTCTGCTGCCCTGCGCGTGTTGTTGGTGACGCACGCTGCTGTCACTCCCAAATAGCATCCTGCAGGCAGCTGGTGTGTTTTACTCGTGTACGCCCCTGTGCAATGTGCATTCCATGACGGAAATCGACTGCCATTGTGCAATGTAGCCGGGCACCTTTCCGTTGAGCACACATCAAAACCACACAGCGCATGTTCGTTCCACGACATGCCATGCACAGCTGCCCCGGACTTTTATGACATCCAACGCAGCGCCAGGACTTTGACTTGGCCTGCAGCAGTTGCAGCTGCAGGGCAGTCATGGCTCAGCATTGACCATCAGAGCTGTGCTTGACTTGTATGACAGCAACACGCGTGTATGGACAGAGCCAGTCAGGGTTAGAGTTAAGGCTGGGGTCCGTCTCCCCAGTGTTCAAAGCTCACCGCACTGCGGTCCCTGGTGATCTGAATGCACAGGGCCTTTGCACGGGACTGCTATTCATGTCCAAAGCAGGGGCCCCGCAGACCAAGGCTGTATCGCGCCAGACCATTTTCTAGCTGCGGAGCAGCGGAACTACCACAAACATTGTGGATTTGTTGCTGTCAGTGCATCACATGCTGAATTAGCGCCTTTGCTGCTGTCGCGCAGGTCATGCGATGGTTGAACGAGTACAACGTCTGCCTGGACGCCATCCTCCTTAAGGTGAGCCAGCACTGAAGCTGCCAGTTCACAGTCGATGTGATGTTGATGTCCGGATGTGCAGACTCTCACACACTCTAACCTCAACACTTGAAGTCTGATGTTGAAGTACGGGAGAATGCGAGGGATACTGCGTGCCGCCGCACCTGCAGCCGTTTCAGTGCCAAGGCGCTGTCCGCGTCCGCGGCTGTAGTGCGGCGCACCTCATTGACCCGCTGCGTGGGGCGCAGCGAAGTGGAGCGTTGCTGCTTGCACTGGAGCGTGTGGGTACCGGCACACAGAGACGTATGCGCACCCGACGCACTGTGCTTCACGTATGAGCTGCAGCAGCAGTGGATGCGCACGGTCAGGTAAGCATCTCAATGCACTAGTGGTTGCCTGCTCTGGGCACCACAGCACCGGCATCCGATGCGCGCGAGTGCCAGATTATTGCCGTGATGCTGGAATCTGCTCGCTTGAAGACCTCCTGTGCTCTGTCTCACCACCGCAGCAACATGCTGCGAGAACGACAGGCTCAATGTCCGCGCACTGTCTTGGCGTCAGTGCAGCCAACGTGAGTTAGAACACAGCAACACGTGGTGCTGAATCGTGCTTCGCATCCTCCGGTTTGTTTGAACTTTTGCAGCCCAACATGATCCTGCCGGGTCTGGATGCGGAGATCCCGCCGCCGGACGTGGTGGCCAAGTACACCGTCATGGTGAGTCATCGATTCATGAGTCGATGAGTCTCCGAGTCTAGGTGCAACAGCTTGTGTGTACTAGGGCATCTACTTCTGCTGGCGCAATGCGTGCGCAGCGAGCTGCAGCGCGCTGGCACATGAGTGCGCGCGTTGCGGAGCGCTGCTGCCCTTCAGTTGAGCGCTGCTGCCACAGCTTGCCCACCCTTGCGATGATCGTCAGCGCCGTCATCAGCGGCTGCTGTTTGAATGAGGCGCGAAGTACCGCATGCAGTAATGGCAAGCGTTGCTTATCAATGTAATCAGCAGTTGCTGCTGTTTGGGTGAGGCGAGAGGTGCTGCGTGCAGTGATGGCAAGCATTGCTTGAGTTGCGCTGTGATGCAACATAGAGAGCTGCTGCCCACTAGGCGGTTGCTCCACACCCCCTTCTGATATGGTGGACATGCTTCTGTGGCTCAGTTATTTGTGCTGCCCCCCTGTGTGGCCATTCACATACCCAGGTCATGAAGCGCACGATCCCCCCTGCCGTCCCCGGCATCCACTTCCTGTCCGGCGGCATGTCTGCGGAGGAGTCCACGCTGAACCTGCAGGTATGTATGTGTACTATGTACTGTACTGCATGTGAACTGCAGTCCTGTTGTCCTTGTTGTTGTTGTGGCTGAACTGGTACTGTACTGCAGTTACTCTCATGCACCTCATTGCAGCGCGCGTTGCTCTGTGATCGATTCTGCGCTACACTCTCCGTAGATGGATGCTTCTGTCCCCGGTCGGCAAGCAGGTTGCATGGAATCTGACCTGTGTTCGCAGGTGCTTCATTGCACCCTCTGTTTGCAAATGCTACAGAAGCCCTCTCGCGTGTGTGATGATAACACGCAGTGCGCTAGTTGTTTGTTAGAAGTAGAAAAGTACATCTCTTTACGCACTTCCATCACAACTGGCTGCTGCTTCAACTCTGTTCTACTGTGCGACGGCGCTTTGGGAGGCACACTGTAAGTTGGTCTGTAGCTTCATCCGCGTGTAGGTCACAAAGTATTTACGCCGTCAAGCCCCTTGCACGCAGCTGCTGTCTGCTTTGTGTAAGTGGTGCTTATGCCTTTGCCTCGGTGCACATTAGTGTTATCACACAGCACTGATGGCAACAAACTTCTGGCAGTGGCCTGCTCTCTCCGCTTGTGCCTGCTTGTGTTAGAGGTGCTTACTCCTTTGCCTTGATGCACATTGGGTGTTTACAGGCACTGCAGGAGGCGTACCCCAACTCCCCTTGGAGCCTGACCTTCTCCTACGGGCGTGCTCTCCAGGTGCGGTGCAGTCGCTATCAAAAAATGTATCGTCGTGGCACCTTCCACTAAACAAAAGGAAGGGGTAGGCGCGAAGACATCGTAGGTACACCTTGATTGTCTTGCCTGTCATGTGTGTATTCAGTCTGACTACGCAAAAGGAAGGGGTAGGCACAAAGACATTGTTCACCTTTATTGTCTTGCCTACGATGTGTGCATTCAGTCTGCTGATGTCTCCGCAGGGGTAGATGTCGGCAAGAGGCAGGCAGACCATGAACGATAGGCACAGCAATGCTCACCAAGTCCTGCTCTCGACCCATGCTGACTGTGCTCTGCCGACTGTGAATGTCACGCCTCTGTTGAAGTGACTGAGCAAGATTTGCCGCAGTCGCCGAGCCCCTGCTTTGCAGGCTAGCGATTATACAGCTAGTGTGATGCTGGCTGATGCTCACACATACACACACACACACACACTAATGCGCGCTGCTTACTCAGTTGAAGTCGATTTTGAAGTGCGCTAATCACAAAGACGTCCACTGTGGCTCAACGCAGAGCCCCACCCTGAAGACGTGGCAGGGGAAGCCCGAGAACAAGGCCGCCGCGCAAGAAATGCTCGTCAAGCTGGTGAGTGCGTTCAAGTGCACATTGGTCAAGTGCACATTGGGTTACTGCCGTGCATATGTCGAGTCTGTGCGCAGTGTTGTGAGTGCCCAGTGCGGCACCTGACAGGCGGCCACCTTTCTTGTCGTCTGCACTGCAATTGGCTATGCGCTGATCTACGAGTTGCCAGCAAGCACTGTTCAACCGCGCAGAGCCACGTGGCAGCGCTCATCTGCGTGCTTTTGCGCACACCTGTGCTCGTCTGAATGCATAGCACATACTTGTTCCTCATTCTCGCTCAGGGCGCGAAAAAGCCCAGATGATCGACATCAAAGCCTGTAGTCTACGTGTCATGTGGCATAGCATGTGCGTACGGGGTTTTTGAGGCGGACGAAGTCCTCCTGGAAGCCCATCTGTAGTTGGCTCAGTGACGGTTTGATGGTGTAGACAGCGCATGCGCTACATGAGTTGCATATTTTGCGTTTTCCATAGGGTTCGCGCCCCTCAAGCAGAAGCAGATAAAGTATGTACGGCGCAATGGAGCCACAGCAGGGTGACTCACCACCGCACCGCCCTCTTCCTTGCAGGCCAAGGCCAACAGCGAGGCTCAGCAGGGCAAGTACAAGGGCCCCCACCCCTTCCCCGGCGACGGCCGCATCCTCCAGGCCCTGCGCCTCGGCGGCGCGGGCAAGTAAACACTTCAACTTGAAGTACCGACCTTCCCTTCCATGTTTACACCTGTGCTTACTGACAACGGTTACCTCGACGGCAGTGATGGGCAGTGACGTAACGACGGCCCAGGGCCGCTAGAGCGGCGACAGAGCGACTTCTGCATCGCGCTCGTCCCACCACACACATGACGCGGCGGCCAGGCTGCCTAAAAGCGAGCGGTGCGCGCCGGCTGCTGCGCTCGTTGGCTGTACTGCAGCAGTTGCGAACTGCCGCAGCAGTTGCAAACTGCTGCACTCCAAAATACAGCGCCCTGAACATGGGATGTGCGTCTCTCCGCCCGCTCGCCTGCTGTTGTCTTGCCTTGTTGTGTTGAGGGGCACGGTGTCAGCTGCGTCTTGACGCGCATGTACATGTACTCTGGCACATATGATTGCAGTGTGTCGACTAGTGTTGGAAGCTCGCCTCAAGCAGCTCCAGCGCAATGCTCAATTGTAGTGTGTGCAACTAATCATGAGCTTACAGCAGGAACTGAAAGTGCACGAGACCAGCACATCACAGCAAGCATGCAGTAGCCCAGCGTTTTGAACAACTATACGGCTCTCTCTGCTGCCGAACAGTATCTGACATTCCATACTGTGACTAGATGATGCGCAAGAAAGAACCTCGCCAGCTAATGTGGGCAGCAGTTGCTCCGAATCATGTAGACGACCGTTGGCCACGTGCACTTTGGCAAAAAATAGCCAGTGAGCCTGCGCTCCAATTGTCTGAACGTGGCAACCTGCCATGGAATGCTCTGAATTGTGGTATTTGTATGTAAGCTCAGCGTACATGGTCATACAGACAGGCAGCAGAATGCTGACGCAATTTTGTTGACCAGTGGCCAGGAAGTTGTTCCATTTGTCTTTGATGAAGATGATTTAAGCTGAGCGCTTAGCACAATGGTCCCTGTGATCCCACACGATTCAAGCGGCATTCCATGCCGCCGCGCATTGTCCCATCGTAGCCTGGGCGTCGCAGGCAAATCTGCCGTGTTGCGGGCTACCCTGCCATCAAATTCTCCTCGCCAGCAAGCGCTGCGTGTCGCTGCAGGCGCTGCACTGTCTTGATGCGTCAACGTGTGCTGTGCCGCAAGGGGTCTGACCTTCTGCACTTGTTGTTTTCAAGAAGCCCGGTATCAGCCTCGGTCTTTGCGCTTGCTCCCGACGGTGCTCTCGGGATCTCCGCTCTGTGCTCCTCCGCACCGTCTGCAGCGGCAGCAGCAGCGGCGGCTGCAGCTGCCGCCTCTGCCTCCGCATCCATGTCCTCTGCGATATCACCACCAGCCTGCAGTTGAAGCTGCAGGTCCGCCGGAAGCAGCGGCATGAAACCGCCCTGAAGCCCGAAGCTCGCCAGGAGGTTCCTGAGCATATCAGCGGGGCTTTCGCCGCTCTCGAGGCGCCTCTGCCCGTCAGCGCGCGACGCGGCCACCTGCGCCGACAGCGCTGCAAGGCCGCGACTGACGCCCATCAGGGTGTGCTGCGTGAGGCTCGCGCCGATGTTGAAGGCGTCGCTGGCGGTCTGGCGCTTCTGCTCCTCTGCCAGCCTGGCGTTCTCTTCCGCCGCCGCGCGCGCGGCCTCCGCGTCAGCGATCCTCTCGAGCAGCTCCGTCATCCTCTCGCGCTCCACGGCCAGCGCCGCCTGCAGCGTGGCCATCTGGTTCTCCTTGGCTGCCGCGTCGCGCCTGTGCTGCTCGGCGGCAGACTCCGCCTCCTGCAGGAGCTCGCGCAGCTGCTCGAGCTCACGAGTCTGTGCCGCTGTGCGGAAGTGACCTGCCGCCAGCAGCTGCTGGATGCGCTGCCTGAGTTCCGTCGTCTGCTGCTGGTTCCGCTCCCTCTCGACCCTCAGTCTGTTCAGGGCTTCCTGCTCTTGCTGACGGCGAGTCTCGATCAGCCGTTGGTTTGCGAGGTTGGTGTATTCCTCCATTACCCCAGGCAGCCACGTCGCAATGCCGCCCTCGCTCCTGCTGAAGCCCACGTACCGGTTCCGCGATTGCTGGCGGGCGACCCAGGCTGCGACGCGCTGCGCCAGCTCTCTGTACATGTACGACGTGTAGGCGCGAGTGGTACGGTTAAGACGCAGCGCGGCGATGGCGTCGAGCAGCACCTGCCGGTCGCCGTCGGTCCAGCGCGAGCCCGCCACGCCATAGGGGGTCGGCATCCCAGCTGCGTCCACGGTAAATCTGAACCGGGCCATGGCTAAGAGGCCGTCTGCGATCGCTGCTGTGGGGTTGTGAGTAGCGTCTGCAATCGTAATGAGCCAATAACGCCATTTGATGTTTGATGTGTTTGACGTTTGATGGGTTTGATGTGGTGGTGCTTTGACTTGACGTGTTTATTCTGCCGCCACGACGGTTACGGATGGATGAGTGGGAGGTAGCGTCAGGTCAGCCTACAGCAAGCACACAGGGAGTTTTGCATGTTGTCAGCAGCAGCAACAACAACAGCTCCCTCCACCTCCATGCAGAGGCACCACTTTGGGCCCATTCTCTCCTGCCGACTGTTGTGCCTTCATGGCGGAGGATGGAGTGAAGGTGCGGGTAGCGCCGCCAGCAGCAGCAGCAGCAGCAGCAGCAGCGGCAGCGGCAGCGGCAGCGGCAGCGGCGGCGGCGGCGGCGGCGGCGGCGGCGGCGGCGGCGGCGGCGGCGGCGGCGGCGGCGGCAGCGGCAGCGGCAGCGGCAGCGGCAGCGGCAGCGGCAGCGGCAGCGGCAGCGGCAGCGGCAGCGGCAGCGGCAGCGGCAGCGGCAGCGGCAGCGGCAGCGGCAGCGGCAGCGGCAGCGGCAGCGGCAGCGGCGGCAGCGGCAGCGGCAGCAGCAGCAGTAGTAGCAGGGCACCAGCGCCAGCAGCAGCACCCACAGTAGCAGCAGCAGCAGCAGCAGCAGCAGCAGCAGCAGCAGCAGCAGCAGATCCCTTGGACCTCTATGCAGAGGCACTATCTCAGGGCCTCCAACCTCCATGCAGATACACCATTCTGGGACTTGATGGCGCCCACGACTGCTACCTTCACTCCTCTGGAGTGATTAAGATGGAGTTATAGGCTGGAACGCACGTGTGGATTTGCCAGCAGCAGCAGCAGCGCCGACGGAAGCAGCGCTAGCAGCAGAGGACGGATTTAGGGGCCGGAGCGCGCTCATGCAGTCGCTGGCAGCAGCAGCTTTTCCCGCACCTGCGTGCAGATGCACCATCCTGGGGCCTGATGGCGCTCATGATGGCGGCAATCACTCATGTGGAGTATCGCCCGCAGTTGGGGGCTGGAGCGCGTTCGGCCTTGTGGACTTACCTGCAGCAGCAGCAGCAGCAGCAGCAGCTTTGCAGGACCCACCCGCACTGGCACTTCTGTGGGGCCTGATGGCGCCCACGATCGCTACAACTACACCTCTGGAGTGTCGCTGCTCGCACTTTGCGCGCGCTTGGTCTGCTGTCAAATGCAGGAAGAATGGTGTGGGGGGGGGGGACTTGGAGTTGCAGGCAAGATGTGCTAGTGGAATGCTGCCGATGGACCAAGTGTGCATTGCGCAGCGTGTGATGTGGTGGCTAACGCAACCATTGGTATAGCTGGCTTTGTTGTAAAATCGATCTTACAACAAAGCCAGCTATACCAACCATCGTGCTGCGCAGCAGCTACAATGGCCAGCGAAATGGTAGGCTTGCTGGCGATGACGGGGGCGTCGTGCCGTGGGCGGCAGCGGCGCGTTGCACGCACGCGACCGCTCGCTTGACTGACACATGCAGGACAGCAACACACCCACATTTGCACCATGCATACATACTGTGCACGCTGGAATGCTGCTTCGAGCGCATAACTTTATGTGAGCCACACACGGTTGCGTACATCGGTTGTGCACATGCGTGTGTATAAATGATACTGTCGTTACGTATGCAGGCAGGATGTCGGTGCCCGGAGCAGCCAGTCATTCAGGTATGAAAGGCATAGCACTGGGGAGCGTACGCTCAGCTCTCTTGGCAGCGCTCTACAAGGCCTCATCTTAGCGTGCTATGAACCACATGGCGGAGTTCAAGGGGGGGGGACAGATGATCGAGGACGTAGTGGGCGGGGAGCCTCTGAGATGCATGCATGTAAGGTCACCTCAGCCGTCCTGAAACCTTGCAACACACCCTCTTTGGTTCCCAACTTGCAGAACAGAGTGGGTTGCAGGGGTGTTACGGAAGTAATATGTAGCACAAGAAGATTGCGGAATCCATTATTGTACATGAATGCATTTACATGCCGTCTCAGAATGGCGAACCCCTGCAAGGCCGCTGATCAGTCGGCAACTGTAGACCCCCCCATTTCTCTTATATGTGCATTGAGTCTCTGATTAGAGTGGCGTGCATCCTGGCTTCAGCCGTGCACGCAAGCATCAAGCTCAAATATAGTCTGCTGCTGTTGCTGCTGCTGCGCTCGCATCGCGCCCTGGCGCAAGCTTCGCCACCTGACGTTGTCGGATGCGTTTCCATCAAGTTTGCCTTCTGCAGACATGTTAATTTCACGAAGGCTTCCATCAAGTTGACATGCAACCCCGCTCGTGCAGCCCCGCCCCTGTCGTGATGCCATTCAAAGTAGATGCTCGCCATATGCGTGCAGCTGCAGCCCCCCCTATCTGCGCCTCACCTGCCCGCCGCATGCGCCCAGGTGCTGACAACGCCGCGCACCTGGGAACCTGCACGACACTGAAAACACCTGGGCGCACAGCCGCAAGCAGTCGCCGACCTCTGCATGCCTCGGTACAGAACCAGTCAACAACATGCGACTACACCAATGGCCACTGCACGCATTTCGCGCCCGCTGCAAGCGCCATCGGTGCCGTACACCCATCGATCCACGTCGCTGCCGCAGCCGCGAGCTGTGCCGCCAGCCAGAGTCTGCTTGCAACAGCAACATCAGCCCCTGGCAAGGCGGCACACAGCCGCTGCTGCCCGCAGCAGCAGTGCCAGCAGCAGCAGCGGCGCTCAGACGACGGTGACGGTGACGTACATGCCGTAGCCGACGCAGTGGTCGTCGACGTCGCACGCGAAGGCGTAGCGCCCGCGCGTCAGCGGGCGCGTCAGGTGCGTGTGGCCGGGGCCGCGCGTTACGGGTTCCAGCTGCTTCCAGAAGGCGCACGGCTCCTCTGCAGCGGCAGCGGCGGCGGCGGCGGCGGCGGCGGTGGCGGCGGGGGCGGCGGCGGCAGCGGCGGCGGCGCGGTAGGTTGAGCACTGAGAGGTTGTGACGGCGCACGTGCTCTGCTAGGAGACGGTGTCGTACGCGCTGCTGTCTCTGGGTGGTGTGATGCAACACTTGGCGCGCAATCTAGAGCCAACAGGTACAAGGGGGGGGGGGCACATGGAGGAGGACGTAGGGGAGGATCCCGAGATGCCATTTGGCGGCGGCGGCGTTTAAGTGGTTGTCGTTACGATACTTTCAGACTGTCATACGACATGTAGATTCCGTACAGCTAGATGCCAATCATCTGGGCTTTTTCGCGCCCTGAGCGAGATTAATCAAAAGTGCAAGCTTGGTTGGCATAGTTGCGCACTGGAAAGGGTAGCGTGCCGGCGCTGGAAAGAGCAACACGATCAACATCATGCGGCATTTCCGGAGGGCGCAGCACCTGCAATGCACAAGGACTGCACATGCCTTGATCACAGAGAATTCGTTGAATTTAGAGTGTTTGATTCGGAGCCTGGTCATCTGTGGCTCGCTCCCATTGGGCATAACAGTGGAGGCTTAAGAGTGCATGCTTGCGGGCTTGCCACAGCGTGGTGCCTTGCAAAAGACTGCCAGTACAGCAGTCAACTCCAGCCAGCTGCAAAAGACGGCGCCAATGGCACTTCCAACGCAAGGCCACTACTAGTAGTACCAGAGGATCTGAGATGAAATGCAAACTCACCTATGACAAAACTGTGTGCTCATGCCACATCATACCTGGGATGCCGCATTGGCACAGGCTACCGTGTACCCTTCTAACTAGGGTACAACACCCACAATTGCAAGCTGCTAGCCACAATATAACGAGCTGGCCTACCGAACACGTGAGACCTGTCCATACTGAACACCCATGCCTCGAAATCTAAAAAGCTTGTACATAAAGTCTTTCTTTGACTGGTGGTTATGGTGGCACTGTTTGACTCGTGGCCAATGACTGCAGCAGCGGCGACCACGGTTATTGGTGGAAGGCACTTGCGGCTAACCACCCCTTGTCACCTAGAGCTCAACGATCTTTTTGATTCGTTTTTCATAACATCTACTGCTAGCAGCAATGCTGCACAATATAACACCTTTAGCAGGTTTGCAGGCACAGATCGCCGGCGGTGCTTACGAGGGTCGCTGCTGTATAGGGAGTGGTAGAGACAATCTGCCCAGACGAATCTGAGTCTGGTACCGGCGGGGACTTCGATAGGCGGCGTGGGCATCGAGGGAGGAATGCCCCACTGCACCAGCTTTACCTGCATCCAAACGGGCAAGGCACGGTGCGAGCGCGAGTGTGCATGTTTGCGAGCGCTGCAGAGCGCCGACCTTCGAGGTTCGTACAGGAGCGGCCGCGTCTACATTGATTAAAAGCATAGCACGCACAGCCGCTTGTCAAAACGTACGACAGGCGCACAGGGAGTTCGCATGATGAAGCGAGCCTGAGCCAGCAGCGAGCGACACTTGCCTGCGCACAGACAGCTTGCAGCGCGACGATGACGCCCACCAGGGACGAGCACAAACGCGGCAGTCTCATCCTCGAAGTCTTTCAGTCTGAAGCCGGTTGGTGCAAGAGCGTGTGGGCGAGCGATACGTGGAGAGTCACCAGTTGCCGCCGGCATTTTCCGCACACTTGCTGGATTTTCCGCACACTTACTGGGAGAGTGGTCACCTTGTTAAATAAGTTCAAGTGTGCGCTTTGCCTATGTGCAGACATGCAGGACCACCAGCCAGCTCAGCAATGACAACATTCACAGCAACAGAAGAATCAGCATTTGCACGTCTTGCAGGCTCTCGAAGTGAGTATTGGACAAGTACATTCACGTGTCACATGCACTGGGCGTGAGCGTGTATGACGGTGATGCTGCACCAGCTCCTGCGTCAAGCGCCCACAGGCAGCCTCCGTGAAACTCAGCGAGGCACCACCTATGGCCAAGATCAGGGCCGGTAGCTGGACTTGCTGCACGCCAATACCTGTGGCACATCTCTGCCGCCTCCCCCCCGGCGCCTCACCCCAGGCCACCCTCCCCAGTCCTACACTGCAATGGAGAGCGTGAACAACAACGCATGGTGGCGACATCAGCATCACTGCTGGCGTTGTGGCCAGCCAAAAGCGCTCCGGAGCCTCAGATGGCAGTGACAGTGATGGAAAGGCCGTGCTGGGTGCACAGCGGTTTGGTGACATCGCTCCAGAGTGATTTGCGTGCGCGCGCGCCGCGCCTGTAGAACCACCACGCAGATGGCAGACAAGCTGCAGCAGCGCTCGCAAGCTCATACGACAGTGACGGTGACGTAGAGGCCGTAGTCGACGCAGCGGTCGTCGACTGCAGCAGCGCTTAGAGCCTCATATGACGTTGACGATGATGCAGAGGCCACAGTCGACGCAGTGATCGTCGACTGCAGCAGCGCTCAGGAGGCTCATATGACGGTGACAATGACATAGAGGCCGTAGTCGATGCAGTGGCGGTCGACGTCGCACGCGAAGGCGTACACGCCCGGCGCCAGCGGCGTCGTCACGAACGCGAAGCCCGGGCCGTACGTGTCTGGCACCAGCTCCTGCTGGAACATGCAGGGCGCGGCTGCGGGGCGGCGTACGTGTTGAAGGGGGGGGGGGGAATTGGGGGGGTCGAGTGCTGAGTAGTGTACATGACAGGTTTGATGTCATGGTGGCAGGCATGTTGACTATGGTGGCCGGTGGTGGTGAGTGACGCTGTCAGGGGTGTGGATGATATGATGGATGTCATGGCGGCAGCCATAGTTGAATATGCTGCCCGGGTGATGGGCAACTTCGATTGGTCGACAAGCGGAGTGGAAGGGGGGGGGGGGGCGCAGAACTGGTGATGCAAAAGCTGAGTCCGTCACATGGGACTCCTGGAAGTATGGAGTTGAAGTTGTGGGCGCTCCAACAAGGGTCACATTCTGGCGCATGCCAGCAGTCAAGCCCTGTTCCGCTACTGCTGCTGAACCGGTGTTCAACAAAGCTTTTACAGGCTGACCATCATGCAGTTCGCGCTGTCGATGGGAAATGAGTTGGATTCTGTAAGGTCTGACTGAAGGCGACTGGTTTAGAAGGGTTGCGGCACGATCACAAACTGCAACTTTGAACGCCTGTCACAAGCAGCCAACCGTGCCTCTGAAGCGCAACCCATGACGCCCCGCACGCGCACCAGGCAGGCTCGATTTATCTCGCGCCTTGCTTGCCGCAACTGCTGCTGCCGCAGCGTTAGGCAGATGAAGAGGCGGCGCAGAACAGGAGCCTGAGCTCTGACATCCACGCCGTAAAGAGAGACCTGCACAGTCACCGTGGACTCCAAACACAGACCCGGGACGGAACGGCACTGCAGCAGCAGGCGCATGAGGCAGACTCCATGCTGAGTGACATGAGGGGCGACGGTCGCCGCCGTGCGCCGCGATGTCAAAAAGCAGCAGCGTCGCTGCAACGCGCTGGCCGCGCAACATGCGCTGTGCCACGTGCTGCACGAGGAGTGCCATGTAACATCGCAGTCCACACAGTGCACTCCATACACGTAACATCGCATTGCTCGTGCAGCGCTTCGCGCTCCTGGCACAGCGCAACTTGCGCAGCCAGCGCATCAGGCGACGCTGCTGCTTTTTGCCAGCGCGGCGCCCTCAGGTCCCTCAAAGCGGAGTCTGTTTCACCTGCTTGCTGCTGCATTGCCGTTTGATAATTCAACCGGTGACCGCGCAAGTCTCACTGTATGGCGTCGATATCACAGTCCAGACGCCTGTTGTGCACCGTGACTTCATCTACGCGGCGCTGCCGCAGCAGCAGTTGCGGCAAACAAGGCGCGATACGAAAAACAGAGTAGGGGGCTGACATTGAAACGCTCAAGCACCCGGTTACAATCGACCATGTGCGTTCCACACTGAGTGGAAGGAAGCTGGTGTACTGCTTGCTGGGTTTGTCCACCGTCGTCGTGGGACGCCACTCACCTGGACTGCTGGTGTAGAGAGTGCGTGTTGTCGTCGGACCACACGAACTTGAGGCTGGCGCCAGCGGCGACGGTGATGGGAGAGACGGGGCCCAGGCGCCAGGGGACGACCACCACGGGACCAGTCTGTGTCCCCGAAGAGTACGTCGAGGAGTACTGCACACGCACGCAGCATCAGAGCAAGGAAGGACGTGTGAAGACACGCGCGATCATGAGCATGGATTGGCTGATGGGCGTGGCTACGGATGGCTGACCTCAATGCATGGCATGACCCTTGTGAAAGCTTGCTGAGCAGTGCAGGCGCCTGAAAAGATTGTGCTCGTGAGGCGGATTCACTGACACGTAGGCTAGCAGACGGCATGCAAGGAGACTCAGGTATACATGCATGATAGCGTAGGGTACAGGGCAAGGCGGCTGACAGCACTCAAAGAGGGGACCAGGAAGTCGAACTTGCACTATCCCAAATTTCTACAAGAGCAAGACGCTGTCATCAATTTCAGTTGACCATGTTGTCAACAACGACCTTACCGCACCAGCGTGCAGCGCTTAGAATTAAGCCGATGAGCACGCCGTCGTAGCCCCACTTACAGGCACACATCAACTGAAGCGCCGCAACAACTGTTACTGTGGTGAATCTGCTGATTTCGGCCGGCTAGTTTGAAACTGACCTGCGCACCGACAGCCAGCATGGCGACGAAGGCCATCAAGCTCCTCATGATCGTTGGCATCTTCATAGCTACGGCACTCTTGCAGTGTGTTCAGTCAAGCTTTTGATACGAGTAGTAGTCCTGCGCTGTGGCGCATGTGAGTCAGGAAGCATTCTGCGTCGTGTCCGCGCCGCCAGTCCGTGCTGCGCTCTGCAAGCAGCGCGCAGCCCCGTGGCGTTCCCCGAGCTACGCGCCATCGACAGCGCGTCATGAAATCTTGCTTGCTGTGTCATCTTCGCCTAAGCGGACCTTTGCGTGCGTGCAGAATGCTCTTGCTGTATTGTATGGCATCTGCTAGATAATAGCTCATGGACAGTCCCAAACCACCACCACCCGAGGCGCTGGCGCTGCCGCTGATGCATTAAAAAAGAAATCAAGCACCATTCTCGGGCACGACGAATCACGTTCCCGGGGCCCGAGAATCATCGGTCTAATCTTTCAAGTGCCAAAGTTGCAAAGTTCAGAACCGTCGTTGGGGTGGTGCAGGAAGTGTGTGCTACAGCAATCCGTGTTACGGATTCTACTGCTGCTTGAAGCTGCATGCGTTCGTTGTGCCGCTGTGCGCGGTGAGGGATTCCAGCTGGACTCCGCCGGGGGCAACAAAAACGCGCACAACGCACCGCCACCGGTACTTTTGCTGTGGCACCCACTCTTGGCAGCAAATTGACCGGGGCACGCAACGCAACACGCGCTACAACGCTGCTCTCTGTGCTAGCTTTGCAGCCGCAGCAGTCAGTACACGTATCACTGTGCAGTTGCGATGGCGGCAGACGACATCGAGCAGCAGCAGCAGCAGCAGCAGCAGCCCGTGAGGGTTGCCTCGCGCAAGCGCGCATGGTCACTGTTGCTGGCCAGCGCTGCGGTCACTGGCTTGTGCCTGAGATGCTTGTCGGCTAGCAGTGCAACAGAGCCAGGCGCACTCGAAGCACAGCACAGGCGGCTGGATCCAATGCAGCCCGGATTGTCCGAGACGGCCGCAGGTGCGTGTTCACCCCACGACTGCCGTATCATGATCGTTGCGTACTGATCAAAGGCGATGAGCAGACATTCGCGCACCTGGCCGCCCGTCCATGTTGGTGGCGATCTTCACCTTTGCGTTGGCGGTATCCAGAGATCCAGGTGTGCCCGCTGGCCTAGCCTACTTGTGACTCATGGTTGTAAGGCAATCGCACCGCATCCCTGCAGGGCCTTGTGCCGACCGCTACTTAGCAATTACCGGACACGTGATGCTGCCCTTATCACTGACACACTACGACATGCATTACGATCAACCGCGCAGCGCGTGTGGGCCAGTTTGCAGCCTCAACTGCCACATAGCAGTAACCTGCAGCGCACGCAGATTCCTGACTGCGCGTTGCAGTTTCAGCATGTTGACGCGCTGCAATAGTGCAACTCACTTTCAACCGCATATACCTGCTGGTGCTTGCTGTGCTGCAGATGCCTCTCTCCTCCAAGCAGCATCGCTGGATGTAAGCAATGTGAGTGCCGAATTATGTTCATGCGGTAGCATGCTGCGACAATTATCTGTGGCATATGCGACGCGCTGCACATTCTCAACATAAAAATGAGTCCAAGTCATACGCAGCCCACATGCACGCCTCAGCAACGGGGCGCGACACGGCACGTCCCCATGTACAGTTACTACTTCAATTCTACATGCAGGTTAAGCAGTCGCCTCTACATGCGCTGCGGGCAGTCACGCTTGCAGTGCGCATCAGAGGGATCAGATCATTCGACACATGCACATGCACCATTCGTCTGACTGTAGTACAAGCCTGACCATCGCATATTCCTGCCGACATGTTCCGTGTGCGCCGCAGGGTGATGAACCGCTGTTGCGCAGCGATGGCTCCAAGCCCAGGGAACTGAGCTATAGAGCCCCCATCAAGTTCGGCGTGCACACGGAGGAGGACATTGACGTTTTGGAGAGGCAGATTCATGCCAACATACCCATGGAGCTGCTCTATGACAGCATCTACCCCGGAGAGGGGTCACTAGGTGCGCGGTCAGCGGCGATTCTGCATTGCTGGATCAAGAAATTGCCTGGTCCCTAGAGCGCATGCCGCAATGCAGGCGTCATCGTGAAAAGCGGTCTGCCAGTTGCAGCGCGGGGTAAACGCCGCTAGCGCCACGAATATGCCGTGTGAAATTAACACCCACGGTGAAGGGGCGGGGTCCATACTCACACTTGAGCCGGTGGTTGCTCTAACAAACAGAGCAGACATGCCGGTCCACAGGATAAGGTATGTGCTGCCCTGCGCTATGTACCTACCCACCCATGAGGTGCGGGTGTGTGGTGCAGATGTGTGCACCAAACTGCGTCTCTGGAGTCCACGCAGCAGCGAACACCAACATCACTTGTTGGTAGCAATCACCTTGTCGTTGCCAAATGAGAAGCGAGTGATGAATTGACCACTGAGAGCCCTAGCCTAAAGTTGTTGTCACTTGTACTCGGCAGAGTAATTCATGCCGTAGGAGCGCACATGTGTCTCTGCCAAGTGAAGTAGCATTGCGACTGTTGCCTGAAACATGAACGCAAACAGAGGCTTGCGTACTCAGTTGAGCTGCTGCACAGGTGGTGTTGATGAGCAGTGCTGCAGGTGCAAGGGACTGCAGCCTGGCATATAACCCAGCAAATAACACTTTGGCTGGACACAGTGCATGCAGGCACGTCCATATCAGATGGTGACATAGATGGATGGTTTTGTCAGGCGCTGCTTCTGGGCACTAAGGCAATGGCTGCATGATGTTGGCGACCATGTCATTTTGCAGCATGCAAGTGCAGAAGCGTATACAAGCGTGAGACCGCAAACCGCGCCGCCACGCATGGGCCGCAAGTGCTCTGCCAACAGAAGTGCGCGCTGCTGCCGCCTGTCTCACTGCAATCATCGCACCGTCTGTTCTCAGCACGATTCAAAGTTGAAGTTGAGCATGGCCTGAGCAGTGCTACGCATGGGGCAGCAGTTGGGAGGACGCGCAGGATTACTGCATGCAGAAGCACGACGCTGCTGCCACCTGTCACATTGCGATGATGGCGCCATTGTAAGCAGAATCACATTTTTAGCGTGGCCTGAGCAGTGCTGTCGCGTGCTGCTGCTGCTGCCCCTGCCCCCCACACAGACTACAAGTACACGGTCAAGAACGCGCTGGACCGCAAGAAGCAGGTGTGTACTTCAAACACACGCGCTAAGTGATGCCCAACAATGATATGCCTTGAAGAGGCTGTGGAAGTATGTTGAAGTAGCCCACGCGTACATGTTTAAAAACCTTGCAGATGGCAAAGACGCTGCGCCAACCTGTGCCCCCATTAGCACGCCTACTGCTGATGCTCACCCGCATCCTTTCCCCCTTGACGCGCGCCCTTCAAGGTTTTGTCCTTATCATCGAGCTGCGCTCGCTTGATGCTGATCTCACCCTACCCTATTTCTCCCCCCTTTTCCGCAGGTTGACGTTGTAATCCAGCTGCGCTCGCACGACTACCGCTGATGCTCAACTATATCTCATTATACCCTACGTGATTCTGATATCTACCCATAGCCCCCCCCCCCCCACGCAGGTCATCCTCGTCATCCAGCTGCGCTTGCACGACTACCGCTGATGCTCCGCTTTTGCTCCCGATACCCTACGCAATGCTGATACCTACCCAGTTCCCCCCCCCCCCGCCTCCGCCCCCCCCTGCAGGTCGTCCTCGTCATCCAGCTGCGCTCGCACGACTACCGCTCCCTTCAGGCGGTCGGCGAGGGCCGCTACGACAAGCAGCTCAACGCCTTCATCGACGAGTGGAAGGCGGACGGCAACCGCCGCCTCGGCATCCGCCCCATGCACGAGTTCAACGGCGACTGGTACGAGTGGGGCACGTACCGCGGGGGGTCCAACTCCAAGGCCGCGTTCAAGCGCGCGTACACGCACGTCTCGCGCCTCTTCCGGAAGCGCGGCGCGAACGCCGTCATGCAGGTGCGTCACAATTGAAGCTACTTATCTCTCGCCTCAAGCGGCCGCGGCGGCGCCGCCGATCGCCCCCCCTGATCTGTTCATGGCACTTTGAAGTGCACTGCAGTGCTTGCTGACTATGAGCTTGTGCGGGGTGAGAGGTACCTGGGCTCCAGAGGCAACTTCACAATGCGCGAGTACCGGGTGTCAGGTGTGGCGTTAGCGGCGGGAATTGATAGCTGCATGTACCGCTGCTTGTAGCATGTGTGCTGAGTATCCCTGAGACGTGCCGTCTCTCATCCCCTCTCCATCTGCTCTTTACTGTCCTGCGCAGCTGATGCTTGCGTCAACAACTTGTGCCATGAGTTATTGCCCCTGACCTCCCCCCCCCGCCCCCCCCTCTGCGTGCACGCATTGTGCACCGTTGCCCTTGCCCATTTCCCCTCTGCAGCTGTCGTACAACTGTGTCAACCCCAACGACGACCAGACAAGCTTCAAGGAGTGGTACCCTGGAGCGGAGCACGTGGACATGGTCCTCTGCAGCGCGTGAGTCACTGTCCACAACACTCAGTCATGACTGCTTGTTGTGTTGCTGTGCAGTGCTGTGCAAAAGTTGTGTCAGCATTATGACAATGTACTTCTGCTGGTGCGCGATGACCATTCCTGAGTAGTGGCTGCTTGTCTTGATGTCTGCGGGTTCCATGTAAGCCGGCTCTGCAGTCAGACTGGTTGTGTGCATGCGCCCCGCGTGGCTCAAGCGAAGAGAGAGGCTGTGCAACATTCATCAACCGGTTTGAAAGTGGGCCCGTCTGCAGTTGCACCGTTATCGTGTGCCAGACCTTTTTGCAGGCTGCTCTGCGGGTGCTCTCGCAACCGAGAAGCAATGCATCAACTGGTGACATCCCGCCTCCCTGCTACTTCAACTTTATTCTTATCATATCAGCCACCCATGCGATACCCGCCCTACGGGGGTGCTCTGGTGACTTTTTCGAGCAGCCATTTCGTCGACTACCTGCCTGCAACTTCAACTTACACTTCACTCACATCGCACCCCCCTGCCCCCCCCCCCCCGCCCCCCCGCGCCCCCGCAGCTACAACAGGGCCGGCATCGACAGCGACCACCAGAAGTGGGAGACCTTCGAGCAGGTCTTCGGCTGGGGCTACAAGCAGATGGCGGCGCTGCCGGGGCGCAAGCGCCTCGGCGTCGCCGAGATGGGCACAACGTCGTGGGGCGGACACAGCAAGGCGCAGTGGATACGCGACGCATTCAAGGCGCTCGTCAACCAGTACACGCGCGTGGAGGAGGGGTGAGTGAGCGCGCGACACGAAGGGGGGGCGGGGTTGTCGGGGGAATGTGCGTCAGTAGCTCGCACGTGCGCGCGCTGGGGGTGGGAGAGGGGGGGGGGGGGGGGGGGGGTTCAGGAGGAGGTGTTGCGCGTTACAGTAGCATGGAGGCGCTCAACCAGTACACGCGCGTGGAGGAGGGTGAGTGAGGGCGCGTTGCGCGCGCGAGGGGGTGGTGGGGGGGAGGGGGTGGGGGGGGTTCAGGGGGTGTGCTGCGTGTCACAGTAGCGTGGAGCGGACATGTGACACCTATTGCTCATGAGCAATCCCGACCACACAGATGCAGTGCCATTAGGTACTCCCGTTGGCATTTGGATTCCATCCAGGTCAGCTCGCACACATGTCTCTGACACCTTTGTTACGCGCTCGCAGACAAAGCGATTCCTCAAATTTTCTTGACGACCGCTTGCCAACAAGTAGCTAGTCAGCTGACGCTTGCCTTGCATGCCTCCCTTTCTGCCCACGCGTGATGCCTCCATCCTAGCCGACCGCTTGCCATCAAGTAGCAGCTCAGCTGACACATGGCTTGAACCCCCCCCCCCTTTCTCCCCCCGCGCGCGCAGCTTCTGGCTGCTGCAGAACAAGGACGGGTCCGGCGACTGGAACCTCAACACGCGCAGCGAAGTCGCCGCGTTCGGCCAGAGCATGCGCAAGTACGAGTACGCAGCCGACGGCGTGAAGGGCAAGGGCGGCGGCGGCGGCGGACACGGTACGCAGTAACTCTAGCGCTAAGCCCTAGCCCTTGTTAGCGCGGGCCTGCGCCTCTGACCTCAGTGCACACACAGGGCCACACGTGCCGTTCGCTGTAGTGACCGCCGCGCGCGCACGATTGTGTGGTTGACGTACATGCAGTTTCAGGGTGAGATGGAAAGCGCTTGCTGAGAGTACGGCTGAAGCTGCTGTGCGTCGCGCCTCGTGCCGAAACACTAATGGTGCGCAGGTCGTATTGTGCACGCGTACCGCAGGCATATTCTAGACCTCACCGCGTGCAAGCTTCGACCCTGATCATTCGCCAGCACTGACAGCGCCTACGTCACACACTCCTCTCAAGCGCAGCAGCGTTCTCCAATAGCACACACTTTGCAGTGCATTATACCATGCATCCATATATGCGAAATCCAGTTTGCCCTCTCTTGAACGCTGCCGTGCCAATTGCCGCAGGCGCCAAGCCGCACCACAAGAAGCGCCGCCGCCGCGGCGGCAAGGGCCACAAGGGCAGGGGCAAGCGCCGCCACAAGCGCCGCGGCGGCGGGCGCAAAAAGCACGGGGGGCACAAGAAGCACGGGCACACGCGCAGCCTCGAGGAGCCTGAGGCAGTGCTCTAAGCGTTGCTGTGTTCAAGCTCTGAGCGCTGCTGTTAGAGCGCTGAGCGCTGCTGTTGGAGGTCTGAGCAATGCTGCTTGGGCTCGAGCACTGCTGTCAAAGGTGTGAGCGGTGCTGTTCAGTGCTTTCAACGGCGCTGTACCCTGATGTTTCAGGCGGGCGGGGGGTAGGAGGGGGGGGGGGGCTAGGGGGGGGAGTGTAGTGTGGGAAACTGCAGTGTGCTGGCGCATGAGCGGTAACAGCAAGTCCTCATGTCACATGCATTGGCAGCGGCACGGGGGCGATGCAGACGGCTTTTCGCCGCAGCAGCTCTGTCCCATCCCTTAAGGGCGGTTACATCGAGCCGTACTGTTGGAATGGCGGCGCCGACACGCGCCGCTCACCTGGTCGCAAAACGTACGCTACAGGGTTCCGTTGTGGGAATTTTGATGCCCCAAGTGGCGAAATCCGTCGTGGAAAGGGGGTAGCCCCCGCCCCGCCCGCGGGCCGCGTCTCGTGGTCACGAGGCGCCGGCCGTGTGCGGGTGATAGGTAGGGTAGGCAGGTATATTATTTATAGGCTTTGGGATTGACGGCCCCCGGACGGGGGCTGCATGATAAGGGAAGTGCGCTGCGCTCTGGGCGCAGCTAGGTGCGATTGCGCACGGCGGGGGGAGGGGGGGGGGGGGGTAGGCAGGTGTGACGGGAGGCTTGTCGGTCCCAGTACGGGGCCGAACGATAAGGAGAGCTGCGCTGCGGTCTATTCATAGCTAGGTGCGTTCAAGGAGGGGGATGGGTGCTGGAGCCTGGCACCACCAGCAGCGCTCATCCCGCCTGCGCTGCAGTCTTGCAGCGCGGCGGTGGCACCAGCAAGCACCCAGCCTTCCGCTGCTCCCCCAGGCCTGGTGCGACGGTTCCCCTGTTCACTTTTCCCACGAAGGGGGCACCATTTGGGTTTTCCTGTTTACGTACTTGTGTCTTTACCAATTTCTGGGCCACTCGGCGGCATCCGGTGACATCCGGTCTGCTGTGTGGCGCATTTATGTTCAACTAGTACGTTACAAGTGGGCAGCGACCGCACGCACCTTCCGGTGGCTCCCTTCGGAGGCCTGTCCGGCGTCCACTTGAAGTTGATGCGTTAAAAGTGCAAAATCACAGCTTTACGTTAACTGCAACTGGTGTTGTCTGGCGCTGTTGTCTGCACTGTGAGCTTGCTCTCACTACTGATCTGATGGTGGGGACATCGATCCTGGTTTGCCGCTTGGCTTTGCACTGAGCGTACAAGGGACAAGCCAGTACTACCGCACTTGCTCTCCTGGGCCAGCACTGGTGCATTTCTCCCCAGTCAACCAGCGCAAAACAAACGTCCCACATCAGCTGTACTGCTCTACTGTTGGGCCCAGAACTGAGAGAGTCTCTACCCCCCCTGCAATGTGTCCAAGGGGTCTAGACCCTTGCTGCGAGCGTGCCTTGACACAAGCTTCGATTCCAGGCAGCCGCATGCAAGGAATGCGAACACAACAGGACAACACACATCAGAAACACACACACGGCTAGTCTACTACTGTAGTGCAGCTGCGAGCCAAAGTCCCGGAAATGATGGGCTTTTTATTCTTTGAAGGTAACGGTAAAAAATCAGCATTTCACCGAGGAGCTCGCGCTCTACTTCAACAAGAATCGCTGTGCGTTGTGCTGGGCTGACCTAGGCTTGCCGCGGCGTGGCGCATGAGAAGGAATGACTGGTGCATTCGACCAAAAGTGTCATAGGAGCCAGAAGGTGCACCTGCGGCCGTGCTCCGATGGCGGCGTTGCTGCTCTACATGTGAGTGCATGCGGCTGCTGGTGATGACACTGGTGCTGCAGGGACGATAATGTGTAGAAGTGGTGGTCACCGAATCGCTCTAGACGATAAGCAAAACTCGCAACCTTGGACATTTGCGCTCGACGCTGGGAATAGCTGTTTCAACAGTTGGTACGCAGTTGGCAATTGCACACTTTGTTCGATTGCAATTTGCACGGACCAGGCGCGCCTCAGTCACGTCAACGCCTTGACCGCCGATCGCTCGCAGACGCCAGGACCACTGGAGCCCCTGATACTGAACGACAATGGCAGAAAGCACTACAGGCCAAATCTCAGCGACACCGCTGCCTTCAGGCCTCACATACGCATCGACGAGCAGGCGAAGGCTAGGCGCGGGCGGGAGGCGAGCCCGACTGGTAGAAAACACTTTTCGCCCGAGCCCACTGGTGATGGCAGAGCTGCCAGTGCAAGACCGGGTCTGAGGCAGATACCCGAGCTGAGTCGGCGCAGCGGATTTGACATGCCCGACCCGGACTTGTCTCTACAGGTGGGTATCCCTAGCCGTAATTTCATAGATGAAAGTTTTATCTACTTCTATGAACGTTGAGCGGTGCCTTGGCAGTGCAAAAGTACCTCTGCTTGGTGCTGCGTTGCTCTTCCTGCATCCTGATTGTGAACTTCAGCGAGCGTGGTCGCGTCTTACGCATGTCTACAGAGTGAACATTTGATTCTGCCGGAGGTGATGGAGTGAGTACAGCTGTGCGGCTGGTCTCTAGTATGATGGTCTCTCTCTCGTAGGCTGTAGTCCAAAATGCTCATGCGTGCACCACAAACTGACGCATATATCGCTTTTAGCGTGAGCACATGGCAGGGACATGGTACCTGCTTGCTTTTGTCACTTGAGTTGCAGCCGCTGTGCTGGGGGCGCAGCGCGCTTCACATCGTGAACTGCACAGCAAACGCCACCGTGAACACGATGCAGAGGGGCACGACCGCAAGTGCGCACAGCTTCTTTTTCCGCGCATACGTTCAGAGGTTGGAAATCTACGCTGGCAGGGCACACCGTTACGAATGCATAGCAGCAGGAGAAGCAGAGGCGCTGGACGCGGCTTGCGCATGTGCGAAACGACGAGTGATCATTCACGAGATGCACCAACGACATGGTGGCTGGGGCATAGCCTTCGACCATGACTTACCTGAACCTGTCAGAACTTGCAATTCTTTTTGCAATCTTTTCTTATACTTGGAGCAATGTGTGAAGGTTCCAAGGGCGACCTGTGAAGGTGCCAGAATACTCCCTAATGTGTCAGGAACGTCAGAGCACTTCCCAATGTATCAGGAAGGTTCCAGACCACTTCCTAACGCATCAGGAACGCTCCGCGTTCCAACGCGCAGAGGAAGCGCGTGGTCGTTGCCGACGCGGCCACGGGCGCCTTCGCCAAGGACCACGTGTCGGGCGAGCTGACGCTGGAGCGGACCTTCGGCGTGAAGCACAAGCTGGCGGAGATGCGCGGCGTGCGCAACGCCATCGCGCAGGCGTGCCCCGGCGACAAGCTCTACCACCACGTCGACTACAGCCCCGGCTTCTACAGGGAGGGCGGGCACGTCGTGGGCAGCACGTTCGTACGCGACGCGGCGCGTGTGGGCGGCAGCGGCGGCCGTCGGTGAGAGACAAGTCATTTACTCATAACTCGTACTCGTCGAAGAGGCTTTCGTACACACGCACTCGTACAGCACGGGTACTCATGTGTGGTATCTACAAGGGGGGCGGGCACGTCGTAGGCAGCACGTTCGTGTGCGACGCTGCGCGCGTGAGCGCGGGCGGCGGCGGCGGCAGCGGCCGTCGGTAAGACCTCCACAGTTGGGACGAGTCTTCTACTCATGACTCGTACTCGTAGAAGCACTCGTACACGACACTCGCAAGGGCGGGTACGTTGTCGGCAGCACGTCCGTGCGCGACGCGACGCGCCACGCGAGCGCGGGCGGCGGCCGCCCGTGAGGCACGAGTCATTTACTCATTACTTGTACTCGTCGAAGAGGCAATCGTACGCGTACTCGTATATGATCTCTGAGGCTGTCCTCGCAGGTTAGGGTCACGTACAGTTTTCGTACAGGACGAGTACTCGTTCGCAATGTCATTCCCGTACTGGTACAAGGAAAGTACACACCACATGGCACCAAAGCGCATGCGTACACGAGAGCGACTCTCCTAGAGCACCTCTGCCGCAATCGCTCAGCGCAGTGCGACGGTCGTGACCGTGCGCCCTGCTCGCCTTAACGCCGTTGGCGACGCGCATTGCCACTGTCGTAATCCTCTGAATCGTCCTGTTGCCATAAGCCAACACACACGCGAACAGAGAAGCTCTGCATCACGTGCGCAGAGCTTAGCCCTGCTCCAGCGCCTCCAACTGTCGCATGCCGCTGCTGCTGCTGCTCCTGCAGAGCGCTCGACGCCGGCGCAGGCTCAGAGGGCACGCTGGGATACGCGCTCAGCTTCCGGCAGGGCGCGTGCGTGCCGTATGCGCAGCGGCTGCTGAGCGCTGCACACAGCGGCGACATCGCCGCCGTCCGCGACCTCGGCGCCTACTGAGAGCGCGTAGCGCGGCAGCAGGCCAAGTGCCATGGATCTGCTGCAAGGCACGCGTCGGCCATCACGGCACAGCGTGTCGGAGCTCGGAGCCTGCCGAGTGCGCGCGGCGTGCGCGCAGCGGCGGCAAGCGGCGCCTCGGCACGGCACAGTTTGGCCATCGCTTTAAGGGCGGCTCGACTTCGCCTTTCGCGCGCAGGAGCGCTTGCGTTGCCGGCGACTGTAAATGGCTCAGTCGCAGGGGGGTCACTCGCCTTCAACTTCAACTTATTTGAGCGTGGGTGTCGGCTTGTTCAAGCTGCAGTTGTACGGTGCCCTAGTAACAGAGTAGTTGGAATTTCGGCTGCGCAGTGTAAGTAGTGTGCTGTACATAACATCGGCGTGAGAGCGTGCTCTGCCAGGCCTTGCTGTCATCACCGCCTTCATGCCAGTGCCTCAGTGTTGACTCGCTCGAAGTATGCATTTCGCCTCTGCGCATTACACTGCGGAGCGCCACCTACAGGCAGGCCATCAAGCTTCACAAGTCCTCATTACAAAGAAACACATCGCACTATACATTGTGGTCTGCACCGGTTGCAACTTCTTTTAGAAGGTAGTGCAGAGAGCCGTGGATGTACTCACATCGCGTAGGACCCGCTATCGTTTCTGAGTGGGGTCATAGCTCACCTTTCTTGGAAGGTGTTGCACATTCTCATGGACGTTTACAATGTTTTTTGGAATTTGAATCCCCAAAAGCGTGCAACTACCGCTTACATACATCCCCTGCGATCGCGGCATGGAAGGTTCTCTTTACACCCACAGGCTATCCTGCCAAGAAGCTGGCGCTTCAACCCGCATTGCATGCTGCAGCATTGTATCCTTTGAGAAAGACATTAAATTCTGTTGGCATACACAAGCAGCCAGTCATTCAAAACTGCAGCAGCGCACTGAGTGTGCAATGCATCGCCGCTCTTGTGCTCTGGCGGTGGCATGCGTGCCGGACGCAGCCGCAAGGACAGCATAGACATCATTGCAAACCGGCCACTTGACAGCACATGCGCGCCGCACGACAGAGCAGCTGAACGTATAGCTATATGTCGGCATCACCAGCAGCATCTTCGGAGTATGTTGCTTGGTGATGTATGCTGTTGGTGATGCTAACTTCGACGAGTGTGCTCCGGCTCACGGCGCTGCTGACATGAAGTTGGATGTTGAAGTGAATGAATGCCGATGAGCAGAAATGCTAGCTTGTCACATTTGAGGCCGTGCGGTGCACAACCACGCGCGCACTCAACCAAAATGCTGGCACCAAAGCAGTCTGATTACATCCGGCAAGCGCAGCGAAAACAAGAGTCCCAACGGTATGTCATTACGCCCGACAGTATTGACAGCCATACACAGGAGCCCGCACGCCACTCCACGGGGGCACAAATAATACTCTGTGAACAAACTTGCGGCGTGAAAGGGGCACGTCACTTCAACTATCGCCGCGTTCGGCGCGCGGCGCTGCCATTGCTACGCACCTCCTGCACCACCGCCAAAAACCAGGCGCTTGAAACGACAGTGCCAGCGAGCGGGGTGATGTCTGATGGTGTGCTGACTGAGCCTGCGGCGCTGAGCGTGGCTGCGGCGGCGCTGCTGTGACGCGCCATTTTTGTGCTACATGTGTACGTGGCCGTCCGCAGCGCCGCTGTCTCGCACCCCAGGAAGTTGAAGTTGAAGTTGCGTGCCGCGCGGCGCGAAGAGCCCACATGGGCGGGGCCTACTATGTACTGCTCTACTTACTTTGCCGAGCGTGCCTTTGTACACCACTGGTCTCTGCTACACACACGCGCACTCGAAACGAAAGGGGGGGCCGGCGGGGGTTTAGGGGGGTCATACCCTAACATTAGGGTTAGGTGTTGAAGTTTGCGGCCTCGCGCTTGAGCTTGCGTACAATGCCGCCCCACTCCCTGGACCCATCATATGCGTAGTCCTCACTCAGCATCATGTCTTGGTACTGTGAGGGGAGCAGCGGGGGGGGGGGGGGGGGGGAGGGGGGCATGCGGCGCGCATGTGCGTCAAGCGTAATTGGCATTACTAAAATGCCGGGTGTTCAGGCCGTTATGGTGATCGATCAGCCGCCATTGATGGGCCGAGAGCGTCTGCGCAAGAGCAGGCGCACGACAGACGAGACCTGCACACAGGAAGGCTCAGCATTCAGTTCACATCGCAACAGATACGGTAAGCCTGTTGCAGTCATATTTTCATGAACCAGCGCAGCACTAGGAAGTTCAAGTGCTTGGCCCCGATGTGCTGAGTCATTCAATCACGTTTCCGCACCTGCGCCTGATTCACCAGTCACATGGGACCGAATTGCACCATCATAAGATATGTCAGTAGCACACACTGTGGATGGCGCTCTCGGCGAACAGCACGTCTGCCCTCAGCTACTACTTCAAGTACTTCTGTCTGCAGCAACGCTGATGCAAACCCAGGGCAGGCCCCAGCCCTGTCAAATCACTCAGGTCTGATGCCATGATGGGGCACGAAAAGCACAACTCAGCCTAACCCCTACCCTAATCCTTACCTCAACCCTAGTAAAGTTAACAAGTCTCCCTACACACACCATGGGGTTCTACGACCGGACCATTTTGTAACGCAAGTTTAATTCAGGCAGCGCAGCTCAACATGCGCACGCACCTGAGCCTCGAGATGTTCGTTAGTCGGCACCACCAGGTCCTCTAGCGAGTTCGCCATGGCGAGCGCCTTGACCTGCGGAGGCGGCCGTGGCAGCGCTCGCGGGGTCAGCAAAAATAGTAGCAAAGTGGCTTCCCAAAGTACGCCGCTTGATACCTCCTCCACAGTAGTACATGCGGCTGGTGTGGTGGGTGGGCTGGGCTGCAGGGCTTGCAGGAGCTAGCACCAGCGGCCCTCAGGTGATGCCAGCGTGCGTAGCCCCTTCGAGAAAACTTCAAACGTGTGGTGGTGTCTCGGAAGCCCTGGCTGGCGTGCGGAGGAGGGACAGGCAGCGGCTTGGCGTGCTTGGAGAGCAAGCGGAGTCGGCTGCACGCCACGGCACCAACCACAAGTTACTCGCAGCGGTAAATGGCAATATCTTGTCAGGCTTGCAGCCTGCGGTGAGCCGTGACCTCGCTCATCAAGGAGGCGATGCTTTACTTAGTTATAAAGCCTTTCTCTCTAGCGTCAGCGCCTGGCGCCCAGTGACTCCCTCTGCTTATCTCTATGATATCGGGGTTCACGAAGATAGCCACAATCTCCAGTTCAGGGCCCATTATGGTGACCTTGGCCTGCATGAAAACTTTGAGATGGAGTCTGCGTGGAGCTGGGTGGCCCTAAGACGGGTCTGTCTGTGGGGAGAGTGTCTTGCAGCTTTGTTTGGTATCCCTGCTAGTGTGTGGGGGACAGTCGCTTGCGGATGCTTTGTTGGGGGTGATATGGGGGGCCCGGTGAACCACCGTCTCGCCCATCAAGGAGGCGATGCTTTGCTTAGTTATACAGCCTTTGTTTCTAGCGTCAGCGCCTGGCGCCCAGTAAGTCCCTCTGCTTATCTTTATGATATCGGGGTTCACGTAGATAGCCACAATCTCCAGTTCAGGGCCCATTATGGTGACCTTGGCCTGCATGAAAACTTTGAGATGGAGTCTGCGTGGAGCTGGGTGGCCCTAAGACGGGTCTGTCTGTGGGGGGAGAGTCTTGTAGCTTTGTTCAGTATCCCTGCTAGTATGTGGGGGACAGTCGCTTGCGGGTGCTTTGTTGGGGGTGATGTGGGGGGCGGGGTGCGGCGTGCAAGCTTTGCATGCTACACCCAAGAGTGAAAACAAGGCGACACACCTACAACATGGCATTTCCACAGCCACAAGTGGAATATAATAAAAGTACATGTGCAAGAATACTTGTCCCGTCAATGTAACAAAGTGCCTTCCCACAGTACGCCGGTTGATACCTCCGCAGTAGTTCTTTGAAGTATGCAGGAATGCTCATGGGGATACGTAAAGTATGGCGTGCTTCACAATGTGTGTTGGCCCACAGCAGACATCCAGTCCCAAACAGGGAACGCAAGGACAAAGGGAAAGTGAGGCGATACCTGCTGTGACATTTACAATTGCTTGGGCCGTTGATGTCACGGCGTGCGGTATGCATGTACTTCAAGCATAGTACTTCAACATGGAACTACATGGTCGCGAAAGTGGTCTCACCTGCACCTCGCAGGCCTGATTTATGTAGAAGGTCACGAAGAATGCCTCCGCGGCGGTGCGGCCGACCGTGTACATGCCGTGGTGCTCCAGCAGCATGGCTGCGCAGAGAAGCGCGGCGGAGGCTCCAGGGTGAGTCATAGGGTTGCACGCAAACGTGTTCAGGGCGTATTTGGCGACCTGGCATACGTCTTGAGCAAAACTCAGCATGATAACGTGCTGCGCAAACGGCGCATTTGTGGGGGATTGTTGTGAGTCTGATCCATTCTGAGCATACAGACCATCACAAAACGGGCACTTGAACTCAGAAATAAACTTCAACAATACGCTTCTGTGCAACCCGAAGGGTGAGTGAAAGCAGTGGTTGAGTGCCATGAGAACCAGTGGGCTGCGCAGACCCAGTTTCCAACAAACAGACGCCTAACCCTAACCCTGGACCCTAGCCCTAGCCCTAACCTAACCCGAACAGGCGCAGGAACTATGTCAAGAACCACCCAGCAGCACATGCCAGGTACTGCACCACAAACACGAGAACTGGTTTTGAGCGCGCGCTCAGACGCCGCATGAAACCGCCACCTCGCGTGCACCGCGACACAGCGACTGCAAGCGCATGCGTAAGCATGACTTTGCGCAAGCACTGCTCGCGACTGACGCGTGTCAGCGCGCATCGCAGCGCTGCGCTGCGCTGCTCTGGCCATTGTCAGCGACTGCCACGGCGTCTGGCGCATGCGCGATCGCGGCGCTGCCACAGGCACTCGGACAGCAACGCTCCGCATGCGCGACGAGCGCCGGCGACGCTCCGGTTGCTCACGCTGCGCGCGGCGCATCTGTTGAAGTATGGGCTTGTTGCGCGTTGCGGCCTATACTTCTGTGGTTCATGCGTGTTCCCAGCGACAGCTACAGCGGCGTGTTGGCGCACCTCTGGTGAAGCCCTTGAAGCCGTTGGCCATGGCGCCCTCAAAGTCGCCGCCGTAGGAGAAGTCGTACCTGCGATGCGATGCAGCACGTACATGGGAGCGTTCCGCGCGTCAGTGCGCTAAACAGAGTGTCAACGGGGCCATGCCAGGCAGGCACTGACGCCGTGAAGTGCGCATGCGACGGATGCAACGTGCGGTGGGAGGGAACACCAACCTCTCACCCCACTCGGGGCAGTGCTAGGCAGGCGCTGGCATCCTGGAGTCGTGGCAGCAATGAAACGAGCACGCGACAGGTGCAAGGCGCGCTGGGGGCGAGTGTCGACCTCTCACCTCACGCCCCCGCTTGCAGAGGCACAGGCGAGGCGCTCACTGCGCCTACAGCGGCGCGAGCAAGCCGCTCTGTCTGCACTAGCCGGCACCAGCGAGACAATAGCCGTACAGGCTCCCTGTGCAGTCGCGCAAACTCTACTGGTGTCCCCCCTTGTACGATGCGCAGGTGCAATCGCATGCACTGCAGGTGCACTCGCTCGCGCTCATGTGTAGTCAGGTGTGCCTACTTGTACTACAGGCAAAAATGACTTGTGTGTCGAGACCACGCAATCGAGGCAGCCTGGCTCAGCAGCAGCAGCCCCGCCTCTTAGTCCCATGCCTACACCTCCCTGCAGGTGTACTCATGTGTACTGCACGTGTACTCACTTGTACGTCGTCACCACGCCGTGAAACATGAAGGCAGCCTGGCTCAGCGGCAGCAGCCCTGCCTTGGTGGCGGCCACGGCCTGACCGCGTGCAGGTGTACTCACGTGTACCACTATAGGTGTACCGCACATGTACCGCACGTGTACTCACTTGTACGTCGTCACCACGCCGTGGAACATGAAGGCGGCTTGGCTCAACGGCAGCAGTCCCGCTTTGGTCGCCGCCACAGCCATGACCGCGTGCGGGTGCGTGTGCAGTATCACGTTGACCTGCACACGACGCGAAGGCGCAGAGGGCAAAGCGCAGAGGGAGGCATACGCAGCGTACACTTAGCGCATGATCATTTCAGGATTAACGTGTACTTGCGTGTGCAGTATCACGTTGACCTGCGCCCGACGCAAATGTGCAGAGAGCAGAGGGACGCAGCGGACGATCAGCGCATTATCAGTTTATGGTTACTGTAGCATGTACTTGCGTGTGCAGTATCACATTCGCGTGCACACGAGATGACGGGGACACGCAGAGAGCAAGGCGCACGAGGACGCATACGCAGCCATACAATGAGCACTGACGCCGTTGCTACGCGTACATGCAAACATGTCGCATGCGGCACGCCCCATGCAGAAGGCGAGATCAGGTGGCACGCCGAAGCAGCTCAGACACGCGTGCTGCTGTCACATCAGTCTCTGCCCGCCCTGAATGCTTGGGCCGTAGATGCAGCTCTCAGGCTTCCTTTTGCGTCCACTGTGCCGCCCGCATGGTGCCAGCCCAGGGGCAGGCCCCCCGCTCGTACCACCGTGCACCTACGGACAGAGCTGCCCCCCATCTCAAACGTGCGACGCCGCGACAGGATGGCAGCGGCAGCGGCAGCGCGAGGCGCCACAGCACCGCAGGACACCGGGGAGTGACCGCCACTGCACATGTGCATGCCGCTGCGTTGCCCGTCCACTCGTGTACGCCGACAGTCAGGCACACTTCCAACTCGCGTATTCCTGCTACTCGACGGCATGCCTAGACTATTTTTGCCGTTCCCCAGCTACTGCAATACGCGACCGCGCAACACGCTGATGTGCGGTCTGAGGTCACTGCGGCTCAGACGGCGCCGCGCGGCGGCGGCGCTCGCCTCTGGCCGTTACCGGAATATACATGACAGCATTGGTTCTGCAATTCCAACGCTACACATGTGCACGCCGCCGCGATACCAGTCTATGCATGCACGGCGACAGTCCGCTAAACTCTCCACTGTGCACGTCACCGCTGCTTGGGTGCGGCGAGTGCAACACGAGTGCGCTGCACGCTGACATGCGGTCATCACCGCTCCGATAGCGGCATGTGGCGGCGCCTCTCACCTCTGGCCGCTCCCGGAATATAGGCACCGCGACGGGCAGGCAGCCCATGTTGACGACGCTCGCCGTCGCGGGCGTCCGCTCCGCGGTGACAGAGTCGATCTGCGGGCGCACACCACACGCACGATCAGAGTCCGAGTCAGCAAGCCGAATGTGCGTGAGAGTCGTGCAGGCGCGCACACCGCTGTGCGCTTAGATGAGCGTCGGGAGCGACGTTGCGGCGGCGGGGCTGCAGAGCACTGCAGGACTGCTACTGCGGTGATGCATGCACGCATGTACTTCATGGAGCAGGTAGGTATGTATGGTGCCGGGTGCGCCGCAGGGCGGAACTTCCACAGCGCGTAACTGTCAGATCTCAGGCGACGAACGGAGCATGTGCCGCTGGCACAGTCACAGCGTATGCGCCTAAGCTGCGGCGCCGTGCATCGTGGGACTTGCGGCGTCCACTGAACGTAGGTTAAGGGTTGGGGTTGGCCTGCTTACGGTCAGGGTTAGCCTGAACCTCACACAACCGTCACATCATGAGACTGTCAAGGCGCGGGCGCGACTGAGAGAGAGCGCGGGCTGCCGCTAATGCATCTTTGCGCGTCTACGCGTTGCGCCCACGCGCCGCGCCCGCGCCGTCACACACGCTGCGGAAGCAACGGCAGCACACACCGACAATGCGTATCGAACAAGCAGCCTATGCGCTGCGTTGTGCCACTCTGTCGCAGTGCTGGCGCCGTGCTGTCACACACGCTGCGGAAGCAACAGCACAGGTATGTGGCGGTGTGTACTACGCAAGCAGCCCATGCGCTGCGCTGCTGTGTCGCACAAGCTGGGAAGGCGACGCGAGCCGCCATCGCCTGAGCGCTGCTGCTCACCAGCGTGCCGTCGAACCCCACGCGCACGAGGCCGAAGCTGGCCGTCACCTGCAACATGTGAAGAAGCGGCGGGAGTAGCGTGTGAGCGGGCCGCTGCCGACGGACGTTACCTGGAATGAAAGAGGTGATTGAAATGGAAAACAAGGCGGCGGTGCGCGCGCGAGCGCGGTGCGGATGAACGCGCAAGCCTGCGCTGCCGCGCGCCGTCAGATCCAGCACGGGCCGACCAGCAATATTAGGGTGGGTGCGTACGCACGCACAAGAGCATGGCGCCCGCGGGAGGATCTCAGCACACATCCACAATGCACAGAAAGCCACAGGAGATCACAGCGCTGTCAGAACACCCGTGCGCATGCAGCACTGCTGACACCAAAAGGTCCCGACCCGAACCTTCAGCACAATGCAGACTGCGTCAAACCGCCCTTGGTTAAGCCCCAGCTGTGCAAGCAGCGTTCAACGCAGGGCGTGCCACCCATATACACATGTACACCGTCTTTGACCAAAGCCCTACTGTATTGCAAGCGCAGCTTACTCTATAGAGTCTTTTGAAAAGGGGTGCCAAAGCACACAACACACCAGCAACAGAGGTGAAGTGACAGCTCTCCTGCCACGAGTTGAGAGAACGCGGCCGTTCGCACCTCTTCAAAGAAGACGCCTCACTCCTGTGCAGAGTATAACCCCCCCCCTCCCTCTTCGTTGCTTACCTCTTCAAAGAAGACGCCCCACTCCACCATGAGCATCTCCTCGGGGTGTCCGCGCAGCCGCACCATGACGCACTGCGCCGCGAGGTCGTCGCCAAAGCCGTACAGGTGCAGCGCGCGCGCCTGCAGTGCTCAGCGGTTTAGCAGCAGGCGCGTATCAGCAGGGAGTAGTTGTTTTGTTGGAGCATATGGCAGTTACATGCTCGTTGCCGCGAGGTCGCCGCCAAAGACGTACAGGTGCGGCGCGCGCGCCTGCACAGTGCTCAGCGCGCAGGTTTGGCAGCACGCGCGCGTATCAGCAGGACGTAGATTTATTGGGGCACATGGCAGTTACAAGCAGCATAATGCTGAACTGCCGTCGGCACGCTTGACGGTTACGGCAGTTACATGGTCGTTGCCGCGAGGTCGCCGCTGAAGCCGTACAGGTGCAGCGCGCGCGCCTGCCGTGCTCAGCGCACAATTTTGGCAGCAGGCGCGCGTCAGCGAAAGTTTATGTCAAATGTCATGAATAATTGTGAAGTACGTAGTCTACACGTTATCGCGTGTGTTGTACCCAGTAATGAGAGTGTGAATGAAGGGCTCAACTGCTGAGCCTGCAGTGCGCAGCGCGCGGTTTGGCAGCAGCAGGAGCGTGTCAGCAGGAGGAAGTGTTAAACACAAAAATCTGTTGCGTGCGCCATACTCAGTATCAGGGTCTGAGTGAAGGCATCGGCTGCTCAGAGTCTTCGGCGGTCCAGTGAGAGCGCTCGGCGGCAGTGCGCAGCGCGCGGTTTTGCAGCAAGAGTAGATCAGCAGGAGGTAGTTGTAGTTGTTTTGTTGGAGCATATGGCAGTTGCATTTCGTTGGAGCATGTGGCAGTTACATGCGCATTCCGTTTGCACGCTTGACAACTACGGCAGTTACACTTGCCGACACACAGACCACAGTACAATCACTTCCAACAGCACACGACCGGCATCGGTCTTCTGTTACAGTTGTCACCTCAATGTCAACCTCTGGCGTTGTGGAGCAACGGCTAGTGAGCGACAGCTGTCGACGTTGCAGCAAGCTTTTGACACAACAACGTTGTGCATGCGTCGTACCCAGTAATGAGAGTCGGAATGAAGGCGCTGGCCGCTGAGAGCGTTCAGCCGTCCGAGCGATCCCGGGCGTTTGGGCGCAGGGCGCAACGCTGCATTTGCTTAGGGTTAGGGTTAGTTGCCGTCAGCAATCTGCTGATGCGGCGCCTGCAAGGTCATGTCAGCAGCGGGTGATACATTGGCAGTCAGAGCAACTTGGTGGCACTGTGTACTGCGTACTGCATCTACACTGTAGTAAGTGTACTGTACTGTACTATGTGCACTGCCGCGTTGCACGATGCCGCCGTCAGTGAGAGGCTGCAAGGCGTGAGACACACGTGGTACATGCTGCTGCACGTGACGTTCACGACTGTGCGCTGAGCCGCCAGGGTGCCTTTGTATGTTTACGAGTTATAAATATCTACACAGCCAAGTGCTGTGGCTTAACCAGAAAGGGAGGGGTGGCCAGATCCAAGTCATTGACGACCACACAGGATCATGGCCGCTACAACATTGGTCGTCAATTGCATCCGTGACAACTGTTGTCGATATTTTGTTCAAGTAGAGTGATTGGCAGCGCTGGTGCTTTCTTGTGCTCTGTGGGGGCGCTGATGGTGAACTGCGCATGAACCTGTGGCTTCTGCACATCCGTCCTGCGCATGCTGTGGCTGCTGCACATCCGTGGTACGACAGCTGCGGTGGCGCCCAAGATGGGAAAGTGACACTAATTGTGTGCATAGTAGTACCGTGTTCTCACCACTGCTGCGGCTGTACATCTGTGGTACGACAGCTGCGGTGGCGTCCGAGATGGAGACATGATATCAGTTGTGTGCGTAACAGTACTATGTCCTCACCACTGCTGCGGCTTCCACCCTGCTCTCCCACTCTGCAGCTGACACACCCATCGGATTGGCCCCGTGAGCATGCTCCGGCAGCACCATCTCCTCTATCCGAGGGCTTTTGGCTCGCTGTGCGGCGATGAAGGTAGAGAATGGCAGTTAAAGCGTACGATGAACTTTGTGCAGTAGCGCAGGCACTGCCGCCACCGCTGCTACTGCCGCCGCTGTTTTGAAACTTTTTGAATGCCAGCATCACGCGCACTGGGGGCTAGAAGCACCGCAATACAGCGCGCGCTCGACCGCGCAAGCGCACGTCACGATGCTATATCATTATCAAAAAAAGCACGAAGGATACAGTAGCGAGGCATACAGGTCAGCGCGCAGAGGACGGTGCCCATGCGGCATATCTCTCGAATGGCAACTTCTGCGCGTCACACACATGAGATCATGGCAGACCCCACTCGAAGCAGGTTCACTCACCTGGTTTGGAGAGATCGGAACCGCTTTTCTGATGTTCTCGAGAGCATGCGTCGACAGAGGCATCACAGACGCCCGCCCATGCTTGTCGGTGCTGTTGATATCATTGATGACACTGCCTGGACAATTGGTGTCTTGGCAGTCTATCGGAAAACTATCGGTGGTCGTGAGCCGTGAGCAGCACCCATGCAGCAATAATAAGAGCAGCAGTGTGCCAGCCCTGCCGCCCGCCATCGTTTCTCTCTGCCCCGAGCTTTTACTTCCATTTTCAAAAAGGCAACTTCAAGTCAAAGTTGCAGTTCGTGAAACAGCCGCGTGTGGTGACCAGCGCCCTGCCGTAGGCGCAGTGTAGCGACTACGAGGAGACGCAGAAGGGCTGTACCCTGGAGACGCTCAGAGTTGCTAATGAGTGCGTGCCCGAAAGCCATGAAGCCCAGCCGTCTGTCGTCACTACAGTCACAGTCGGGAACATTGAATATAGCCGCGGCGGGTGCGTAGCCATGATGCACTTGCGAGCACGCAGGGGCACTCGCAAAGCAACTTACTGCTGCAGCTTTTTCATGAAGCGCTTTGCAGACCAAAAGCAGGCATAATCAATGCCAGATCATCCGATCGACCTCGAAAACTGCCATACCAGATGTGGCTTTCGGCGTATGTCTGCAAATTGTACGTGGGGTAGCAGTACTGTAGGCATGCTTTTGCACCACGTCAAGCCAGCAGTCGCTTGACAGGGGTGTCACCCAAGCTGCCTGCCACAATTGAAGCTCCTAACCAGTGGGCGCACATCGAAAGGTGCTAGCAGCTTACATGCACGGTAAGCTGCTTGTTACATTCATGCTGCCCTAGTGATATTTGAGGCGCACAAGGCTTTATTTTGAATTCAAACTCTTGAAAGTACAGTTGAAGCATACCCGTTTAGATACTTGTGACGCACAGTACTCCAAGCTGAAGTGAGGCAGACTGAACATTGAGCATTCGCGTAGTTCAAGGGACCAAGTCCTAGTTGCAGTGCAGGAAGTTCAAGTCCTATGCGGAGCGTCACCGCCGCAGCCCCACCTCTACATACACTGTCACAACAGTGACTTGCTGCAGGTATGAGCACTCCAGGCATGTCCATTGTACATCTTGACTGATGCTGGAACAAGCTAGAGCCAGCAACGCTTGCGGCATAAGGAATACCTGCGTGCGCAACACGCAACGCTGCAGGATCTCAGGTAGAGGTTGAGCATGTGAGTTCAGCTGGACACCTTGCCGCATCTCAGATGAGCGAAGCTGCGCAAGCAGAGCCACAACTAGCTGAGCCACACTGGCTTGCACGCTTGGGTGCATCACAACAAGGCAACTGCGAAAAACAGCAGCGCACTTTGGGACGACGCTGAGCACACAGAAACAGAGAGCTTGCAGGCAGAGCTTGGAAAGCTGAAGTCCCGCCAATGTCGTGCTGTACCACGCGACAACAATAACAACAGTACATTCAAAGAGTGAACGCGGCGCGTGCGCCGCTTCACGATGCATAACATGTCGTTGTACGTCATACGGTGACGTGCCAGCCACGCGGCTGTTCCAATAAAAGGACGACGCTCACACGTACTTGTGCCTGGAACAACGCTATACTCAGGTGCGCGCGGCGGCAGGGGGCCGGCTGGCGCACCGCCGCGCGAAGCGCTTCCGGTGCCGGTCGAGGCACCGCCGCCGGTAATCTATGCATACCGTAAACTGCAAAATGGACGAAATAGAGATAAAAAGTGTCGACGGCTAGACTTGCCAGTCACACGCAAAGTGCGGCGCGAATGCGGCGCAGCCCTTGGGCCGCAGTGCTCAGGCGGGGAGCGCTGAGGACAGGCTGCCGTGCGCCTGCATGACGCACGCTCGGGTTGCTGCTGGCAGCCCGTAGGCGCAGCGGACACCGCGCCGCCGGCGCCGCTGCAAACGCAGGTCTAGGTTACGTGACACAATCACTACCTATGCGCCGTGACGCCCATGATGAGCGCCAGCACTTGCGCCTGCAGGGCGTCAGTGCTTGGGCCCACCGCCCTTCCCCTTACCCCCCCCCTTCCCCTTGCCCCCCCCCTTGCCTCGCCCCTTGCCGTTGCCCCTCCCCTTCCCCTTCCCTCCGTCCCCTTTGTGGCCCCCCTTCTTGCCGCCGCCCTTGCCCTCCCCTGGCTTTTTCCCGCCCTTATGTCCCCCCTCCTTCCTCCCTCCGCCATTCTTGCCTCCGTCCTTCTTACCACCCCCGCCCTTCCCCCCTCCGTCTTTCTTACCCCCGCCCTTTCCCCCCCGGCCCTTCTTACCGCCCCCCTTTTTGCCCCCCGGCTTCTTGTTGCCCCCCTTGTTTTTCCCGTGCTTCTTGCCGCCCCCCTGATTCGCGCTGCCCCCCCCCCCTTTACCATTCCAGTCCCCCACGCCGTCGGTGGCGAACTCAAACTTGCGCATGCCGTCGCCAAAGGCCCACACGTCGCCGTCGGTGTTGAGGTCCCAGTCGCCTTCCTTGTTCTCCAGGAGCCAGTGGCTGCACCGGCCGTGCAACACAAGGGGCACAAACAAAAGTAATCATGAAACGCTGAGCATCGACATTTGATGGCCGTCTGAGACGCACCAGAGAGTGCATAAGAAGCGCAACTTCTACCGGAGCTTGCTATGTCAGCAGTCGCCCTCCTTGTTCTCCAGGAGCCAGTGGCTGCGCGAGCCGTGTGCGGCGCATAAGGGCAGAAATGAAACGCTGTGCATTGACTGACACGCATTTGATTGCCGTCTGAGGCGCACCAGAGAGCGTAGCAAGCGGGGCGAGTTTGAGTAGCGCGACTTTCTATCACTGTAGAGCCCAATACGTCACCAAGATTCACAGTCGCCCTCCTTATTGTCCAAGAGCCAGTGGCTGTACGGATCGTGTGTGACACCACACGGGGCACAAATGAACCGCCGTGCAGCAACTGACACGCAAGTGATTGCCGTCTGATACGCACCAGAGCGTGCAGCAAGTGGGGCAGTTTTGATAAGAGTGACTTTCTACTAGAGCTTGCTATGTCACCAAATCTCACAGTCGCCCTCCTTGGTCTCCAGGGGCAAGTGGCTATGCAGCACGAGTGCAACATCTCGGGTAGAAGGTACATGTATGATGTGGTCGGGAGAAGCTCAAGTGCAAACCTCAAGTGGAACGTCACCGCCAGAGCCTGCACAGTTCACCTATTACATCTGCCCCAGCACAGCAAGCTGTTGTGTTGTGGCCTCCACCACCACCAGTCACAAAGTGTCAGTCTCGGTGGTGCTCTGCTCTTCAGCTATGGTGTGGCACATGTTGGTGCCACCAACAACTTCAACATTTGACAACGCTCAACCTACCGCTCCTGCACGTGTGGGTACCTACACACGAGCTGGTGGAACGCATCCATGAACCACGCTGGCACGCCGCCACAGCAGTCTGCCGAGTGTACTCTTTATGAACGCTCACTTATGTAGTCTAGGGTGCGAAATTGCCCAGCGAGTGGTACCAGAGTTCAGAGCCGAACACTCAAACTTCAACACCTCACAACGCTCACCCCCCATGGCACTTACCACTCCTGCACGCGCGTGGACTTGTACACGAGCTGATCAAACGCGTCGATAATCCATGCTGGCATGTCACCGCGCTAGGCTGTCGAGTCCACCAGAAGTAGAGCAGCATACTGACATCTTCAACACCTGACGACGCCCCACTCACCACTCCTGCACGCGCGTGTACTTGTACACGAGCCGAACACACGCGCAACTGACCTACGCCGGCACGTCACCGACCTAGTCTGTCGAGTTTGCCACAATTAGAGCAGAATACTGACAACTTCAACGCCCCTTTCTGTCACTCACCACTCCTGCACGCGCGTGTACTTGTACACGAGCTGATTGAAAGCATCACTGATCCACGCCGGCTTGTCACCCCCCCAATCCGTGGAGCCAGTCTCCCCCAGCCCCAGCGGTTTGTTGCCGGGAATGCTGGCCATGCGGTCGTAGCCACCCCCAAAGACTTCATCGAAGCTCTCCCAGCCGTGGCCCTCGAGGCCGGACCGGTTGTAGCTGCAGGGGAGGACGTGGGGGGGAGGAGGGGGGGGGGGGGGGGGGGGGGGGCATGGCTTAGGGTTATGCGGGGTCAGCAGTGTGTGCTTGTTTAGTGTCTGCAACGCTTGTCCAATGCTTGTGCACGATGGATGTGGGAGGTGCACACCGCGGTTCAGGCTGAGCGGAGTGTGTGGAAGTGATGAGACATGGACATTATGCATATGTGTACATGTACCAAAGACACACGCACTTCACCCCGGCGACAAAGCCGGACAACTGCAAAGTGAGTGTACGCAGTCCCAGGCCACCATTTTTCTGAACTCCACTTGAAGTACACCATCCCACAGATCAGGTTGCAATTGCGTCACTGTCATATGCAGTGGCGTCAATATGGCAGCGCCCAACACGAACAGCATCCATTACTGATGTCGCCATGCATGCGCAGCAGTTGAGCACGGTTCCTCAGGCGCAAGCACAAAGCACATCTCTTGCAACACCATGGTCGTCACAGTCCATGCATGCGGAATGAGGCAAGCCATCAAGAAAGCGGGTTAAAAAGCTCTTGTCTGCTACTTCGGGCGGGCAGGCCCTCTTGCTGAAGGCAGGGTACTCTAACCCTCTAGCCCTTCTACATGGAGAGATGACTGGCTCAGCCACAACAAGGCAAAACGTGCGCTGTTTCTGAATTCACGCGCTGCAGTCCACCACGTCGTCGCCGGGCAATCTAACCCTAAGCTAGCCCTTCTACATGGAGAGATGGCATGGCTCAGCTATGACAAGGCAAAAAGGGCATAGTATGCTAAACTCACGCGCTGCAGAGGATGATGTCCACCACGTCGTCGCCGGGGTACCAGTCGGCGAACGGCGAGCCGTCGTTCTGAGCGCTGTCGCAGTTGTACGCCAGCTGCAGTGGCGGCGACGGTCATGGGGGCATGTCATAAGTTTGACTCACAATGGTGAGTGAATGATGACGCGTTGAATGGTGCTGTCGCAGTTGTACGACAGCTGCAGCGGCGTCGACGGTCATGGGGGCATGTCGAAACGGCGAGTGTTTAGCGAAGCGTTGATTGACGTTAGTCAGCTGGTGATGCTCAAGCGTCGACTGTGCGTGACACGGGACTGTCGTTGACAAGTGTGTGTGTGCGCGGAAAAAAGAGCAAAGCTGTGGTCGTCGGCACTTCTTGCATGGCCTTTTGAATGCCGAGTTTCATGCAAAGCTTGCCGAGGGTTATATGACACATACATAGCCGTTGTGGTTGCCAACATATATTCGCCTGGCGACTTGCATTTTTCTCAACACCCTCGTACGTACAACTGTGCCGTGAGCAAGCGTCAGAAAGCAGTGTGCGGTCCAAATCCATGCGCGGCAACGTCAAGTCATTCGAACAGCTACCTGTTCAGCTACTTGCAATGCATGCCACACTGCCTATGAGCTGCATGCACCAATGGCTGCTAAACTCAGTGTGCACGCCTTGCAGCCCCACAAATCATCCGCACAGCAAGCGTACAGTACGGCGCGAGAGCACGTGAAGCACCACACCTGTCGCTGATGCATGCTGACATCTCGACCCAACCAGCTTGCCCTAACCCTAGACTAACCCCAACCCTGCTTCCGTGCACATAGGTACCTGCATCTTCACGTTTGCCCCGCGGCGCTTGAAGACGCCCGCCACGTGCTGGAACGCGCGCTTGAAGTTGTCCTTGCTGTTGCCGCCGCCGCGGAACGTTCCCCACGGGTACCAGTCGCCGTTGAACTCGTGCATGGGGCGAATGGAGAGTCGCCTGTTGCCATCGTCCTTCCACGCGTCGATGAACTGGTTGAGTGACGCGTCGTAGCGGCCGTCGCCGATCTCCTGCAGGTTCGTGTAGTCGTACGTGTCGAACTGCACCACGAGCACGACGTCATCGACCTTGTCCAGCGCGGGCTTCACGGTGTTCCAGTAGTCTGCGCGGAGGGTTAGGGTTAGGGCTTGGGGTAAGGGTTACACTTAGGAAGCAATTAGCATTTATCGCAAGGGTGTCAACTTTGCAGGCATGGAAGCTTTTCAAGTGAGGGCCACTCTACGGCTAGCGTACTCTCACATTGAGGGACACTCTACAGCTAGCGTACTCGCAAGACTGTAGGTTTTGTTGCAGCCTCTGGGTGTATGCAAACATGCAGGCGTATGGTGGAGGTTTCCATCTGTGTACTTGGCACTGCAGCAACCATGATCCTGCGTCAGGCAGCGAGAAGGAACAGCGCTGACCATGTCGGATATACATCATGCGCCAAGTGACACACAACTCTAAAGCGGGCAATCTAGGACCATGTGAAGTCCTGCAGTTCAAAAACAGGCAAACGGATGCGATTGGCGCCAAGCCCGACTTCAAGCACGATCGGCAGCCGACGAGCTGCACATGCGAGGCATGACTGGAGGGCATCGCGTGTCACACACGGTGGCGAGTGGGCAGGAGTCTACTATGCACTGTAGCACGCCATGCGCTGGTCGAACGCGTGTGATCAGAGTGAGGGGGTATTGGGCGTTGGCAGTGTGCGGCGTCCCACATCTCCTTCCCCTGTGGCAGCTCAGAGGCCCGCAATCGACCGCCGCGGCTGCCAGCATGTGATCGGCAGACTAGACTGCAGGCGAGAGTGTGACACTGATCCGCGCACCGTAGACGGATGCAATGCAGCAGCGGCGGCGCATGAGTTCCATTGGAATCGTGAACTGCATTTTAGGGTTTCCGCCCCCCAAACGGAAGTGAGCAAGTACATACATGCACGCAGCGGCGGCTGTCCTCGTACTGCGCCCTGTGACGGCGGCACGCGGCGGCGGCGTTCACGCCGACAGCGCCCTGTTCAGTACGCGTGGAGGTTTGAATGTGTGTGACAGCGCCTGACAGCGCCTGCACATCACGACCAGGACCGAACCTCGACGCGTACTGAACAAGGCGCTGTCCGCGCGAACGCCGCCGCCGCGTGCCGCCGTCACAGGGCGCAGTTCAAGGACAGCCGCTGCTTCGTGCATGTACTTGCGCATTTCCGTATGGAGAACGGAAACCCCTAAATTTTGGTGCGTGTCTTGTACGGAACTCATGCGCCGCCGCTGCCGCATCGCGTTCGCCGCAGTGCGGATATGTGTCGCACCCCCGCCCGCAGTCTGCGGGCCATGCACTGGCTGGGAAGCACGCCAAGCGAAAGGCTGTGACAAGCTCACATTGTACTCACCTATGCCTCCACCGCCGTCAAGTTGGGCGTCCTGGAACAGCAGTAATAGGGAAATGTCCGCGCCTGCAGGCATACGCACCAGACAGAAAAAAAGAGTTGAGTTTCGTTTGTGGTGCATTTACCCTCTGATATATATTCCAAAGAGACGGGCTATGTTCGGTATCTTGCATTCTGTTGCTTGCCGGGAACAGGATGCGTTTAGCAAACAGGTGGGACGGGCATGCGCATCTTGGCTGACCTATTTGAGCCTCTCTGTCGGCAAGCGGCTTTTTGTCATGAACGCCGAACTTGATGGGGCGCCTCGAAAACTTCAGCTGCCGATGTTGATGTTGCAACGGCGCAGACGGCACCCCATCTCGCCTCCACAACGCTCCAGCGATGCACGTCAAAACCACAGTTGACAACGCCAATGCGCGCCATCGCCGTCGTCTAAGAGGTGCAGCATGCTCGACGTGGTAGCCGGGCACAGCCGCCGCACTGCACATCATGCCTACACAGCACATTACTGGCGACGACCGCGGCAGTCAGTGCACCATTACCATATCTCGGTGAAATGGCATCGAGAAATTTCTTCCGTTGAAAGCTTTGGCCGAAAAGGCCCGTGGTGATTCAATCCAGACATACATCACAGTTCAAGCACACATAGAGGGGAGCAATGAATCATGATCAATCATGGAACTGCCCACATGGTATCATGCACAGCATCGAATGTGTGAGTACACATGCCAGAGGGAGGGGGTGCAACAGCATGTGAGATGTAGCACATCGGCCCACATAGCCTGCTAGCTGAGCAGGCCCACAACAGGTCATGGTGGATGCTAAAAACTCATTCTCATGCATCCACAAATGCGCTACACGATTCAGAGGTTGACCCTGCGCAGGCCAATGGGCACAGCTGCATGAGCAGTGATGACAAGCATGCATGACCAGCAGAACAATGTGTTGGATGTGTATCTACAGCAGGTGTGAATTCTGCTTCACGCAGCGGGCGCAGCGACAAACCTCTGCACATGCCTCAGCGGCACCGCTGCGTGCGGCACTTCCGGTGCAGCGGCCTTACATACAGTGTGTTGCAGCCGCGCACGGCAGCCATGTGTGGCTGCACCTAAGTGGCTGCAACAGGTGTGAGATGTTGCCGCACCTGCAGTGCTCCTGGGCAGATCATTGCCTGCTTTGAACCGCAGCGTGCCGTGCTTCTTGGCTGCTGGTAGCAGCCGCTTGTCAACATACACTCTCCCTCGCCCTGCCCCCCCCCCCCTCAGGTACAACAATGTGGTGCTGCCGTTTTGAACACGTTGCAGCAATGGCGCAGGGTTCAGGTGGCCTTGAACTTGCCGAGGCGGTCCTTCTCCGTCGTCTGCACACGTGCATCAAAGCATCAAAAGAAGGTGTTGATGTCGACTCAGCACCATGGGAAGCCAACGAGCATGTGATCGTCAATCACGTTGCGTCACTGGGCTGGCGGTTCTGGCTGTAAGCCAGCGGTGAGCCAGCAGCTAGCAGGTGAGGCCAGCACATCCTGGTCAATGTAGTGCAGCAGTACGCATTGCAGCTGCAGCAGTGGGCCACCACACGACATGGCCTACCGAAAAAAGGTTGCATGGTGCTGTATTGAGCTGCACACTCTGCTTACATGTTGGGCACCGCTAGGACGGCAAATGTATCTAAGGCAGTCTAGCAGCGGTTGCAATAGACACATAGTAGCATCACACTGTTTACCACGATGCCGCAGTGCAGAGGAAGAGGCAAGGAGGAGCGCTTTTCAAGCAGCAAACGCACATGGCAATGTTGCTGCTGAGGTTCAGCAAGAGACGAGTGTCTCGAGAAGAGGACCTAGTCTAGTAGTGTTGCTTGAGCTATGTAGGCACCTTCACCTCAGGAAGAAATGAACCAGAGTAAAAGAAAAACCACCTGCCGACCCATTGCGTCGCCGAAGATGGAATCCCTTAGGTATATCGCATGAGTGTTCGTGGGGCTTACAAAAAAAAGCTCATCTTAAGGAACTCACCAGTTTGTACAACCAGAAAGAGAACGCCAGCGCGTGTAACGCCACCGCCGCAGCGAGGAAGTATTGCGCAGCGACGGGCAGCTTGCCCATGCCTATCGCAGCCAGCAGACCCTCGCCTCCGTCCGACTCCATGTGCACGGCAGTCTCAGAATAATTCTTGTGCCTGGCGCAGGTGTGCTCTTCGCACTAATCTGTTGAACCAGAAGGCTAGCTCACCGCGAAGGAAACTAGATAACGTTGAGTCGGTGATGATCTTGATACGGTCAGCTGTGCAGTGAGCGCGCGACGCTTTGCTACAAGACTGGGAAGGCGCGTCCTTTCCGCCCATCGTCAGGGCGCATTAGCAGGTAGCAGGCGCTTTAAAAGCTTTGTGGGCAAAAAGTGGTTATTAATTCTCCATTGTACTTTGGTGAAATGATGGCAAATGACCAGTCCCCAACTGCAGCTCGTAGTGGGGTTGTCTAATGGCGCCGCAGCTGGGTCAGGCGGCGCGCGCCCAGGCATGTTAGCATGGGTAGCAGGGTCGGTGGCTCGCCCCGGACCGACTGTACACGCCTGCGCCACCACGGTCACGTACGGCACGGTCGCGCAGCGAGAGGCGTCAGCTGTGTGATGCTCGCAGCGATTGATGCCCTATGTTCCATCGCGACGCGTCCGCCGCAGCGCGCGGCACGCACTGCCAGAGAGTGTCGTTGCACCCGCCCTTGCATGCATTTTGTCGCACCTCACATGGGCTGCTGGTATTCGGCACTGCCCTGATGTGCTCACCACTCAGCAATTTCAAGGGCGCTGTCGCTGTCGCCGCCGGTCTCGCTGCCGCATCAGCACCTCCGCCATGGCCAGCGTCGCTGCCGCTCGTGTGAGGACCCGCAGCAGCAGCGGCGCCCTTTGCGACGCACTCGGTGCAGCACACTACTGGAGCGCACGCGGCACACCTGTGACAGCAGCGGCAGCAGCGATGCAGGCTACAAAGTGGCAGCGCCGCTGCATCTACCACTACTGTGGCCCAGTGCTGCTGCTGCTGCCGTTCAGCGCTGTTGCTGCCGCGCTCTAAAGCGACGGCAGCGGCGGACGCTGCGAATTGTCCGCAATTGGCTGCCCTCGGCTGCTGCAAGTGTGGACTGTGTCAGCGCCTGACAAGAGAGAGGGCTGCAGCTGCAGTCATTCTCCTACATAGTGCTGGCGTAGTAAGCACTTGGCAGCGGCAGCGGTGAAAGCGCAGCAGCCTGTCGCAAAATGGGTGTTGACCGTGGGCAGCACGGTCAGCTCGATCGCGTGCATCTGCTGAGCTGCAGTCAGCCTGATTCGTGATGCCACTTGTGCATCGCTCTTGATGCCAGCATCATTTGTTTGGCAGTTCTCGGTCTCCCCGCTCCCTGCGCCAGCTGTCCCCCTCTCTTCGGCTCGCAACGCTGGTCATTCAAACCGTCGGCTGTGCCTGATGAACTCGCAATGTGCACCAGCATGGGATTGTCATAACCAACAGAAAACGACGATGACCAACAAAGAAAGAAAATGAAGGTCGTGATCACAACTTGCTTCAAGCGCAAACGCGGCGCCCATCGATTCAATTTGCCACACTTGTGGGAACTTCATTGTGTATCGGACCTGCTTGCGGAATGTCAAGCTGCTGCAGTGCGCGCTGCGCAACACACACATCATCAGTACCCCCCCCCCCCCCCCCCCACACACACACACCCCCAGCCTGCCCCATTGGAGCACTGCCATGACAGCGTGATTCTCTGAACTGTTGCGTCCCCTGGTATACAACATGAAACTGACATGTAACTGACATACAACATACAATCTTCGTTGCCGCCACTGCGGCAGCCCTACTTGCCAGCAACTTCTTCAAAGTTCTCCACCTGCAGCGCGCGGCAGATGCGCAACAGAAGGCGTGTCAGCGACCAGCTGAATCGTGGCACGGAGTCCACCCCACTGCCGCAAGTATGGACACAAGCTGCATCACAGCACCACATTTGCCAGGGCAAACAGAAGCGTCACTCGATACCGCAGAGCCCACATACAATTTACTCGCACTACTACTACTTGAAGTACACTGCTCTGGCAAGCCAATGCGGCATGGTCCACGCATGGCGGAAGAGGCGCAAGGCAACATAATACAGAATTGAGGCTCCCATGTCATGAGCTTTCCACTCAACGAACACGCATTCGTGGTACAGCAGCTCCGGCTCCCCGATCACTTGCTGAACCCGCGACGCGTGCAGCACCGAAGCGAATTCGCGTGCGCGTGCGTTCTGCCAATTTCAACAAGAACCTCAAGACTCAAATTTCAAGAAGAGACTCACCAGGTCGGGCGCGTCCTCGTCCTCCTCATCCAGCTCCTCGATCGTCGCGCCGCCCGCGCCGTGCATGCCGCCGCTGCCGCCGCCGCCGCCGCCTAGGTTGGCGCCGCCCATGGCCATCGCCCTGAGCGTGGCCAAGCTCTCGGGGCCGAGCTCGCTGGCGACGCCCGGCAGCATGTCCTGGAGCTCTGCGGCGCAGGCAGGGCGTTGAAGTCGGACACACGAGTGAGACCTTCAGGCAATGCCTTCTTATACCTCTTGATACATGAAGTATGTTTCAAGTAATGCCTACCAAGGTGTTGACTGTGTAGAGCCCTCGCGTCTAGTGATTTGTCTCTAATTTGTGATGTGGCGGAGCTGTCGTGGGGGCGGTATACAGGGCGGTGCTGTGCATACCTGCCCACATGCTCACGGACGCAGCATGGTACGTAGCAACGTCGAGGCACAGCAGGCAGGTGCATGTGGGCTGGTACATGGGTACTTTCAGGGCAACCGCAAAGGCGCCCCGCTTCAAGGGCCACCGACAGCGATTCTGTGACACATTGACCCTATATATTTATAAAAGTAGAAAGCCAGCACAAACACATGTAAACAAACACCCAAGTCGCCAACAACATAGTGCTCCATACAGGCGCGGTGTAGAGGCAGACAAGCGCGCTACTTACTTCGGGTCTCGCAGTTGCCACTGATGACGTACAGGTTGGACTGGGTGTTGGCCTGGATCTGCAAGGCGACAGCCGACGCAGCAAGCAGCCGCTGGCGTGACTCAGCATTGTCAACAATGCGCAGTGCGGTGATAACGTATCGGCATGCCGCAGACCATCAGCGTTCTGCGCATATTCCACATGCAGGCGCAACCACCGTTGCGCGCAGGTTACGCCGAGGCGTAAAGCGTCGCATGCCGCACGCAAAGGCAGGTGCGCAACTTCCCTGCACACGGCCGGCAGGCGTGGCAATGCGTACAGTCTGTGCGCTGCGGGATGAGACGCGCTTGTCAGCAGGGACAGGCGCTGTGCACGTGCATATGAGCGCTGGGCAAGCATGAAGGGGGCATGTAGGTAGACATGCCAGTCGTCAGGTATTTGTAGTACATGCATGCTTGTAGAGGTACATACACAGGCGTGTTCACGCTACAGCCTTTCACGCGGCGGCGCGGCGCGCGGCGGCGCTGCTGCTGCGCGCACGCATCCGCGCGCAAGCCCATCACCAAGAAGGCATGCGTGCGTGTACGCATGGCTGAGCGCTGTGCATACGCAGTAAATTGAGATGATGCTGTGGTGACCTGGGCTTTACCGCTGAACAATAACGCTTGTGCACACTTGGCAGGGTAGCGCCACCTTCTGAGGCGGGATACCACAGTGCCTACCGCCCTCAATCCCGCGCAATATAGATGACCGTACTGCGGTGTTGGCACGGTGACGCATATGCTGATAGCCTGCACTTGCCGCGGCGACGTTTCGGACAAGGCGGTACCAACAATCTGGCGCGAGAGTGACTACAGTATATGCACGAGTTCAATTGGTGCTCTGTGACACCAGGCAGGCATGCACTTGTGGATCTACGCGAAGACTGAGCAGCCTTGAGAACCGCGCCTGCAAGCGGCAGGCGGCAGGCTCGACCAGGCTACAACTACAACTACACGACCAGCACATAACATGACTCATGGCTAATTGCCGCAGCAGCGGTGACCACGGTCAGACTATTGGTGCAAGGCATTCAATTTAACGGCTAACCACACCTTGTCACCTGGAGCTTTACAATCCTTTGCTCTGTTGCCATATTCATGAAAAAATATGCTGCATAGTATGGGGCACGTCACAATCGCAAGTGCTCACCTTTGGGTTGACAAAGTGGATGACCTCGCCGTTGTCCTGGAACATGTTGACCTCCTCGATGGCGGAGATGGCAACGACGTTGAGCTTCTTGAGCACTGTCGTCAGCCTCTTGTCCTCTGCAGGCGAGCACGCAAGCGAGATTACAGCAGATATCGCTTGGCCATGGGCTTTTCATAGTGTTGTTGATAACTCATGAGGGGGGGTGGGGTTGAAAGTGTTGCAAATGAGACTCTCCTCATAGATCGACTGAGAATTGCATTCATGCAATCCGAAGACCATGGATGCTGTCGGCCTACAAGTGAAAACACAAAAAAGCACAGTATCATGACTGCTTCATAATGCTCAAGCACGCGTGCTCCAACATATGCCTTGCTAAGGAGGGCAATGGACACGTGACGCCGCAGGTTGTGAACACAGGAATTGTAGGACGGTGACGCTGACGCCCAGTGTTGCTTAAAAGCGCCATCATATCGGTGGTGCGGGCATGACACAATCACCAGCTCGTAAACGGATTGCACACACACACGGGCACACAGTAAGTGCTAACATCAAGTTCAAGTGCTGAGAGCGAAGCGTTCCTCGTAGCAAATCCAACCCCGATGCACGCTTTCTCAAACGCGCTTGAGGCGCGTACGCAGCAGCGATGCTCAGCGCACGCACGCTCACCCGAGCTCGTCGTCTTGTGAACGGCCTTCTTCTTGCGTCGCGCACCTGCGCGCCAGCAATGCGTGCGGTTGAAATTGTGAGACTGAGGCGGCCAGCGAGATCGCGGGACCGGTGGCTCAAGCAGTCGCCGCGGCACCAGTGACCTGCGCAGACGGTGCGTACACATCAATAGGGCTGGCGTATGACTGAGGAGAGTGAGCACCAGGCCCCAGCACGCAGTACGTCACGCCTGTTCGTCGCTTTCGCTGTGCGCCATGCTTGACTGTGGCCACTGCGTCGCATTGGCTTTGAGCACTGTGTTGTATGCGCGAACTGGCACTATCAATAGACCACCATCTTCATCACACCGAGGCAGAAAGGGCATTACGTGCATGGATGGCGTTTGAGACTCGAGCGCTGTTCAGCGAGTCGTGATTCATGATCGCTGACAGACAGAGCAGAATTGCTTCCGGTTGGACACGCAGGGAGCACTCAGCGCAGTGCCCCCGACCAATCCACAGCCGCACACTTTGAGTTGGCGCTCTTCTTGGAAGTGCCAAGGGGTCCCTTGCCCCCTTGCGTCTCCGGAGGGCTAGTACTAGGGCTAGGGTTGGGGTGAGTTTCTTTTGGCGTGCATTTGCGCCTCTGAACACGCTCTGTGTGTGTGCAGGAAGAAGCAGTCGGCCAACACCTATCTCATAGAAACAAAAGAGAAAAGTCGCAAAAGAAGTCCCCTGCGTACCTCCCACTGTCGCACTCGTTCCGCCCCCAAACCTCTTGGCAATCATTTTCTGCCGTGACTCCTGCATGGCGGCGTCCGCAGTTCTTGCCGTATCCTGCACCATGGCTGTGTTCCGAAGTTCGTTGCACACGGACATTTGCGTAGATGAGTGACAATTAGAAATGACATTATGCCAGTGTCGTAAGCTGGCTATTCACTACTGCAGCTCACTGAGGCTCATAAAGGGGTAGCGTGCATGTTGCACACACGCCATTCAGTCGATGGCATGTTGAACGTGAAGGCATAGGTGAGATATTCGGAGCACTTCAGACTCTCGCTGATCATCAGCTGATACGGCAGCTGGAATGTATACATTGAGGTAGCTCATGGCTGGATCTGATTCTGGCAGCAGCTGTCGCCGCCGCAGGGCTTGCACAAGACAGTGCTTGAGTTCGCAGGTGTGACCTCTGCACATGGATGCAAGCACCGTCCACCACACCCACGCATCGATTGGTCTACAGAGTTAGAAATAGGTGCAAGCGCAAGCGCAAGCGCGCAGTAGAGCCGTCTCACCTTCGTCCTTGGAGTTGGCGTTCGTCCTTTGTTGGTGGATCTTTCCACCCAAAAATCAACTTCAACTGAGTTCGGCTCTTGTTGAGTTTCCAGCCACACTGCAAGGCTAGAGCATGATGCTCTGACTGCGTGCTGCATTACTGGCAGCGCGACTGAAGCTCGCTGCGCAATCCTACCGCCTCAATTGCAGCAGGTGTCTGGCAGCAACCAAGCATGCTGCGCCAGATCTTGGTGCAATCCTTGGTGGGGTTGCTGGTCTGCTGTCAGCCTGCAGCTGCATTTCTCGCTACACCAGCGGGATTGAGATGTCCATGTCTGGCAGGCTCACTAGAAATGCAAGACACCCAGCAGCTTACAGAGCCTATGCAACCTGAACCACAACACCTGGACATGCGAGTGCCGATCCAGAGAACGACGGTGCCGCAGTCATCACCGCTCATCAGGGCCCACGGGAGCCACATTATGCTGGATTTTACAGAGTGGTGGATGCCGCCAGAGGAGGGAGCGGAAGCTGTCATGGAGCTGGTCAGGGCCGCCCTTCGGGAGGAGGGAGTACGCGAGGTGCATCACAAGGTACAGAGCTGTGTTGCTGGAGCTGTTGCTGATTGTGGAGCTGCCGAAATGCTTCATAATTTTGGTGCATGCAGTTATCCTTGAGTTTGTTGCATGCAGCTATTATTGAGCTTGCTAGTCATTCTTGAGTGTTGTGCTCACTATTGCTGGTTGCTGGTGAACCACGGGACCTTTGAAAAAAAGCAACTCCAGCCCTGGAGCCTCGTGTGGTGCAGCAATGCGGCCGTTGTGCATGCAAGGCGCCCAATTTGAATCACCATTACATTATCACCGCTGGCGGCTGCGCCCTATTTCGCAGTCGTGACTGCGCAACCTAATGCTCAACACTCTCAGAGCCTTTGAGTCAAAGTCAGTCCATCGCAGCCTTGGCATGCACACATCCTTACACAACCGCCAGTGCGACCTAGCGCCGCCCCACCTAGTATTGCTACTCGCCTCCTCAACTCCCTCCCCCCCTCTGCCGCCCCCCCCCCCCCCCCCCCCCCCGCCGCTGCACGCGCGTGCGCAGGCGGTCGTGCTCGGCACGCGCGGCGAGTCACCGCCCGGCTTCACCGCGGTCGTCCTCATCGACGAGTCGCACGTGACGGCGCACTGCTACGCGGACCGCGGCTGGCTCGCGCTCGACGTCTTCACGTGCGGCGGCGCGAGCACCGCGCGCGTCGCCGCGGCGATAGAGGCCGGCGTGCGGCGCCTGAGCCCGCGCGCAGTGCTGCAGCAGCGCGCCTCCGCGCCGCGCTTCGTGCACCGCGTCGACTGACGCGACGCGGTTCCGGGCGCGCAGGCGATGCGCGTGTGGGCTGCTTGCTGCGCGCGGCGGCTATGAGGGGGGGTGGGGGTTTGGGGAGGGGAGGGGAGGGGAGTCTGAGCGATGTTGCGCGGTGCTGCAACAGCGCGCCTCGGCGCCGCGTTTTGTGCACCGCGCCGACTGACCGTGGCTTGCGCGCGCGCGGGGATGGCGGCGGCGCGCGGTCAGGCGCTTGGCGTACACACTGTGCAAGCGAGAATTTGGAGCTGCTGCGCGTACAGCCACTATGTGGGGGCGGGGGGGGGGGGGGCTGAGCCATGCCAGGAGGCGTGGCAGCAGCGGATCTCGGCACCGCGCTCGACGGACTGCGCTGGCTGCACACGCGCACGCACGGCGAGCCCGTGTGTGTGGCGACGGCGTTGCCATCGGTCATGTGGGGCGGCGTTCAGCGTACGAACAGCGCTTGAGCGTTGTTGTTGTGTGTGCGGCGGATATGCGCTGCTGCAGTGCCGTCGTACGCGCCACACGACGTGCACTGCGCCGGCTGGCATTCAACCCGGGGGCGTCGGCGCCAGCTTTGCGGTAAACCGAGGAACGGAGGCAGTGGCAGCGCGCAGCCGGGCTCGTGCGGCAAACCGATGGCGCATGAGCGCTGCTGCTCTGTGTCGCTGTCGGGATGTCCAGCACCTTGCATCATGCATGCTGCTGGGCGCAAGACACGGACGGCGCAGTGGCAGCGAGTGCGCAGGCGCAGCGCGGCCGCCGGGCCGCTGCAAAGTTGAGCGCTGCTGCGCCATCGCGCGCCCCACGGCACGGCACATGGCAAGCGGACTGCGCCACCGTGCGCCGCGCTAAGTGGTCATGTTGCGCGGCTTCATGCCGTGTCAACTTGCTGAGCACTGTGGTTCACATTTACCGTGCGTGCTTTAGCAGCTGTGCCAACAGGTGTTCTGCGCCCGTGCAGACTGTCTATCTGCCAGCGAGTAGCAGAATGCAGTGCGTCACTTCCACACTGAGCCCACGAGCTCACTGGTGGCTGGTAGCCATTTCACCCCCTATAAGTCAAAGCGCCCGCCGGCGCGTCGGTGAGCATATCCTTTTAGCCATAGCTCGCACTCGACATACCGCTGATGGCGACTTTTCGATAGTGCTTATGAGCACCTCGTTGTTGACGCGTTCCCCAAGCACAAATCACATGGCGATCTGCCGCTACGTCCAGGTGATGTTTGACCTTGTGTCAGCCACGCAGGCAGCGATTAAGCGATGTTCGTCAATAACCAACAAATGCATTATTTGATGTCTTCTGTCCAGCATTTTCCTTCTGTTGCTGCTTTCCTTGGGCACTCATTCAGATGGCGCGCTTATTGCGGCAGCCGGTGCCGACCTCCTCGCCCCCCCACACCAACCCCCCCCCCCCCCCCCACCCCGACAGCACCAACTTTTTAACCCGCTACACCTGCCCGTCGCCACACTGTTTGGCCATGCCACATGTTTGTAACTCATCACATGCACCCACTTGACGCAGGCATGCACGCGCTTGAACTGCCTGTGCGTGGTCAGACTCGTTCCTAGTGTGGTGAGTGGCGACGCCGAGTCACTCGCGCCGCCTGAGGTGCTGTCATTCGATCATCGGCACAACAACCTAGCACGACACCATGGCACCCTTTACTTATGTTGTGGGGCTGTGCGTGAGCTTTGGAGCCTGCGCACATGCGTTCACCTTTTCTTCCGCACCGGCCACCACTGCTGCACGCAGAACAACAGGCAAGTTGCATTTGAATTTCGTCTGTGCGGCTGCCGGGTGCAACCAGCCATACCGTCACCTCAAGTCACGCTCTGTGGGTCTCGCTTCATTCTTTATATCGTGGCAGGTTTCTATTTCGTGCCGCCAGCACCTTCACTCGCCAGGGTTGTTGTCGTGGATGTGACTCAGGCGACATTCAACTTGCCTGCCAGGAGAAAAGCAACTGTTGTTGAGGAGAAACGTAAAGCCGCTGAGAAGTTTTGTGGCTTATTGTCCTTCACCTCGTTCGACGTCATGGCCTGCTCATCGTGTACTGCCTCTGCGATCACACTGTTGCAGGCGCTCGTGCACCCAGACACATGCCTCTGGGATCTTCTTCAGTTGAAACTGCAGCATCGCTGGACACTTCCGCACCGGTGGACACCCCTGCATCGGCGGAGCCATCGGCGGAGATAGCAGTGGGCATGTTCTCAGGCGACAGGCTGCCGGCACCACAACAACCGGAACAGGTCAGTTGCTGAGCATGTGTGTGCTCTTCAGGCTGCTTGCTTTTGCAGTGGTGTTTCAGAAACAATCATTTGTTTACTGTTACCGGTCATGTTTCGTGCTGATGCTGCACAGATCCGGTATCTGACTTAGCAGCATAATCCAGGTGTCGTTGTATTTTGTACAGGTGCTGGCTGGATTGCTGGAACCCGCAGCTGTGCGTGTGGACTTCAGCACCACTGCCTTCACTTATTCCACCACTGCAGCTCACTAAGAGCTCACAACGCGTCGCTCACAGAAGCCCACTCACTACACATTTTCGCCAACACAGCGCTGTGCTATGTGCAAGTGCACCTCTGATCATGAGACGACTGCAACTCCACAGTGATCTGCACAGCTTGCGGGCTTTCTCAGCGCGCTTCTCTGTGCGGCGCCTTGTCACAGGCGGCGGAGCTGCGGACGTACATCAAGTGCGGCAGGTGTTCAGCGGTCTATCTGGTTGCGCCGGAGGTGAGCCCTGGAGCCGAGCTTGATTCGTCCTCGCTACGCGCAGCACAGCAGCGCTTGGGTGCGCGCACTGGGCCAGTTCTGGTCACTGCGGCTGGTGCACATGCCGCCATGATGCGTGCTGCACAGCACATCTGCAACAGAACAACATCGCCACTTACTCGTTATTACAGCACCACGTGTACTGTAGGTGTTCACACACTGTTGAAGATCTGCATGCGGCTGTGTGCAGTGGTTTCGTCCTGCTGCCCACCCATCCGAGTGTACTTGTTGCTGGCGTGTGCGCGTGGGCCAACTTCATCCTGAACCTCAACTCCTGGTCGTGTCATCTCTCCGCAGTCCATGGGCGAGCGCGGACGGCGTGTCAAGTGCTCTGTTTGCGAGCACGCGTGGTACCAGTCCGCGGAGCGCGTGTTCAGGCTGGGCAACGGGTTCTCCACGCAGGCGAGTGTGCTGCTCACAACGACACATATACATATACATATGAAAAACAAATCAAAAGATTGTAGAGCTCTAGGCGACAAGGGATGGTTAGCCGCAAGTGCCTTCCACCAATAACCGTGGTCGCCGCTATATATAATTCAATCGATCAGAGCAGAGCGCTGGCGGAAGGGTGCATGAGTTGCCACGCTACTTTGTTCACAGGCACATACTCCAGATCTTCAAACACTTCAGAGGCATATATATAACGTCGAAGCATGTATCGATAGGCCACTTTAAAAGCACATGCATCATACTTCAAAGTATATCATCAACAGGCTTTGTAGTAGTGGGCAATTTGGGCCGGTCGCAAAAACATGGCTGGTTGGACGACTGCTGCGGCTTGTTCACTCCCAGAATTGCATTGATCACTATAAGCGGTATGCTGTTGTGTTGTAAATGTGTAAGCCAATACGCACTGTATAATTCAACATCGATGCAAGCTGGTAAGGCACCACCGCATATGTTATGCAGAATACATCATCATGGCAGTAGGGGGTGCATCTCAAGCCCGTGCTTGTTCTGCAGTATGCAGCAGCGACAGTCGTTCATTGACATACACTGATTTCAGCCCGACTCTCCAACTTGCGTTTCACCCGATGTTCAATGCGCACTTTCCGCAGGACTTTGCGGAGGAAAAAATAGCGACGATCAGGGCGAATCTGGAGGCTGGGCTTTGTGCAAATGGAGCGCCCAGGAGCAGCGGGCGTAAGGGGGAGATGACCATGTTTGTTGGTGAGCATTTCGGCGGTTCTACTGGTTCGCTTTATGGAGTGTGTATCGCCTAAAGATAGCTAGCTGTGCTGGGGTAAGGCAGTTGTGCCTTTCATTGAGATGTTTCGCTTATGGTAATGTGTGTGTGCTGTGGGGCAACGCGCGCAACTCGCTGCAGGCTGTATCAACTTGAGGTTCACAAAGACAGCCACTTGAACGATTTTACTGCAAGCATGCACAGCCGTGCCTGGTGGTTCTAAGTACATAAATTGCAGGTGTTCCTAGTTGCACCTTGAAGCATTGAAGAGCAAGGTTGGCGCGAGTGGCGCATTCATCAGCTTTAAGCGCAGGGGGATTTTTTTGCGCACTGTGCAGCGCGCCTCTGTCTGATGCTTGCGTACATCACAGCTGCATCATGTGTGCGCTGAAAAGCTTGACATTTGAAACTCCGAACTCGCATTGTGAAACTTCAACTTGCTATGTTGACGATTGCAAAATCAATTGCAATATCAACGGGCAAGTTGCAGGGTTGACACCTGATGAGCGAGCTTCGGTTTCCACACCACCACAACTTCAAGTTATCAACTTCAACTCTTGTGTAAATCATCTATGGGCGAGTTGCAGTGTTGACACCTGATCAGTTGCAGTGTTTCACACCACTTGACGGTATGACAGCAGTGGCGTACAAAGTTTGACTGAAATAGATGCTGATACCATGTGGTGAATGGTCTGCTCCATCAACTGTATAATGCTAGTGTACGCAGACGTCTGCAGATGTCTGCTGATGCGTCGATATCACCACGGAGCTCACTGCGGCCAGCCTCCAGTTGTTGCGTACCATATCACGCCTCCTCTTTCACCACAATCATGCTGCATTCGTCGTAATGTGCGGTATTCCTCTTTGGTAGCTGCTGACTGCGCAACGGCGCGACTACCGAGTTTACTCCAGTCTGCTCACTTCACATTAGCAGCGGGGGACGTCACATAGCTGCGGAGCAGCACCTATCAGCGGCATAAAACGCAACTGTGCTTTGCAGTCACATTTATTCTGGCTTTGTCGGTGATTTTTTCAATGACTCTTCAAATCATTCTTTGTGCTTGTCGAAATTGGTCAAAATTGAGCATGCTCTCCAATCATGATGACAACAGCATTGGCGATGAGTCATCGCCGATGACCATTGACTGTCGACCGTTGACTCTTACGGAGCAGCGTCGTTCGCATCTCCGTCAAACTGCACACACACACCCTGAAGGTGCCCTTCCAGTGCTTGAAGTTGCTTGAAGTTGTAGTCACACTTCAACAAGGTACAGGGTCACTTCATTCACCCATCGTCACAGGAGCCCCTCCGCTGCTAACGACGTCTTCCACTCATCCATTCACTCGTGCCCACAATCTGAATTCGTCGCAGGCAACCTCCCCTTCAGCTTCAATGAGGCTGCGCTGGCGGAGCTGTTTGCGCCCCATGGCGAAGTCGTGGCGGCGACGGTCGTGACGGATGACACGGGCCGCTCCAAGGGATTCGGCTTCGTAGAGGTAACCGTGGCCACACATCTGTAATACTGTTTCGGTGAACAGTGCAGTTGAAGTTGTACCTATTTGCGAGGTCGTGTCGGCGACGGTTGTGACGGACGACAGGGACGTTCCAAGGGATTCGGCTTTGCAGAGGTGACCGTGGCCACATATCTTAAATGTTTTGGCGAACATTTTATCTAGAGCAGTTGGAGTTGTACCTGTTGGACGGCCACTGCAATACTGACTCAATTCTCACGCTCCTCAGCCAACTCAGCCAGTTAGAGTCATAGTTTCACCAGCTTTTGATATTCAGTTCTGCAAGAGGCGAGCGCAGACGTCAACACAACGTGCACACGAGCATACTCGACAGCACACATGGACGTGCGTGCGCGCACCGCCGTCATGTACTCCCAAAGCGCATCACACAGGTTTGCCTGCACAAGGCAGTAAGACACCGCAGCACTCGCGCCGCCATAGTAACATCAGTGCTCGCGAGTGCGGGTGCTGTGCCGTCGCCGTTTGTCGCGTTGAGACATGCCAGCACGCTGCATGCAATAACATCTTCCCGGGGCCAGACGTTGTTGAAGTTCATTCCGTAAGGTCCGTCATCGTTCGCGCAGGCCTAGCGACGATTCCTGGTTTGCGGGGAGCACCATGCATGCACTTAAGCATTGACGTGGGCGCAGCCACTAAGGGGCGTAGCCTTGAATCCTGCTACAGGGCATCTGCCAGAAGGTCTTTAGTGTGCGCACCAACCACAGTGCGCCCTACTACCAGGAGGTCGTCTTGGTAGACGGTTCTTCTCAAAGCATAGTCGCTGCTGACAATATAAATCGTTGTTAATAATGGTTGTTGTCACAGGCCTGCAGGTTGTCGTTGGCGGTCCGTCCAGTACTCGGTACATACCCCAGCGTTATTGCCGTAACTGTCCTGTTTGTGACGCGCTTGCGTGCAGGTGGCAGCAGCACCCTCTCTGCCCGCTCGTGATTGAATCATGCTTCACTTCCTACTTGAGAGTGCCCATTGGGCATGCGCATCAACTGGTGTTGTCACACCTGCTCCTGTGTGCCGCAGCACCATGTGCCTGTGCTGAGCGCCGCCTTACGTGCCTCGTGTCTATGCTTCTTTTGCGCCGGCAGATGGGCAAGAAGGCGGAGGGGCAGGCCGCGCTGGCGACATTGCATGGCCACGAGATCAATGGGTCAGTGCTCAGCTTGCGCGCGCTTGCTCATACCTTGTCGGTCTGGAACGACCGTGCCTTGACCAGCATTTGCATGCATCTCCTCACCAGAGTTACCTTCAACACTTTTTGCTTTTCGGGACTGGCTAGAATCGCGCTAGGTGTCCTGTACTACAACAGTTTGGGAAGTCAGTCACAATGGAAGTTATTTTCTTCGCTCAGCACTGACACAGGTATGGGACCAAGGATTGTATCGTGCGCCCAGGTGTTGTCGATCCAACGCATCTCGGTACCTGTGCGACAGTTGTATCGACAACACCTGGGCGCACAGTATACACAAACAGCATGTGCGCCAGGAAGTGCACATGCGCCTTGTTGGCCCTCCATATGCTCTGTGTTGGGCGTAAATTGCAAGCAAGTTCAGCAGGATGAACACATGTGAGCCTTTGCTCTATGTGTAGGTAGCTTGTGTTGATATGCGCATCGACATGGACGCGAAGCCATAGTAATGGTCAATGCTGTGTGTGCGCTTGCAAATCAGAATTCACACCTCACTGCCCGTGTATTTTCTGTGTTGCGATGCAGGCGGCCAATCACGGTCCGCGATGGCAACGCTCCGCGGCATTGAGCCCGCTGCACACTGGAGACCTCTGTGTAACTTTGAAAATAATGCACAATTTTGATGATCCAGCCGGCCCAATGTATGGCGCACATCCACCCCCACAGACTCTGTGTTTGGGTTGAACACACCGCACCGGCTGCAAGCACTATTGTCCGCGTGTGGGGTATGCTACTAAATATACTGATGGACTTTGGCAGACTATTGAGGCAGCTGCTTGCATTATGTGTTTTGTGCTGCTGCGCGGGCTTGCTTTGCTTTTTTTGCTTTGCCAGCATGGCGCCCGCCTGCTTGTGTTGTAAGTATTGCGCACGGTGGTGTTGGGGTGACGTCTGACGTTCCAGCCTGTTCACATCGCCTCATCCTGCAGTTATGTTCGTTGTGCATGTCAGTAGGAGGCCAGCTTGCAATATCTTGATGTTGCTGGTTGTTGTTGTGCATGCTGCTCCAAGCCCAAGTAACGTAACCGCGTACATTGTCTAAAGGTAAGTCACAACTTGAGGTTTCCACGTGAAACTTCAAAGGGGGGAATCGTGCCTCAGTTCTTTGTGACATGCAAGCAATCAGCAGTAGACCTGAGATGCTGCGAGGCAGTAGCGCGGAGATGCGAGGCGCACAGCAACAGCTGCAACGAAGACGCACTATCGGCCTGGAGACGCTGCAGCGACCTCGGATGACGAAGTGAGACAGAGTCTGTCAGGCAGTGTGCTTTACGCCATGACGCCACATGCACATGCATGACGAGTCTCTGGCGCTGTCTGGTCCTTACGCTCTGCAGGGAGGGGCTGGAGGTGTCTGTGCACACGTGCCCGCGGGCCTTACAGAGGGAGCTGACTCACGTGTTCAGAGGCACGGGAGTGGACCTCACGGGTTGCCTGGCGGTGCCCACCAATCAGAAGGCCGGTACGGACCTGGTCAATATGGGGAGCGATGTGGACATCGAGAAGGACAGGCTGCTCAACGTGGTAAGCTGATAGGAAACAGAACTGCAAGAGTGTTCACGACACGAACTGACGCGTGCCGACGCTGCTCACAGCATTGACAACTGGTGATGATAGTTTCGAGACACATTGCATTTATCACCATGTTGGACGAGAGGTCACCATGCGAGATCCTCCTGCCATGTAGTCGCACGTGGTCACAGAGTGTGCTTCAGCATCCGGTGATGTTTTCAGGCATGACAACTTTGGTTTGAAGCTCTGCGTTGAGCACTCGCAGGGTGTATCGTTCACGGCAGAGCAAGCACTCAATTCGTGCAAGGACTGGCGAGGTGATCGTTCATGTGAGATGGTTCAATGCTCGACATGTAGGCTCCCTCAATTTAGGTCATCCCAGTTAAGTTTCAGTTGCACAGGCATGCACACTTACACAGTATACCGCTGTACCATTGCCAGCGTGCCGACGCGTGCAGTACCATGCACTGAGAGGCGCACTGCTGCTCTTGTCAAGCGCTACCACAGCGAGGCGAGTGTTCATTATGCCTTGTGCCAAAGGCAGAGCACAGAAACGGCCTTTCGGGAGGGTTACAAAAACTATCAGTGGAACATTGAGAACAGCGCACTGCGGCCCAGTGTTACCAATTTTGTGCCCCTGGGCTGGCATTGAGCGCCTCACAGATACTTAGGCTGGTGAAGCCTGCCATAAAACCACGCAGACGTCTAGGCTTATTTCCTTCGGCGCTGGCTCCTTCAGCTAACCAACCGCTTCGTGCAGCCCAAGCACGGCAACGACTGCGTACGTCAGCCAGCCACAACGCAACAAGTCTTGCCCGGCCGCTGCCATGCCATCAGCATGGCAGGGGCAAATCCTCTGGTCGTCCAGTGCATGACAGCGACACTAATGCAATGTTTGTGGTGGGATTCTGTTTCTGAAACAACAGAAGGATCCGGCACTCACTGTGCCTCACCGCATGGACCGATGCTCTTGTGGCCGCTGCGGCAGCACCAACAGAAATATCTGGCACTCACTGTGCCCACCGCATGGACCGATGCCTCTGTGACCGCTGCTGCACTGCCGCAGTTTGTGGATTTTGCGGCGTGGCTGTGCAGCACCTTGAGAGAGCAGGGCTTCTGGGCGGACTACATCGACCCCTGCTCAGGGCTGCCGGTGAGCGCGCGGGCTGTTCACAAAAGTATTGAAGTTTTAATATGGAGGTATCAAATTGAAACCCTCAATGTTGAAGATTCACTGGGCTACGTTGACCCTGCTCAGGGCTGCCAGTGAGCGCGGGGCCTTTTTTGATAGTTTGAAGTGTCAATGTTGAAGTATCATAGGTGAGCAGGCTTCTGGGCGGACTACATCGACCCCTGCTCGGGGTCGTCGGTGAGCGCTGGGGTAAACCGGTGAAGTACCACTGTTGAAGTAACGGTTGCAGAGTTTGAAGTCTCAGTGCTGAAGTAACTGAGAGTCATTCTGTAGCACTGGGCTACGGCGTCCGTGCTCGGGGCTGCCGGTGAGCGCTAGGGTGTGTGAAAAGCTTTGAAGTATCAATGTTGAAGTATCACTGCACTCGGGGCTGCTCGTGAGCGCACACTGCTTCGCGCTTTCCTGTTGGAGGCAGCACTGTTGAAGCGGCAGAATTGACCTGTGCTTAGGACTGCCGGTGAGCGCTGGAGTTTTTCCCATTGTTGAAGAGTCAATGTTGAATTATCATCGGTGAGCATGGGTTTGTTTGCACATGTGTTGAAATATCGGTGTTGAAGTATCAATGCAGTATCACTGGGCTACGTTGACCCAGCTCAGGGCTGCTGGTGAGCGCTTACACAGCTGGGGCTTTGTTGTGGATGTGGGAGTTATGACGTAGCACTGCTGATGTAGCACGGTGTGCCGTCTGTCAGTACATTACATGCGGCGATACTCAAGGGTTGCAGAGCGGGCACGGCGACAGCATTCCTGTTGACTCACGGCCGAGGCGGCAATGCTGACCAGTGGCGAAATTTGCCCCCCAAGTTCACAGCCGTGCATACACTTAGCCGCAGCCACCACAGCAAGGCGTGCAGAAGTTGGTTTCAGTCGTGGCAGACCGACTGGGCAGTGCGCATGGCGGCACAAAAACTCAGCGTCGACGGCGCGCTGGCAGAGAGCAGCGCTGCGTATGCCACTCTGTGTGAGGCGGGCAGAAGGGTACCACTAGACTAGTGCACCTGGCGACTGGAAGCACATTGTCGGCAGTGCACTGGAAGTGCGCGACTAGGCTCGCATGCTCCAAGCAGGAAAGCATACCGGTGCCGGCGGTTCGCTGGCGGACAGCGATGAGTCAAATCCTCTACTTTGAAAAAGTATGTTGGATGTCAACTTCAAATGATGACGCCCCCATCCTTCCGCGTCGTCGCCTCGACCCTGCTACCTTGCGCAGATGCTGTCCGGCGGGAACAAGGTGTACAGCGAGGTGGAGGGCATGCAGCTGCTGCTACAGTACCAGGCAAGCAGTGATAATAATGGAAACGGATCAAAAGATCGTAGAGCGCTAGGTGACGAGGAGTGCATAGCCCCAAGTGCCTTCCACCAATAACTGCGGTTGCCGCTGCTGCAGCAGTTGGTCACGAGTGAAACAGTGCCACCATTATAATGTAGAAGTACTTATTTGTATGACTACCACAACTGGAGTTGTATGCATGTAGTCAGGGTGCACGTCACGCAACTGCTGTCGCGTGCATATGGTCAGGGTTTGACTTAAGGGTGGGTCAGGGCACAGCATGCCTGAGAGCTGCCGTGTGCAGCTGCAGTACCACGTAAAAAAACACCCATGTTAGACCGCTGACCCGACCGCAGGAGGTGGTGTCACCGTGCGCATGGTCAGATTTCGGGTTGAAGTTGGGGTTAGGGCACGGCGCGACTGGAAGCTGCAATGTGCTCACTCGTCGTAGCTGTCAGTACAGTTGTGACAACAGCTCCATGCACGTGACCAAAGAGGAGCGAGAGTGGGCACATGCTTCGTGGGCTGTGAAGGCCGCTTCACGGGGATTGTCGCGCTCGGCCCCTGAGTCGAGTGCCAAGTGCTGGTGGTCTGCTGTGAAATGCTGGCACTGCGCACGCGGATGCCGGCGGGTTGCCGTGTGGGACACCCCCCCCTTTGTCTGCTAGACATCTGTTGCGAAGTTCGCAAATTTGAACGCGGAATCATGTTCAGGGTGCTGGTGAATCCAAAAGTGGGGCTTGCACCGTGCGTACCCCCCTGCTCCTCACACCTCTTCACAAATCCAGAGCACAAGAAATCGAATGCGTGCGTGTTTGGATGGATTGCGCATGCCAACGACCCCCCTGTTACCCCCCCCCCCCCTCCCCGTCCGTATGCAGGTCATGAATGCGGGGATGTGCAGGGTGCTCCTGCACCCCACGTGGGGCTCACACGTGTACCCCGCATCGTGCTTCACCACGGCGCCGATAGAAGCCGTAGAGCGCGTGCTCGAGGGCAAGTACCACGACGAGTTTGCGGAGCAAGAAACTGCCACGTAAGAGGAGCGGCGAAACTGTCACAGCCACAGCCTTCGATGGTGCTACTGCAGTGCTCCACGAATGTACCTCCGCGCGCACCCAACATGGGGGCCCCCTTGCAGCAGGCAAGGAACCGGTGATATTCAGTAAGAGGGCGCACTCGGGGGGGGGGGAGGGGGGGGGGGTTCTCTATGGGCTTCAGTCACCCTCGGCGTGCATTAGGATCTCTCCCGATCAGCTGGGCCATTGCCTCCACCCCCCCCTGCATCTGATTGCGTCCTCTCTGCCGCACGAATCGCATTGCATTACCGATGGCCGCTGCATAGCGCCGCCACTGCCGCCTTGTGCGGCGTGCAGCCAGCCAGCGTCGACGTGTGTCTCACGTGGTGAAGGTCTCAGAGTTCAACATTGAAGTAGCAAACTTCAATAATGAAGTAGCACAGGCCACGCGCAGGCAACTTCCTGCTCCGCGTGCATGCTCCGCGTGCATGCCCGGTCCAGCTGCCATAGAACGGGAAAAAATGACGAAGATTTTGTTGTGCTGCAAATGGTTCTGGTGCTCCGTGTCTGCATTGCTCAGTCGGTTGTGGCAGCGCTCAATGCTTGCAGTGCGTGCACACCGCGCAGCTGGTGGGCAGAGGGGGAAGGGGGGTCGCTCACAGATGTCTTGCGCACTACAAATCTGCAGCAGATGGACAGAAGCGTTTTGCAATGATGTGACCCATGGTGCGCACTATGATGGTTGGGGGGGGGGGGGGGGGGGGGTCGCGCATCGATGTCTGTCGCGTTACAATCTGCAGCAGATGGACAGAAGCGTATTGCCATGATGTGCCGACTCAGATCGCCACGCATACAGTAGCGCTGTTGTTGCATACACATACAAGCAGCACACCAGCACCCAATGCGCAGCGCATCGCACAAATGTCAGCATTTGTATGTGTGTGCATTGTAACAGAACAGCCTGCAAGGTCTATGCACTGAGCGGCTCGACCTGCCCAAGTGCGCACACCGTTGCTGTGTGCGCCAGCCAGCGCCCTCTGTGATGGCACCGCAGCGCTGCGCCGCAGCAATTACAGCTTTTATGATCAATTAACGGCGGCGCTGCTGCTGCCCGCTACGGCTGCTGAGCCGTTGCTGCCGCTGCTGCTGAGCACTGCTGTGGCAGTGGCCTTGCGCTTCTTCTTTGCCGCGGCGCCTGCGCTCTGCTGCGCCTTGCGCTTCTTGGGTTTGGCCGCAGGGTTTTTGTGCGTGCGCAGGTGCGCCTGGGAGCGCGCGAGCAGTACGTGGACAGAGGCGACGGTGTTGAAGTGCTGTGTTGTTGAGTGGTGTTGGGCCACCTGTGTCCCCTGCTGCACGCTGCCGGCGCTGACAGAAGCGGGGTGGAAGTGTTCATGCACCCCCTATCTTGCATGTGAACAGAAGCGCGCAAATGCGGCATCGCAGCGCGGCGCTGCGAACGCAGTACGGGCCAAAGGCAAACGCGCGCTTCGCGCATGCCACATTGATGGGCAGCGCGGGAGCAGCAGGCGTACAGGCAGCTCATCACTCAAGCCGGCTGCAGGCGGTCGTGCTCCATCTGACCTACGAAAATGCAGGCCCACCTCTTGCGCTGCACTGCCTTCAGGAGACTCCGCGCGTGCAACGCCAGCGCACAGCTGAACACCATCAGAGACACAGGCGATGCCCCGTTCCACGCTAACGCGACATGCAAAATCGCTGCGGCGGCGCCGCTGCTGCTGCTGCTGACCTACGTACCTTGAGGCTCCGTGGATTCGGCGCCAGCGGTGCGCAGCTGACACACGCCAACGAACACCATCAAAGACACAGGCGACGCCGCTTTCTACGTAAACGCGGCATAACAAACGCTGTGGCGGTGCTGCTGCTGCTGCTGCTGCTGCTCTACATACCTTAAGGCTCCGCGCGTTTGAGGCCAGCGCGCAGCACTCGAGCAGCGGGCACACAAGCGGCTTGGCCGCCGCCGCCGCACGCCCCCGCCGCGGCTGTGCAGTCAGCATGGCCTTGTGCGCCGCACGCTTTGCCGCGTGGCGCCGCTTGTAGAGCTGGCACCAGTCGGTGTCCTGACGGAATGGAAGGGGAGAGGGGGAGGGCATCGGTTCGTGAAATGCGCTCTCGTGACATTGTGAGATGTGGCCTCTGTGAACGTATGAATCTCGCGCTGGCACGTGGGTGTGCTGTTGCGTTCGCTCGACCAGCTGTTCGTGTCTGAGGGCTCACTGCCATAGGCTGCGAGGCGGGCTTCATCGCGTGACTTGATGACACGCACGCTTTACACCAGCCTACGCTGTCGAAATAAAACTAGCCATGGCAATGACGCTCCATAACTTAAGCTAGGCAGAAAGAAGTTGCGATGATCTAAAGGCGGCTCCAAAGAGGCCATCGCTGGAATAATCGCGAGAAGAAGTCAGCGACATCAACTGCTACAAGAACGCCAACTCCCGCAGAGACTCACCGTTGTGGGCGCCGCCCACGCAACGAGCCACGGCCTGCGCCCCGCCCCCTTCCCCCCCACGCCCCTGTCCCCCTCGAAACCCCCCGCATCCCCCTCCCCTGCCGCCGCCGCCGCCTCCTCCTCCGCCATGGCGACAGCAGCGTCCGCCGCAGTAGCAGTCGGCAGGCAGCGCAGCTGCCACCGCGTAAAGAAGGCCGCGCGCCACACGTGCTGCAGGCGCGTGAGCGCACGCCACTCGGCGCTCACGCACGCGAGGCGGCACAGGCGCTTGTGGCCGAGGTACGAGAGCGCGAGCGCGGCGGCGTCGAGCGGCAGGTGCGCCAGGTTGATGAGGAAGCCGCGCGGCTCTGCACGGCGCGGGTGAGGGAACCGTGAATGAGATGGTGCGCGACTGCAGGGATGGACAGAACGGGGCAGCGAACGAAGCGCGGCGCTGTCGTCGTGGCTCGTGGCATCGCACGTGGCACCGAAACACCGGTGGCACCGCATGTTACTGCCGTCAGCAGGCGCGCGAGATTGGTCAGGGTTTCACGACCCTGCGCCGCGCATTCTCGCACGCAGCGCAGGCAAGAGCATTGCGGGGCGAGTATGTCCTCGGTGGGGTGCGTGATGAGGCCCTGCTTGTGCGATTACCTACATGTTGCAGAAGCTGCAAGTCAACGCGGAAGTCGTCGCAGTCAGGTTGCATGCCGCATGGCCACCGACCGCATATCGCGCCTGTCTGGCCACGCAGCCCAAACTGCAGCAGCGGCACGCGTATCCTACTATACATACATATATGCATAACTGCCCCCCAATACACTCACCGACTTCCTCCTCCTCCTCGTAACCAGCGTCGTCGGCTGCGTCTGTGTCCTCCCCGCTGCCGCCGTCGCCGCCGCGCAGCAGCAGCGGGGGCGGCGGCACGAACGGCCGTACCGCCGCCCACGAGCGCGGCGCCAGCGCCGCCATGTGCGAGGCCTGCAGGACGCGCAGCCCGCATGCGGCGCACGGCGCCCCGAATGCCGCTGAGCAGCAGCCACCTGCATGATCTTCGCCGCCGCTGCTGCCGCTGCTGCTGCTGCTGCTGATGGTCGCGTCGATGCGCAGCGCGCGCAGCAGCGCGCGCACGCCGCGCGCGAGCGGCCGCGGCAGCGCGCGCAGCGGCGGGGGCCGCAGCGGCGGCGGCGCGGCGGCGCAGAACGCCATGTCCAGCACCGCGGCGAGCGGCGCCAGCAGCTGCGGCGGCTGCGGCGGCGGCGGCGCGGCGCGCGCTGCGCTTGCAGAACTGAAACCGCCGCTGCCGCCGCCGCTGCTGCTGCTGCTGCCGGCGGAGGCGTGCAGCCACGCGCGGCGCGTGAGCAGCACCGCCGCAGCGTGCAGCAGCGCTCTATGCGCGCGCGCAAGCGGCGCGGCGGCGGCGGCGGCAGCATTGCCGCCGCTGCTGCAGAAGGTGCCGCCGGCTATGTGATGCGGAGCACGACTCGACTCGTGACTCGCCCCGGAGAGCACTGCCTCCGCGTCCACGACGCACTCCAGCAGCCACCTGTCATATGCAGCGGCGGCCCGCGGCGCAGGGCAGCGGCAGCACGGGTCAGGCCAACAGGCCGAGAGTAGTCGCTGCCGCAGGAGACGCAGAGTGCATTCAATTGGAGGCGTCACACGCGCGCCGGACGCAGGCGCATTGCAGCAACCAAGCAGCGTAGACATGACACTTGCAGGCGTGACGTGCGCGCCATGTACATACATACCATCACTGAGGCACGCGCATTCGGAAGTGCGCGACACGGATGCAGCGCGTGTGCGCGCGCCGCGTGCAGCACGGCTTTGCGGCGCTCGCCGCAGCGGCCGCGCCGCACTGCGGGCTCCAGCCCGTGACGTCGAGATATGACACTTGCAGGCGTGACGTGCGCGCAATGTACACGCGTGCCCTTACTGCGGCAAACGCGATTGGAAGAAGCGACACAGACGCAGCGCATGGGGGCGCGCCGCGTGCAGCACGGCTTTGCGGCACTCGCCGCAGCGGCTGCGCCGCACTGCGGGCACCAGTCCCGTGACGTCGAGATATGACACTTGCAGGCGTGACGTGCGCGCAATGTACATGCGTGCCCTTACTGCGGCAAACGCAATTGGAAGAAGCGACACAGACGCAGCGCATGGGGGCGTGCCGCGTGCAGCGCGGCTCCGCAACACTCGTCGTAGCGGCAGCGCCGCACTGCGGGCACCAGCCCCGTGACGTCGAGCAGGCGCGACTGCGCCGCGTCAGGCGCTTGAGGCGCTGCCGCAAATGACGCCGAACGCTCACGACCGCGCTCGCATGAAGCATTCACGCTCGCCATGCCCGGTGACGCGCGCCGCCGTCTGATGCCGAACCAGAACACCACCCCCCACGCCCGGCAATGCGCGCCGCCGCCTGATGCCGCACAAACACACATTTGCACACGCGCCGCGCGCAAACGCCACTTTTGCTCTCACCTCAGGTGCGGCACCGCGCGCACGTCCGACACCACCCCCGTGCAGCACAGCAGCCCGCAGTACGCCCCCAGCCCCCTCACCAGCCCCCCCAGGCTGCGCTCGCCATCCCCCGCCGTCAGCCCTGTCTGCCCGCCTTTTGCGCTGCTGCCGCCGCAACCGCTACGAGCTGCATCCAGCAGCTTGGCAAAGTGCGCGCTGCACAGCTGCTGCAGCGCGGCGACGCCACCGCTGCCGCTGCTGCCGTGTGCAAGTGAGGCAGTGCCCCACAGCAGGAGCTCTGCCGCTGCGAGTGCCGCCGAGTCCTGCACGACACAACACTGGGGACATCAGCTGACAATCAAGGATAGCAATTGCGACGGGCACTCACAGCTCTAAAAAATGCGCATAGCATAGCATGTTGCACGGCAGCAGGTGAGTTGCCGCGGCCGTCAACACGCGCGGAAGGCGTGCGGATGGGCAGGCAGCGCCATGCACTTTACCATGCATATGCGATGCCTACATACTGTATACCTTGTACACGTCAAAGGCCGCCACCCGGCCTGGTTGTGAGTCATGATCGCCACACAACACGCGCAATACCGCCTCAGCAGCGCTTGACATTGTCAAAGCAACGGCCAAGCTTGTTCCGTCAGCGTCAGACCGACAATAAGCACCGTTACCTCCCCATCACCCTCAGACAAATAGCCAACAGGGCAAACGCACCTGCGAGGGGCCGTCGGCGCCGACGCCGCAGCCAAGCGCGGAGCACATCGGGTGCAGCTGCCGCAGCGGCGCTCCCGCCACCGCCGTCCGCAGCGCGCCCGCGACCGCCGCATCCACCGCTGCCGCCAGTCGTGCGCGGCCACCGCCTCCGCCGCTGCTGCCGCCGCCGCCGCTGCGCGCCCGCACGAGCCACCGCAGGAACAGCGCCAGCGCAGGGTCGCAGCGCAGCGCCGCGGGTTCCGCGGAACGGCGCCGGGAACCGTCCTGGGAGAGCGCGGCGCGGCGGCAGCACGCCTCCGAGCAGATGTGCGCCAGCAGCGGCGGCAGAAGGTGCCGGGCCAGCGGCACTCCGCTGCTGCTGCTGCCGCCGATGCTGCCGCCGCCGCTGCCGCTGCTGCTGCGCGCGCGGCGCGGCGCCACGGGGACGGGCCTGGACGCCAGCGAGAGGAGGCCTGCGCGGGGGGGGGCAGGAGCGGCGGGAGGGGGGGGGGGGCTGTGAAGGGCAAGACGGGTGCGCAGTGCAGCACGGGCGGTCTCCGTCTGCTTTTAGGGTTAGGGTTAGAGCCTGCTGCGCACAACCGAGGCGCTGGCAGAGCAGCAGCAGCAATCGACGGCGGCGGCGGCGGCATGTGCGCGCTTGTACCGAGGCACGCGCCACGTCGCTCGAGTACTGCTGGTGGGCGCAGCTGCATGCAGATGTCTGAGCTGCTGCAGCGCGGCACAGGAAATCTGAGCACGGAGGAGATGATGCTTTGCGGCGTTGCTTGCGGCGCGAACCGACTGGGCGCTACTGACACCAGGCTTACCGCTAAACAGGCATGCACTGATGCTCTTGCACCTCTGGCGTGCACGAGAGCCCCGCGCACCTTTGACGAGCCAAGTGCCGCCGTCGCCGCCGCCCGCGGCCCCCCTTCGCGCTCCGCACGTTCGGCCGCGCTCCTCATCGTGATCATCATATGGCAGCGTCCCGCGCGCGCCGCCGCCGCCGCTGTCGTCCGCGTGCGCCGACAGCGAAGGCGGCTCCTGGCGCTGCGGCGCCGCGGCGGCGGCAGCAGCAGCAGCGAGGCACTCCGCGACGCTCAGGCGGACGCGCTGCCACGGCAGCGCCGGGCACGCGGCCATGACCTGCGGCAGTTACACCCAATGGAACCGACGGTGAACTGTCAGCTGCCATGCCCATGTGCAGTGGCGCATGCTGCCGGGTAATTCAACTGCGTTATCAGGCGAGTCGCACCAGCTCCAACTTCAACTTCAACCGCAGTTGGAGACATTGAGCTACTCTGTTCCACAGCATGGAAGCGCTCAGTGGCAGCTACAACTTCTATTACCACGCATACAGTACACTGCTATCATGGACTACAGAGTGTGGCAGTGCTCAGCAGCATGCAAACAGCGGCGCTCACCTGATGGGCGAGGTCCACGAGCACCGTGGCCGCCTTCCGCGGCTGCACCGACATGGTGCGGCAGCGGCAGCAGCAGCAGCAGTAGCAAACAAGGAAAGGCCATCAGCGGAGCACGAAAAGCGCGTCGCGACACAGGTGCAGCATGTCTACGGCTACAGGCTGTGCGCGCGTTCCGCAATGGAGGCAGAGGGGTGCCGATGTCAAGCAGTTGTTTCTTGATACCGCGGTGGCGTGCTGACATGCTTCCGCGTCCGGGCGCATCTGACGCTTTCTGATGACTCAATGATGCGCGCCCTGGCTGCATCAGTGCCACAGTGCACATGAAGAACTGCGCACAGGGTGCCATGCGCTGTGCGCAATGGCCGCAACACCGCAGGCGCTTCCTACAACGCCGGGCGCCAGCAGTCCGCGACAGGCAGCAGTGCTCCCACAAACGCCCTTCGCTGTCCACAAACTAATGGGCACCATGAGCTACCTCACATCAACCCCCCCATACATCGTAGAAGGAGTTCCCGATAGCCGCTGCAGGCAGGAGACAGGGCTCCGCAAAACGGATACTTGAGCATGATGTAGATGCAGGGCCTGCGCTCATGCGGCAATATACATACCAAACGACCACCGATGCCGTAGGCGTCGTGGCAGCAAGCTCCACAAGATCAACACCTTCAGAAGTAGGTATGTGTGTAAAACCGAAGAGATACATACCGGGAGCGTGGACACGTCCAGCTGCGCCATATAGGGCCTCGACTCATGCGGCAATACGTACCGAACGACCGCTAATGCCTAGGCGTGGTGTCACCAACCTCCACAATACCAACTAGTTATGTATATCGAGCTAAAGGCATACGTACCGGGAGCGCGGACGCGTCCAGCTGCGCCAGCAGCTCCCACGCCGCGTGCAGCACAGCATCAACTAGGGATGTATATGGAACAAAGCGATACATACCGGGAGCGAAGATGCGTCCAGCTGCGCCAGCAGCTCCCAGGCCGCGTGAAGCACGGCCGGCGCTGCGAAGCAGTTGCGCCAGACCAGCTCCACCACCGCCGCTGCTACCTCGCCCGTCAGCCCGCTGTCGCACGCGCTCGGCGTCGCCCTGCGCCGGCAGCAGACGGCGTACGAGAGCGGACATGCGCGATTACGACAAAATCCACATGTATATATATGGAAATGAATCAAGAGATCGTGGAGCTCTAGGGGGCAAGGTGTGATTAGCCGCAAGTGCCTTCCACCAATTACCGTGGTCGCCGCTGCTGCAGCCATCGGCCACGAGAGTCAATCGCACGCGCTCGGCGTCGCCCTGCGCCGGCAGCAACGCACAATGAGGGAGCAAACATGTGGGATGCTGGCAAGTTCAGGAAACGATGCGGAAAACTCGAGGATCTGGTCATGGCAGACAGAGTGCACCGCCGTCGCGGCGACATCGGCGCCACGCTCCACGCAGACAGTGTTTCAGCCATGCGCACATCGTTGGTGATGGCTGCACTAGTGTTTCAGTCATGCGCACATGGTTGGCGACCGCAGCGCTGCTAGCGGTGCGGCAAGCAGAGGGAACTTGGGCTTGTGGCGCACTGGCGCGTTTCATGCGGAAGCGCACAGCGCCCGCCCAGGCGGCGGCAGCTCGCTCTGAATGCCAGGCTGTGCAGAAAACAAGGTGGCAAAAGAACCGTGCCTCTTTCCACTGCTGCAGCTGAGTGCAGCTGACTGCCACACCACACCTCAGCCAACACGATGCAATTATTTGTGCTCAATGCAAATATATGGCGTGCAAATTGCGTACATAAACAGAACACTGGTAAGGGTACCAGCGCAGCGTCAACACTTACCATAGACATGTGCGGTGCGTGAGCGCCACGCGCAGGCCGGACGTGTCGTAGGTCACTGTGCCGCTGCCGTCCAGCTGCAGTGCCGTATGCAGCAGGATGGCCTGCCACCGGCGAAGAAGAGAAACATGTTACTAATGCAATGGTATGAGCGAGACGGGGTCTGCAGCAGTGATCAGCACAAACCAGTGAACGCTGCAGGTGATTCCTCGTGATACCGCCTGCCACAGTGTGGGCGGAATGACGTTCTGCAGTGGAAACTCAGCAGCCAGATGACGCACAAGAGCGTCTGCTTTCTCAAAATCAAAGCGATTCTTCAGGCATCCACAGAAATCACGACAGTGATATCGTCCGGACTAAGCAGATCATCTGCAGGTACAAACTTGCAGATCACACGTGATCGTGGCTGCTGCAGACAACCAATAGCTACTGGAAAAGTTTCCATCCACCGTAACGAATAGTAATGCATCACTCACATCGAGTGTCGCTCCGAGCCGTCTTCGCCATTCCAGCTTCCACCCATCCCCAGGCTTCAGGCTTGGGTCAGCTGGGGCCATCCAAGGCCGCTGGTCCTGCTGCATCGTCATGTGCACGTGCCTGTAGAAGCCAAGGTCTCCGGCAAACCGCTCCAGAGGGCCATCGGCGCCATCGCCTGGCCGATCGGGCATCGCTGCGTGTGTTTGTTGACGGCTTCCGACTCTTGAGGTTGGGGAGTCACCGGTATGAAGTCCCAGGTTCAAGTCTCCACTAACCTTGACTTCAGGACGGCCCCCCCCAAAAACCGCCCGCCAAGCCGTAACTGTTCCCCGTCCTCAGCTTGCGCTTGTCCCCAAAGGCGCACAAGAGGCTCAGGGACATGGCACTGCTTGGTGCCACGACGGGCGCGAAGTTGTGTGCATCCCGCCACTAGTGATATCGATGCAACTCTGCAACGCGACGATTAGCACGCACACATCACGACGAGCACCGGCAACCACAGTTGACAGTTGTGCGGTGAGCCAGAGAGCAAGGCGAAGCAGGCACGCATTGGAGAAGGGGAGACCTCAAAGAAAAGTGTCCCAAACAATTCTGGTCACTATACATTTAGAGGCCACAGTAGCAATGCGGACGTGGCATCACCAGCCACACTGATCGCAGCTCCGCAAAAGCAGTGCTCATGAGACAATTGTGCTGCGCACGCGACCGATGATTACAAAGGTCTCACGGCAGACTGCTGCACCGTTGCCGCTGGGGCTACTGCCGGCACCAAGTGACAGCGCGCTGCGACTACGGCTGTGCTAAACTACAACTACAGCGGCGCAGTGGCGCTGCCGGCCTGACACCAATAGGCATCGCTGCTAGTGCTGCGCCAGGCGTGTCACATGCTTCAGCAGCATGGTCTAAGGGACTCGAGCGTGGTCGTGGTGCGGCGATATCGCGTGCGTCGCAAGCGGCGCTGCCGCTGCTGCAGCCGCTGCAGGGCAACAAGGGGTCTGTACACATGCAGCGGCGGCGGCGCTGGCGGTGGCTGTGAACTGATGCGGCAGCCGCGGCAGTGCAAGTGTCTTCGAAACGGTATTGATTGCCAAGGATTTGCTGAGCGCTGATTCAGTGGGGAAGCGCCGCGCCCCCCTTGCTCACTTGTCCCCTCGGTGATGCTCGCAGCGGGGTACATGCAGGGCGCCACAGGAGAGAGGTGCGGCAGCGCCGGTATCAGCGAGCAGCATGGGGTTACGTATGTACTGATTATGATATGAGCATGTGCGTGCGCCGACACGCTGCGGCAGCGCAGCACGCAATGCGCTGCGAGGGATGCCTTACGTTAAAACACAAGGGTATCATGATGATCAATCACTGCATGAATGAACAGAGCGTCATGCAGCACAATGCGTCTCGCAGCGTGGTGGCGCAGACGACAAGCGTACAACTGCTGACCGGTGGTACACACGTAAATCAATCAGAGGTGCGCGGCGGCACGCGCTGCTAGCCAGGCGGCCACCGAGCCCCCATCTATCCTATCTATCAGGTCACGCGGCGGCACCCGTCGCGTATACCTACATACGCACATGGCATGGGCGCCGCCTCGCCCCTATCAACAGCTGCGCCACCAAACTAACTTATCAACTAGGGGAATGGTCACTTGCCATCGCTTCAGGCAACGAAGTAATGGGCAAGGTCACCCCCGAACTAGTACTTCAACTTGAAGTACCTCGCGCGTGCAGAAGAGAGAGTGACCCGAGTATAGTGTAGGGATGGCCTGGCAGCCACCGCCAGACCATGCGCTGTCGCAGTTCGGATGCCCACAGAAGGGCACCGACAAACCAGCACACTATGACAGCGCGCAGCAGGATCGGCTAAGATCACATAGGAGCTCTTAAACCGACACAGCTGAGAGCGCATGCCCAGACGCTGAGACCACACGGTGAGTGCAGGCCAACGCAGCAAGCAGCGCTCCCGGCAGCGCCCGCACAACAGTCGACGACAAGCGAAGTTGCGAGATCGCGCGAGCTACTACTTCAAGTTGAAGCTCGCGCGCCCTCAGCGCCCCCCCGTCCCGGGCCATGAACGGAAGAAGCCCAGGTCACGCGCATGCGGCCGGTGTGCACGAGTCACAGCACCTGTTGCCGATGCGCCAGTTGAACAATACTTCCTCATGAACGTCATTTCCGATACGTTTGGGCCCCCGCCTGCGAATCAAATGCGGCAACGTGCGCCTCAACTTCCCCCTCACCCCCGCCTCTATGCCCCCGCTACTCTCTCTTCCCGCAGGCACCCAGCTTACACAACCTACTCTTACACAACCTACTCTTATGCTACCGCGGACGGCGGCGCTTGAGCAGCACTTGCCTGAAGTGCCATCGGTGTACAGACCGTTGCAGCGGAAGGCCGAGAGGTGCCCTTTGCGCGTGTGACGGCCATGTAGAGCTCCCTGGAGATGCAGCTGCCATTGGCGCGATGTGTGCTGATGACGATCAAGGCATGGCTCCTGGTGGCGTGCTGCTGGCTCGAAAAACCAAGCGCCTTGACTTGCATTGCATATGACAATGATGGCGGCAGTGATGGCAGCTTCGTGAAGGGTCTTGTGGTAGCTGTGGCGTAGCTGATGAAGTCAGGTTATCATCGCCTCCCATTGCTCACTTGTCCTCGGTGTGCTCGCAGCGGGTGACATGCAGGGCGTCACAGGAGGAGAGGTGCGGCAGCGCCGGTGTCAGCGAGCAGCATGGGGGGTATGTATGTACTGAATATGATTTGAGCATGAGCATGCACCAGCACTTTCTAGCAGTGCAGCACGCGACGCGCTGCGAGGGAATCCGATGCCTCGCGATAAAACACAGGGCATCAATCACTACGAGCATCACAAAACATGATGCATCTGGCAGCGCCGTTGTGCGTACCTGGTGGCGCAGTCAACATGTGTACAACCGCTGACCGGTGGTACACGCGTAAATCAATCAGAGGTGCGCGGTGGCACGCGCTGCTAGCCAGGCGGCCACCGGGCCCTCATCTATCCTACCTATCAGGTCACGCAGCGGCACCCGTCGCGTATACCTACATACGCACATGGCATGGGCGCCGCCGCGCTCCTATCAACAGCTGCGCCACCAGACTAACCTACCAACTAGGGGAACGGTCACTTGCCATTGCTTCACGCATGGAAGCAATGGGCAAGGCCACCCCCGAACTAGTACTTCAACTTGAAGTACCTAGCGCGCGCGGAAGAGAGAGGGACCCGAGTATAGCGTAGGGATGGCCTGGCAGCCACCGCCAGACCATGCGCTGTCGCAGTTCGGATGCAAACAGAAGGGCACCGACGAACCAGCACACTATGACAGCGCGCAGCAGGATCGGCCAAGATCATACTTAAGCTCTTGAACCGACACAGCTGGGAGTGCACGCCCAGATGCTTGACCTACACGGTGTGTGCAGGCCAGCGCAGCAAGCAGCGCTCCCGGCAGCGCACGCACAACAGTCGACGATAAGCGGAGTTGCGAGATCGCGCGAGCCACTACTTCAAGTTGAAGCTCGCGCGCCCTCAGCCCCCCCCCGTCCCGGGCCATGAAGGGAAGAAGCCCAGGTCACGCGCATGCAGCCGGTGCGCATGAGTCGCAGCACCTGTTGCCGATGCGCCAGTTGAACAACCCTTCCTCATAAGCGTCTTTTCCGGTGCGTTTGGGCCCCTGCCTGTGAACCGAATGCGGCAACGTGCGCCTCAACTGCCCCCTCGCCCCCGCCTCTATGCCCCCGCTACTCTCTCTTTCGCGCGGGCACCCAGCCTACACAACCTACTCTTACACAACCTACTCTTACGCTACAGCGGACGGCGGCGCTTGAGCAGAACTTGCCTGAAGTGCCATCGGTGTACAGACCGTTGCAGCGGAGTGCCAAGTGACGCCCTTGTGCGTGTGGCGGCCATGTAAAGCTCTCTGAAGATGCAGCTGCCGTTGATGTGATGAGCGCTGATGCCGGTCAAGGCGGCCTCCCTTGGCGCACGTTGGTGACACTTAGAGCACTTCGTCATGAGCTGCGTATGATGGTGATGCAGCGTCGACGACATGGGCGGATGGCGCCGTCGCCCAGGTGAAAAGGGCGCGCAAAACGGCAACGGCGGCAGCAGCGCGAAGGCAGCAGATTGCAGGTTGCGCTCCTTGGTCGGCATTTTGCTGCCTTGCACGGCCGTGCGTGGAGCTCGCCTGCTTGGCGACAACGCGGGAGCGCGGATGGCAGTATCAGCGAGAGCACAAAGCAACCTATATGCGCGAGGCGCTTACAAGTATATACGGCGGCGGCGCATAGGCATCAGGGTGAACTTGCACAGTCACTTTGTTGCATGATTTTGCTGCAAGCACTTGATTGCCCAGGAAGATGCGTTGCGGCGTATTCTACCGCCGTTGTTGTGTACTTGCCTGTATGCTCTCGTCACGGGGTGTGTGTGTGTGTGTGTGTGTTTCCAAAGTCAACTCCCGCAAGTCTGAAAGCAAAACAGTGCCGTGTCGATCGCGGCCTTGCTAGCCGATGGTGCGTGTCCACGCTCGTCTCGCCGTGCACGTCTCGCCGCACACACTCGTTTGTGCTTGAGGGTCGTGAGGTGGATGAGTGCGCGAGTGCGAGAGTGTGAGCTCTCCTGGCAGGGCCTCGGAGCTGGGCTTTGACACAAAACTTTTTTTTTCCTGGCCTAATTCGGCAAATTTTTAGCTGTGTGGGTTTGAGGGGAAAAAAAGGAAAAAAAAGGGGGAAGAAAAGAGGGAAAAAGAGGAGATTTCGGCTAAAATTCGCTGCCGCCGCCGCGGGCGTACTCGCCGCGCGCAGCGCGGCTTCAGGCCTAAGATTTGTCAGCGTCTGGTGTGCAGAGTCATGAAGACATGCGGCACAGCACATGTGGCAGCCGCTGCAGGGGCACAGCTGCAGAATCGTGCAAAAGCAGCACCAATCTGCCATATTGATGGTGCCACACGTGCCCACAATGGTGAGAGTCCATGGCTGTATGAAGCATTTATGCACAAAATCTGCTATGTGCATGTTCAATGCACACTGCACAATGCACATCACCAATGCAATAAAAGTGATCAACGTATTTGCAGAATCAGAATCCTGCTCACTTCTAGGGCATTTGACAGGCAACTTTGAAGTTTCAACCCTCAGGCATGGTCCCTGCCAGTAGCACATCTGCGCCATTGCACAGAGATAGGTGTCCACATGTTATGGGTTCTGATAAACAAAACATGCTATGCAAACTCACTAGCTACACAGTAGCAAGAGCACCTTGCAAGCCAACATGCACCCCAAGAGAAAGCCAAGGTCAGTGTGCCGTCGCCCCGACAAACAAACTTGCGCGCCGTGCAGCGCCCACTCAAGCCACCGGGCATGGTAGGATGTGACAAATCCAAGTGCTGCGAAGTGTTTGTGTACCACCGCCGCTGCCAGCTGCCTGCAAGCGATGCATGTGCGCATTGCATCCAGATGCAATGGGCGGCGCTGCGAACGCGCGCGCCGCCGCATGATGCGGCGTCGCTGGCTTCACGTTGAATGGGCATATCACTAATGCGCACAACACCAAGCTGTACTGCATGTGCAGCAACGCTTGTGATCACCGCGGCTAGCTGAGCCTGAGAATGCATGAGCCGCAATGTATGACATTCAATTGCCGCCTGCATCCATGGGCAGCGGCAATGCTGCATCAGCAGTGAAGAATATGCCACTCTCGCTGGCTGCTTAAGGTGGCAGATTGAGTGCGCACCACCGGCTCCGTGAATAGCCACGCACATGGCGCCGCCGCCGGCTTCAATTGGCGGCAGCACGCGTGCGCGCCGCCAGCTGCATCGTCATGTGTGTTTGCGTTGACGCCAGCGTAAATGGCGCAGCATAGGTTTTGCGCCGCCACTGAGCTTGATGAGCGGCACAGGTTCACCATCAATTGCCAGCTACGCGCCAGTACTAATTGGCGACACGCAGGCATGTCACGAGCAGCACATGCGAGCTGTCAAGTGACTGGAAAGGTGCGCAGGCATCATGACAGGCGCCAGAAGAGCATGCCAACTATGCTGCAATCGCGCTTGCTCGCCTGTGGAAAATCAGTATGCAACAGCTCGCCTCTGAGACGTCAATGCAGGCCCACAATCTTCCAGTCCAGCTCCTGTGACAGCACCTCCTTCGTTGGCTGCGCCTCCAGCAGGAGCACCTCACTGCGCAGCAGCTTCCACAGCGCAATCGCATGCTCATGTGCCATTTTGATCCTTTTCCATGATTGCCAGCACTTGATATCCTCCCTGGCATCAAAGCCGCAGCTGCGCTCCTTGAGCGACGCCGCGCCGCCCGGCAACAACCAGTTGAAAGCTGCTGCGCACGCCGTCTTCTGCAAGGCTGGTGCATCTTCAACTGCAGCAAACTGAAGCATTGCCAACATCTGCTGCCTGTTTGAGGCGCCAGCAAGAACGCTAGCCCCCAGCTGCCGCAGCGCGGCTCAAAATTGGCGTTCTTGAAGTGGTATATCCGCCGCCAGGGCTGCCATGCGATGCAACAAGGAGCGTCAGCACTTGCTCAACCCCCTTTCAATCATCGTTCTAGAGGAGGAAGCCTCCTTCAGCTTCTGCTACTCAAACTGCAAGTCAGTGCCAACTTTACCCAAATTTTGCTCCAATTTCGTGTCCCATCATCTGCCCCATCATCTTTTTGCCCCACGCGGCTGAAATACTGCCTCTCCCAATTCCTTTTTCATTTCCTTTTTCATTTCCTTCTTGTTTTTTGTCGTCAAAACAGCCCCAAAATCACAAAATCAACTGCACTAGCTAGGGTTAGGCCTAGGGTTGGGACGCATTCCTAGCACTAGGGTTAGGGTTAGGGTTAGGGTTAAGAAGGAACTTCACAGGATTTACTGGAAAGTGGCGCATTGGATGCAGCTCGGTAAGTGCTATCAGATGCACTGCTCAGAAGGCAGATGCGAGCACAAATACAGCACTTAAGAGACAATTCCTTATTTCCTTTTTGGCTCTGAAATGCCCCCTATTTCCTGCAAAAAGTCCTGCACGTTTTGTGTCAGAGTCTCAGAGACTCCTGCAGGCTCACGCAAATGGTGCATACATGTGGCTACCTCTAAAGTGATATATTATCTGAAAATCTCCGATCCCCAGTCTGTGACATGAATGTCATTTTCGTACCTATGTATACCCATGAGAGCGCTGATCTCAGCCAAACAAACGAGAGAGAGAGAGAGAGAGAGAGAGCAGGGGGCTGCGCAAGCATGCTGAGTCGCTGCAAACGACCAACCACTTGCTTGCAGTGTTGTTGGCAAAAAACGCTTTTAGAAATTATCGACAGCGCCATCACTTGAGAGTCATGACTAGTCAATGACACATGATACAGTGGGTCAAGGCACACATTGACATTGGGTATTCCCAACGAGTATTCGAGTGACATACATTGACATTGGGTATTCCCACCGAGTATTCGAGTGACTTGTGTCACCGCCGAGGTTGGTCAACTGTTGGTCAACCGCCGCAAAGAGGAGCTGCCTGGTCAACCGCCGCAAAGAGGAGCTGCCTGACCATTAGAGAGCATCAGCGAGTATACACATATACTTTCTTTCAAGAAGCACACATAAAGCACTCACGAAATGCCGTCCGACCCTTTCCGGTGGCATTCCGACTTTTGTGGCCGGCCAAAACAATCATTTGGCTAGGATATCCTACTATTACAGTAGTAATGTGCAACAAAGGCACAAACATTGTTGTAACATTGTTCACAAAACCATGTAAGTACATTATGGAGAGGGCTTTTCGCGCCCCTTGCGAAGCGAAATTAATAAAAGTACATAACTGCACGGCGTCAGCTCATGAGTACTACTCACACCTGGCTGCGTGAGCCCACCTTAGTTGTTTCTATGGTGTGCGCGCGCTGACTGGCACGGTGGTGCCCCTGGGCTGGCGTGTTGTTACCCGAGATGCCACAGCGCAGACTAGGCTGCTGCGTTGACGCAAGCTTTTCGAGTGCATAGGCAACCCGGCCTCCCTTGGGCCTTTATAAATACAAGTCCATACGTACATAACGTACTCTGGCCGTGTCATGACACACATGGCAGAATCCAGGGGGGGGCGGGCACATGGAGGAGGACGTAGGGGAGGACCCCGAGATGCCATTTGGCGGCGGCTGCGTTTGAGTGGTTGTCGTTGCGACACTTTCAGACTGTCATACGACATGTAGATTCCTTACAGCTAGATGCCAATCATCTGGGCTTTTTCGCGCCCTGAGCGAGAATTAATAAAAAGTACATTATGGTATCATCCATACTTTCCTTGTTATGCGCTCTGTCGCTCGGTAGTTTGGTGAGCGCGGATAAGGGCCCCGGGACCCTGAGCACGAGCGGTTCAAGCCTATAATCACCATGATGCAGTAGTACATGCACCCTGCCAACAAGAGACCATGACAGAGAATTCCATTGACGAGGTGTGGGGGCGGCTCAGGGCTGCTCGTGCTGCTGCGGAGCAGAGGAAGAGAGCGGGCGAGGCTCCCGCTGCTGCGCAGGATCAGGATCAGGCGGGGCGGGCGCTCGAAGACGGCGCTAAGCTCCGTCCTGACGACGACGCATCCCGCGCACCAAAGAAAGCGCGACAGAACGCAGCGCCTGAGTTGGAAGCGGAGCCTGTCGCTGCTTTTGGTCGTGCTGCGGGTGAGGGGGCTCAGAGCGACGCCGCTGCCCGTGGCGACGGTACACAGCTTGCCACGAGCCACGGCCGTCTGGCGAGCCGCAGAGTTCTACCGATGCCGATGTCGTAGGATGCAGCAAGCAACTTGAAGCCACTTCTGCAAACGGTGTCGCTGCTCCATCACCGAAGGCAAAAGGTGTAGCACGGCCGCAGCTGCATGAGGCAGCTGCCAAGATACCCAGCAGTGCTGCCCATCAGCTTCTGCTGTCAGTCCGTTCACTGACTGGCAGCCCCACATCAAAGAGATCTACCAGAGGGAGGTGGTCTTTGTGGATACAGCGCAGGCAGGCCTGCTACACCTGGAGATGTGCGGAGCACCACCTGCTGCACTGTTCCCGGCGCACAAGGCGCTCATCCTCGAAAAGGTCGCCATGGGCAGGATGGTGTTCTCAGCGGTGAACGCTCTCGGCATGCACGCCCACGGGGAGGTCGACCTGCACGGACTGCGACCAATCGGAGCCAAGGTGCGCACCACCCTACCAACCCACATGTATTGGAAACTTGTACGACAATTTCAGAAGTCAGACAGAGGTAGCTGAGGATTCACAAGTGCCGCTGTGAGATGTAAATTTGAAACACATCATCAATTTGCATAGAAGAGCACATTGCAAACTCGCGCCCTTGCAGCGTCACGCAGCATGCTCAAGGGCTAGCACTATGCGGGGCGATTGGCGGCAGTGTACACGCAAGCCCAGCAACACCACTACCGTCCTGCAATAAGGCTTGTATAGTGCACGATCATCATGATGCTGATGTTCTGATTCGCAGCACACGCAGCCTGAATGCGGCATTGTGCACCGGCGCCACCTCGAGCCAACGCGCACTCTGACTCGCTGCTGCAGTGGCTAAAGCTACAGCGCACACGCACACGCTCTGCACTGCAGCTCGTGCTCATGGAGGTGGTGGAGCCGCTGCTCGTCCGACGGGGCCGCTTGGTCCTCGTCACGGGGCATGGAGTACACAGCCCCAGCGGCATGTCCATCATCCGGTCGATCGCGAAGGACCACTTTCAGGGGCACCCTCTGGGGTTTACGTGCGTGCAAGCAACCAACCCGGGGCGGCTCGTGCTCCAGGTTCCAAGGGGCGCTTTCGGCAGCGATCGCTACCCCCCACCGCTTTGGCGCAAAGGGGTTGCAGACATGGTGGCAGCGGGTGTCTTTCACGCTCAGGCACGCATTCAGCACGCCGCTGCTGCAGCGTACTGCCGCGGGGACCTGGGAATTGAGTGGATGCAGGGCATCTAGTTGCCACCGTGGACACGCGCTGTCAAGCTCAGAGCGCGGCGCACGGCAGCGCTCAACACGCCAGAGGTTGCTAGGCTGCCCCTCGCTGGCACAACCGCATTCTACTGCAAATCTCGCTGACGCGGCAACGGCTGGATGGCCAACAGTGCTCCGCCAGGTCGAGGCGTACAGGCCGTCGCAGCCACTGCCGCCGCAGCGCAGTGGCCTTGCTTCGCATGCAGCTCCAAGGCGGCACCCACAAGCAGCAGCATCAGCGGCATCAGCACCAGCGGCATCAGCACCTGTGGCATCGCACCAGCAGCATCAGCACCAGCGGCATCAGCATCACCAACCGCCGTCGTCGCGCCACGTGCGCAGCGGTGCAAGATTCCATGTCTGGCGTTCTTCATGTCTGACGATCTGCTGAGGGCCGGCCGCAATGCTCAGCTAGCAGCGACAGCGTCGCTCACTGCAGCCACTGCGACAGGCGCTTCCGCAGGCGGTGGAGCCCTGCTTTTATCAGTTGAAGTTTCTAGACTTTAGTCTGAGGGTGATGCCAGAGGCTTTGATAGCACGCTGGATCACTGACCTTACTGGCAGTCCTAATGAATGGCTAGCATTTACCATTTAGAAATCGCCATTGCGACTGCTGCCACATCGTCTGCTCTCGTCCACGTTTTGCTATGCTACGTGTTGAGATTACCAGTGGTGTTCACACCTGCCCTGTATTGCAGCCAGATGCACAGAGGACTGTTCGTGGACAATGAAGTGCAGCATTGCAAGTCAAGATTTGTTGAAGTCCAGCAATGAAATGACGTGTGTCTGCATGGCACACGCTGGCTTGCCATTGAAGACAGAAGCGCACAACCATGTTGAAGTATGCTAGTTCACTGGCTGTGCATGTTTGATGTGGACTCATATTATTGAGCCGGTGGTCTGATCAGTGACTTTGCCAGGTGTGCACAGTAAGCAGTGCATGCATGCCAGTGCTTGCAGCAAGGTGATGGTGACTGTGGTGCCGAGCCCACTGCATGTGGAGGTGTGCGGCTGACCGCCACTGCATGCTGTTCAGTGTATGGTCAAGCGTGCGGCATAAGGCTTGTGACGATACGCAACAAACTGTCGACGCCAACAACATGAAAAGCTTGCATCAGTCCGCACGCGCAACGGTACGGTAACGGGTACCACGGTGCTGATACGAGCAACACATGAGAGACAGGCATTCACGCAAAACCATCATCGACGGCGCTGCAGCTGCTTGCAAAACGCTTGGTATTGAGGACACACTGGCGCAGTTGGGGCGAAGCCGGCAGCGCAATGCACACAGCTGCGGCGTGTAGGGCTGTCGCGCTTGCGCCAGCAACCAGCACGCACGCGCCGCCCCCCCTCTGCTGTACAGTCTGGCGCACCTAGACCCCAAGCGCCGCACCTGCACTTCACATGCCTCAGGTTGCTGCTGCGCGACAGTGCAGATAGCAGAAGCCGACGGCGCACATGTGCGCTGCGCATGCGGCTGCGACACGGAACATCCACGCGAGAAGCGCGCGTGCTCGTTTGCCTGCGCCGCACGCCTGCGTGACTGCCGCCGCAAGGGCTGCATTTTCCCGTATGCCCCCCCCCCCCCCCCCCCCCTGCATGCGCGCTGCGCAAACGCACGCGCGCCCCCACATGCTGTCTGTGAGCAGACGGACCTTTGCTCATTGAAGAAGCGGTAGCCAAGAGGCTTCTCACCGCACACGAGCAAGTATGCACCGCCGCAACTAAGCTGCCGAACTACACATGAACCGCTTGCCCCTGGTGCCCCACCGCCTGAGCCAACTGATGATGCAATGACTTGAGGTTGGCTGTATGCACGCACTCCCATCAAAGCGTGCGGCTTCAACTGACGGTTTTTGCTGCCCGAGCACACAACTCGTCAGCCTATGGAGCAACCACCCCTGAGGCGCCGGAACTCAAAGTGAAAGCCCACTAGCATTGCAGTGCCTTGCAGCCCCAAAACTGCGCTCCTCCGGCCCAACCCGCAGCGCGCACGTACACAGCGCGCACCCCCCACCCCCCCCCCCACCCCCCCTTCTTGAACTTCAACTCTACAACTTAATCATACGCTCCTCCTGCCCCTTGCCGAGCTTGATGCGCAGCCACTTGGCGTACTTGGCGTAGTGGCTAGAGAGCACCGCATCCGTCTCATTTGGTATTGAGAGGGCGAACTCCTGCCAGACCTCAGGGGGCGCCCCCGCGGGCGCGCCGTCGGGCGTCAGCTGCACCTCCCTGGGAATGAGGGTGGCAGCGAGCAGCAGAGGGTAGTGAGTGGCAGCGAGCAACTGGGCATAGTGTTTCAGGTATGTGAACCCATTGGCGGGGATCTGCGGTCGTGTTCGGAGTGTGTGGCAAGGCAAGATGGCAGCGAGTACCAGTGATGAGCAGCAGAGGGCGTGTGTGTGGCAGTGAGCAGCGGCGGGCGCAGATGGCAGCGAACAGGTGCAGTGACAGCGAGCAGCGGCATTAAGCGCGTCCCCGTGGGCGCACCCTGCGGCGTCAGCTGCACCTCCCTGGCGGGGGTCGCGCGGTGGCAGTGCGCAGCGGAGGACGCGTGTGTGGCAGTGACACCGATCGCGTAGACTGTTTCACGCCCTGAGCGAGCATTGCTGATGAGTACAACTGCGGAGGACGTGTATACGATCCTCTCCACCCCTCGTACACCTTCAGTGAGCAGCGGTTGGTGCAGAGATGGTAGGTAGCGAGGCGAACGGACAGCAATGGCAGTGAACAGCGGCATGTGGGGATGGGGACGGCAGCAAGTAGGTGCGGGTTGCAGTGAGCTGCAGCGGAAGGCGCGCGCGGCAGTCAGCAGAAGCAGCCGCAAGAAATCTATCTACTGTTGTGTGCGGCAAGGCCTGCGGGTGCGTGGCAAGGCAGTGGGGGTGCGGACGGCAACGAGCACGTGCAGGTGGCAGCGAGCAGCGGCGGGTGCACATGGTAGGTAGCGAGAAAAGCGGTCAGCAGCAGCAGTGAACAGCGGCGCGTGCAGACAGGTTGCGGTGAGCTGCGCCAGAAGGCGCGCGCGGCGGGCTAGCAGCAGCGGGCGCACATGGCAGCGAGCAGCGGCATATGGCAGCGAGCAGCGGCGAATGCAGATGGTCGTGAGGCGAATGGTGGGACAGTCGCAGTTTGCACTGGCATGTGACAGTGGCTGTGAGAGCAGCGGCGGGCGCAGATGGCAGTGGGCAGGTGCGGGCGGCAGTGCTCGGCAGCGGGCGCAGGCGGCAGCGAGCACCGGCACGTGCAGCTGGCAGCGCGCCGATGGCGGTGAGCAGCGGCTGGGGTGTGCGATCGCAGTGAGCAGCGGCGGCGCAGATGACAGCGAGCACTTGGCGGCCGCGCGCTGTCATGAAAGTTACCAATGATTAAAAGTACAACCTCGGCGCTTTGTCACGAGGTAGGCGTTGACTTCAAGAGCACGCTTGACTTCAACCGTCTCGGCTATTGCGCGGCCTAACTGAGAACAGCTGAGTACAACTTCGGAGAGCGTGTATGCAGTCCTCTCCGCACCTCGTGCGCGTGACCTGCGCATCGTGTTCCGACTCGTATACAAGTACCGTGACTACGTACACTCGGGACTAACAAAATGTCTATACTTCCGGATACGCATGCGCATGCAACTACACATCCGCTCCGCTCCTCGTGAGCGTGAGCTGCATGTCGGGGAATGTCCATAGTTCATCGTACACGTGCACATGCAACTACAAATCCTCTCTCCGCACCTCGTGAGCGTCAGCTGCATGTCGGGCAATGTCTATACCTTGCACTGTCTTCACTTCAAGGCAAGTGTATGCATGCGACTATAAACCCTTTCCGCACCTCGTGAGCGTGAGCTGCATGTCGGGGTGCAGGACCAAGTCGCTCTCCACGTACTTGCGCATGAGCGCGAGGTCGGGATCCACGCGCACGCGCGCGCCGTGCGGCCACCCGCGCGTCTTGGACCACGTCTCGCGCCGCCGCTTGCCGCCCTCGCCGCTCCACGACGCGGCGCCTGCGGACAGCGCAGCGGTATATGCATCTTTGGTGTGTCACGCATGCGCGGTGAGCGATTTGTGTGCAGGCGGCGGCGCTCTCCTGCGCGCGCTGCGCTGATGCCGGCGCCCCACCGGCAGCGCGCGTTTGATGCTCTGCGCGACTTCACAACGCGCTCAGACGGCGCTGCGCTTAACTGCTGCGATGCCGGCGCCACAGCAGATGGTGGCAGCAAAGCGGCGCCAACTTCCATCAACTTCAACATTCACTTCTTCTTGCTTGTAGCATCGCTGAATGGCGGCAACGCTAAATGGCGGCAAAACCTCAGTGCCGATGGTGCCGCCACCGCGGCGTCGGCGCTGCACGCGAGGAGCGCCTTTTGTGGTGCTCCTGGCTTTACCACTGAGCTAAAAAGCTCGTGCACACTTGGCAGGGTAGCCGTCCCCTTCTGGGGTTCCAGGAGACCACACTTTTGCAGGCGGTCGCGGTCGGCTGCGCTTCGGACCCCTCAGTGCCCCCAAAGGACCTGGTGACTGCAGCGGCGTCAATGACGACGCGCACAGCTGCCATCGACTTCGACATGCACATCTTGGCGCACAACTTCTGATTTTCGAGTGTAAGGGGCTATCGAAGATGTGGTTCCTGACCCCTTGCTGTTTGGACTTACAGTAGGGGCTCCACCCTTCCTTGAAGTATCACCCAACGGTTGTGCCTTGATCTATACCCGCGATTACCCCTTACCACAACTGCCAGCAACTTCAACACTCACTTCTCGAGAGAGAGACTCGCCGCCGATGGTTCAACATGCGCTTCTGTCGCCATGCGCGCCATCGCGCTCAGTTTTGACAAAAACTCTCCGCCGATAGTGCCCGCGGCGGCGGTCGCTGCGGCGGATCCGCAGCACGCGGTGAGCGCCCTGTGCAGGCGGCCGAGATCTACGGCGGCGAACAACTTCAACATTCACCTCAAGTTGTTTGCACGTAACCGCTTCTCAATTTCTGAGCAGAGACTCACCGCCGATGGTGCCCGCGGCGGCCGTCGCAGCCGCCGAGCCGCCGCACGCGGTGAGCGCCCTGTGCAGGCGGTCGAGATCCGCGGCGGCGAGCGTGACGTCCACGTCGATGACGGCGCGCACCGCAGGCATATTCAACTTCAACTTCTCTGAGAAAAAAAAAAACTCACCGCCGATGGTGCCCGCAGCGGCAGTCGCGGCGGACGACCCGCCGCACGCGGTGAGCGCCCGGTGCAGGCGGTCGAGGTCCGCGGCGGCGAGCGTGACGTCGGCGTCGATGACACAGCGCACCGTGAACTCGCGCGCCTCGAAGGCGACGCCGGGCGTGGCGTGGTCGCGCGCGAGGTCCGCCGCCGCCGCCGCCGCGAGCGCCACGCTGCTGAGCTTCTGACCGTGCGTGAGGTGGCTGAGCTTGGCTGCGGCGGCGGCGGCGTGTAGCGTGCCGGGGGGGGGGGGGGGGAGCGCAACGTGCGTCAAAGAATGAAGAATTGCGTGTACGGTGCTGACAGAGTTGAGCTGAAGTGCTGAAGAGGAAGGTACGTCTTCAAGAAGCTCAGCGAAATTTTAGGTCACACAAAATGCTGATTTTTGCCGCCGCCGCCGCTGCGAGCGCTGCGCTGCTGAGCTTCTGGCCATGGGTGAGGTGACTGAGTTTGGCTGCGGCGGAACAAGGGCGTACCGTGCAGATAGAGTTCACCTGAAGGGCGCGACACGTGCACGGCGCCAATCCCTGAAAATGCACTGCGAAGAGCGCAGAAGCGCTGCGTGCGTGCCCAGAGCGAACGTGCACGGCGGTGCCCTGCGGCCAGCATCTTGCGCATCTCTAGCCGCCGCCGCTGCGCGCGCACCGTAGAAATGTACATGGAATCAAAACATCTTATGCCTGACCTGGCTGAGCGTCACCATGAGTCGTAAGCGTCGGTCATTGACCACACGGCTCATCCTGATCGCGCGGGGGCTCGGCAGCGCTGCAACACCCCCCCCCCCCCCCCCCCTCCTCCCCCCCACATGCAGTTACACCGCCACTCACAGCGCTCGCTGGCCGCGACGCTAGAGACGGCGCCGCTGCAGCCAGCTCCGAAGCGACAACCAATACCGCACCCGCACGCATTGCACGCGTGCGCCCCAGTGCACGTGTGCGCGCTACAGTCCAGAACCGCCCCCATCACTACCACCACCGCCGGACACCAAGCTCACTGGCAGCAGTGCCGGCGCCGACGCCGCTGCGCCGGTGATGCGGCAACAACAGGCCCGGCCGCGCATCACGCACGGTACGCCCACCTCCCCTCTGCGCACCCCCGGATACGCACACTCAAACACACACACGCCTACACCGCCACTCACAGCGCTCGCTGGCTGCACCGCTGGCGATGGCGCCGCTGCAGTCGGCGCGCTGCCGGCGCAACACGGAGCCCGGCCTGCATCACGCACACCTCCACACACGCACACTCACCGCGCTCGCTGGCCGTGCAGACGGAGACGGTGCCGTTGCAGCCGGCGTGGCGGTGCGCGGCCTGCGCCTCGGGGATGCTCTTGACAACGCCGAACGCGCCCGGCCGCACGCACGCCGAGTTCAGCGAGCACTGGAAAACGCCCACGCCCCCCGAGGGGCCTGAGGCGTGCAGCAGCGGCGGCGGTGTGCATGCGCAGAGCTGTGAGCGGATGCGATATGAGGGTGATGAAAGTGACCGGATGGCATTCGGTGAGCGACAGGGGGGGGGGCGAGGGGGTAGACTGGCGGCCCTCTTGCGATACAGGGGGCACTGGTAGTCGCCCGCGCTCGAGGCGCCTGAGGCGTGCAGCAGCGGCGGCGTATGTGAGAGCTGTGCGCAGATGTCAGTTCCAGGTAAATGACAGGACAGCACGCGGTGGACAGCGGCGCCGGCTTACTGGGACGGCTCTTGAACTCGGGGTGATACTGTTAATATTTCAGCGAAAGCGTGCAGGGCGGGGGGGGGGGGGGGGGGTTGTCAGCGCTCAAGCACATGGCTCAATGCCACGCATGCAGCGGCGTGTTGCTGCAGCGATCTATGTAATGTGCTGCAGGGGGGGAGGTGAGCGGGGGGTGAGCGGGTACATTGCGGCCCCTCTTGCAACACAGAGAGTTTACTGGTAGCCGCCCGCGGTGGAGGCGCCTGAGGCGCGCAGCAGCGGCGGCGTTGTGAGCGTGCGCAGAGCTGTGTGCAGATGTGAGGTCCAGGTAAATGACAAGACAGCATTGGGTGAGCGACAAAAGAGCGCGCCCGAACCAGAGCACACTGAAGTGGGATGCGCAAGCAAGATTGGCATGGTACGCGCTGCTCGTGCTCTGCTTAGAGTTGCCCTACCCTGAACCCCAAGGTGGTACGTGACTATGACGGGCACTGGTGGTAGCTCATGTGATAGCTCATGTGTTGAGCGCTGAAGCACGCGAGTAATGCCCAGCGAGAGGTGTGAACAACGCCCCAGCTGACCGCTAGTCGTGCGCTGCCGCAAGGGCAGGGGCAAAACTAGAGGTGGGGGTCAAGGCTCGGCTGCAGCGGCTCGGGCGGGCGCCGCGGCAATTGGTTGTGCAGGCGAACAGCGTGCTCTGCAGCACAGGCGCTGCGATGCACGAGCCCTCTGCGCCATGCGGGAAGCACATGGCCGTGCTTACGCTGTCGGTGCGCTGCGTGCGATCTCGAGCTCCGCGTTAGAGGTGGCGTCGAAGGCTTGTCGAGATGTGCGCATCAGCACACGCGGGCAAGCTGCAGGCGTAGTGCCTTCGTGTCCCATAACTTGCTTTACTGATGGATCTATGGTCATCGTGCAAGAAGAGGGCCTGATCGCCTGACCCTCCGCACCTGTGGCAAAACACTGCAAGCATTGTGAAGGCGCCCCTGCTCCAAAACTGTAGATTGACCACCATCAGACTTGGCTGCGTTGAGTGATGTGGTCGCCAATTGAGCGGCGGCTGCCCTGCACCTACATACTGTAATTTGAGGCTGCCTCTCTGTTATCATGAGCTACCTCTGCAACAACGTTGTGCGCTCGCCCCCAGCGACGCAAACAAGACGGAAGCGCAGCGGGACGCAGGAGCTACCTCTGCAACAACGTTGTGCGCTCGCCCCCAGCGACGCAAACAAGACGGAAGCGCAGCGGGACGCAGGCACTCAGAAATTGCCGCTGCGAGCCAGTACCTACATACACCCTCGCCCTCACCTGGCTCCTTTCTCTTCTTCATGAACAAGCCGCCGGTGTCCAGGGGGACCCCCCCATCCCGAGCAATGCCGCTGCTGGCAGGGGCCTGGGCGGCAACTGGTGCCTGCACAGTGCCGCTTTCCTTGTTACCGTCCATGTCTGTAGAGAGAAATGGTGGCTCCTCTCCCCCTCCCTAAGCTCATCCACTCGCGGCGCCAGCCGCCGCTAGCCCGCCTGCCAAGCTGATCACGACGCCGTGCAATCCGGTCCGCCGCACTCCGTGATCGCACGAGCTGGTCGTTGAAATGATGGCAGGAGATGACGATGCGAACATGAGACGCAGTGCAGATTTCGCGAGTAAACACACAGCACGTAGGTGAAGCAACTGCGCCTGCGGATTGATGTTTGAAGAACTGCAGGAGCTGCACCTGCAAGACGTGACAGCCTCGTTTGAAAATTACATCACGCAGCAGTAGGTAGGGCGGCAACGCTTTCACCAACAGAGCACGCTGTCATGACGATCTGAAAAGATGTGGCACGATTCAAAAGCACGAAACTCGATTCGCTAGAATTGGATAGGATGTCAGTTTCACTCACCGCAGATGCAATAGAGATTGTCCTGACGCCTCCAGGGGGGCAACAGTAGGAGTTGGCAAGCAGAGCTTTCGATGTCCCGAAGCTCGCCTAATGTTTGAAGTTCTCCTCATGTTTTGAAGTTCAAAACGTTGGAAAAAGCAACGTGAATTCCCGGTGCTCCTGCCAAGCCGTGCACAGCTGAGAGCGCCTCTGCGGTTGGCCTGATGCAGCAGCACGCCTCGCTGCTGCTGAGGCGGCTGCAAGGGGTGCAGAACTTTGTAAGTGATCCAACAGCAATCTCGGGGACGGGTGCCGGGGCAGGGCTGCTGGCTAGCGATCCGGCAGCTGGAGATATACTGTTCGAGCTCGCCACCAATTTCCTGCTCTACACGGCGCTGGTGCTGATAACCTATCTGGTGGTCAAGCTCTACGTGGAGAGCTCGCCCGACAATCCCCTCTTTGACGAGGAAGTGAGCTATGGGAGGCTGCCGTCCACGCACAGCGGAGTGGATCTCAAGTAAGTGCAGAGTAGGCATATTTTCGTTTCCGTTCATGAAACGCAACTGTCAAGTTGTGCACATGTCTGGACTTCAAGCGCCCCACTTGCTCTCACAAACTGCATTCATCGCTGGACGGTCATCCCTAGCTCATGCCGATGTCGCATGACACAATCGTTGATGTCTGATACATTTGCGGTGCGTCATCCTAAGCATTCTAAGCAACTACTGCCGCTGATGATCAGCCATTTGCCTGAAGCTGCCTGCTGTCGCTGCTATCTGCATGCCAGCAGCCTTTCGGCGGTGGAGCTGCGCACCATGGATGGAAGTGGTCGGAAAGGTAACGGAATTCATTCATGATTGATGAGGCTGGAGTTGAGGGGCCTCATGCCATACGCTGATCCCGTGTCTATGTACTTCAGCAGGCGAATGCGCTTTTATTCGCATGCTGCAGTATCAAGTGAGGCCTTGCTCTGTACAGTGGTCACCAACGTGCACTGATTCAGCAGGCAACAGGGCGGCTGTTGCTGCTGCGCCAAGTGATCGTTGCTGCGCCTGCAGCGCCGATGCAAACGCAATGAATTGAAGCGAGGCAAGTTGTACTGGGCTCCATCATGCTGGTCAGGCACCTACGATTCATTTATATGCCGTCTATGGCAGCAACAGCTCCTGCTGCTGCCGCTGCGGCGACGATGGCGATGGCGACTGCAGCTGGTGTGCTGGCACCGTGTTGTGAGCACCGCGCAGAACACCGTCCATGGCTCGCTCCGCATTGATGCAGACCAAACACATGAATGCTTCTCGAGCAGACATCGCTTGCATGCATTGGGGCGCTTGCGTGCGTGCCACTGAAGCGCATGCTCTCGCGCACGCTGGCGTTCCCCGCTGCATGTCACAGCGCGGCGCCGCGCATTGCGCGCAGTGCGCCGCCAACCTTGCACCAGCTGGCCCTCATCAGAAGCAACACACTAGCGCTTTGCCTTATTGCATCCTATGCTGCCTCAAGTCCTCACTCAGGGGGGTACTTGACACCAACCGCGCACCAACTCGCCATTATCAGAAGCAACGCACCAGTGCTTTGCCCTTTTACATCTGATTCTGTCTCAGAGTCTCGCACAGAAGCATACTTGATGCCATCGCTCATCAGTATGGTTCGCTGTTGCGCGCTGCCCCGCAGCCCGGACGAAGGGCGGCCCCATGCAGCCGCCCTCGCGCAGGCGCAGCCTGCTGGACTTTGAGGAGGTATGTACTTCGAGTTGAAGTATGTGTGGCCTGTACGGAGAGGCGCGCTGCGCGCCGCGCTTGCACCCGCAGCGGCACATGCTCTCATTCTATAAGATTATGAGCAAACATAAAATGAGTAGCACACAAGTACCGATTCTATAGAATTATGGTGCTTCAAAGTATTTCAATTCCCTACGGTTGGGGTCTCACAGCGCCCAAAGCAGCGCCAACAAAGGCATCGCATGCACCTGCCGCTGTCCAGGCTTCAACTGTAATAAATTGTGACGATCGTGAGCTGATGCTTGCCGTTTCTGTGCGCTCGCGCGCGCGGATGGGCGCTGAGCGATGACGTGCGCCCTCACCTCAACGCTCAGCGAGTGCAGTGTGCAGCCGCCGACACCTCACAGTATCGCTGCGCTGTCACTCTGGGGGGTGCGCGTCACGGAGACGCGTCGCTGCGGCGGTGTCGCGTCGCGCTGCGCTGCCGCCGCCGCCGTGTGCACGCGCGCATGTGGCGGACGACGGCGTGCGCTGCCCCCGTGCTTGCATGCAGCGCTCAGACTGTGCCACCTGAAGTTTGGTGCATTGCGTGCTTGACATTCGCTGCGTTGCGCAGCCACAGCCATGCCTCTTGATCATTCGCCTCTCAGCGGCGCTGCGGGCGCAGTGTTTCCACGCGCGCGCGTCTGCGCGTGTGTGGCGCCAATGCGGTGTGCAGGCGGCTGATGACGCGGTGTTCGCTGTGCTGATTGTCGTGACGAGCGCGCATAGCTGCATGTGTCATTGCTCAGCGCTTGCGTGTTTCCGCGGTTCGTGGTAGGCTCTGCAACCCTCAGTTGATGCCTCGTGTGGTAAAGGGATCCGCAATGTACGAATTTGCTCAGGGGGGCGCTGCTCCAGCGATGTCGCCATGATTCATGCTCAGCGTGTGCCACGAGCAGCGCTCAGCAAGCGCAGGACGCATTGCGCTGCTGCAGCGGGCTTTGCTGTATGGCAGGCCCGCTATGGGACCTCTGTGGCGTTCCGAGCATGCAACGCCCGTGCCGTGGTGCCGCGCTGCACTCACCGAGCGCTGCCACCGCACAGTATGCTGAGTTCAGGCCTCGTCCGCTGTTGCAGCGCTCATCGCACACCACATCCCTCACGCTGGCGCAGTTTTTGCAATGTGAAGCACTGGCTCGTGGGCGTCGCCGCCGTATCGCCACGTTCGCAGCCCCATACTGATCGTGCATACGCGCTGCGCTGCGGCGCAGGCGTCCCTCTGTCGACGGCGCGTGTCGCAAAAGGTTCCGCCATGTACAAATGTGGCGTACCTGGAAGCACCATAATCTTCACGCGGAATCGTCACACCGACTCCAATACGTTCAAACCCGCAAAGCGCATGCCGGCGTCGCGCTGCGCAGGCGGCGGATGATGAGGTGCTGCCGTAGTGTACAGGCGTCGCCGCTGTAGCAGTGCTCATCACACACCGCGACGTGTCGTATGTCCGCATCCCCCTACTGATCGTGCGCATGCGCTGCGCTGCTGCGCAGGCGGCGGACGACGAGGTACTGCCGCCGCGCAGCGAGGTCATCAAGAAGCTGGCGGGGCTCGGGCTGGGCCTCAATGTGACCTTTGTCCTGTGGGGCGTGCTGCAGGTGCGGGAGAGTCACTGCCTACTGTTACGCTGGTATGCACGCGCACTCTGAATACCTACCCCAAACGCATACCTACGTGATCGAGGACTGCGCGCGCATGGGGCTCAGCTCATGGCACATGCGGCATAGCATGTACATGGCATTCGCCAATGCCAGTCGGGCACATGGCGACGCCTTCCTCGTAGTATAAGTACGCTTCAATCGGTGCCGCCTCCGGCTTGCATCGCTCGGAATCTCACCTCACGCCACTTTGCTTCCGCGGTGCGGGCGGAAGCGCTCGCGGGCCGATGGTCGTTGCAATCGCTGCGTGGAGCAGCGCACGCGACGGTGACGGGCGCGCTGATGGCGCAGACCTCTCGCTCTCGTGTTGAGCAGTGCTGCGTGCCACCGCACATGCAGAGCTGCTGCGGTGCTGTGCTGAAGCGGCGCGCCGCGCGCGTGGCGCCGCCCGCGCTCTTGCGCGTGCACGAGACTGGGGGCGCAGGCAAATCGGCGCCGGCCATGCGCTCTTCGCAAGCGCCCTCCCTCATCGTGTCTGCCTTCCTGAGTGGCGCGAGTCGTGTGATCGCACCTTGATTTCAACTGCAACCCCAACGGCGTGCGTCTGCACAGCATGGTCGCCTGCGCCCGCGCCAGGCAGCATCTGGTTTCAGTGCTGCTCGAACTCGTTTCGCTGTGTACGTTCCAGTGGGCCCGTAGGACAGGCTTGGTGAGCGCTGATGCAGTTCCCCCTGCCGCTGCGCTGCCGTGGTCCCCCCTTTCAGGAGCGCATCTTGAAGATGGAGTACGGCCAGGGGGACTTCTTCACGTACAGGCAAGCGGCGCGATTGTGTACTTCAAGTTGAAGTAGCACGCACCGAACCTCACAGCGCTGGTGAAGGGCTCTGTAGCAGTCACTGCTGCCACTGGTCGAGGGTAGAGAACAAACGCAGTGAGCCGTGAGCCACCAGAGCATGGGCGCGCAGCGTGCGCTCTCACTCCACTCGCAGTCAGAGCATGTCAACGCTTAATGCGCGGCATCCAGCCACTCAGGATGAGGATTAAGCTAGCGTGTAGGGCTTCGGGTAAGCGTCGCACACCAGGCTGGTGTTGACATTGACTCCTGGCCCGCAGTTCATGCGGCGGCGGCGGCGGCGGCGACGAGGTCGATGCCGCTCAATGGGGCGCCTGCGGAGCGGCCGTACGCGCGTTCTGAGTGTTTCCAGCGGCAACGGCCCCACTCGTAGCCCTGCGTCTGTCACATGCGTGCTGAGCACTTCTTCTCATTTGCCGCTGCCGCTGCTGCTACCGCAAGGCGTTCGCCTGCCAGTAGTCTTGTGTGTGTGTGCTGAGCACTGCTTCCACTGCTCCGCTTTCGCCACTAGCTATGGCTTGCTTTTTTTCATGTCCGCAGCAACACACCGCGTCCACCCGGCCCCGTGCGTACCCTGACAAATTTCTTTTTCGTGCTCAGCACTGCCTCTTCTCTGCCGCCGCTGCCGCTGCCGCAACTACGGCCCAGTGGTCACCCTGCGACATTCTGTGCCTGCGCTCGCACTTGCACTTCATTTTACACCGTACCCCTCTCAGCCTGTGCGTGGCCTCACACTTCTCGCGTGGGGGTGCTGAGCACTGCTTATTCGCTCCGCCGCCGCTGCCGTCACCGCCGCAGCTATGGCCTGGTGGTCACCAGTTGCGCGCTGGCACCGCTCTCACCCCGTTTCACAGCGTACTCCGTGCATAGCCTCACACCTCTCGCATTTGTGCTGAGCATCGCTTATTCACTCCGCCGCTGCCGCAGCTACGGCCTGGTGTTCACGAACCGCGCGCTGGGGCTGCTCTTCTTGGGCGGCATGCTGTACTGAGCGCTCGTTGCCTCGCACCTGTCGCATGTGGGTTTTGAGCACTGCTTCTTCGCTCTGCTGCCGCTGCCGCAGCTACGGCCTGGTGTTCACAAACCGCGCGCTGGGGCTGCTCTTCTCGGGCGGCATGCTGTACTACACGCGGCCGACGTGGTCCAAGGCGCTCGCGTACGAGTACTCGCTGCCGTCCGTGACCAACATGCTGAGCTCGTGGTGCCAGTACGAGGCGCTCAAGTTTGTCACGTTTCCCACGCAGGTGAGCCGGACGTAAGCTCACCTTCTGATGATTAGAAGTAAAAGTTTCTACATCTCGCTGCCTTCAGTCTTCAACGTGCTGAGCTCGTGGCGCCAATACGAGGCGCTTAAACTCCAAACCCAAGTGAGTCACGGGGAGCGTGGATCAGTTCAAGTTTTTATTGAAGTCTGAGTACTCACTGCCCGTCCGTCACCAACATGCTGAGCTCGTGGTGCCATTATGAGGCGCTCAAGTTTGTCACGTTCCCCACTCAGGTGAAATATTTGTTTGAGCTGAAGTTGGTGTTACTTTGAATCTCTGTACATGCTCGCTGCCGTCCGTTACCAACATGCTGAGCTCGTGGTGCCAGTACGATGCGCACAAACCCGTCACGTACTTCAAGTTGATTGCGCGTGCGCACCGGGGTAGGCAGCACATCAGGTGACGTTGAAAAGCTTTGTTGCAAAGCGAAGCCCCACAAGCTGGTGCATCAGTTGAATTTGAGGTTCCAGTGCCCTTCATTGCCGCCACCTTTCTGGCATTCGGTAGCCAATCGTCAGGTCCTCGATTATGCTTTGCCATTCATGCTCAACTCGTGGTGCGCCGCGCGCTGTCCCGGCTCTGCAGGTTGTCAGCAAAGCGTCAGTTGAAGCCGCTGTTCTCACACCCCTGTAGGTCGCCACCAGAGTTGTTGCAGTCGGGTGCGGTTGTAACGCGCGGAGTTGCGCATGACACCCAAACTGAATTCACGGCGCACCGTGTGCCGCGCGCCGGTCGCCGCAGGTTTTGACCAGCAAGGCGTTCAAGAATGGCTGAATTTGAAGTTGAATTTGAAGTTGTGGTGCCCTTCCATGTGCTATTTGTGGCAATCAGTAGCCAGTTGTCAGGGCGTCAAAATCCATGTTGTGCGCCGCGCGCTGTGCCGTTTCTGCAGGTTCTGAGCAAGGCGTTCAAGATTGCACCGATCATGCTCATGGGGCGCATGCTGGGGAACAAGTCGTACCCGCTGTACGACTACTGCGTGGCGGGGACCATTGGGCTCGGTACGCAATGCGCGCTTATGATTATGTACTTGTGTATGCGCAACTCATGTCGTACGGCCACTTTGTGCGGATCAGAAAGAGGCGCTCCGCAAATACCCATAGTCAAATCGTGATTTGAGCCGGACAATCGGGCTCGGTCCTGCTTGGTATGCGATGCGCGCTTTCAATTTCTATGTACTTCTGTGCGCGCACCTCATTTGCCTACAGTCCCCTCATGTAGGTCAGCAGGAGGCGCACCACAAATTGCAGGATTTGAGCCGGACCATTGGGTGACTTCTGAAACTCGCAACTCGTGGCCCAGGCCGCTCATGCGGCTCGACAACGGGTATTACACAATTGCTGGGTTGAACAAGGCACTGTGTTGTCTCACCCCAACTGTAGTGGCTCAGTTTTGCAGTAATCAGCTGACTGCGTAACCCCAGCAGAGGGCAGAGGACTTGTGCCGCACTCACACAGCGCATTCGCCTCTTTCCAGTCAGATTGAAGTTGAAGTTTTTGCGGGGACAGCGCACCCTTGCACTAGCATGCCAGGAGTGTATGTCTCGCGCATGCACGCGTACGCTGTGCCCACCCTGATGTGCCTCGAGGCGGCGCGGCATGCATGCGTTCTGTGTTGCACCCTTTGCGTTCTGCGTTGCACCCTTACCGTCGCCGCAAACAGAAAGCGCACCTGCCTTGAGCCAACGTGCCAAGGCCGCCTGTCTCACATGTGTCAGGGCTAGGCTGCCGCGTGCTCCCCAAGCGTGGCGCTGCTATGTGCTCAGATCCTGTTGTGCCCCAAAGGTGGCGCGGCATGTGCTCCATGTTTTACCCAGCCCTGACGCCAAGAACTATCTTAAAAAATTGCTGCGGACAAAAAGCACACCTGCCTTGAGCCGACGTGCCAAGGCGCCTGTCTCACATGTGTCAGGGCTAGGCTACCGCGTCCCCCCAGGTGTGGCGCTGCTACGTGCCCGGGTTTCCCTCATCCTGTTGTGCCCCAAAGGCGGCGCGGCATTCGTTATGTTTTGACTCAAAGCCCTAACGCCAAATATTCATGCAGAGGCAGCGCGCACCTCGAACTGGCGTGCTAGAGCCATCTCTGTCACACGTGTGTGCATCCACATCAACATGAGCCTTCAGGTGTAGCGCTGTTTGCGACGAGCGTGCTCTTTGAACTGCTGTAGCGTGCTAGGGCCGTCTGTCTCAAATGTGCGTACATCCACATTGACATGCGCATTTTAGGTGTGGCGCTGTTTGCGACGATTGTGCTCTTTGAACAACTGTAGCGTGCTAGGGCCGTCTGTCTCACATATCAACATGCGCCTTCAGGTGTGGCGCTGTTTGTAACGAGCAGCAAAGTAGTTTGCTACATAGGACCGTCTGTCTAACATGTGTATATGTCCATATCAACATCACGTGCCTTCAGGTGTGGCGCTGTTCGTAACGAGCAGCGAGGGGCTACGCCTGGGGGCGGACAGCTTTGGCCAGCAGGGGGCCGTGGGGTGCGGCATCATGCTGCTGGGACTCTACTTGGTGTTCGACTCTTTCACCAGCCAGGTAAGGAGTCGACTCGCTGACTAACCGGGTAGACTGTGCGTGGTCGCACTCACAGTGTGACTCATTTCACCAGCCAGATGGGGAGTTGACTTGGTGTTTGCCTTGATCCACTGGTCAGGCAGACTTTACTTGGAGTGTGAATCGTTCACCAGCCAGGTAGTCATGTACCTGCCACATGCGGCAAATGATTTTGCAGCATGCTTTGTGCATCTGTTGCGCGGTCTGTCCTGGCTCAACCATGATCTGTCATGACTCATATGGCAGAACATCCCCGAATTAGACGCACTGCAAGTACGTTTGCAAGCGCTGAGAATGACCGGTGGGGCGCAGACTCTGCAACTTGTTGTGTATGCTCATGTCGTGAATGTGCGCATCGCTGTTGCCCGTATGTGTAGTCATGTACTTCAACTCGAGTATCAAAGGTACGTAGGTATGGAGAATGCCATCGGGGGCTCGCCACGACGCCCGCGAATCGCCGCAACTGCCTGTTTGTACACTGCAAATCTGCGGGTGGGAGCTTCTGTTCGACTGCTATCAGTATGCACTGACACCTGCGGGGTACCTCCACAGTTGGGTCAACCCACACCCTAAAGCTGCCCCGCGCTCCTGCCGCTGACGTCCGCTGACCGCGCCGCCGCTGCTGCGGCCTTTGTGCCCCCCCCCCCCTCCCCCCCTCCCCCTTGCTAGTTCACTGGCTTGTCTGCCTGCCGCAGCTGTGTGTGTTTTTACTCGTGCTGGGCGTTGCGAAGCAAGCAGTGTAGCGCGCGCCGCTGCACACCTCTGGGCTCTTTGCTAACTTTACATTCCAAGACCTGTTCCCCTTCTGCTCCCTCCCAGGCTCTTTTCATGAACCTCATATTCTAATGCCTGCCCCCCCCCCCCCCCTTCCCCCCCCCCCCCTCTGTTCCCCTGCGTGCAGTGGCAAAGCCGCATGTTCACCAAGCACCGCGACCTGAGCCCGATCCAGATGATGTTTGTCATGAACGCGTTCAGCACCGTGTTCAGCCTCGTGACGCTCGTGCACGCGGGGGAGCTCGTGCCGTTCTTCAACTTTGTGGGCGCGCACCCGGAGATACACCTCCACTTCATCGCGTTCAGCCTGCTGTCCACCGTCGGTGAGTGGTGACGTGCTGCTGAATGAAGTTCTCCTTGAAGCGGTAGGTGTTGACCCGCCTGGTGACGGGCGTCACGTGTCCGTTGGTGATAATGGTGCATGTGGGCAAGCTCGTGCCGTTCTTTGACGTCGTGGGCCCTAATTGAATAACTTGCAGATCCACCTCTACTTCATCGCCTTCAGCCTGCTGTCGACTGTCGGTGAGTGGTGACGTGCCGCTAGTTGAAGAATACTCTGTGCGCTCACACTAGTTGATTAACATGGTGAGGCGCGCACCCGGAGATCCACCTCCAGTTCATCGCCTTCAGCCTGCTCTCCACCGTCGGTGAGTGGTGACGTGCCGCTACTTGAATGTTGTGTGCGCCCACCCTAGTTGAAGAACATCGCGGCGCGTGCACCCGGAGATTTACCTCCACTTCGCCGCCCTCAGCCTGTTGTCCACCGGCGATGGTGTTTGCCATCAACATGGAGGGCCCATTGCTTCGTGACTACATCTGGAGCACTAATGGTACCTCCTCTGCTGCGTGCCGCCGCAATGTAGGTGCTCCAGCATTCTCAATATTGCTCTCGAGCATTGATGACACTTCCTCCTGCTGCGTGCCGCCGCGACACAGGCCAGCTGCTCAGCTTCCACACTATCTGCAGCTTCGGCGTGGTGGTGTTTGCCATCATCGCAGTATGGCCCATTGCTCCAAGCATCCTATTTACCACTTGAGCACTGATTACATAGACAACACTTCCTCCTGCTGCGTGCCGCCGCGACGCAGGCCAGCTGCTCATCTTCCACACTATCTGCAGCTTCGGCGTGGTGTTTGCCATTATCACACTATGGCCCATTGCTGCAAGCATCCTCGTCATTGCTCTCAAGTACCGATTGCACTTCCCATTGCTGCCAGTCGCCGCTGCCGCTGCTGACACGCACGCCAATTGCTCTTCTTCCACGCTATCCACAGCTTTGGCGCAGAGGTGTATGCCATCGTCACAGTAAAGCCCACTGCTTCGCGCATCGTATTCACCACTTGAGCACAATTTTTTTTATTACACTTCCTCCTGCTGCGTGCCGCCGCAATGCAGGCCAGCTGCTGATCTTCCACACGATCCGCAGCTTCGGCGCGGTGGTGTTTGCCATCATCATGACGGTGCGCATCGCGCTGAGCATCCTCGTGTCGTGCCTCATGTACGACCACGCCATCACCGAGATGGGCTCGCTGGGCATGATCCTCGTCTTCTGCGCCGTGTCGTACCGCATACAGGTACGTACGTACTTGTATCGGATACCTACATACCTTAAGAAGTACATACCTACCTGAGATGGGCTCGCTGGGCATGATCCACGACTTCTGCGCCGTGTCGTACCGCGTACAGTTATGTACGTAGGGTACACACATGTTGAAAACCCACCCACTTCAAGGAATACCTACCTACCTGAGTACGGGTTACCTTATTTTGGTAAGACGGGGGGAGGGGGGGTACTATACAAAGTAGGTAGACCCTCTTGAACAGGGTACCCCTGTCTTAGCATCCTTCCAAGCTTCATGTTGACAAGGTTCCCCCGTCCTCTACTAATTTGCGCCCGAGAGCAGGCGGCGACAGCCGATCTGCTGGTCAATATATACTTGTAAGTATACAAGTATAGTTCACTACGTAATGCTTCGCCAGCGTGGCGCTGCACGACTGCTGCAAAGTAATCGTATTTGCCGGAAGGAGACAGGACCGGCGCACTGCGCAGTGTCCAAACGTGCGCGCGAGCCGCGCCTGTTTTTATGCAGTGCAACGTTCAAAGGCTGCATGGGTCCAAACTATGAAAAAGGTTCCAGCCGCAGCGTGTTCATGCACGCAAAATTGCCACGACCTGGAATAGTTTTTTGCAGGCCCATCAGAGGTTGCCCCCCTTTCACCCCCCCGGAATCTTCTTCTGGCAGTGCAAACTCTAGCACCTCAAAGGAGGCCCTGCCCCCCCCCCCCCCCCCCCGCCTGTCTCCTCTCGCAGCGCAAAATGCAGGGGCAGCGCCTGGTCAAGTGGCGCGGCATCGACGACTCCAAGGCGCCTGAGGTCATACACGAATGGCACGAGCACTTGGACTTCTAGCTCGCTCCGCCCCGACCGCGTGCCTCTGTACATATGTGTGCCAGATGCGCCTTGCGTGCGCCTCTCCCCCTTGTGGGGAGACTGATGCGAGGGACTGCAGGCGGGCGCGGCGGAAGCGTTGCCCTGCAACACGCTCATCGCTGCGCTACTGAGTCCGGCTCCATGAAACACAGTCAACCCAGAGTTGCGCAATGCGCAGCGCAGCTTTGCTGCGGCCGCAGCATTGCTCAGCGCCAGTCTATCAATGCACTGCCGCGGCGGACCCCCCGTGGGGAATTGGGTTTCAACTGACACTGCTGCTGAGTGCTGCTGCTGCACCTGCTGCTGCTGCTGCTGCACCTGCTTGGCGTGCCATGTGTGCGGTTGCTGGCTGCGTCATGTTCTCGCGGCATGGCGTCTCATCGGCCTGAAGTTCACAAGCCAGCGATACTCTTAGGCGCGCCTGAAGTTCCCGTGCCAGCAATACTGTTAGGCGGGCCAGTAACATCAAGATCCCTCGATGCAATCCCAGCTTTTCTAGCCTCGCTGTGTTCAGCAGTCGTGCTGCGGTGCACATGACGGTTTTACGAATAAACTGCTCACGAGTTCGCAATGGAGCCGGCGGCACGCACAGCATCACTGCAGACATGCAAGTGACATGAGGCATGTCTGCTGGTTCACACGGATGACATGCTGTTTATTGGGCCCCTTGCTGTCTGCATCCCAATGTCTATACTGTGTCACCGCCATGGGGAACGGAATGCATACTGCGCAGACGAGCCTTGTGCCGCAAATGTCAAGAACCCGTGGCAGCGCTCAACTGATAATACAGCGCCTGCACCTCCGTCAGCGCGGGCACAGCGCGGCGCGCTTTTTGGCAAAAGTCACACTTGACTCATCCAGACCCGCTGCGGCAGCGGCGCTCACGCCACTGGGCGGCAGCGGCAGCGTGCGGCGCGCTGCTTCCTTCCTCTCCCGCTGCTGCTGCTCTGCCTACCGTGCCTATCCCCGCCCCTTCAAGCGGCTGTTTGGTACGCGCCTGTGCAGTACGCACCGCGCCGCTGCTGCTGCCGTACGCCGCGCAGGCGCCCGCCGCCGCCGTGCTGCGCCGCAGCAGCACTGCCGCCGCCGCCGCTGCTGCGTCACCGCTCCTTGGGGCCGTCCCCCGCAGCAGCGGCGCCGCCTCCGGCGTCGGCGGTTTCGCCCCTCTCCGTGAGCGACGGCTTGCGGCGATCGGCGCATGCGACGACGGTCGCGCCGCCGCCATCGCGCTTGTACTCGTTGAGCGTAACGATAGCGGCGGCGTGCGCCGCTGCTGCCGCGGGCTTGTGCGGGAGCGCGCAGCAGCCGGCGTCGCCCTTGCCGCAGGCCACCGCCCCCTTGGCGTCGTGCGGCGGCGGTGCAGCGGCTGGCTTCTTCATGAGGCTGCGGTGGCGGCGGCGGCAATTGGCGGCGGCGGCGGCGGCGGTGAAGGAGGCGTGAAGCGAGCTAGTGCTGTCACGGTCTCTGCGCCACTGCGCGAGCATCAGAGATTGAGAGTTTGCGATTTGCGTGCTTTCGTTCACTGCATCTGCGCTTTTGAGAGCGCGTGCGTTGACCGAACAGGCGGCGTCGGTCCTGGCGCATGTAAGCAGTGCAATGCCGCTGTGCAGCGCATTAAGGTGCTCCATGAGGACGCACCGGCGGAGCTACGTGATGGACTCGTTGATCGTTCGCGCACACAGTTGCGCTGAAGTAATATGCATTCAAGACACTTTGAAGTGTTCACAAGATGCAGGTAGATTGTGGTAGCGAGCTTGGCATCCACCATCTTTTGTGCCCTTTTTTTTTTTTTTTTTTTGGCCCTAAGCAATAAATAATCAACAACACGTACTGGTTCTGCGCAAACTATATCTGCATGCTGTGCTGCCTTGCAGATACAGTCATGCTCTGGTGCTGCCAGCAGACTGCGCAGTGCGGACGTGCCTCATTGAACCTTAGACTCGCAAGTGCTTCTCATTGAGTTCTCAAGAATGCCTATGTATGACGTGCAGACATACAGTATGCTGCATCTACAAGCCCTTCAGCAAGCGCTCAACTGCTAACTCTGAGAGCAATAGAACCAATGCTGAGATTGACGCCCCGACATTGGATTGCGGGGGCCCATACCAGCGACCCGACCTTGCTCCCATGAACGAACTCACATGTCGTATGTATGTCGAGCATACCTACGGTACACTGCATCTGCAAGCCCTGTTTCAGCAGAGGCTAAACAAATCACCGTGAGAGCTTGAGGTCACAATGGGTGCTCGACATTGGAACAGTGAGAGGCCCAGGCCAGTGACTTGACTGTACTGTTCATTAATTATTGCTCAGGGCGCGAAAAAGCCCAGATGAACGGCATCTGACTTGACGCTTGCTGTACGGAATCTACACGTCGTGTGACGGTCTGAAAGTGTATCAACGACAGCCACTCAAACGCCGCCGCCGCCAAATGGCATGACTTGACTGTACTTGCACGACTGAACTCACATGTTGTCCATCATCCAGAACTGCAGCGCGTTGAGTATCCATGGGCAGCTGCGGCGCGGACGCAGCAGCAGCGCGGCGCAAAACGGCGCATTGCAGTCAGAAGCGTTGTGTGAGCGCGCGTGTGCTGCAATGTGGCATGGCACTGACAGTGCAGTTGTGTTTCCATCGATGCCTGCACACATGCTTGCTGATTGGGAGCATTTCGGGTTGAGCATCGCCACTTGTTGCTGTGTATGCTACAGTGCTCCTTCAAAGCATGAGGGTTGAGCGAAATTGCGCGGGTGGCAGTGTGCAAGATGCAGAAAGAAAGCCCCCAAGAATGGTTGTTGCTGAGTCGCGGCGTCAGTCGCAACAGCAGCGCACAGACATGATGAAGACGCCAGAAGTACAGCAGCGGCAGAGGCAGCATCATGGTGTAGAGTTACAGTCATGGGCTGCCATCATAGGCACGATCTGGTGAACACGACCCCTGATAGCACAAGCCTTGAGTCAGCAGGTGGCTTCATGCGTGCTTCGTCCACAAGAGATGTGCTGATGATATGGCAAGGCGAACACACTGTGACAGCACCGCTCCCTGCCTCACTGCAGCAACGCTCACGCGATCGTCGCGACACAGACGAACACATCACTCACGCGGCGGCGCAGTCAAGACGAACGCGCGCACGCAATCATTGCGATGCGAACGAACACATCACTCAAGCGGCGGCATTGATGAGATGGCAAGACAAACGTGCAAACGACAGCGCTCAGCCAATCGCGGCGCGGCATTAACAACTGAGGTGAATGTTCAAGTCTAAGTTCAACATAGAATACTTTAAGACCTGAGGTTAGAAAAAGTGTCCACACTCAGTTTCGTAATTTCCAGGCGTGTCTGACACACCCATAGAGTCTAACATCACAAAATATAACGATGGTGCAAAAGTGCAGCGCTCACATGATCATGACGATGGTGAGCTCGGCCTCCGGGAACTCGCGCACGGGCGCGAAGAGCACCGCGCTCACGTCGCTGAGCACTGCATCGCCCGCCAGCACCACCAGGGTGATGACCGTCTTGACCGCGACCACACTGCACGCGCAGACGAACGCGAACATCAACATGGTGAAGAGCACGGCGCTGACGTTGCTGAGCACTGCGTCCCCCGCCAGCACCACCCGGGTGATGACCGTCTTGACCGCGACCACGCTGCACGCGCAGATCAACAATGACGGCAACATGGTGGTTGACTTACTTGCAACAACCTGCTGAGAATGGCCGTTGCATACAAGTGATGAGGGCTGATACTGGCGCCAAACACTAGGATATGAGCGAGGCCCATATTGCACAATTTTATTGTCATGACATACAGTGTTTTGATCGTCGCGAGCAGCGAGTGCTTGCGTCCACAGAGGTGCTGAGATGGGGTCAGAGTAAGGGCTAGGTGAGCGCTGGTACCGGACGAATAACAACGGCAACATGATCATCCAAGGGGCGGTAGGTTCCCTTTATTGCAGGGTGTCTCTAGACCAGCAGGGGTTCGGTTTCGGCGCTAGCCCTGACCCTAGCAGCGTGCACGTGGTGTATGACGCTGCCGCGCTCTATACGCTACACCAGGGTGAAGACGGTTTGCGATGGTGCGTAAGTGGACAAATAGAAACCGCCTTTCAGTGAATCGACCATCGTGGCGCAATCAATTCAGCGTTGTGACGCAGCTGGCGCCAGTGCGCTCGCAAACTTGGGTCCATTAAGGTGCCGAGACGGGGTCAGGGGTAGGTTAGGGTTAGGGTTAAGGTTAGGAGTAGAAACTGCGCACTTCAATTGCCTCGGCAGAGCAAACGCAGAGCGCGGGGTTAGGGTTAGGGTTAGGGTTAGGGTTAGTCAACACCCTCACGAACTCATCGCTAAAAAGGCACCAAGGCAGGCCGCCAGTTGCGGTGTGAAGGCAGCCGCAATACATAGTCCTGTGCACAAGTCAAACGCGTCGTGCATTTGCTGTTCCTCGTCTTTAAATATGTAGCAGGCTATCAGCGCATTGACTTGCTTCTGGCAAGTGTGATTGGGTCACAGCTTCCGCAAGGCGCAGCTAACCGTAACCCTAAACCTAAGAGTGAGTGACTGGAGGAATGACTTAAGTGAATGTATGACGCAAGCAAATGTGAGTCTTGGGTTACTAGAGTGTTCCGCACCCGCAAATCCGTTGAAAAATACGGCAGCATGACCTGCTGATCCAGTCGGCCTGTGCTGTTGGCAGATGGCTAATGATGCGCGCGCCCCGGCTGCAGCACCAGCGATGCCTTGACGTGATCAACGAAGTTCGTCTTTCAATGCCTGTGACGTGATGTACATACTTCAAGTAGACGCGGGTGTGCCAGTTTCACGGCCGCCCCACGTCCTGGATGCGCACCTTGCGTCCAACCGCTGGGATGCTCAGCAGCGGTACGTTCGGCTCAAAGCGCTGCACGCTTGTGTGACCGTCTGGGATTGCAGTCGAGGCTGGTGACCAGCTCAGGTGAGATTCGGGATGAGGGTCAGGGTTGGGGTGTCCAAGCCCTGCACATGCGAAACCCAGAACCGCAACATGGCAGCACACTTCCCCGAGACGCTCGTACCGGAGCGACGCTTGAGCACGGGTACTGGTATGTGGCGTTGTAACACGCGCACTGCATACATACATACTCCCACAAGCGTACCTCAACATGTAGACCCCCATCTGCGCGACGAACCACTGGAATCTGGGCGGGTTGCCGTAGTCGCCGGAGATGGCCAGGCTCGGCCAGTTATACCTACATACCACGGAAAGGTGAGCAGCGAGGGGGGGGGGGGGAGCATCGAGCATGCGCGCCGTATGAGGCTGCAGGGGTGTGTGGATGAACGGAGTCTGGTGCGACAGTCGGCAGTGTGGCTGGGTGCAATGGCTCAATGCGAGGCACCCATGCCGTGGCCCTACAGAAGCAGCTGTTGATTGCAAGCCCCGCTAGACCCGCGCTTTGTGGTCATATTGACCCTATTCCTCGCTATCGTTTTGCTCAGGTGAGTCGACGCATCAGCACAGGCATCATGAGTGAACCCCTGCATCATGAGTGAAGCCCGAGCCCTTGGCCCAACCCTAACCCCAACCGTGCTTTGTGCTTCATCTGTTTTGTGTGACTTGGTGTTACGTCTTGTCAAGCCCAACCCTGCGCCTGCCGCAGCTCCAGTTGCTCCTTGACCCCCTGGTAAGCACGATGTCAGTTCTTCTTTGCACCAATTTTTTCAATTCTAGAAGCCACCTTCGGCTACACCTCCATACCTCATGCGTGCACGCATCCCTCACGGGCAATTATTGTCAGGGTAGAGTAAGGTCGAGAGTCAGAGGTTTGGAGTGAGTGCCCGATCGCGTGCAATGCACTCCACAGATAGATCAGCATTGGGCAGGGGCTAGAGGTTAGGATAAGGGTGAGGTTAGTTGGAGTTAAGGTTAGGGTTAAGAAAAAGGTTAGGGTTAGGGTTAGGATTAGCATGAGTGCCCACCGTCACGCCAGGAGGTGGTCGTTGGGGGTAAGGTAACTGTGGCCTTTTCTGAAGGCACGGTGAGCGTGACGGTGAGGATCAGGGATTCACGGTCAGCGCGAGGCGCTCCTGCGCGAGGTCGAGCGCCCACACGAGTGTGACGCTGAACAGCACGTCCAGCGTAACTTGCCGTTAGGGTCAGGATGTATCAGGATTGAAGTTTGGGTTAGGGTTTACAAAACAAGTAGGGCTCACCGCCGTGCCAGGCGCTCCTGCGAGCGGACGAGCACCTACACGAGTGCGGCGCCGAGCAACTCTGGGTGGCTAAGATGAGGATTAGAGCTAGGAAAAGAGTTGAGCTCTATGTTGAGAAGCAGGGCTCACCGTTGCACCAGGCGCTCCTGCGCACGGATGAGCACCCATGACAGCACCACGTTCAGCGCAAACTGAGGATTTCGGTTAGAGTAGATTAGGATCAGGGTTACGATTTACGACAACAAGTAGGGCTCACCGCCGCGCTAGGCGCTCCTGTGCGCCAACGACGGCACAAGCGAGCACGACGCCCAGCAGCACACGTCCAGCACAAACTCAACTTTGCGGTTAGAGTAAATCAGGATTAGGGGTAGGGTTCACGGTAGCAAGTAGGGCTCACCGCCGCGCCAGGCGCTCCTGCGTGCGGATGAGCACCCACACGAGCGCGACGCCCAGCAGCACGTCCAGCGCAAACTGTACAAAGTACAGCGCGCACTCGTCGCGCGGCGCTGCGACCCCCAAACCTGCCGCGTCGCCGCGCTGCGCGCGCGCACGCGTGAAGGGGGGCGCACAAACAGTGGTGAGTCAACTTCAACTTCCAACAAAGTACGCGCACTTGTCGCGCGGCACCGCGGCCCCCAGGCCCGCCGCGTTGCCGCGCTGCGCACGCACACATGCACACGTGAAAGTAGGGGCACACCAAGCGGAGAGTCAACTTCAATTTCTTCATCAACTTCAGCTTTCAGCGGGGCGTGCGCGAGGCGGTCCAGCTGCGCTCCGCACGTGATCGGGATCTGAGCGGTGACGCTAGGCATTCAAGAAAACGAGTGTGCAGGGAAGGCGTCTCGTGAAGGTGACGGTCAGCTTCCGATTTGCCAGCACATGCACGCAAGGTTGAAGTTGTGAGTGAAATTCCGCAGCGCAGCCAAACTGTCTGTGCCCGCTCTGCTCTCATCGGCGCGAAGTCAAGCTCCGCGTGCGCTTCTTTAGCCCGCGCGCAGGGCGGGTGGGCTGCGAAGCTTCTGTGTGATGCACGCCAGCAAGCAAGTTGAAGTTGCATATAAACTCAGACAGCGTGCACGCCACTGCAGAGCTGCAGACACAGTTGTGCCCAACAATGCACAGCACAGAGCAGGCGCTTCCGAGACTTGGCACGCGCACGCAACGTGCTGTCACCAACAGCGGCGTGCGCATACACCCAGCGCGCGGCGTTCTCACCGTCCGCACCGCCAGCGCCATGGACATGAAGATGTTCCACGCGTGCACCAGCAGCGCCGCGTAGCCCTGCTTGGACACGTCATACCACCACACCTGGCGGCGGCGGCAGCGGCAGCGGCAGCAGTGTTGAAAAGAGATCACGCCAGGGGCGCCCGGAGACAGCAGCGAAGAAGATAGAACAGTGCGTGCAGTGCACGCAGGGGAGCATGATGAGGGGAAGAGGCAAGCAAGTGCCAGCCGCTCCGCTCAGCGACGATGCTCGGTCATGGTGCAGTGCCGCCGCGCGTGAAGTGGCGACGCACGCCAGAGAGCGAGATGTGGTGAGGTGGAGCGGGGCAGCAGTGCTCAGGCATGTGTTGGTAGCGCCGCACCTGCCGTGGCAACACCAGAGATTGAGGAGCGATTCTCGGAATGGAGCACACGGTCATGTACTGGGTTACGGTATATGTGTACATAAATTGGAAATCGGCAAGGGGGTTGAGATACTGCACATGTGGAAGCCCCTCCTTCGGTGTGATGATCGTTGAGAGCCATGTCAGGCTGTCAGCTCTAAGCCGCTGCTGGTTGAGAACACGTTTTGTGACAAGGCGATCCGAAGTGAAGCCACGTGCAGTGTTCAGTTGCATGAGCTGTCCCGAGCGCATGTGGTGCTGAGAGGGTTGCAGCACGACATGTGCGAAGACAAGATCACGGGAGACTGGAGGACTTGCCCAATTGGAGGTACTCGGAGGCAAACTGCTCAGAGAACGAATCCGAACTGGTTTCTATCGTTGATCAATCAGCGAGCAGACCGTCGTGGCAACACGGTGCACGCCAGCAGCAGCACTTGTCCGATTTGTCCAGACACCTGCAACTATTGCGTGAGCACTAGTACGCGATACCGACATCAACCATATCTGAGCTTGTTCGCGAGAATCTATGCATGAAACAAGTGCCAGCTTGCTGCTGGAGAACGCCACAATCTGCTGTTGATAAGCGAATCACAGTACGTTATGTCTTAATTTAAGATGCCAGTCAAAAGCGTAGCGATATCATCACTTCCGCCATGAATCGCTGCACTGCACTGACTGCTTACGCATAGATGAGGTGTGAGCGCAGGCGTTGACCGCATGCAAAAAAGCGGCTGACTGCTTTGTAGAAGGTGCGCTACATCTGCTGATGGTGTCGATGCAGATGCGCTGTGGCCTGCTGCTTCTATGCCATCTGCGGTCAATCGCAGAACGCAGGGGAGGCAGCTCAAGTTGTCCGCAACACGGTGTGCGAGCAAGGATCTTGTGCACCCGCTGCAATTCGGACTTACAATGAATGGACGCCTTGGCCTCTCCCCTTGCCGCTTTACAAGCAGGCCAACCAAAGCCGCCAGTCCCAGCACAAACTGGAGCACATTGGCGAAGGCGCCACCGATCAGGTGGCAAGTTTTGGCCGCCAGCATATCCCTCAGCGCCTCATCGGGCACCAAAGTTCCTAGCGTCCCCCTTGGCCGCCCAATAAGGTTGCTGTGAACAGACTGCTGAGAGTTACCGAAGAGAATTGATTTACGCCAAGGTTTGCTGACGCGCCAGCAAAAAACGCGCCCCGGGGGACTTCTACAGTTACGTCCGTTACTTTCGCATTGAAGCTTGAGTTGACATGATGAACGTTGCTCAAACTGCATGTACCAGATGTCCTCGACAAAAACCAACAAATGAGCGTGCATACTGACATGCATGTCATGGGATGCAGCCTGGTACTGATTTCAAGCCATTTGCTGTTGCGGAGGAGTCGGCACTATGTGGCACAACGGTCCATCCATGCCATGTGAAAAAGCATGGAGGTTTTGAGCATCTCTCAAACGCACAGCGCTGCACACCCAAGACGCACGGCACCAGATCGCCAGCATCGGCACAGCACAACATGGACGTGATCACACATGAGTACTTCTTGGTGTTGTTGCGCGCGCCAGGGCACGCTTGGTGTGTTGTGATGATATTTGTTTCTGGTGTTCCCGGTTTCGTGGCGCTGCCGCCGCTGCGAAGCGCGCGCCGCCGCCGCAGTGCACTGCCAGGGCCCCAGAGCCCCTCACTTGCCCCCTCCTGTCTGCACAGCTGCGTGGCAGCAGTGCCCCCTTCCTGGAGGTTCAGGCCCCAGCCCTAGGGGGGGGGGTAAACTCAATCCCCTGGGTTCGCTGCTGCTGTCCGTGCATCGCGGCGAGCGTGCGTCCCGAGGCACTCATGCGCAGCAGCGGGTGCAAGTATGCTGTCCGATGAAGTCGGTGCGGCACGGTGCGTGCGGCGCCGCTACAGCGGCGGCGGCGGATTATATTCATGCCTGGCGGCGCAGCACGGGAGACGAGCGCAGCAAACACGGACAGCGGCGCATGTTAAGTTGTGTGGTGTGATGAGCATCATAGAGCATACTGCGCAGAGGCGCTGCGGCACGCGCGAGTGTGTGTAAGGGCCACAACATATGGCACAACACAAGTTATTGAAGTTGAGTCGCAATGAGAGAGTTGAAGACTGCAGAAGCGTCACTCTGTGGAGCGTGTACTTCAAGACAGCCATGTACTTGCTCATTGGCATGGAAATGCATAAAGATCAGGACATCAGCGTGTCGATCATGAACGTCCCAGGTTGCTGAGGAAGTTGACGATGCTGAGGAAACGGTCCGCATATGCTTGCGGCATCCCACCTGCTTCCAGGTCGGTGCAGCACCCCGAGATGAATGTTGCGCGGCATATGCGATCTTTTCCGTACTCACACGCACAGTTGGACAGCCGCAATGCCGCAGTGCGCTGACATGACACACACAAAAGCAATGCGGCGAGGTGCCAACCTACACAGATGACAAACAACGGCTGCAAAAAAAGTCAACGCACAGGTAGCAAACCGCACAGCACGTGCGGCACCTGCCAGACTCATGGCCATCCTCCGCTATGTAAGCCTTGGTCCATTCTACACAAGCCCTTGCATCAACACATGTTCATGCACGTTGTCCCTCAAAGGGATGCATCCGCTCCTGGCGAAGCCTGTTGAGTCATGGCAACACCTGCACTGGCAGAGTGTACACGGTCGCCTGCTGGAGACCGTGCACCGCGCGCTGCTGCTACGCTCGCGCGCTGCGTGAGCACCGTGCCCCCAGGCACGAACAGATAAGAAAAAGCCCTGACGGTGCTCGGCTTGAAAGGGGGGTATGTCCCGATGACTTCAGTATCGATGGCCCACGGGCCTTGCACAGCCTGGAGCCAAAACTGTGTCAGTAGTCCCTTGAGTTTGACCCTTCATGCACCCCCACACACAGCCGTGCGCGCTCGCATGCTGCTGCTACAGTTCGCCATGGGTCAAAGCGCCGCTGTGAAGTTCACGACGCTCGCCGGAGCCGGCGCAGCAGCTGCCGTTCGCAACCTCTGCGACCCACCCACAAGCGCGCCTCACCTTTTTTTGAGGCCCGACTCCGCGCATGTCCTTGGGCGCAAAGCCCCCGCCGCCCCCCCCCGCGCCGCCGCCGCCGCCGGGCCTGCCTGACCCCCCCCTCCGCGCGCCCCCCTTGCTACCCCTGTGCCCCCCCCCGCCGCCCCCACCCTCGTGATAATTGCGCGCGTCCTGCTCTGCAACAGTGCTCAGACCAGCGCTTTCCGCGCCGCCGGGCGCTGCTGCGCCGCCGCCGTGGTGCTCTGCTTCCGCGGAGGGCAACGGCGCCGACGCCGCTGCCTGCGTGGGGGGAGGACGGGGGGGGGGGTTGAGCGTTGGGCACATGCGCCCGTGGGCAAGAGCAGCAGGACAGGCGCAGGCAGCCACACACGCGGCAAAGATTGGCGGCGGCAGCTGTGGCGGCGGCGGCAGCGGAGGCGGCGGCAGCGCAGCAACCGGCAGTTCATGGCGCCGACAGCGATAGCCGCCGTCTTGACCGTCCTGGTGCTGCTGGAGACAAACGCGCACTGGCAGCAGCCTACTCGCAGCGCAGCAGACGCAGAGGAAGGACCTGCAACAATCTGACTGGAAGTGAAGGGTCGCCGATCACTCTGTGTTGTCGGGCCAGCAGTCGTGGGGGCAGGCCACAGCAGGTGCGCGTGCGCTGGAGATTTCCATGGTGGGACGCGCCACAGTGGACAGGGTCTCTCCGCTGGGAAACGCAGTTGACGCGGTGATGCTGCCCTGCTTTGCCCTGCTGGCACGCCCCCCGGCAGTGACGCTGAGCCTCCGACGAGGGTGCAGCGACGGTCCTCGCCCTCTACGCACGGAAGCGCGCCGCCGCCGTCTCTGCTGCTACTCGACCCACGACCCATCACCAAAAGGAAGGGAAGGGAACCGCATCGCAATCCACGCCGCACACACAGACGCGCTATTAATGAGGAGGGCGAGCGCATCACACTTGACGCCGCACATAAAGATTCGCACTCACCTGGCTCATACTGTGTACGGGGGTGCCCGAGGGGCCCACGCGCGGGCTCATGTCCGCCGCGCCGCCGCCGCCGCCGCCCTGCTGCTGCTGCTGCTGCATGCTGGAGTGGTGGCTGTGCGACGAGGAGCTGCGGCTGCGCGTCAGGTGCTGCGGCGTGTGCGGGTGGCTCGCGCTGCCGCCGCCGTGCTGCTGCTGCGCCGCGTGGTGCATGTGCGCCTGCGCCTGCGCCGCCTGCTGCTGCTGGAGGTGGTGGTGCTGCGCCTGCGCCATCGCATAGCCGTGCTGCTGCTGCTGCTGCGCCACCGCCACAGCCTGAGAGGGCGCGCGCAGCCGGCGGCATGCTGAGCTCAGATAACATAAGGCTTGCTCACTGCGGCAAGGGGGAGCATGACTAGAGAGCTCCGGCTGCTGGTATTGCGTCAGCAAAGCCGACTTCCACACAGTGTGCACTGCATCAGTCAACGAGGAGGTCCGGCTCCAGAGCCACCATCTGCTAATCCTGGCCTAAAAATTCCGGACGGACAGCCGCCACCGCAATCAAATGGGCAAGAACGGCCATGATGTTGCTGGCCTCCGCCAGCCCCTGTCGGATGCGATCGGAGACATTCAACCCGGCTTCTGGCCTGCAGCGCCGCCGGTACCTGCGTTCGCATATCCCGCACAATGTCCAGCGCGCTCACCTGCCGCTGCTGCATCAGGCCCGGGTGCTGCTGCTGCTGCTGCGCGTGCTGCTGCTGCTGCTGCTGCTGCGCGACGACGTGCGGCGACATGCCGCCCGCCGCCATCCCGCCGCCCTGCAGCGCCGGGTTGGGCGCGTAGGCGTGCACGCCGTAGGCCACCTGCGCGTACGGCGGCGGCGGCATGCCCTGCCCCTGCTGCAACATGATGTGCGCGGGGACCATCTGCGCGCCCATCCCCGGCTGCTGCGCGTAGCCCATGGACGCCATCTGCTGCTGTGCCTGCGGGCGCGGCAGCGGCGGCGGCGGCGCGAAAGGGGCGGCAGCGGGGTTATCACGGCGGCGCTGCTGCTGCTGCTGCTGCGAGGCGTGAGTTGCTGCTGCTGCTGCAAGGCGGTTCATGCGTCACTGCGCGGCGATGCGTCAGCATCTCGTGCCGACGCGTAGATTGCGCGAGCGAGATGCGAACAGCGAGAGCGGAGCCTGTGTACGCAATGGCAAGCGGCACTTAAACCTCAACGTGAACTCCATGATAGAGTTCAACATGCAGTGTGCAAGCCACCACAAACTGTGACTTCAACCTGAACATCACCACAACCTTCTCAACAAGGTAGCTCGTGAACGATCACTCGCTTCTGAAAACCCACCCCTGATCTTCATCATGGACGTCAACATGCAATGCGCGGCACGGCGGCAGCGGCGGCGGCGGCGGCGCTCACCTGCTGCATCTGCTGCTGCTGCTGCGGCGGCGTGCTGGCCATGCCGCCCGCCATCATCATGTGCAGATTGCCCATCTGCATCTGGACGCCGCCCGGCTGCGGTCCTGCCATGCCCATGCGCACGGGGCTCGCGCCAAACATCATCTGCAGCAGTGGGCGCGCGCGCAGCAGCAATGCTCAGCGACAGCAGCGCTCAGTGCACTCTGAACATACACAGGTGCAGTGCCTCATCAATTGACGGCGCGCGGAAGCAGAAGCGGCCGCGTGCGCAGCAGCGATTCAGCGACAGCAGTGCTCAAGCAACGCAATGCACGGGTGGAATGCCTCGTACATCCATCTGCCGCGCGCGGACGCAGCAGCGATGCTCAGCGAAAGCAGCGCTCAGAGCACTCTCAAGAAACAGGCGCAAAGCCTCGTCTAGGGCGCCTCGCGCAACAGCGTTGAACAGCAGTGCGCCACACAACCGATGTGCCTCGCCTGTTAGGGCTCGCGACGCACACGTCATCTGCCGTGGGCGGACGACGCAGCGGGCGCGCACGCAGCAGCGATGCTCAGCGACAGCAGCGCTCAAGTGCACTCTCAATATACACAGGTGCGGTGCCCCGCCTATGACGGCTCGCGACGCACATCATCTGCCGCGCGGGCCGACGCAGCGGGCGCGCACATCGACAGCAATGCTCAGCAGCGCGCTACGCATCCGCGCGCCTGCTGCATGGGGCTTGTGCTGCATCGGAGCGCTCTGTCGCGCATGACGGTTACTGGTGAAAGGCGCTCGCGGCTAGCCACGCCTTGTCGCCTGAAGCTCTACGATCTTTTGATTCGTTTCCATGTAAAAAACACCATGCCCTCTCGCTCTGAACGCGCGCTACGCGATCCGTGCGCGCGCAAGCAAGCGCGCAAGCGAGCATACATACATACCTACATACATACCTGCGGCTGCGCCCCCGGCTGGTGCCGCGCGGCGTACATCTGCTGCTGCTGCATGGGGTTGTACTGCATCGGCATGGACATGGCGGTGGGCACCATCTGCATCGGCATGCCGCCGCGCGGCAGCATCTGCTGCTGCATCTGCACCGGGTGCTGCTGCAGCGGCTGCGGCGGCGGCTGCTGCTGCTGCTGCTGCATGCCCATCGCCACGCCGTTGCCGCCCATCATGCCGCCGCCCGCCATCGCCTGACATTGCGCATGGTACGCGGCGAGACAGAGCGGTTGCGACGTTGGATGACCGTCATCTGATGCAAGGCACGGTGAGTTACAGCCTTAATTGCCATGCCGCTGCTGCTGCTGCAGCTGCTGCCGCGATTGTGCGCCTAGGTGCTGCGCCAGTGCTCAGCACCGCGGCGCTGCCGCCAACCGAGCCGCGCCTTCAGACGCGCAGTATGTGCGATTAACACATGGGGGGTAACGCCAGCATCATCGTTGATTGCGTTGGCGCTGTCGCAATATCACAGCTTTAGCAGATGCTCGTTGCGTCTTGCAGTGCTGCTGCAGCACGCGCATCGCTGCCGCCTTGTTCGCCGCGACCGCCGCCGCTGCACACCATTTCGCGCTCTCACTTCCACACCTAGCAACACGCCTACCACACCCATGACACTGATACCCGATCCCTTGGCTACGGAGGAGTCCTCATTGCGCGTCAGTGCCACCGACCGCTGCGGACCTCAAAACCTGATGACTGTGCCTGCACACTCCGAAGTGTAGAGAGAAGTATATGGGAGCATATCGGGTAGACTATGCACGTGAGCTTCGCGCTCCGAGACGCACTCACGAAGGCAGCGGCATCTGCCACCACTAACCCTAACCCTAACCCTAAGCGGTGAACACACGCCAGACCGCCGTGCGAAACAAACGACTCTGTCAGCTCCAAACACATCGCCCATGCAGTGACTTGAACAAAACAGTCACTCATGCGCAGAGTCGCCGCTGCACTCACCTGGCCGCTCCCTTCCGTTGTGGTCTACGGCTCAAGATAAGTCACTCAGTCACTCACCCGCTTACTCGCCGCCGTCCAATTCACCATGGCCGCAGGATCCACCATCACAGGGCCGCCCATATTACGCGGCTCAGATGACTCACTTACTCACTCACTCACTCACTTGTGGAGCTACTCACCATGGCAGTGGGGTCCGCCATCACCTGGCCGCCCGACGACGCCACCACCTGCAGCGGCTGCTGCATCACCGGCACCACCACCGGCGCCGCCGCCACCACCGCAGCAGGCGCGGGCGGCCCAGGCGTGAACTCCTTGGCCTTAGGGTTGAACTTGAACTCCTTGGCGTTGGGGTTAAACTTGAAGCTGAGCTTGCTCGCCTCCTTTGCGGGCGCTGCCATAGCGCCCCCAGCCGCCAGCTTTGGCACGTCACTGACAACGGCCGCCTTCGCCGCGGGCTGCGCGGCCACTTTGGCGCCCGCAGCAGCAGCGGCGGGAGCCGCTGCGGCGCCGTCCACAGCTGCGCCCTGCAGCAGCGCGGCTGGCGCAGCGGCAGGCACTGCCGCATTCTCCGCTCCCGCTGCTGGCGCCGCCGCCGCCGCCTTGGCCGCCTTGTCCCGGAGCTCCGTGGCAGCGGGCGCCGCCGCCGTCGTGACGGTGGCGGAAGCGGCCTTGCTCATGTCAGCGCTCGCCGGCGGCGCCACGCTGCCCTGCACCATGGCCGCCCAAGACATGGTCCTCTTAGGTGCCCCCACGTCCCCCGCAGCCGCTGCGCCCCTCCCAGCGTCCTCGCCGCCGCCCTCCGCTGCTGCTGCTGCCGCCGCGGCAGGCGGCGGCGGCGGCGACGCCGGCTTGCCGGACGGCGGCAGGCCCGGCGGCGCCGCGAGCCTGTCCGTCCGCTCCGCCGCCGCTGCTGCCGGCAACTCCTTCCTGTTGACGCCCAGCTGCAGCACGCCCGACAGCTCCGCCTTGGCGGCCTCGCGCATGCGCAGCGCCGGCGGCCGGTACGCCGTGCCCGCGGCTCCGCCGCCGCTGATGCCAATGCCGCTGCCGCCCCTGCCCGTCGCGGCGCCGCTGCTGCTGCCGCCGGCGGAGAATCGCCCGCCTGCTGCTATGCCATTGCCTCTCGGCGCGCCGCCGCTGCGCGCGTCAGCGAGCAGCGCCGCCGTGCTCGTGCCTCTGCCTGCCAGGCCGCCTGTGCCCAGGACGCCGCTGTAGCGGGCCTCCTCGTCGTCGTTGTCGTTGTCGGCCTCCCGGGCCTGGTTGCGCTCCTCGCGCAGGTGGGGGTTGGAGGACTGCTTGCCCTCTATCTCGCGCGCCAGCCTCTCCGCGTGGCTGCGCATCGCGGGTGTCAGCTTGGACTTGTCCAGCTGCGTCGTGTAGAGATTCTCGTCGAAGCTGGACTTGACGTTGAACAGCCTCTCGTTGGCCTCGAATTGATCCCAGGCGCCGGCACCGGAGCCCCCCCCCATGCCCCTGCCGCCCATTGCGTCGCCAAGGCCACCCTTACTGCCGCCCTGCTGGGGCAGCGGCTCTAGCCACGACGAATCCGCGGCCTGCAGCTCGCGGTCGCCGCCGCCTCGGGAAGGGCGAGCGCTGATGTCGGTATCCGTAGCGAAATCCATCTTCTGGCCTCGGTGGGCCAGGGGGAAGGACGGTGCATGCAGCTGCACAACGTCCCGCGCCTGCAGGCACAGGGTGGACCCCACCTCTCCGTTGCGGGACAGCCGCAGCAGGATGGTGAAGGCCTGGTCTCTGAAGGGGGTGCAGGTGTGCAGGATGCCCTCATGAGACGTGCCATCCCTCATCTGCAGCTGCACCCGCTCCCCCACCAGGACCTTGGCGAAGGCTATGAACCTCTCCCTGCAAGCCAGCAGGTAGCCATCGGCGCTGCTCCCATTGACGCCGGTGCTGCCTCCGGAGGCTGCCGTGCCACTGTTTTTGGTGCCGCCTACGGCACCGGAGGCACCGGCCGGCGGACCATCGGCACGGGAGGGGCCAGCCTGTCCCCTGTCCACCATCAGAGCCCTGCCTGCGAAGCCGGAGTCCTCCTGCTGCAACGCAGAGGGGATGCTCTCCAAAAGCAGCTCACCGACGGGGGAATCAGGGGGCTTGCTCTCCGGAGCGAATTCGAACTGCTTTGCGCATACATGCCTCCAGTCCCAGTTGCTACTGTAGGTTTGCTTCAGGTCTTTCATGAATTCGAATGTTCACATTCTGTCGTGCAATGAATGGAGGACACGGTGATGTATGTAGAAACAAGTCCCCTGTCTGGGCAAGCAGAACTGCGCTGTGCAAGCAGCAGCGCACCACACACCACCTGATCAGTGAGAGCATGGTTCAAGTGCGGGCAAGGTAGGTGATCACCTCACTTGAATGCTTGAATGCACTGCTTTATAGTGATGATGTACAAAAATAATGACCTGAATGTTTACCTCTTGATCACCAGCGTATTTCAGAAACACAGAGGCGTTTACATCACTACGAGGACAACTGATGTTTTGGGCTGTCTGCATTGGCCAAGACAGCACAGAAGATGCTCTGGTGACTGCTGCCATGGTCGGTTAGAGCCATTGCCTAACGAAGTTCTACAAACATCACTTTCCTTGCAGCTAAGGCTTGATAAACACAGCGACACTTTGCCCTCTTGTGTGTTTGCTTTTGCAGCCAGGGCCGCGCATCAGACCACCTGCGAAGGAACAGCACATAACCAGCTCCACTTGCCACAAAGCGGCGTCAACGACAGTACTCATGAAATTGCATAGAGCCCGAGGACAGCCATTCACTGGCCAGGAGTGTGCATCATTGGGTACCAAAGTGGAGCATACGCTTGCGACACATAACTGTGCTGTGCTTGTAAGCATCGTCACGGCTCTCATGTAAAGCCTACATCGCGCCAAGGCTGTCGCCGCCACCATGTGCGTGACGTGCTGTGGCCAGCGCACCGCCATGACGCACGCAGCCAAGCAATGCAGTGAGCACGAGCACAGTCAACGGATCTGCTGCAATGTGCATTGCCCTGAATGCCCACGCAGCACCGCTGCCGCAACAGGCAGCCTTCATCCCCTGATCCTCCGCTACCCCCCCGCTACCCCATGACCCCCTATAGACCCCCCCCCCCCCCCCCCCCCTGCCCCTGGAATGCTACCCTGCCTGTGTTCACTATCAAAACGACTCGCTGCGCTCCCTACGCCTGCCGCTGCCGCCGCCGCCGCCATGGCTCCCCCTGCTCGCCTTCATGGCTGCGAGGGCGGCTTCGCGCAGCTCCGCCTCGCGCTCCTGAGCAACCGCCTCACCGCCGCCGCCGCCGTCGCCTGGCGAAGACCAATCACTGTCAATGCCGCCGACCGCGCCGCTGTCGTCCCAGCCCTCGTCAGCGGCAGCGGCATCGCCATTTGGCGGCGGCGGCGCCCAGCGGCCGTCGCTGCCGCTGCGGCGCCGGCCGCCGCCGCCGCCGTTGCGCTCAATCTCCGCACTGTAGCTGCTGCTGCCGCCGCTGCTGCGGCTGCGGCCGCGGCGCCCGCGAGCTGGGGGCGCCACCTCCTCATCACTGGCCCAACTGCCGTCATCCCTGCCGCCGCCGCCGCCGCCGCCATTTCTCGCCTCCCTCTCGTGTCTGTGGCTGCTGCCACGGCCACCGCTCCTGCCGCCGCCGCCGCCCTCGCCCTCGCGCCGCGGCCGCCTGTCATCACCGCCTCTCTGGCGGCGCGGCCGCGCCTCAGGTGACGCGCTCCTGCTGGCGCTGGGCGCTGCTGCGGCCACCGGGCTCTCGCTCTCACGGCGCCGCCGCTGGCGGTGCTTATGCACTTGGCGCGCTTCGCCGCCGCTGCCGCCGCCGCTGCGCTCCTCGCGACCGCGGGCTCTCAGCGGACTCGCGCTGCGCTCACTGCTGCCGCCGCGCTTGCGCTCTGCGCGCCGGCTGCCGCGGCCCTCGCCGCGCGGCTGCTTGGGCGGGGGCGGACTCGCGCTGCTGCCGCTGCTGCCCGCGCGCGCGGCGCCGCGGCGCTCGTCGCGCGGCGGCGCTGCTGCAGCCGGGCTCGCGCTGCGCTCGCCCTCATCCGCCTGGCGGCGCGCGCCGCCGACGCGCTGCTCCCGCCGCCGCTTCGGCGGAGGCGGGCTTATGCTGCGCGCTGCTGCGGGGCTGGCGCTGCGCTCGTCGCGCGCGCGCCGCCGCCGCCCGCCGCGTGGCAGCAGCGGGCTCGCGTCGCGCTGCGCGCCGCGCTGCAGCAGCGGGCTGCCGCCGTCGCTGTCCTCGCTGCGGCCGCGCGCAGCACGGCGTGGCGGCGGCGACGGCGGAGGGGCGCTGGCGCCATGGCGGCGCTGCGGCCGCGACAGCAGCGGGCTTGACCCTGAGCTGCTAGACGCGTCCTCCTGCTCCTCATGAGCGCGACTGCTGCGCGTGCGCGGCGGCGGGCTCATGCTGCCTTCCTCCTGCTCCTGATGCCTGCTCGTCCGCCTGCCGCTCTGGTGAGCCCCGCGCTCGGCACCAGCGCCGCCGCGACCGCCGCCGCGACCGCCGCCGCTGGGCGGCTCTGTGCTCGCGCTGCGGTCCGCGCGTCTGCCGCCGTCGTCGCGGCGCGCGCGCTGCTGCCGCGGAGGCGGCGACGGGCTAGCACTGCGCTCGCGCCTTTCCGAGCGCCGCGGCGCAGTCGGCTGCTGCGCGCTGCGATCGCGCGGCGCGTGCTGCGGAGGGGAGGGGCTGATGGCCCTCTCCCGCCCGCCGCCGCTGATGCCGCCGCCGCCGCCGCCCGCGCCGCTGCCGCGCCAGGGCCGCTGCGGGCTCGTGCTGCCCTCCCGCGCTCGCACGTCCCACCGGCGCCGCCCAGGCTTTGCGGCTGCGTCATCACCCGCACGCTGCTGCTGCGTCGCATCTGGGCTCGCGCCGTGCGCGCGCATGTCCCACCTGCGCCTGCCACCGCCGCGCTCCGCAGCTGCGGGTTCGCGCTCTGCCGCGGCGGCGCTGCCGCCGCTGCGCACCGCTGCCGCCGCCGGCGTGCGCCTGTCCCACTTGGACGCCCTCTCCTCCTCCTCGTCCGCGATCATGCGCCGCGGCGCCGGTGGCGGCGGCGGCGTCGGGCTGGGGCTGCGCTGCTGCTGCTGCTCCCGCGCGCGGCCGCGCGGCGCGGGGCTGCGGCTCCTGCTGTCGCGCTGCCGCGCCGCGCGCCTGCGCTCCTCCTCGCGCTCCCTGTACTGGGCGCGCTCTCGCTCGCGCTCTCGTTCGCGCTCCCTCTGGCGCTCCCTCTCGCGCTCGCTCTCGCGTTCGCGTTCGCGGTCGCGCACCGCATCGCGCTCCCGCCGCTCGCGGTCACGGTCGCGGTCCCGGTCGTCGTCGCGGCGGCGCGAGCGGCTGCGGCTCCTGCTCCGGCTGCGCTCGCGCGTTGCCGCGCCGCGCCGCCCATCGTCGCCGCCGCCGCCGCCGCCGTCGTCCCACCGCCGCCGCCTGCCGCTGCCGCCCTCCCCGCGCGCCGCGCCGCCGTCTGCCGCCTGCGCCGCTGCGGCGGGCGCCGCCGCCGCCGCCGCCGCCGCCAGGGGCGCCGCGGGCGCGCCCCAGCGGCTGGCGCGCTTGCTGCCCGCGGCGCCGAAGGGCTCCGGTGCCGGCGCCGGCGCCGCCGCCTGCTTCTGCGGCACGGCCTGGAACGGTCCGGGGGCGGCGCTCAGCGCGGCGGCGAGCGCTGCGGCCTGCGCGGCCTGCGCCGCCGCCGCCGCCGCCTGCTGCGCGAGCATCTCCTCCTTCTTCTGCTCGAGGAACGCGGCGGGGATGCCGCCGGGGCACGCCTGCGCATCCGCGAGTAGCGCCCAGAGCTCCTCCATGAACGGGCGCGTCGCCTTCTCGAGGAAGCCCGTGAGCTGGAGCTGCAGCTTGCGTGGGTCGAGCCGCGCCGAGTCGGCGGAAGCCTCGAGGAAGTTGATCGCCGTGCCGATTACAATGTCGTCCTCGTAGCCGAGGAGCTGCGTGATCTTGCCCGTGATCCACTTGGACATGACGGGCAGGTTGACCTTCTTCATGTCCACCTGCGGCGGGGAGGGGGAGGGGGGGGGGGTCGGGGGGGCGGCGGCTGTGCGGTAAGGGGGGTGGTGCGGGCGGGGGGCTGTCAGTGCTCAGGCGTGGGTGTCTTAGGTGACTATGGCGTGGCGTGTGGGATTGTGGAGCGTGTGTGCAGCGCTGTTCGTGGTGGCAAGCAAGACGCTGTGCTATGCGACGCCGACTGTACCGCAATGACACTGCGACACCATCTGTTGTCAGCTCGTCAAGTGGTGTCAACCTAAGCCAGCAAGGCGATTTGTGTAGCCAACGCTGCGGACGCTGTGGCTGGTATCTTGCATGCAGCATAGGGTTTGCGTATTAGCAATTGGTGCGCTGGAAAGAGGCGGCGCAGCTGGCTGACGTACAGCAGGCTACTGGCAGCACAATTGGGAACATACGCACACTAGGTCGGTGAGAAGCATGAGGCGAGGGCATCGGAGGCACTGCGGCAAGTCCTGCAAAGTGTTGCAAGCTCTGATTGTGATGGTATTGCGAGTGTATGACAGATGAGCACTGCGCATGCGACGTGACGCATGCATCGTTCAACGTCCGTCCTGCCATGGAGGGTCAAAGTCATGTGAAAGTCTGCCCTGGCATGTAGTCTTTCAAAACGAGCCCGGAGAAATGGCTCATGCATGAGTATGTGAATGAGCATGATCATCCTGTCTGCAAGCACTGGTATCAAAACGTCATGACCAGAATCCAGTTGCAGCGACATGTATTTATATACAAGTAGCAAGTGAAGTAGCGGGCAAGGTCGGCATACTGCCAAACACTGTCGATCCTTTGCAACAGCTGCGAAATCTCTAACTGTCGCAGACAGCGCAGTGACCATCAGACCCTGCCAATGCAGTACGATCATCACAAGCGCTCCAGTGCGAGCGGACGGCCCAGTATGTAGTACTGAAGGCTCGTGGATTGCAAGGCCGACGCACCTTGAGTTCCAGCGTCTTGCTGAACATGTCAGCCTTCGCCATTTTTTTCATTAGCGCCTTGTCTCCGCCCCAGCGCGAGTCTTGGTCGGCAGTGGTGCCTCTGAAGAAGTTGCCAGCCATCTTTCCAACTTGTTTGGAATCGCCTAATCAGGGCTCTGGAGCAGGGGGTAGCAAGCACAAGTAGCAGCGCAGGCAGTGCAAGGGGACGCTTAGGATGGAATCGACTTATGTGCATGCGGGCCTTTCTAGGCGCCACACCAGCGGCGGTAGCGCTCTGCCAAAAATCGCTGATAAAGCTCAAGTTTCTGGTGCCAGTGCGACGTCCTCTGGAGGAATAACTGTACCTGCGTTTGCTGAGGGTATGATTTCTGCAGTGCCAGCAGCACACGCCGGCTCCACCAGCACCTAGCTACCGCACAGCCGCGCCGCGGTGAGTAGACTTTTTAATCCTCGGAGGCAGTGCTCGAAACGCAACTTCAACTTTCTCGGCGAAGCTCAGTGTCCTGTACACACAGTAAATGTCCAGTTTGTTGAGCATGTCATACGTTACAGGCTATTTGTTCACAACCAGATGCCACCGAAAACAAGCGTGCTCAATGAGGAGGCGACGCATGGATGCGGATTCGCTGCAGAAATTACTTCAGACAGCCTTCACGGCTCAGCCATTCCGCATGATGATGCAGACCTGAACACCGTGACAGCACAAACAGACTCAGCGATTCGCCTCCCTCTCCTTCGATCTCTACCAGGAAGCGCTCGTGCCGTCGCCGCCCACGCCCGCCGCCGCCGCGCCGCCGCCACCAGCAGCAGCAGCAGCGCCTGCCGCCGCCGCCGCCACGAACGCGACGCGGCAGGCGGTGGCGCGGCTCGACGCCGGGCAGCGCGCACAGCTCGACGCGCGCGCCGCCGACCTGCGCCGCTACCTGCTCGAGACGGGCGTCCTCGAGGAGGTCGCGCGCGCCATAGTTGAAGTTGCCGCCGACGCCGGCGCTGCGCGCGACGATGCCGCCGCCAGGTCCGAGCCCGGAGGTGCGGGCACGGCTGCGCCCGAAGACACCAACAGCGGCGGCGGCGGCAGCGGTGGCGTGCTGCCGCCCGATGCCGTTGATACGGCTTGGGGGTGTATTCAAACAGTTACAGGCAGTTACACCTCACAGGTTGGCACAGGTCTCAGTAGACCTGTGTAGTCGGTGTAGACCTTGACATGTGATTGAGAGCTGGCCTGACCTTAGTTGAAGGCAGGTGCAACTAGTTGGGTCACATGCCAAAGGGCACATCAAAGTAGCATGCACAGCATCAGAACCCCCCCTGCAAGCAGCAAGCCCGAACCTTGCTGTGCCAGCCATCGTCCAGCCCCAAGCCTTCCGTCTCTCAGCAGCAGAATAAAATATCCGGTAAGCGTATCGCGTTTCCTTTCGCATAACATTTCATTTGAGTTCTCTGAAGCGTGTCTACTTGTTTTGCTCTTCCAGCTTGCTTGTTTGCATTCATGACAGCATCACAAGGTAAGCCGCTTCAATTTGGCACCCGAAGACAGTCCTTACCTCGTGCTAACCCCGCCCGCAAGGGCAGCAGCGTGGTGATCGCTGTCCAATGTATCACTGCTCGAATCGTGTCAAAGCCTTTCGAGGACCCAGATTACGTAAAGCAATACGTAAAGAACAGCCGTGGGAAGCGAGTTAAACGTTAATCACGCTAGGTTCCTGCACTAGAATGCTTATGACGGGGCGGCGTAGTGGTGCACCGCTACGTCGTGACCCGCCCCCTTGATGTCAACGACGCAGTGCGTGCTGCACGGGTCTGAGCAGCAATGAACATGCAACTTCATTTAGCTGGCCTTATTCTGCGGCTCATCTGTGGTTGATGAACGTGGTCACGTGGACCCATATAGGACATCGAGGGTAGACCCGTGCGGTAGCGCGCTGTGTACACCAGCTTGCGCGCCGTACACTATCACGTCACGAACGCACCAGAGTCTCCCGGGAGAACGCGCGGAGATCCTTTAGGGGGGACACGTGATAGCTTGTGTATCAGAAGTCACAGAAACGGTAGTGACTTGTCATAGACAGTGTTAAGTGGTTGCACTCGAGAAGTCTCGAGAATAAGCGCACAAAGGGGCATGCGCTGCCACTTTTCTGGCTGTAACGGTTGCCTATGACTAGAATAAAAACCCTACCGCATGCTTTTCCTTAGTAATTTGCTCTAAAGCTGATATGACTAGCTTTTTGCAAAGAAGGGGGAGAGGAGTCTAGCTTAAGAGCAAAGCGATGCAATTTTGCTTCATGATTGTACGGCCGCAATTGTGTTGCAGAATTGACAACGCGGTCGATCTGTACAACTGCTATGTCAAACTGGCTGGCTTGCAGTTCAGAGTGCCCTAGTAGCATCAGACCTCGTGCAGAGGCGTGCGGGGCATAGACGGCTCGTGCGCTGACAATTTAAAATCATGGTTTTGTCGTCGCACTCAGCTTCATGCGCGTGAATCGTGTGCAGGATACACCATAAATGGTCAAGACTGACCATGGCTCCAAGAAGCCAACGAGTGGGTCAAGCCGCAGCGGAGGTGTTAGTGGCGGTGCTAGGCCTGCTGGCAGCACTGCTGCTAAGAGCAACAAGGGCGGTCAGCGCTCCGCTACGCGCCCCGCACCAAGCTCGGGTGACAAGCCGTCACGCCCCCCTCCCCGGCCCGCGGCAGCGTCCGCACAACCCAGCCAGGTCGGTGCCAGCGCGCCCGACACGTCTGCCTCGGTACGGTCCACAGAATCAGTAGTCACTGGTGCCGCACCTCCTTTTATACGTAATTTCGCTGAGTCCAGCGACGAGCCCGGCGGTGGCGGCTCAGAAGCCGAAGCCATAGTGGCAAGGCAGTTACGTTTGAGGCAGAAAAGAGAACAGCTTGCAGCAATGGGCATTATGCTTAGCGAAGCCCAGGTAGCAGAAGGCGAAGAAGCTTTTGCACGTGCAACTGTTGAGAAAAAACTCGCACCAACGAAAAGCCCACGCAAGACACCGCGTGCAGCTGCAACAACCGCGCCAGTTGTGCCGGTAGCCGCGCCAGCTGTGCCGGCAGCGCCCGCGAAGTCTGCGGCGCCAGCACCTGCAAAGTCCACAGTGCCAGTTGCAGCACTGGTTGCGCCCGCGGTGGCCCCACCTAAGGTCGCGCGCAGTCAGCCGGCCAAGACGTCGGTTACGCGCGGTGCACGGGTCCCAGTTGCGGCGCCTGAAGTAGCACCGGCGGCTCCGACGCCTCAGAGCTCCAAGCCATCAGCTAGGCTAGTGGCTCCCACATACTATACTGCACCAGCGAGGGCCCCTGAAGCCTCAGATAAATCGCCTGTGACGCAGCCGCGTCGGGGTGCAAGTGGTAAGGCGCGGCGTGTGCCAGTTGTGCCACGTAGCGTGCCAGTCGTGCAAAGTTCGCCAGTTGTGCCACGTAGCGCGCCCGTCATACCGCGAAAGCCAGTTGAGCAACAAGCGGCAGAGCGACGGAGGGCAGTTAGGCAACTGCTCGAGTCTTCTGAGTCATCTGGTGATGAGGGTGGTGTGCCCTTTGATCCTGAGGGCACAGATGAGGCTTATGACCAGTGGCGTGAGGGCATCGAAGCTCGCGTCGAGGCACATAAGCGAGCTGCCAAGGCCGCCAAAACGGCTGCAACGTTCGCCGAAATTCACGAGCGTGCCCTTTACGAACGCCTTGGCGAGCTCCAGCTTCGCGTCACCAGAGCTCCTAGTGAGAGCAAGAACATGGTGAAGAACTCACTGCTGCCGATGGCGCGGACGTTCGCTGCGGAGCAGGCCGAAGAGGTGCGCAAGCATAATGTTGCACTTCTGGAAAAACGTGGTCATGACTTCAAAGCTAGCCAGTTCGGCGAGCTGCTGACCATAGGTGAACACCGTAAGCGGTCCAATAGTTGGCATCGCTTCGCCTTCGGCACAGGCGACGGTGAGGAGGCGGAACTCTGGCGAATGCTAAGGGAGTTCGAGAACACGCCTCTGGTCACCGAGGAGGCGCGCCTAGCTGCGGACACTTACCCGCGCAGCCTGGTGACGCACCCGTTCCTCAACACTGACGGGCACTCCGACACGTCGGACGACGACGCAGCCGGCGCAGCTGCGAGTCCGCGTGAAGATGGCGCAGTGGCCGGCGTAGCCACCAGCGCATCGGCTCTAGGTGAGAGCATTAGGACTGCGGGGGCAGTAGAACCCTCGTACTCCTCAGTTGCCATGACGGTGCGGAAACCCAAAGTTGACTTGAGGGGTTTCGGCGGCACTGGCGTCGTCATTGTAACGCAAGTAGGCAGGCTTGAAGCTTCCATTAGAGCTTTTGAGCGTAGCTGCGACACGCGTGGCGTGCCCAAGTCGGCCTACTCAGAAGCGCTGTTGCAGAGTCTGACCAAGAGTCAGTACGCTGATCTGACCAGCGCAGTCACCAATGAGCGCACGGGAATGCTAGAAACTCGTGCGTTTAGTGATTTGTCTTATGAGCAGATGGTGCAATGCCTTACGGCAGCGTACGATAGCACATCTGCCAGGCAAATAGCACTTCAAAAGTATCATGAACTCACGCGTACCTCCGGTACCAGCCCCGAAGTGTGGGGCAGGGAGGTAGTTGCAGCCGCGCACGACGCCGGCTGCGCGGACAACCAGCAAATTGTTCGTATGAAGTTCGTTCATGAACTGCCATTATGCTGCCGTCAAGAAGTAAACGGCATGTATGAGACCTGGGATCTAAAGAACACCGCTTTTCCCAAGGTCGTGGCAACTGCCCAGCAAAAGTGGCAGGCAGCGCCTATTGACGAGCGCGAGACTCGAAATGTTGTGTCTGCAATGGCCGCGGCACACATCTCAACCCCCCCTACTCTGACACAGGCAAGCGCCCTGCCAAGGATGGGTGGAGCGTGGTCAGTAACGACCATCGCTATAAAAAGAAGAATAAGCTTTCGGCTGTTCGCGCTGTGTTGGCGGGGCTGAGCGCTAACGAGCGTCGCCAGCTTGGAGTCAGCGACCGCGCGCCGCAGGGCAAGGCTAGCTCCGCAGGCGATAACGGCGGCGGCGGAGCCAAGCCCCAGAGCAACTTCAAGTGTCTTGGCTGCAGAGTGAACCAGGGAGACTGGGACACACTTATGCGGCACAAGACTACCTGCCCTCAGTGCATTGCGCACCGAAAGAGGATGGCAGAAAAGCACCGCCAAGGTGAATCACACTTGCAGTTGTCTGCTGCCTTGGTAGGAAGTGACTTGCCTGCTGCAAGTTCAGCATCAGCAATCAGTGAATTGCCTGGTGTAGTTAGAGCAGATGCATGTTCGGCACAGGTAGCTGAGCATGCCACTGACGCTGTTTACGATGTCTCTTTGCGCGCACAGATGGCGGCAATTGAGGGTGGGCCAGAGCCACCACCCAGAGTTATCAAACACGCGTCTATCTGCTGTGGGGCGCTAGGAGGCGCCATAGCTGGGGGTAAGTTGACCTCCAGAGCAGGTTTTGTAACACGCACGGTGCTCGCAGTTGACAAAGACGTCAAGGCAATTGAGGCTCTGCATGAAGTTCATCCAGAAGTGCCCACGCTCACTGCATGCATCACTGATGCGAAGGTTGTTGCACGTCTCATCGACGAGAAACCTGACGTCACCACCATCTCGCCGCCCTGCACAGATTTTTCGGCAGAGGGCAAGAAGGTCGAGGGCGAAGCTGCCGAGTGCACGGTCCATGCCGCACGGCTCATCGTGCGGGCCAAGCTTCGGGTGGTGTTGTATGAGAATGTGCCAGGAGTGCTAGTGTCACGCGCGTTTGCACGCGCAGTACGCATTCTCAAGTCGGCTGGTTACATGCTGTACATTGCCAAGTTAAAGGCTTCTGAGTTTGAAGTACCTTGCAGGAGGCAGAGGGTGTACATTGTCATAGTACCAGCAGGGGTGGCCTCACGTGAGGCGCTCCAGAGGTTCGGTGCGGTAATAAATACCAAGCGTTTACACAGCAGACCCACATCTGTTCGCTCTCGCTTGCGCTGCCCCGAACGCACATTCTTCTTGCAACCACGCAGTGCTCAGCACCCTGGTGTTTTGGATGCTGATGGCTTGTTGCCTAGCCCAGTGCGCAGACTGCCTGGTAGGCCCACTGCGAGTTATGTTGCACATGCAAAAGACGCTGGTCCAGTGGCATCTGCCCGCTTGCTGTCGCTTGCGGAAATGGCAGTGCTCATGACGTATTATCATGAATTACCAGCGAGTGCATGCAGTAGTGATGTACGGCGTTACATTGCAGACTTGTTCATCCCAGAGATGGCATTTCACTTGTTCGTGGCAATTGAGGCCTCAGGCCTGTGCACACTGCCAGAACAACAGGTACGTTTGCCGCGTAGGTCAGACTCTACGTTGAGGCATTCAGTTGACTGCCCGCCCCCGTCTTGGTTGGCTGGTCAGAGTGGTTCGCTGGTGCAGGCCGCTACCGCGGTACACGCAGCGCCCACGTCAAGTGCACACTGCTCAGCAGCAGTGGCGCGTAGCATACATGCAAAGGCGCATGATGCAGGGTATGCAGAGGTACCCATAATTCCGATGCGCAGTGCATGGGAAGAGCCAGAGGTAGACTTGGCTGTGGTGCAGCCCGGCATGGCTGACATCGTGGAAGTCGATGACTCTGACTCAGGGTCTGACTCTGAGTGGGACTCACAGTCAGTTATGAGCGTTTGCAGTAGCGCAGACGACATGGACATTGACACAGAAATCAGTGCTCCACCCATTGCGGCCGCAGCGGCACGCAAGAAGCTCGGCGGCGGTACAGACCCGCGCCTTGCCCCAGGTGAGTTGAAGGCAGCGCTCAGGCGCGCTGGCCTTGATGCTCAGTCTCTAGGCATATTAGACCATGTGCCAGGTGTCAGCAAGTTAGACACAGCCCCACCAGTGAGTGTGGCAGAGACAATTAAGAATCTCACAGAAGAGATCACAAAACAGAGGGAACCAGTCAAGTTACCTCATGTAGGCCTTGCAGTAGGGTCCCCTGAGCCTAGCTCGGTAGAGCGCTCCAAGTCGGAGGCTCCAGTGGAGTACATACGCCCAGTAGCCGGTGTTGTACCTCCAGGGCAGATGTTTGTGTCCGCGTCGTTACGCGTACAAAGCAACTCTCAGACGCCCAAAGAACTCTATGTGCGCGCCATGGTAGACTGCGGTGCGACCGTAACCATCATGGGCAAGCGCATTGCAGACAAGCTCCCCAACAGCTATGTATGTACACCTCAGCAAGGTGACTACACTGAGATCCTCTTGGCAGACGGCAAGACGTCGCTGCAGATCAGTGGTGTGGTCAATGCATGGCTGCGGTTTAAGAACAAGATGTTCTTGCACAAGTTCTATGTGGTGAACGCACCCATGGACGTGCTCTTAGGTACGGATTTCTTTGCCCCGCATGGCTCAGTCATCTCGTATCACGGCGGTAGCCCAGCCTTCTTCCCAGGGGGACTAAAAGGTGTGGCCATACGCCCCATGCACGACAAGAATCGCGCAGACAACGCGAACGCGCATGCGGCAGCACTAGCCAGTTGCAAGGGCAATGGCAGCGCTGAGAGCACTGAGGCACCAGACAAGCCTCAGCAGTGCTCAGCTAGGATGGCATATAACACTGTACTGGCACCATCGTCGGAGACGATTGTGGAACTCACGCTGCTACCAAAGCCAAAGCGCGTGCAGCCCTATGAGGCATTGCTCATGCCACAAGAAACAGTGACTACAGAAATGATGAGAGGCAAAGGTGTTAAGGCAAATATCACCGCTCTCACTGTAAATGCCAGCGGCACGATATACGCTACATTGAGCAACACTTCAATGTACCCGGTTTACGTGCGCCGCAACACGTATTGGGGAAAAGTGACTCCAATTAAGGCTGATGATCTGCTAGAAGTGCAGACAGCTACTCAGCAGGCTCTAGAAGCCAAACTGCTAGTAATAGCAGCCAAAAGGCACTCTGAAAATGCTAAGTTAGTGGCAGAATTAGCTGCTAGCATAGGCAAGACTGCCAAAGAGGTTGCACAAGAAGTGCAACGGCTGGCAGACCTCAGCCAGCGCCACAATGACCAGCTAGAGAACTGCACAGATGCAGAGCTGGAGGAAATCCTTGTGAAAGATGGCAGGCTTGCGCCTCATTTGCAAGGAAGGGGGAAAGATGGGGTACTTTTGAAAACAAAAGCACTTGACATGCTAAAAAAGCACAGGAATGTCTTTGCTAAGGACCCTAAAAACCCTCGAGTCACTCAGCATTTTGAGATTGATGTTGACACTCAGACGGCCGAGCCGGTGGCGGACAAGGCACGCCATTGGGCTTTCAAAGAAGCCGAGTACATCATGAAACAGATTCAGATGATGGCAAAGCGCCAACAGATTGAGCCATCAGCTAGTGCGTGGGCAAGCAACCCAGTACTAGTGGTTCAAGGCGACAAGATCCGCTTCTGCATAGACTTCAGGAAGTTGAATGCGGTCACGAAGCGTGATAGTCATGGCTTAGGCAACATGGATGACATGATGCGGGCTGTGCAAGGTGCGAGGATCTTATCTTCGTTAGATCTGGCAGCGGGTTACCATCAGATCCCGCTGGCCAAGACGGCTAAGGCCAAGACGGCCTTCAGAGCCCCAGACGGCTCGTTGTGGCACTACAAGGTGGCGCCATTCGGGCTGGTGAACTTGCCAGCGCAGTTCACGAGATTGATGCACCAAGTGCTGGGAGATGCCTTAGGCTCCCACGCGCTAGTGTACATAGATGACGTGTTGGTGTATGGCACGGACATCGAGGAGCACATCGAGCAGTTAGATGATGTTCTTGGCCGCATAGGCGCGGCGGGCATGAGTGTATCTCGCCCAAAGTGTCAGCTATTTCAAGCTGAAGTCAAGTTCCTAGGCCATATAGTTGGCGCCGCTGGAACAAGACCAGACCCTGACAAGGTCAAGGCCATGCTTGACATGAGCCCCCCACTGAAAGGCGGGGTACCAGACAAGCAGTTGGTACAAGTGGTTATGGGAGTGTTTAACTATTACAGGCGATATGTACCCGACTTTGGGGCGATATCAGAGCCTATAGTAGCCCTGACCAAGAACAAAGCAGTCATGGTTTGGGGGTCTGCGCAAGAGCGGGCTTTCAAGCGGCTGAAGAGTGCCATGTGCGACAGTCGCATAGTGATGCACCCAGATTTCAGTTTGCCTTTCGTATTGTACACCGACGCCTCCAAGACGGCGACGGCAGGTGTGCTTACACAATTCAGACCTGTGAGTGAGGTCGAAAGGGCAACAGCGGGACAGCCATATGCTCACACGGGCAGGCGCCGCATAGCTGAAGGCGAGGAGGTCAGAGAAGTAGTCGTTGGCTACTTCAGCAAGCTGAACTCTGAACCCGACGCGAAGTTAGGAGCGACGGCAGTAGAGTGTCTGGCAGTAGTGCTGGCGCTCAACCACTTCAGGCCTTACATTTGGGGTAACCCCGTTACAGTGGTCACAGATGCCGCTGCGCTCAGGTGGCTGTTGACGTTGCAAGACTACAACGGCAAGCTACTAAGATGGGCCATGCGCATACAGGAGTATGACGTTACCATTCAGCACAGGCCTGGCAAAAGGAATGCCAATGCTGATGCCCCATCCAGGCTGCCACAGCAGGCAGAGTTAGATGCTGAGCGCTCTACGGAGCCAGCAGACGAACAGTGGCCAGACGCAGTCCCGAGCATGGACGCACCGCCGTCAGGTGTGCGCTTTGCGGACGAGGCCACGAGAACGCACAAGGTGGCCGACGTGAACAGCTGTCGTGGGTACACGGCGGACGCACGTTACGGGCCAGCGTTCAAGTTCAACGAGGCCGTCGCCATATCAGGCGCGGTGGCCGCTAGGTTAGCCGCTCTGACAGCTGTGGAGCTAGCACAGTTGTTGGACAGAAGGCTAGATGACTCCACGGTGGAGGAAGCAGAGGTTGATGAAGTTGAGATCAACACAGCGTACGCAGAGCCAGTCAATAAGTACACCGGCTCGTGGGAGCATTCCCAAGCGCAGCGACTCTTAAGGCAGATCGCATGCGACAGGCGACGCAGCATCAGCTCAAAGAGGGCCAAGTGCAACGTCACCACGGCTCAGCCGGCGGCAGACTCATTGGAAGAAGGAGAGATTCCAGAGGTAGAAGCTGCTGCTGATGCAGATGAGGCAGACGAGCCACCGGATGGCGAAGCTGTTTTAGGCAAGCGCAAGAAGACGCTGCCAAGGCCAGAAGTAGTGCAGTTGCTGAAACGGGTGGCCGAGGGAGACTCGCCTGCCACGCCAGCAATGCTCAGCAGAGCCGCATTTCTTGAAGTTCAGAAAGCGGACGGCTTCTGTCGAGCAGTGAGCAAGATGCTCATTGAGGGTGACATACCCGAAGGCGCGGAGCTAGCCGCTCACGTCTTAGCACAGAGAGAGCAGTATACCGTCGAGGAAGATGGCCTCTTGGTGCACAGTTCAACAAGCCACCCCAAGAGAGGTATGGTGTTGTTGCAGTGGGTCGTGCCAGTGGTGCTACGAACCCTAGTCATGCGTTTAGGGCATGATGACGCGAGCGCTATGCATTGCGGCATAGGCGCTACGCACACGCGTATATTCGAGAGGTATTTCTGGCCTGGTATGGGCGCAGACATACGAACGTACGTGCAGAGTTGTATGACGTGCCTAGAACGCAAGCGCGCCAGCTCCACTCAATATAAGCAGTGGTTGGCTGAGCCAGTGCGCATGTGGCAACGTCTCAACATTGATATCACAGAGCCTGGTATCCAGTCCGCAGCGGGGCATAAATATGTTCTGACTATTGTGGAGACGAGGTCCGGTTTTGTATGGCTAGCCGCTATGCATGGCCAGGGTACTAAAGATGTAACCCCGCACCTCATGACAGTGTTCCTAGAGGTTGGAGCATTAGTGGAGGAACTATGCTCAGACAAGGGCAAAGTCTTCCTTGGCAATGTGGTCAGTGACCTTTGCAGAGCGTTTAAAGTTAAACGCATAGAGACCAGTGCATACCACCCACAGACCAATGGTGTGGCAGAACATGCAAATGGTCGTGCTAAGAAGGCACTAGCATCTTGGGTCAGCGCTCAGCAGACAAACTGGCACGAAGGCTTAGAGCTCGTACAGTTTGTGTTGAGGACAACTCCCCGAGATGAAACAGGTTTAACACCCTTTTTCTGTGTGTACGGTCGGGAGGCTTCACTGCCACATGATGCGTTTATGCACGAGGATGGCAGCAGGAAGTTGGACCTGCACGAGGAGATTGAGCACAAGCTGGATATGCTTGAGCTTGCAGACAAAGTGGTGTCAAAGGCGCTGCAAGTGCGCGCCCAGAAGATCACCAAGCGCAATGAAGCTATTAAGCGCGCGGTGAAGTTCGCCGTCGGTGACTATGTCATGATACGGCTGCCCAGACAAAGAGACAGGTCGGCTGCTCTTGATGCCAGGTATGTGGGGCCTTGGCAGATCGAGGCTCGCACAGGCGAATCAGGCCTCTCATTCATCTGCAGGATGATGGGCAGAAGAGTTAGACACACCACAGCTCATGTTGAGAACATGAAGCCCTTCCACATGAGGCCTAGTGCCATGTTGGAGCCAGGTGTGCACGCCATGCTGAGCCCCCGACAAGTGGAGGAGCTAGCAGATGGTGAGAAGTTATACAGAGTTCTGGACCGCCAAGCGGGCCCCAATGGCTCGTGGCAGTACAAATGGCAGTCCATAGATGGCAAGTCACATGCGTGGGTGTCAGAGGATGACATGCTGCAAGAAGTGACGCCATGGACCTTAGACGCTTTTCACGCGCTCTATGAGCTGCGCAACGAAGGAAGGTTGCCGGCATATGCCATCAGGCCCACACCTAAGGAGGATGCTGGCATGCGCCGAGAGAGCGCGCTGCAACTCTATCCCATCGGCACGGCGCTGGTCAGGGAGCACAGAACGGTAGTGGGCGGCCCGATCACTTACGTGTGGGGGGCCGTTAAGAACTTTGTGTCACCATACTGGAGGATCAGATATGAGGATGGTGAGTGGGAACAGATGACCCGTACACAGGTCAAGTCTGCCATACAGTTGGCAGAGGCAGTGCGTGACAAAGCCAAGAAGTTGCAGGCGCAAAGCGCGCCGGACAGCGCGAGTAGTGCAAGTCCCAACTCTCAGGTCACGCGAGGTCTGCCACCTTCCCAAACTAGTTCTGAGGCAAGCTCAGCCCAAGATTCTGCTCAGCCGCAGATCTCGCTGGTAAGGCTGCCCAAACTGCCATCTGATTTCGGATCAGACTTTGAGGGTGAAGTGATCTGGTATCACTTTCCAACAGGCTGGAGCCGCGGCGTCCTGGGTGAGTTTTACCCCGCCAGGTCGCAGTTCACGTTTGATGTACTATTCGACGGTGAGAAGACTGTCAGGCGTATGCGCTTACGTCCGGGTGACTACCGCACGCCAAAAGACAGCCCATACTCATCGTGGAACGTGCTCGCCGCTCGCAGTATATCCTCAGAGGAGAGTGCGAAGTAGTTGTGGGGACTCAAGTTGAGTCAAAGCTGAGGCCGGCGACTCCCTTTTCCTGCAGAGAGGATTTCCCTGACTAGCAGGTTTGCCTCCCAGGTTTTTAATGGGGTTTCCAACCAGTTCTATATTGGCCTCCATGCTTAGTAGTGCACTTAGTGCGAGCATGCTGCAACTACACTAGGGACCGCGATCTGCTGCTTCGAGTTCAAGTCCGCATCGAGGGCGATGCTCAGCAAAGAAGGGGGATCTGATACGGCTTGGGGGTGTATTCAGACAGTTACAGGCAGTTACACCTCACAGGTTGGCACAGGTCTCAGTAGACCTGTGTAGTCGGTGTAGACCTTGACATGTGATTGAGAGCTGGCCTGACCTTAGTTGAAGGCAGGTGCAACTAGTTGGGTCACATGCCAAAGGGCACATCAAAGTAGTATGCACAGCATCAGAACCTCCCCTGCAAGCAGCAAGCCCGAACCTTGCTGTGCCAGCCGTCGTCCAGCCCCAAGCCTTCCGTCTCTCAGCAGCAGAATAAAATATCCGGTAAGCGCATCGCGTTTCCTTTCGCATAACATTTCATTTGAGTTCTCTGAAGCGTGTCTACTTGTTTTGCTCTTCCAGCTTGCTTGTTTGCATTCATGACAGCATCACATGGTAAGCCGCTTCACTTCGTGCACTTCTGGTGTTCTGCCGAAGCACAAATCTGGTTTCCCTGCTGGTCAGCTGCACATGTGCTGAGCATATGCTCACTGCTGGGACTCAATGGGGATGACGCACAATGACCTTTCGTAAGGGTCCTGAGGCACCGTCCAGATCAGCTTGATCTCAGTTCAGCAAGTGAAGTTTGTGAAGACTGAATAATTGCAGTTGTGGCCATGTGTTGAAGTGCGCATGATGCCCGAGGTCAGAATGCATGCCGCCTGCAAAAGTACATGCATAGTTTTGTTTTCTCGCCGACCAGCAACAGTGCCATGTAATGTACACTTGGGTTCCATGAGACTTAGGAGGCTGCAGTTACGGATGCACCCAAAACATGTAGTTGCATTATGCGAATCACATGTCGGCCTCGTGCGCAGTATGTGGCATTGGCTGCGCTGCACTGCTGTCACAAGAGCAGCGTATCAGGTGCAAAAGCACATGTGCCGTGCGCATGTGCCGTGCGCATGTGAGTACGCCAGTCGTAGACCACCGCCGAGCCAACGCGGCAGCTGCGCACCATGCGCCACCAGCCTGCAGCGCAACAGGCACAAGCGCAGCAAGAAGAGTCCTGCCGCCGTTCTGTTGTCCCGCTGTCACGCATGATGAGTTTTCAAGGGAGGGCGCGATGACGAGCTGCGTACGCCATGGGGCTTCCTGCGCACTGACGTCAGGCTTGCGATGAACAAGTTGGCCGTGCACGGGGTATGCAGAATCATGTATATGCGACCCTGCTGTTCGTTGTGAAGAGGCAGAGACACGCGATGTACACATAGCGTCAGCCCAGAATGAAAGATGCAAGTTGGAAAGCAGTCAAGTGTCATGCGCATGTGCGTGCAAGTGCGCGCCATCGTACACACAAGATTGATGCGTGTGAGCACGCATGGGGCAAGCTGGTGCCAGGATTGCTAATGATTCGGTTGTTCGAGCGCAAAGGTATACTTCTAGGTCAGCATGATTCAGTGGGATGCTTCACACTGACAGGAATTGAACCTGCGTCTCCAGCGCATGTCTGCGCTGGTGTGCTTCCATTGCACCATGGTGTGTATGATGATATGCAAGTTGGCTACACATTGGATGAGCTTGTCGAAATCAATGCACTCGTAGTATAAAAGCGTTCATTGTGCTCACATCACAATTGTGGTCAAAGTCTCTCTTCGTGGACCTGAACCGGCAAGGCTCAGTGCCAGGCCCCCGCACCACAACAAGGTGGAGACCGCTTTCGCGGGGGAACTACCTACACAGGCGACGCCGTAAAGCAGCACGCCAAGCAACAATAAGCCTGCACACCTCGAATGCCAGCACAACCTGCAAGACTTGATTGCAGCCTCCTTGCTCACAAGGCACGCAGATTGGTCTGAGATTCGATGTACGCAGCCTTACTGCTGCTTGACGTACTACGGCCAGGCAAGAGCATGCTGCTGAACACAGGCACGGCCAAGGAAGAGAGGGAGGGCACTCCCCATCTCCTCCAGAGAGAAGCGTACCCATCGGCGGCTGGGTACCCTCCTGCGCTTATTACTGATTCAAAGCGCCGACCGCGACCTGTCAGGCCCCCGTCGTGGATTACGAAACCAGCACGAATCTACCTCGACAGCACTTCTGCACTGCGCATCAGCGACAGCAGCGCGGACCCAGGCAGCCAACAAGTGGTTGGACTTATTGCTCATGGGACTCCTGTGTTCAGCAGCAGCTCTTGTCTGGCATCTACCAAGTACCTGTTGTGGTGCCAGCCGGGCGATGCCTGGGCCAAATCGATGACGTGGTAACCTCCAGACACGCGCCCGCCATAGACCAAGTGCGCCTACGCCACCAGGGACGGCCTGGGCACAGCAGTTAATGACTGCAATTATTGCCCCAAAGAAAGCAGAAATGCTTCCTTGCGATCAGGCTGCTTCTGATCGCCAGCCGCCAGCAGTGATGTGCCGTTGCCTCGCAGCGCCAGCCTGACACTCACGAACTGCCGTCAACCTCGTTGCAGGACGCGGGATGCAACATGAGGCTCCTGGTGGTCGCAGGTGGTCTTGGAGTGAGCAAAGCAGAAAGCGCCTCGATGGTTTTACTCGATGACTTACTCACCCGCCGGGTTTGACCGTTACTTTGAAACCGTTGAACAGCCCTGCCAATTCCTTGGGACGAAGTCACTAGGTCTCCGTTTGCACATCGTGCAAAAGACCCAAAATCGCAACAACTTTTGAACTAGAAGCCTGTTTCTCATCCTGCTTGGTGCATGGTACAGACCATACTGTTAGGTATAATGATGATGCAACAGATCTGCAGCAGACCATGTGTATGATGCTAAAAAAAATAATTACAGAGCCTCAAAAATAAGGTGTATTCGGAGTTTGTCTGTCTGTCTGTCCACCGAAAACCCGACATAAATCGGTATTCATTTCACATCATGAATCCACTGGCTCGGCACGCTGTGCAGAGGAGCAGGGATGGCCATGAGAGGGAAATAAGCGGAGAGTGTAGCCAAGACTAGGCGCGTGCAGCGAAGAGAAGGAGCAGCCGTGCGGTAGAGCTCGCGGAGGACGGTAGGTGGCACACGGTGCCTGCCTGAGGCACTTCAACGCAGCTCGCGAGGCAATTGAGGTGTCGCAACTGCCCTTGCTTCACGGTGAGCAGTGCTGAGCCACGTGTGGCAGCAAATGCTGGTGTTGACTACGGCGAATGAAGTCCATGGTAATGGCCGGAGAAGCAGCACCACTGGAGCCGATCAGCACCTTAATTTCGACACACCCGCTGAGCACTAGGCTCAGCTACCACGTGTGTGCAGCATACGCCGAAATGCAGCTGTGGATTAAGCGGAATTCAATGGCATGCAGGAGCGTGTCTTATGCAACGGTCTGAATGCCTTGGGCACAAGGTTCAGTGGCCTTTGCGACGATGGGGCTGCAGGCAAGCCCAAGTGAAGCTACTCGACGAGCAGGACGAGCACGACACTGGTGATTAAGGTGACATGCAGGTATGCAGCAAATTGTGGTCGGCTGATTTGGCGACCCGTCAGCAATGAACCTCCATAGGTGGTGCTTGCCAACTGTTCGCAAAGTCAACTGGCCTGGCTGGCTGATTCAGAAGCTGGAGCCTCGATTCAACATAGAAGCCTGAGGCTTGCAGAGCAGCATGCTGTCAAATAGGGCAGTGAGCACGCAGAAGACTGCGATCAATTGACTTGGCGACCCATCTGTCATGAATTTTCATGGCTGGTACTTGCCAACTGTTTGCAACGGCGACTTGCGTGGCCTGGCTGCAGCTGAAGACATGTGCAACATGCGAGGCTTGCGGAGCCGCCAGTGCATGCTGTCACACTGGGCCGTGTATGCAGTGAGCACGCATCAGGTTGCGGTCGGTTGAATTGGCGACTCATGAGCATTGAACTGCCATGGCCGGTCCTTGCCACCTGTTTCGATGGTGACTGCCTTAGGCCGACTGCAGCTGCTGAAGACATATGCAACATGCGAGGCTTGCGGAGCTGCCTGTGCATGCTGTCACACTGGGCCATGCATGCAGTGAGCACGCAGCAAAATGTGCTCGGCTGACTTGGCGCGTCGTGAGCATTGGACTGCCATCTGGCAGCAGGTGCCATGGTAATGCATTCTTCAAGAGGCCAGGTGATACCAACAACGCACTGGTGTCAACAGCATCATGTGGTATGAGAGCAGCTGAGGCGCAGAGCAAGCTGTTGCATTGTGTGCTGAACTCCTGCTTTGCCCTGCTTGCCAACATACACATCTGCAGTGTGCAATGAAGCAGCGTCGGGTGTGGTTATGCCTTTGATAACCCCAGGCGGTGAAGCAGTTATCATAGAATTCACAGTGGAGTCGCACAGCCATTCAAACGCACGAAATGGCTGCTTACCTGCAGCTCAGCGTGGCTGAAATTTGAAGTCTCTCAAGTTTAGGGGACAGTTATGCTCCCGTGTTGTTTTGCAACCAGCTTTTGGGCATTTGTAAGATATTACTTCTTTCATTGCACACGTTGTCACTGACACATGTGCCGCCTCCTGTGCCCCCTGCTTCCTCTGCTGCTGTGCACTGACAACGGTGTGCCTGTCTGCATGGCCAGCTTTCCTACATGTTTGCAATACAACATCCCTGCCATCAAATTTCCACAGCTTGTGAGCGAACACAATGCTCTCGTTGCTTTGTGTAGCACCATGGTGCACTCTTCTGCACGCGTCCCTAGGACTTTCCCCCAGCCCGCAGGGCTATTATCTGCTGATATGATTTTTTGAGCATTTCTAGTTGTTGGCATGATCCTTGGACTGCATGACGTCGACGCTTTTGAGGCTCGTTCTCTGACACATCCATCAAGGAATAGCTGCTGCCTACCATGACTGCTCCTTAAGTCCCCTCGACCTTTCTTCACATCCAAGTCAGAGCAGCCACCCAACACGATGTTCAGGATGTTAGTCTGCCGGGCATAGCCGGGAGGGTCCCTCTCAACATTGATGGGGGGCATGCGCTTGTTGGCAGCACAAGCACAAGTAATATAGGAAGATAACGTTCAGTGGAAGGGTGTTCATGGCGAAGGTAATGCCTGATAGTTTTCAAGAACTTGCAGATATGGCAGTGTATTCAAGTTGTGCTGAGGTAAGCACCAGACTCTTTTGGGAGCTGATACAGTCAAGCTTATGAGGGCATGGAGCGTTGACTTGGGGAGCTTGTTGAGCCATGAGATGGTTCTCATGCTAGTGCATACCCTAGGGGTATGGCATGTCCCAGTTCTAACGGTTGCATTAGGAAGTTCTGGTTCAATCCGAAATCCTGAAAGTGCTGGCGCCCTTGCGAACCCAAGCGCAAGATTATTCTTGCATTTTTCAAAGGGTTTCTGCCCTCACAAGTGGAAGTAAAAAAAGTGCCCTTACAGCGGAAGGGTCCCGCTGGCCCTTGTCAGTGATAACCACACTTGTTCTGTCCCAGTTCGAGGCACCTGCAGGTGGCCTGCAGCTACGGCATGGCTGCTCTCCGCTCACTGCACACACCCGTTTCTTCCAATCGCTTACTTGCGGTTTTCGCGCCCTGACAACAAGTACTGTGTGGTCCCAGGTGCACCTGGGTTGTGCCAAGTGAACATCATGTACATAGGAATGAACACATGGCTAGCACACTCATCTAACTTCAACCGTTGGCGCAAACTTGCAAAGGGTTAGGGTTAGGGTTAGGGTTAGGGTTAGGGGGTTAGCACCTATGTCGGTCCCAGGCGGTCTGCGTCAGCTGGCGGCTTCTCCACCGCAGCTGTGGTTGATGGTGAGTGGGCTGGCGTCGCGTTGTTGTTGAAGGTGAAGTTGGAGTACGCCACCTCCGCGTCCATTGGCCAAATCGACATGTTGGCATTGTGACGTGCTTGCAGTATTGGTTCTGAATATAGGCATCTGCTTTCCACTGGCACAGGGCAAGGGGGGGGGGGTGGCGTGCTTGCGGTTGGTCTGTAACAAAACACGGGTAAGTGACAGCGCAACTCACAGGTCTTGGAGCGTGCCGCCATTGTCTGTGTATTGGTCACATCGAGAATCATGCTGGTGCTTGGTCACTGGACATCTTGTGCAGTCGTCAGTTGTACCTTGCAACCTCCACCCATGTGGGCAATGTACTGGCGAGTACTGTAACGAACCAGAGTATGGTCTGGCTCCACACGCCTCCTTTGGAAACATTCATCGTACGCTCATGTTGCAGGCGTCTTTGCCACTTCACACAATGCTCTATAAGGTGCATGCCACATTGTTGTTGCCATCGGACCTGAGGCGGCACAACGCGCGCCTATAGTGCTCACGCGTTTTCGCAATATTATGTACTGCGAGTTTGTGAAGTATGCTTGATGCGTAGATGTAGGGTTGGGGGTACGGTTGGATTTAGGGCTAGGTAGACGTGGTGTCTTGAGGGGCTCAGAAGGTTTCGCGGCGCTGTCCGAGGTGGTGATCAAATGCTTGATAGTGCTGTCGCCAGCCATGCAGCATGGCACGCATGGCTGCCACGTGTACGTGCTTGGGCGTATTTCCTGATGTTGCTGACGCAGCGCCGATGCGCATGCTGATACTCAACGGCACGCTAGCGAGGGAAGGGTGCAAGCCATCATGTTGCTGGAATTAACCGCGGCTATGCCTCTATTCCTCTATTCATCAGTATTGGGATCCATCAGGCGCAGTGAAGCGTAGGTGTGGTCGGGGCGCATACATGAGAGTTCATCGTTCAGCGTTCTGAGGCTTCGCTACTGTACTCGTTACTGTACACTGCTATTACGCTCAGTACCTGCCACTGCCGTGCGAAAATGCATCTGTTGAGCGACTGCCATGTGTTTGCTGCGGCAGCAGTTCTCATGCCCTCGCTCGTGGCCCTCACTGCAGCAGGAGCTGGGCGCTGGAGCCAAGATGCATCGGACACCGCGATCCCATCCTCTGTCAACGGCGGTGGTGGCTACATTCCATCAGCTGCGGTGAGTTGCGCGCTTGAAGTTAATGCTAGGCTAACTTCAAAGCCGCTGGTATTCACTGCTTCTCCGACTACTTCAACAATTGCCGCCTTGGTGCGCATTGACTTTGTATGTTTTGAGTACAAAACTTTGAAGTATGTGCAAGACATCCCTGGCCAGTGTATCGTGACAATTGCAGTCGGTCTGTTCTCTGACTGTCAACCGCAAATGCCTGATATTGCAGAATTTGGTCGCTTGCTGTCAACAAGCTATTCCTAACTTCACCAGGGCCTGTTGCTGACAAATCATGTGCTCAGCTATCCTCAGCTGTTTGAAGTTACTTGTGCCACTGGTAAAACACAGGGCTTTTTGACTTTGACCGTCATATCCATCTCCCCAACCAATTGAACCCAACTTGCAGCAAAGGCACACGTATAAATTTGTGGAACATCAAAGCTGCAAACAAGTCAACAAGCCAACACTAACCTCAACTGCCGCCAACCCTTGACGTCGCAGGTGTTTGAACACGCGACCAGTCTTTCTGCAGACCTGTGGACGGAGTTCTACAAGGGGCTGCACAACCTGCCCTAAACAGCTACGGCTCCCAGCGCTGGCACATTGCAGCAACTGCCGACGGGGACAAGTGTTGCTGCCATGCGCACGGAGGACAGTCTTCAAGTTGAATGAGGCGTAACGTTGCATTGCCCATGCGCGCTGCTGCGGTCAGGGCTGCCAGAGCCGCTACACATGGGGGGGCAGACATGGGGGCCAGTCGCTGCCGCTGCTGTTGCAGCTGACAGCCACAAGGAATTTGTCGGGTGTTGCTGCCGTTGATCATAGAAGTACATCTTCGGAACGAGGCATGCGGCACTGGCAGCTGCAGCAGCTCTCAGCGTCAAAAACATCGTGTGGAACAGGGTTGGGGGGGAGGGGGTTGATGTATTGTTTGATGTGGTAAAAGGGACCGGAGGGGCAGGGCGACTTCTTCCCTGGCAGCGCGCAGAGCTCACACTCTGTTGTCGGTGCAGAAAGGTGCGCTTGTCCATGTGTGGAGGCGAGCAGGGGACTCGGGGGGTTGCGATCGGTTGAAGTTACCACCACATGCTGTGTAGCAGTCAGGATGGGTGAGCATCACGTGATTGCTTCACGCCGTTGTCATGGTGCCTGAACCGCCCGTATTGGTTTCAAAGGCCGTTGTCTGGTCCCTGCCACCCCCCATGCGCGGGCAGGAGGGCATGCTCCCTCCACCCGCGCTTGCCAACGGCTTACACTTGCATGTGCTGGCCTACTGGTACATCAACCGTGGTTATCGCGAGTGCCTCGGCACTATAGAGCCCAAGGGGGTGGCCGGCTGTGTCTACACGACCTTGAAGGAGAAGTTGGAATGCAGGTTACGTGCATAGGGTTTGGTGCTTATGTAGCAATTTGCTCTCAAGGGGGTCACGTGTTGTGCTGAACCCTGAGCATCAAGCTACCATGAGCAGCTGCATGCAGTACGTACCTGGCATGACCACGTGCGCAGGTGTGTTGAGGATAAATGAAGGTGCGAGATGCGAGATGCCATACATGCGCTGAGCTGTCTTTTGGTGTCAATCTGCGTGCGTCTGCCTGGATTGCATGAGCACTGTCACACCCTGGTTGTGATGCGGATATGATGTACACATACAAAGCATGCGGAGCATTGCAGGTCAAGACTGCCACAAGCTGCTTGCAAATGAGCTCATGCTACACTACCAACGCGTGACCTCGCTGTACATTGCACAAGACAAGCGGCCATCAGAGTCCATGCCTATTGTTGTCAACAGAAGTGAGACACACATGCATACCATGAACACATGGGTGTGGAAACATGGGCTTGCTGCAGTAGGTACAGGCGGCGGACTGAAGAGGACCCCAGTTTGTGTTGGAATCCTGGATGCAAAAACCAGCTGGTTTGTCAGCACGTGGGAACTGACAAGGTACTCATGCACACTACACTGTACGTGCAGAATGGTTGTTGTGGACACTTGCTTGCACGAAACGTAACATTTGGGGTTCCTTCACAGATTTCGTGAACTCAACAGCTGAGCATCAGGCTTGCATGCTGATGTATGCTGGTCGGGAAGGCACAAGTGAGCACAAGTGCAGTGCAAGCTCACGTTTCTGGTGTACTTCAGGTGTACGCATAGTGCCTGTGTTGATTCCTCAGCATTGCAAGCTACAAATCGCATTGTCCATTGTCTTGCACGCAGTAGTCCACTGGCAATGGCAATACATGCAGGTACGTCTTGTAGTAAACTCACTTTGAGGAATCATAAGACATGTGTGATTGAATCTTGTATTGATGCTTGTAGCCACAGCATATATACACTTGCAGTTGGCAGTATGTACACACGAACTAATGTAAAGTATACGATTACTTGTCAATAGGCTTGCTGTGGTAGCATTGCCTGTTGCCGTAGGGTTAGAATTGTGGAGCAGTGAAAGATGGAGTGTCACTGCATTGCTATTCACGCATGAATGGATCACTCTTGCATGGAACTGGTGGTGTGTGGTGTACTGCTGCTTGCACAGCGCAGTTCTGCTGCCCCAGAGAGGCCTTGTTTCAACACTGTAGAAGTATGAGCGTATGCGCGGCGCGCGGCGGCAGCGCTACGGCGGCGCCGCCGCCCAGCGAGCACGGCGGCGTACACACGGCGTGCGGAACCAGCGCTGCGGCGGCGCCGCCGCTCGGCGATGGCGGCGGCGTACGCGCGGCGCGCGACGGCTGCGCTGTTTCGATGCTGCTGCTTGGCGATGGCGGCTGCATACGCATGGCGCGCAACAGCGGCGCTGTGTCAGCGACGCCGTTTGGCAATGGCAGCGACGTACGCGCGGCGCGCGACGGCCGCGCTGTTCGATGCTGCTGCTTGGCGATGGCGGCTGCATACGCATGGCGCGCGACAGCGGCGCTGTGTCAGCGACACCGTTTGGCAATGGCAGCGACGTACGCGCGGCGCGCGACGGCCGCGTTGTTCGATGCTGCTGCTTGGCGATGGCGGCAGCGCACGCGTGGCGCGAGGCGGCAGCGCTACAGCGGCAGCGCTCCGGCAGCACCCCCGCTCGGCGGCGGCGGCGTATGCGGCACGCGACAGCAGCGTTGTGAAGGCGCCGCCGCTGGGCAGCGGCGGCGGCAGCACGCATGTCGCAAGCGATGCGAAGGGGTAACAGCTTGATTTCGATGCTGCGGCGGGAGCTGGCGATGGCGTATGCACCGCGCTGGCGCAGGTAGAACCCGATGCGATATCGTGGGAGCTCCATACGCACATGCAGCCCGGCAAGCTCTATGGACAGCCCGCGGCATGACGCGACATGGGCGACATGCCGCCAATCAACTTCCGCGCGCTGATCCCCAACAACACCCCGCTCAACGCCGCAGAAGTTGACGATCTGGTGGCGCTGCTCGAGCAGTACGCGTACTGCTTTGGCGTGGAGGACCACCACGTCGGCAACGTAACTACTGCCTTCGGCTACAACACACCACTGATGAGAGTGGGTACCCAAACGCACCCCGCCGCGCCGCCATGGCCCTGAAAAGATGCAGATCCTACTCACCTGAGCGCGAAAGCAGCTGGAGCACGGCTTGTGGGAGCCGTGCACCTGCTCCGTCATGCAAGGCGTCTGCGCGCCCAAGCCACATCAGCCCGGCAAGTGGCGCATTTGCGGCGCGGCTCAGTTATGTCAATCAGGGTCTAGTTGAGGACCACACGGTGACGCTGCACATGCCAGATCTGCTGGAGGACTTTATTTGCCATGGAGCCACCGCCGCCAATCGGCATCATGCGGGGCACCGTACGCCTCAGACTCCTCCTATGTGGAAACAAGGCCTCCCTGGGCCAGCAGAAGTGCGCTGTGCAAGCAGGAGTACACCAATACAAGTTCATACGTACACCACAGATCCATGCAAGAGTGATCCATTCATGCGTAAAAAGGTATGCTGTGACACTCCTTCTTCACTGCTCCACTAGCCCTAGCCCCAGGGCATCAGGCAATGCTACCACACTAATTTATTATTGTAAACAAAAGCGTTGGCCGTTTCATGCGTGATGCGCACAAGCTTGCCGAGCGTGGCGACCGGACTTTTTGTGGTACAAGAACCAGATTATTTGTCACCAAACGTGTTCATTGACCTACATACCAGGGTATGGTGAACTTCACACCGACAGGAATTGAACCTGCGTCTCCAGCGCATGTCTGCGCTGGTGTGCTTCCATTGCACCACGGTGTGTATGATGATATGCAAGTTGGCTACACATTGGATGAGCTTGTCGGAATTGAAGCACTCGTAATATGAAAGCGTTGATTGTGCTCACATCACAATTGTAGGCAAAGTCTCTCTTCGTGGACCTGAACCGGCAAGGCTCAGTGCCAGGCCCCCGCACACAACAAGGTGGAGACCGCTTTCGCGGGGGAACTACCTACGCAGGCAACGCCGTAAAGTAGCGCGCCAAGCAACAAAAAGCCTACGAAACATCGAATCCCAGCACAATCTGCAAGACTTGATCGCAGCCTCCTTGCTCACAAGGCAGGCAGATTGGTCTGAGATTCGATGTACGCAGCCTTACTGCTGCTTGACGTACTACCGCCAGACAAGAGCGTACTGCTGAACACAGGCACGGATGAGGAAGAGAGAGGGCGGCAGTCCCTCTCTCTTCCACAGGAGAGCCCCCATCGGCGGCTGGGTGCCCTCCCGCGGTTGTATAGCTACTTTTTCCGCCATCCGTGACTAAACTGGGCGCCGGCTCGGTGGTCTGAGGTTAGCACAGCGGTACCACATCAGCACTGCTGCACTGCGCATCAGCGACAGCAGCTCTGCCCAGGCAGCCAACAAGTGGTTGGACTTATAGCTCATGGGACTCCTGTGTTTCAGCAGCAGCTCTTTTGTCTGGCATTTACCTGTTCGCTGCCGAGCCGGGCGCGATGCCTGGGCCAAAACGAAGCCGTTGTGGTGACCTCCAGACACGCGCCCGCCATAGACCAAGTGCGCCTACGCCACCAGGGACGGCCTGGGCACAGCAGTTAATGACTGCGATTTCTTGCCCAAAGAAAGCAGAAATGCTTCCTTGCGATCAGGCTGCTTCTGATCGCCAGCCGCCAGCAGTGATGTGCCGTTGCCTCGCAGCGCCAGCCTGACACTCACAAACTGCCGTCAACCTCATTGCAGAACGCGGGATGCAAAGAGGCTCCTGGTGGTCGCAGGCTTAATCAGAGTGAGCGAAAAACCTCGATAGGGATGTCACTTTACGTTACTTTGACTTGCACTTCAACTTGAAGTACACTGGTTTTGTTTTCTGGGAAGGGGATGGGAACCCGCACGCTGCCAGCAAACTAGGGTGATGTGCCCTTGCGAACAACTAAACAGGGTCACCACGCGAGCAATGTAGGGCGACGGAGCAGGCTGCGTGGAGGTGCCTGGACTTAAGTGGCAAATCGATTCTTCGCTGGGGGCTGGTGATACGATGTTTCGTGGCAGGGGCTGGGGAGCGTAGGGGCGATCGAGGAGGGAGGCATCACTAGCGGCACCTGGCGACTTAGGTGACGATCGCTGTGGCCCGCTGATGCGCAACCGGATTGACTGTATCAAGCCGCATCATCACGCCAGCCTGTTGGCTATGTTGACTTGTGCACTCCAGCAGCAAGCGACGGACTTCTTGATTTCTGCAACGAGTTTTATGTTGTGTACATAAGTGCACACGCTCAGACCAGTTGTACGATCCAACAGCAGAGATCTGACCGTTGGCGCTAATGAACGTTGATGAAGTAGGAAATTGCTCTGTTGTTTGTTGGATGCTTGTCTTGACTGGGTCTCTCTCGAGCATTTCAGGTGTGATTGCACTGCCATCCATACCGTTCCGCCACGCATGCGCTTGCTAATGCCGCAAGAGCTGACTTGCCTTGATGGGAAACACTGTTTGCGAGCAGAGGCGAGGAGGCAGTGATGGCGCCGCGCTCGTTCCCCACGGAGCTGTGTCACCTCATCCTCAAGGCGTTCACGGGCGCCAAAGCAGTCCAGGTAGAGCACGGCGAGAGGTACTCCATCAGGAGCCTGGCCGTGCCAGTGGCGAGCCGATCAGCCAGGGTGAACTGCGATGAGGTCGCTGCCGGACTGCTGTTTGCTATCCGCAAGGAGCAAAAGCGTCTCCGCATGGACACGCTGCTAGAGGATGCTGCTGTGGAAATTGTCATAAAGAGGCTGGTCCTGGTCACACTCGCCAACGCGGGGCTCGCACGCACTGATCCGTTGGCGCGGAGACAGGTACGAATGCGGGCCGCTGCAGATTATCATCATGATATGGGAGCGCGCTTCCGTCCTCGGCTCCGCCACTGCAGCTTTCGCTGGCGGCACCGATCGGGCGTGCACCTTAGCGCGCCTCTTTGCAGCATTTGCCTGCACGACATGCGCAGAGCACGGGTGGATAAGCATGACACGTTTTTACCACATTTTAGAAATGGCCGGTGATTGCTGGCAGTTCAATTGTTTTGCAAGGTACACAACTGTCGATAGAGATGTTGATGTCTCGGCTTTCGTACACAGTCTGTGTTTTCCTACACAATGCATGTGTCGCTCAAGGCAAGCTTGTTCGTACGAAGGTCTGCATCTTGAGACTGGGACTCACTCGATACATACACAAACTGTGTAGCAGCATGTGCCCATGCGGGCTCCCTTGTCATGATGATGATCTGCAGCGACCCGCATTCGTACCTGTCTCCGCACCAACGGATCAGTGCGTGCGAGCCCCGCGTTGGCGAGTGTGACCAGCCTCTTTATGACAATTTCCACAGCAGCATCCTCTAGCAGCGTGTCCATGCGGAGACGCTTTTGCTCCTTGCGGATAGCAAACAGCAGCCCGGAAGCGACCTCATCGCAGTTCACCCTGGCTGATCGGCTCGCCACTGGCACGGCCAGGCTCCTGATGGAGTACCTCTCGCCGTGCTCTAGCTGGACTGCTTTGGCGCCCGTAAACGCCTTGAGGATGAGGTGACACAGCTCCGTGGGGAACGAGCGCGGCGCCATCACTGCCTCCTCGCCTCTGCTCGCAAACAGTGTTTCCCATCAAGGCAAGTCAGCTCTCGCGGCATTAGCAAGCGCATGCGTGGCGGAACGGTATGGATGGCAGTGCAATCACACCTGAAATGCTCGAGAGAGACCCAGTCAAGACAAGCATCCAACAAACAACAGAGCAATTTCCTACTTCATCAACGTTCATTAGCGCCAACGGTCAGATCTCTGCTGTTGGATCGTGCGGCTGGTCTGAGCGTGTGCACTTATGTACACAACATGAAACTCGTTGCAGAAATCAAGAAGTCCGTCGCTTGCTGCTGGAGTGCACAAGTCAACATAGTCAACAGGCTGGCGTGATGATGCGGCTTGATACAGTCAATCCGGTTGCGCATCAGCGGGCCACAGCGATCGTCACCTAAGTCGCCAGGCCCCGCTAGTGATGCCTCCCTCCTCGATCGCCCCTACGCTCCCCAGCCCCTGCCACGAAACATCGTATCACCAGCCCCCAGGGAAGAATCGATTTGCCACTTAAGTCCAGGCACCTCCACGCAGCCTGCTCCGTCGCCCTACATTGCTCGCGTGGTGACCCTGTTTAGTTGTTCGCAAGGGCACATCACCCTAGTTTGCTGGCAGCGTGCGGGTTCCCATCCCCTTCCCAGAAAACAAAAAACCAGTGTACTTTTATTATATTCCACTTGTGGCTGTGGAAATGCCATGTTGTAGGTGTGTCGCCTTGTTCTCACTCTTGGATGTAGCTTCAAGTTGAAGTGCAAGTCAAAGTAACGTAGTGCGAGTGAGTCATCGAGTAATCTGCTCGAGCGCGAGGTTTCGTTTCACTCCTGATCAACGCCTGCACCACCAGGAGCCTCATGTTGCATCCCGCGTCCTGCAACGAGGTTGACGGCAGTTTGTGAGTGTCAGGCCGGCGCTGCGAGGCAACGACACATCACTGCTGGCGGCTGGCGATCAGAAGCAGCCTGATCGCAAGGAAGCATTTCTGCTTTCTTTGGGCAATGAAGTCGCAGTCACTAACTGCTGTGCCCAGGCCGTCCCTGGTGGCGTAGGCGCACCTGATCTAAGGCGGGCTATGCCTGGAGGTTACCACAACGTCATCGTTTTGGCCCAGGCATCGCGTCCGGCTCGGCAGCGAACAGGTAAATGCCAGACAAAAGAGCTGCTGCTGAAACACAGGAGTCCCATGAGCTATAAGTCCAACCACTTGTTGGCTGCCTGGGCAGAGCTGCTGTCGCTGATGCGCAGTGCAGCAGTGCTGATGTGGTACCGCAGTGCTAACCTCAGACCGCCGTGCCGGCAACCTATCTAGCACGGGTGGCGGAAAAAGTAGCAATACAACCGCGGGAGGGCACCCAGCCGCCGATGGGGGCTCTCCTGTGGAAGAGAGGGGGACTGCCGCCCTCTCTCTTCCACATCCGTGCCTGTGTTCAGCAGTACGCTCTTGTCTGGCGGTAGTACGTCAAGCAGCAGAAAGGCTGCGTACATCGAATCTCAGACCAATCTGCGTGCCTTGTGAGCAAGGAGGCTGCAAGCAAGTCTTGCAGATTGTGCTGGAATTCGAGGTCTGCAGGCTTGTTGTTGCTTGGCGTGCTGCTTTACGGCGTTGCCTGTGTAGGTAGTTCCCCCGCGAAAGCGGTCTCCACCTTGTTGTGGTGCGGGGGCCTGGCACTGAGCCTTGCCGGTTCAGGTCCACGAAGAGAGACTTTGCCTACAATTGTGATGTGAGCACAATCAACGCTTTCATATTACGAGTGCTTCAATTCCGACAAGCTCATTCAATGTGTAGCCAACTTGCATATCACCATACACACCGTGGTGCAATGGAAGTACACCAGCGCAGACATGCGCTGGATACGCAGGTTCAATTCCTGTCGGTGTGAAGTTTACCATACCCTGGCATGTAGGTCTGCATTATTGCTAGACAACATCATGACCCTGTGGCCACAAGTCTGGTTGCCACACTGTTCTCACACTCCTCAAGCTCATGCGCATCAATGATTGAGAGTCTCTGAACCACTGTAGTGCGTGTCGTGCACGCGTGGCGCGTTGCCGTACCTGCAGAACTCACTTTCACACGTCAGTTACAACTTCTACAAAGACTACATGGCAACGCACTTGTCGACTGTATCTACATGAGCTGCTGCTCAAAGTATAAACACGTGCTGCGCGCTGCATGCGCTCTCACAGCGGCAGTGTGTGTTGGCGGCGCTGCAGTAGGTGCCACTTGCCCCACGGCCGCACTCGCATTTGAAGTTGACTCACCTCGCTCTGATGGCAGCGCCTCTGCGGCGGCAGTCGCGGAGCGTCTGCGAAGCGCGGGGACAAGGAGGAGAGCACGTCATGGTGCTCGACCAAGGGTCAAGGAACCCTACCCCTCAAACCCAGCCCAACTGCCAGGTGAACCCTGATGAAGCCTGCTGCGCAGCTGCCGTTGGGGGCTCGCAAGCCGGACAGTAGAGTTCGTCTCATGCAAGACAGAAGGGTTTGGCGAGCGGTGCCCAAGCGCTATAGGATGAAGAGGGGGACATAGGTACCTACTGCAGTCGCTGACTACATGAGGCATGACAGCTTGAGGTGGAGCGAAGCGCATCAACGCTGAGAAGCAGGGGCATTCTCGCGGCGCGGTCCACAGCTGCGCCCCGCCACCGCCGCCGTCGCGCGCCAATGTCCGTGGCGTATCAGGCATGTGCAGGTAAGGTATCGTGTGCGCCAAACGCACCAGTTGAGCACTGACAGTCGACGCGCATTGTCATACGTCATGTTCACAACACATGCATACCTCACCAAATACGCATCGCGATGCGTTTCATTTATAAATGCCTACATACCTTGCCGCAGCCGTCGCCCCGCTTTGTCTTACGTCAACTAGAAGTTTGTGCTTTTCGTTAATTCTCGCTTAGGGCGCGAAAAGCCCGTGTGGTGGATGGCAAGCTTGCTACCGATGACATGTTCTTAACAACCATCTGCTTGAATAGGGAGTACGATTCAGGCTTGGGGTAGGTGACATATACAGCGTAAAGGTACGACACGTGGTCATGTGCCTTATGTGGCCCAGTGCGACCTGTTGCATTATCTGACGGTTGTCTGCCATATGATGGCCAAACGCAAGGCCGCGGTCCTCAGCTGTGCTGCAAGGTACTGAATTCAAACATGGAACAGGCGCCACTGTTTGTTTTTAGTTTTATCAGTTTCATGAATGTAACGTCTAGCGGGTGAGTGAGTAATGGAGTCATCCCTCTCGAGGCCTCACAAGACCAACCTGCGACCACCAGCATCCCGCGTCCTGCAACGAGGCTGTGACGGCAGTCTGTGAGTGCCTGGCTGGCGCTGCGAGGCGACGGCACATCACTGCTGGCGGCTGGCGATCAGAAGGCCTGATGATCGCAAGGAAGCATTTCTGCTTTCTTTGGGCAATAAAGTCGCAGTCACTAACTGCTGTGCCCAGGCCGTCCCTGGTGGCGTAGGCGCACTTGGTCTATGGCGGGCTCATGCTTGGAGGTCACCACAACGTCTTCGTTCTGGCCCAGGCATCGCGCCCGGCTCGGCAGCGAACAGGTAAATGCCAGACAAAGAGAGCTGCTGCTGAAACACAGGAGTCCCATGAGCTATAAGTCCAACCACTTGTTGGCTGCCTGGGTACGCGCTGCTGTCGCTGATGCGCAGTGCAGCAGTGCTGATGTGGATTCGTCATGCTAACCTCAGACCACCGAGCCGGCGCCCAGTTTAGTCACGGATGGCGGAAAAAGTAGCTATACAACCGCGGGAGGGCACCCAGCCGCCGATGGGGGCTCTCCTGTGGAAGAGAGAGGGACTGCCGCCCTCTCTCTTCCTCATCCGTGCCTGTGTTCAGCAGTACGCTCTTGTCTGGCGGTAGTACGTCAAGCAGCAGTAAGGCTGCGTACATCGAATCTCAGACCAATCTGCCTGCCTTGTGAGCAAGGAGGCTGCGATCAAGTCTTGCAGATTGTGCTGGGATTCGATGTTTCGTAGGCTTTTTGTTGCTTGGCGCGCTACTTTACGGCGTTGCCTGTGTAGGTAGTTCCCCCGCGAAAGCGGTCTCCACCTTGTTGTGTGCGGGGGCCTGGCACTGAGCCTTGCCGGTTCAGGTCCACGAAGAGAGACTTTGCCCACTTCTCTAACATGAACACAACCAACGCTCGCATATTGCGGCTTCTGCGAATCAAACAAGCTCATGCAGAATGTACACTGGTTGGCTTGCGTAGCATCACCATACACACCGTGGTGCAATGGCAGCACACCAGCGCAGACATGCGCTGGAGACGCAGGTTCAATCCCTGTCGGTGTAAAGTTCACCATACCCTGGTATGTAGGTCGTCATTTTGGTTACCCAAACATCATGCCTCTCTTGCTGCAAGTCTGGTGCCGCTCCGTACTCACGTTTATCAAGCTTATTTGCATCATGACAACGGCAACGTGTCAAGGAACTCTGTTGACTGCATGCAGAGTTCGCAACATCCCTGACAACCAGCTCGAGTTGCAGTGTTGCCCACCCAGCTGCATAATCATATCGCACACTGTGGTTCATTAAACGCACACCAGGCCAAACGTACCCCGGACACGCAGGTTTCAATGTCGGTGTGAAGCTGCTCACCATGATTGCGCGACAGCCTACAGCCCTGTGCTATGCCATACTTCAACCTTGGTATTACTGTGGCATCGTCAACGGTTGCCAGAAGCTGATGCGTTGTGGCGTACCCTCATAGTCACGAGTCACAAGGCTGAGGTGGCAAGTTGACTCTTGGCTGCATATACAATTCAAATAGGCATTGTTGTCGCACCTATTCAGCAATGCAGTAGGGGGAACCTCACAGCATTCTGGCGCCCCTGTGTTGTGCACTGCGGTGCAGGAGCCTTTATACATGTATTGTTTCCGCGCGGTCAAGAGAGACCTTAGCGCCGCCACGAGTGATCTTGGTCAAGTTCATTGTAGACTGCACTGGTAACACGCCAAAGTCGATGTGCATGTTCTTCAATCGGCTCGTATGCGTGCTTCACAGTCTCCAAGAGCGCAGACTATATTGCGATGGCCGCATATCAAGCTCTTGATGACCTGGTCCGTGTGACAAATGTGGCGCCCAAGCCTGGTCGCACATATCGCATTGTCAACAAATGAGGCTCGCATGTACACCAGCATGGATCTTGCGCAAAGTTATCGGTCTGTCACTTGTCAACCCTGTTTGCTTAACCTGCCCTGCACTTTGATGAGACGTGGCAACCGAACACATGAAAGGCGTTATTGCTTGCACCTGTGCCAGTGACATATGAGCAGCAGTTGCTCATCAACATCATGCTGAACACAAAGTTTTAGTGATACTGTAATGCGACAATGCGCTACATAGCATGTGTATTTGCTGACTGCGCAGTGGTTTCTGCATGCAGACAGCGCTCCCTGACCCTAAACCTATCCCTAACTTCATCTGATAGGAACATAGCTAGGTACAAGGCTCGAGTATACAGCTGCTCAAAGTGTACCTACGGCTCGCTGTGAGGTGTGACATTGGAGATGATGGCAGGCTGTTTGCTGTTCAGTCCACAAAAACACTTATCAGCCGTTGAGCATTGACTTGGCAGAGAGCAGCATTTTGTGCTTACTGTGCGCAAATTAAGCCCTTCTATGTTGTGGTGTCATGGCAAGCCTGAACTTCAGGGCACTTCACTTCACTGATGGTTGCTTCGATGTGTGTCAACGTGAACATTATTCCGACTATATGACCATGCTGGTTTGTACCTCGCTATGTGACCATGCTGGTTTGTACCTCGCTGTTCCTGTTGTCAATGCTCGCTTGAGGCGCGAACAACATCATACAGCCTGGTCTGAATGGCTGTACAGGCAATGCTTCCTAGTCCCATTGGCTGTTTTTCCAGATGACATGGAAGCCACCTCATTGATCCAATCCGCCTCTACATAAAGACCTGGTCAAACGATCGAATCAGCAACTGTGTCTATGCCTGGTAAGCACGTCATTGCTGCCCTGCTCCTGCAATGGTGCAAAGCTTACTGACATGATGGCTTTGAGCATGCACATGCAGGGAGACTCTGTGACTGGCACCCGATCGCTTTGCGAAGCGTCAACAACGCATTGCCACCTATGCTGGATGGAAGCGAAGGCAGGTAGTAGCGCAACAGCACGGTGGTCCCCAGTGGGAAAAGCTCAGTTGATCCCCCTATAGCACGTTCACTCGCAGAGAAATCGGCCTAGTGGCCATTCATGTTTCCTCATGCCCGCATGGTGAGCAATGCCACTCAAGCTCATGTGTGTAACAGTGAGGTCAAGCGCATGAGCGCAGCAAAAACAAAACACAACACCCGCACTCTTGGCTTCTGGCAGGATGTAACGACCGCTCGTGTCATTTCTGGGGGCTATGTAGCAACAGCGCGCCTGCCCCGCGCCGCGCGCGCACGCACGAGCACAAATAATGTCCGTCTTTAATGTGTGTGTCTGCGGGGGCAACAACGTGTGTGTGGGGGGGGGGGGGCAGAGGGGGCAACAGCTGCCCCCCCCCCCCCCCTGCACCCCCCACCCGAATAAAGGTCATCAGTTCACTGGATCCTTGCTCCGTGGCAGGAAAATGTACACGCGGCCGCCGCGGGCCGCAACACGCGTCCCGCGGCGATACCCTAAGCACAAAACATACCTACCCCCATACCCCCCCGCCGTTGGTGCCTCAGGTGTGTCTAAAGGCGGCCGGCCACCTGCCCCGCGCGAGGGGTTCCCCAAGTGGGGGAGCGAAGAAATAAGCTCACAAGTCGCTATGTCTACGACCAACCTGCTAGGCTAGTGGAAGAGCCCTTCCAAACGAGGGAGAGCCCCCTGAAGGTCGTCCCAAGCCCCCCCCTGATACCCCCCCACAGCACCCGCGCCGACTGCCGCCGCACTCCCCATGCCTCGACGCCACCACCGCCGCGGGCGCTGCCCAACTTCGTTTTGCGCCTCCCCGCTGTCCGCGCCGCGGCCATGCGGAATGGGGCCCGAAAGCCGTAGCGAGGGGACGGCCGCGGCACCAGGGTGTCAGCGCTCCGCTGCATCATTGCTGGCGCTGATGCCACCGCAGCAGCCGCAGCATGCGCGCGTCCCCGCCGCCGGAGCTCTTCAGCGCACCTGCCGACGCTGCGTCGCCGCCGCCGCCGCCGCTGCGCCGCCGCCGCCGCCGCCGTGCATTGCGCAGCACAGCCGCCGCGCATTGCGCAGCGCAGCTCGGCGCAGCGCGCCTAGTCGGCCCTGCTCTTGTAGAAGACGGCGGACCCCTCGTCCTCCACGAACGCGCAGCACGTGTACGAGCGCCACAGCGCCTGCGGTATGGGCGTCGCGTCGGACAGGTAGTACTCGCCGAGCTTCTCGCGCAGAATCTCCGTCGCCTCCTGCGCGTTGTAGAAGGGCATCTTGGAGAAGAGGTGGTGGCACACGTGCGTGTCCGCAATGTGGTGGATCGTGTGGTCGATGAGCGCGCCGAAGGAGCGGTCCACCGTGCAGAGCGCGCCGCGGAACCAGGACCACTCGTCCCCCCTGAAAACACAAAGCGCGCGCGAAGAAAGGAGAGGTAAGGGTGAGTACACGTCGGGCAGAGGGGGTACATACGGGTATGTACAGTATGCGTCGTAGGAACTGCAGTGGAGAATGTGATGCAATGAACATCATGCCGGCCGCCGCTCTGCACGCTCGCCTGAGGCTATGAAGGGGTCCATGACATATAATGAGTGATGCCGTGATGAGCAATCAGGAAAAGCAGGAGAACGCAAAAGAGCCTGAGACTGGCAGTCTGACACATTCTGATCAGCACTAACATTGTCAGCCATCAAAACCTATGGTGTGTGCGCAGAATGATAACATGCTAATCAAGTGTGCATAACCAGAAGTATGTTGCATTACAAGCCGGGTATGCCAACTGTACCCAGAGATGCATGCAACTACTCTTCTGCGAATCATCAGCTCTGCATGTTTTGATCGTATGCGTGACATATATGTTCATATGTTTGTCTGACACACATACACCTCTTGTTGTGTTTATTCCGAAATCTGATGGTTCAACTTCATATTCTGTGACAGGATGGTAGCAGTTGAGCCTGAGCCACAGACGCTGACTTGTGCCCTGTTGCAACAGCCTCATGTGTGCCATGGAATACGTGAACAGACCTCACGATACCAGAGTGTGTGTTGGACAGATATGCACGCATCAGGTCATACAAACTGAACCAACCATGACACTTCTTTAGATTGTATAGAGCTCTACATTACTAAGGAAATTAGTTGAAGGCTTGTGAGAGCTGCGCATGTGATGTTAAAGCAGTACCCCTGGCATTGAAGCAACGGACACTCTTGCATTGAAGTAACCTACACTCATACAGCTGACAACACTATCGTACCGCACTAGGCGGGATGCAAAATCATTTGAACATGAGGTGCTTATGTCGCTTGAAGAAATGTGCCAACGCAACGTAGAACGCAAACTTCAATTGCTACATGCGAAAATGCTTTCGTGCTGGAGCGCACCTACAGCAAATCAAACGCGAGTTGCACAATGAAGCACCTGCAGGCCGTCATGTATACGCACAGCACAGACAGCCGAACCTGCCACTACGGCCGTGTCATGATTCACCGTGCATGTGTCATGATTCACCGTGCAATGTGCAATATCGAATCGCATCGTGCGCGCGCGTGCTCACCTGAAGTGCGGCATGAACACGTCCGTGTGCTGCAGGTACGTGATGAGCACCAGGTACAGGTTGCACACCATGTACGGCGCGCCGTAGTACAGCATCACCGTCGCCCCGCCGAGCGCGCGCACCGCGTACGCGATGACCCCCAGCGCCGCGAAGAAGCCGATGTCGCTAACCACGATCCCGATGCGGTCCCGCGGGTCGAAGAACTTGGCCCAGGGGTTGAAGTGGGACTTGGCCTCGCCGTTGTACTTGGGGGGCCCCGTGGCGTTGAAGATGAGGTACCCCGGCATCCAGCCCACGGTGAGCATGACCAGGATGAAGAAGGCCTGCACGATGGGGGACTCCTGGATCATCTCGCCCTTGAGGGAGGAGCGGGTGGCGGGGCAGAAGACCTCGTCGTTCTCGCAGGAGCCCGTGTTGTTGTGGTGCTTGCCGTGGGTGATGCGCCAGGAGTGGTAGGGCACCAGCAGGGCGGAGTGGCACACCAGGCCGACGGCGTTGTTGACGGCCTCGCTCTCGCTGAAGGCCTGGTGCCCGCACTCATGTGCCAGCACCCAGACTCCGGTGAAGACGGTCCCCTGCACGAAGATGTAGGCAGGCCACAGCAGGAACCGGGCCCAGAAGGGCACCGCCTCGTGGCCTATCCAGGTTGCCGCGTAGCCTATAGCCGCTATGAGGGCCAGGTCGCTGAACAGGTGAGCGAAGGACTTGACCATGCTCCTCTGGAACAGGCGCTTGGGCAGGGCGGCTCTGACCTCGGCGAAGGTGATGTCAGGCTTGGCAAGGGGCAAAGGCTTGGGAGGAGGAAAAGGGTGTGCAATGCCCTTGGCGTACGGGTCCAGCCTGGCCAGCAGCTCTTCCCGGCTGCCGGTGGGCTTGACTCCATACTGCGAGCACAGCGTCTTCAGCTCATCGAGAGAGCGGCTTGCCAGAGGGCTCGCTGCGCCGCCAGCAACTGCTACAGCGGCGGCAGCCTTGGCGACGGCCTTGGGCTCCTGCTGGACGTTCTCTCCTCCCTTGCCCATGGTAAAGCAGGGTGTGTGTGGCTGTAATGCCGCTTCTTGACACACGCTCGGCAACAACGCACACCTCACGGCGGACACGACGAAGTCAGCATTCACACATGCCGGTGAAAGGTCACACATCACGCTTTGTGATTGGTGATACCATAACCTGAGGAAGGAGCTTAAGCCCTAATCGCCTGCGGACCCGGGGCCCTACCTAACGGTTAATCGGGGGTTTTGTTTGCTTCAGTAGAATCTCATCATCTCCCGCGGCTCAAAAAATTGCACCTTGCAGGATGTTGGACAGACCTGTAGTATCGCCCTTCGATCCGAAGTATTGTGCACATCCGAACTTCATGACCAATCAGAAGATCAGTTGCACAACCTGAAAAGCAAATCTCACGCTGAAGCCGTACACTGTACGACATGTGCATCAACAAGAAGATGCGAAGCAACTGGGTGATCAGCAACACATTGCAGGCATCAGCAATAGGCAAAAAAGCTGACTCAAGCATCCTGACACCATCCCATGCCTTCTACCACTTGAGGCGCTACCGCAGAAAGGCACAACATGTGCATCTAAACAGGTGCGTCTGCCACTTGAGGCGCTACCGTAGACATGCACAACATGCGCCTTCAACTCACCAGCACACACAAAAGGAGAGATCCAAGGTCAAAAAATGGGCTATGTGGGTATCCAGTGCTTGCATTGATTGATCATCATGGGTCACGGCTCGCTCAAGCATCGTCGGTGTGCTGCAGCGTTTGGAAGTGCTGTACTCAGCAGGGCTTGTCTGGAAAGTCCGCATAAGACAGTTACGTGTTGTGTCCAGGCTTCTCTGAGGGGCCCAGATCAGACGCGCATGTGCGGGGGGGAGCCCCTTGTGTTGACGGTACAACGATACACTCGGTGTTGATGCACCAGGACAGCGGTGCGCCGTCCCACGGGCCGCTCCTGTGCTTGCGAATTTTCGCGATTGTCACTGTGGACAAGGTCACGAGCGCCTGCGCGCTGGCCACCGCAGCGGCAGCAGCGCTTGCCGCCGCGCGAATCACGCGCGGCCAGTGGCCCCGGCCGCCTGCCGCTGTCATTCCGTTTCCATGCTGCGCGGTCGTTCAAACACAAACAGGTGCCCGGGCACGGGGCGCCCCGACTCCAGCCGCGGCACGTGCTCGCTGTACGCGCGCGGCGCGAGCCCCGCCGCCGCCGCCGCGGCCTCCACGTACCCGCGCACGTGCGCGAAGCGCCCGCTGCGCAGCAGCTTCCACCCCGCGCACTGCTGCTGCTCGCCCCCCCCCTGCGCGTCAGCGTCGGCATCGCATTGCTCCGCGCTTATCCGCTCCAGCGTGAAGGCCAGGACGCCGCCGGGCTTGAGCGCAACGGCGCAGGCGTCGAGCGCTGGGGACAGGTCGCCTGCGTACAGGAAGACGTCCGCGGCGACGACGGCGTCCGCCTGTCCCGGCATCTGCGAGGGAGCGTAAGGACGGTCACCAGTCATGTGATGTTCATAGTGATGATACCGTGCCACAGGCATGCTACCGCGCGCGTGCTGCAGCGTGCCCACCGCATTGTGCAACGCGCGCAGTGTGCACGTGCGGAAGGTGCCGCTCCACGATGCCGACGAGCGCTGCACGTCACTGCGCACAGGTGCCGCGCACTGCCTGTGCAGTCGCACACTGGCAGGCGGCTCAACGTGTACTCGACGCGCAAACATCGCTTTCCCACACACAAACACACACAACCACAACACACACACACACACGCACACACACACGCACACACTCACACGCGCCCACACGCGCACACACACGCACACATGTGCGCGCACCTGCCGCAGCGTCTCCGCGATCTCGCCAACGTGCAGCTCGTCGTACGCGCCCGTCGTGCGCGCCCTGTCCACCATCTTGGGCGACAGGTCGATGCCCACGAGCCGCGCGCAGCGGCCGCGCACGAGCTTCCCCATGAGACCCGTGCCGCAGCCCGCGTCGACAACGACGTCAAACTTGCCGCCGTCGAGGACGGCTTCAAGCTGCGTGAAGCATGGGGGCGGCGGCGGCGGCGCACGAGGGTCATAATGTGTGGCAGATGTAGAGCTGCTGCTGTACGCAGAGCTGCGGATCGCGCACGGGAAGTTCACGCGGGAGGGGAGGGGGAACGGCGCATGCGCGAAGCCTGGAGGCGGCGGCGGCGGCGCATGAGGGTCACAATGTGTGGCAGGTGTGGAGCCTACTGCTGTACGCAGTGCTGCGGACATTGTGTACGGGGAAGTCACGCCGCGGAGGGGAGGGGGTCGGGGGGGTGGGGGAGGGGAGGGGCATGAAGGTTCACCCTCGCCAGATGACAGTCAGCTATGCTGAGCGCTGCTGCTGCAGGACCTATTCCTGCGTCCGACCCGCTGAAGCCAGGCCGCCAGTGGCTTTGTCGGATTGTCTGCTACTGGTGAGCACTGCTGCCAACTAAATATGCGCTTGGTGAATGAGCACTGAGCACTGAGCAACTGCCTGATAGGCGCTGTCAATCAGGTCCATGACAAGCAATATCATGACGGCTGACGCTGACGCCACAACGTGTATTACCGTGAAAGCGTGGCCCTTTCCGTTTTGCAATAGCCCAGACACGTGCGACCTGAGCCAGCAGCAGCGCCGCCACTGACTCACAGGTGCTTGTGACGGAGCAGCACGAGTCCGTGCTGAGGTGCTACAACACACGACGGACACAGACCGACTTGAGGTACATTCGGTCGCTGGCGCACCTCGCGAAACAGCGCCTGTGGCGACGTGTACCCCAGGTCCGTCAGGTTGTCATCGAACGTCGGCGCAAAGTCATCAAAGAGGCGCGCAATGTACTCCGGCGAGGAGGCCTGCACGCGCTCCTCCCTGAGCGCTGCCAGGGAGTGGCGCGTCAGCTCGTTGTCGGGGTCGTACTGCAGGGACCTGGAGGGGGGTGCATGGGGGGGGGGGAGGGGGGAGGGGGTAAGGAGGGGGGCAGCGGGTGATGGCAGCGCTGCCTTTGCTACGTAACACATAATGGCGTCGTGCGCATTGGTCTGCAGGGTCTGGGTGCATAAACGCCCGGAGCTCTGTGGTGGCGCTGAAACTGTCATGGTTTATGCTCCAACAGTTACACGACACATGACCCACGAGTCAGGAGCACAGCAAACAGCTTCAGACATCGAGCAGTAGGTATTCCCCCTGCCATCATCACAACAAGGCCGTCAAAACGCTTCCGGGGCACGTCTCAATTTTCTGACACTGCATGAGAGTGACATGAATCGTGCCATGCAAGCAGTGAGATCGCTCAACCTACGCCACTCCGCAGCACTGGCTCACATACATGGCCTCTACGCCGGCAGCAGGCGTGCGCCCGTACGCAGTCACCATGGAGGCACAGACTTGGGGGCGCATGCCATGGACAGAGTGACCGCACGCACGACTTATGAAGTCTGCATGCGCGCTGAATTGTTGACAAGCGCCATTCAAGACTTCTCGACGCGACCGCGAGCTCACATGGTGAGATGCTCAATGGCGTCCGCCACGCAGCCGGCGTCGCCGCACTCGCTATCCGGCATGCGCACCATCGCCTCGCCGCACCTGCGCGCGGCGATCATGTAGAGGGTGGGTGACAGTCAGGAGCGGCTCCGGCACGCGCACGAGGCGGCCGCGACTGACGGCGCGCACGCAGTAGCCGGATAACGTCCCCTCGCATGCCTCGAAGATGTTTGTGGACAAGTTTTCGGGATGGCACATGGCAACGGGGCGCGCGAACAGCGTAATCCCTAGCTATGATGCTGCGGCGATGGCAGCACAGGTGCACGCGCACATGATATTCGATGTGGCGCGAGCTACGCACGGTGCTGCACTTGTAACATCGCATCTGCCTCTGCGCGCGCGTGCTCTACGGGGCAGCGCAGCACGCAGCCACTGCCGAGATACCTGTGAAGCACTCCTGAAGCGCATCGCACACGCACACCCCGCGTCACGCCAGCAAGCATCACGCCAGAGCAGCGCTGAACAAGGCTGCCTCTGCGTCGCCTGCGAGGCCCCCACGTGGCTCACGTGCGCGCGCACCGTGCCAACGCCTACCTGCCCAAAGCATCCCTACCCCCCCCCTACCCACCTCGCGTGCAGCACCGCCAAGTACGACGTGTACTGGCCAATGAGCGCATCGTCGGCGGCGGCGGGCGACGCGCGCTCCGCCTCCAGCTGCGCCGTGAAGAGCTCCACCGCCTCCAGGTAGTGCGGCACCGCCTGCGCGTACATCTGCTGGGCGTGGTACGCCGCACCTGCGGCGGGCGCAGCGAACATTTGCAGCACGCACGCATTCTGACGCCGCGCATTGATGGTGCTCACTGTGGCCAGGGTGGCAGCACATGATGAGGATTTTGCGGGCCTCAATCGCGGCGGCTCAACAGACGTCGGTGTGGCAATGGGTTTGAGCACAGAGCCAGTGAGTGGAAGCAGCGGCAACCAGCGCGCGAGGCGCATCAGCACTAGCAGCAAAACTCACTGACGCTTATTACTGGCACCCACTGCCTTCCCTCTTTGTGTATCCATAGCTGTCCCAAGCACTGTAAGAACGCACATGCAGCTTGTAGAAAGTCCACTGCTATCACACCCTCAGCTACGCTTTGACAGCACCGCAGCGTCGTCAGCGCCAGCGCCAGCGGCGGTTCTCACCGAGATTTGAGAACGCGTCCGCCATCGTCGGATCCGCCTCGATCGCGGAGAGATAGTGCTCCACTGCCTCCTGCGGTGCATCGTTGTGCAGCAGCAGCGCCAGGTTGTAGCTCGCCATGGCGTGGTAGGGGTTGGCCGCGACGGCGGCGCGGTACGCCTGCACAGCCTCCTCCAGCAGCCGCAGCGACTCCGTCTGCGCGCCCGCCTCCTCGCGCTGCCATGCGAGATCCTGCAGCGCGCTGCAGTAGGCAAGCAAGCACGCTCAGAACAGTGGGTAAGCTCACAAAGCCATCATCAAGTACAACTTCAACAATGACATGTTTTGCAGAAGGGGGCGCCAGCGCGCGCACAAGAACACCGCCAACGTATATGGCCATAGTGTTGATTGGCTTCAAAAATGCCCAGTTCTCACCTGCCCAAATTGGTCAGCGAATCTGCGTGCGTCTCGTCATGTTCCAGGGCCTTTTTGTAGACGCTGATTGCTCCAGGCAGATCGCCGGCAGTGTACAGGTCATTGCCCTGCACGTACAAGCTGGAGCACAGTGGGACAGAATTGAGTCATTCCAGTGGCAGATTGAGACATAATCTTGCCCTCGTAATGCTTGGTCTGGCAGGATGGCACGTGGTGTGTACACTCACTCGTATGCTTTTACTCTGTCCAGTGCGGCTGCAGCGCGATCTGCCGATGATAATATTGCCACCAGCAGGACCACCAGAGGCCAGACGCGCGTCAGTCGTCGCGCCATGCGCAGGGAATGCTCAAGTCCAGACTTCAAGCTGTCAAAGGGGGGGTCCACTCGACCAGCCAGTTCCATATGGGGGTGTCCTCCACCGGTTTTGCCCCAGTTGAATCGACAAATTGGGTTGCAGGCTCCAAGACCCCCTAAACTTCAACACGGCGAATCGTTTGTGTGCGGTTCTCGCAGGTTTAAACCAAATTTGGCTCACACACTCGCACAGGCACCCGCTACTCACTTCACTGCAATCATGGCTGGCCAGAAGTTCGACCCCACCAACGCTAAGGGGCTTGGCGCCCTAAATGGCTTCCTGGCTTCCAGGTTCGTGCTTCAGTGCAATCCTGTGATGATTCACATCCTCTAGCCTGCTTTAGAGCATGCTGCGGCCAGCGATCGGCTTTTGCTTACTGCTTCGCGACTAGATTAGGGATGCCGCTTTGCAGGAGAACCCACTACAGTAAGCTTCTCTCTGTTTGCACTGTCCCCAAGTCGCAGATCCTGCTGCACAGCTGTAGGCACTGTGTAGCTTCTTGCACCGTCAATGCCGATTGCGATTGCGATTGCGGCTGAGTGTACGGCTACATCATTGACTTCTCGACGTTGATTGACAGAGTACAGCGCACAGCCTACTTGAATACCTGCATGTTGACCAGCAACGCTATGCTATATTGATAGATTCGCTGCACCTTCTAATACCAGCGTCAAGGAATGCAGATGCTTGTCTGTCCTGGCGCCTGGGGACCACAATTTCAGCAGCTGCTCTGGCCACGCCTTGCACTCCCCATCGAACCAACGCCAAAATCTCTTCGTCAACGAATCATGAACTTCCTCCTCGCACACACTCACTCGCTCAGGTCCTACATGGAGGGCTACGCCTACTCCGCAGCGGACAGCGCGCTCTTCGCGGCGTGCAATGGCGCGCCGGACAAGGCCACGTACCCCCACGCATACCGCTGGTACATCCACGTCGCCGCGCTGACGGGCCTGCGCAGCCTCAACCTGAGCGCTGCTGCGCCCGCTGCCGCCGCCCCTGCCGCCGCCGCGAAGGCCGCGCCCGCAGCCAAGATGGAGGTGAGGCGCGGACGCGGCGGCCGTGCAGTTGTACAGCAGGCCGTGTACGCGCAACAGCGCCGGCAAGCATACGCTGCAGCTTGCCACATGGCGCTGACAGCCGCTGCAGCCTGCCACGGTGGCGGTAACAGCCAGAGCCTGGCGGAGGGAAGCGATGTGCATCGCAGGCGCGCCATTTCACGATGATACAGAGTGGCTCTCTCAAGCCGCGCGCGCTGCGGATTTGCTTAGGCGACGTGCGTATCTGCCAATCAGTATCTGCCCACTGATACTGTGTTGGCGACGAGGATGGCGCCAAAAGCGGCTGCGGCGATGGCAGCGGGGAGATGCGGCAGTGGCGGCGGCCACAGCGGGACAGTGCTCAATCGATCGACGCAACCAGCTCCTATTTGAGCTGTACGCGTGACTATGGTGGCGATTATGCTTGGAAGGGGGGGCTGGTGTGAGCGGTGTAGCGATGCAGTGCATCGATTTTGCAAGCACTGGTTGTGGCCACATGTCGTTAGTATAGCACGCATCGCTGCGCGTTTCGCAGCGCGCCCCGCATCAGGAAGCGACGTCTCTCGTGTGCGGTGGTGCAGCATCCACGCCACAAGGCGGTAGATTTAAGCCAACCGCGCAGACGATGATGACAAATCGGTCACGGCGATGGGGGCAGCAGCAACGCTCAACTTTTCGCACACATGCACGCCCGTAACGCATCGTCACATGAAAGTAGTTGGCATACGACACTCGCCGCTGCCTCGCCCTTCCCCCCCCCCTTCATGGCCTCACGATGGCGCAATGCGCATCCTCCCTCTCTCTCTCTGTGCGTGCCGCGCAGGAGGAGGAGGACGACGAGATTGACTTTGGTGACGACGACGAGGAGGCGGCGGCGCCCGCCGCCAAGGGCCCCTCGCGCGCCGAGCAGATGGCCGCCGCCAAGGCCTCCAAGGAGAAGAAGAAGAAGATCGAGATGTCCAACGTGAGTCGCACGCCTTTCTCTCATCTGTTCGCGTGTGTACGTGCGCCGCAGCTGATGGTGCGCGCTGGCCGCAGCACTGACCGCCGAATTGCGGAGCGTCCTCACATTCAGAAAGCTCAAGTTGAAGCTGCACTGCGCATGTCGCACGATCGCGCGCGGCGCTGATGATGCGAGATACGCTGCACGCCCCCCCTCCCCCCCGCCCTCCATGTGGTGCTGATGCCGTCATGCAAAATGCGCCACTACCTCACCACCCCCCCCCCCCCCTGCCCGGTCCCCCAGGTCGTCTACGAGGTCAAGCCGTGGGAGGCTGACCAGGACCTCAAGGCGCTGTACGAGAAGATCAAGGAGAAGTGCGCCATGGACGGCCTCAGGTGGTCCGAAGGTGAGCGGCACACGGTGGTGCGCATGGCTGACTTCCCTTGCGGCATGTTTGAGTGAATGAATGAATGCAAGTTAGTTGTGAAACCGCTCATGATTCACTTCCATTCATGACGAAACCGCCCATGAATCAAGAGAGTGCGCCGTGGATGGACATTTTCAAGTGGTCTGGCTGTCAGCGCCGTCCTGATGCATGACGGCCCGTGCAGGAACCACAGAACATTGAGTAGCAGCGCCCAATTCAGATTTTGTAATGCGCACGCCCATACGCCTGGTGCGTGTATGAGGTTGTCCGGAGCTTATATTCCTCTACACGAGGATGATCAGAGTCGCCAGGCTGGACTCGATGGAAAGTCGAAGCTGCATTCATACATGCGGGTAACAAGTTCATACGGGGTGAGGACGGCAGACGTGACTGCGCCATGAGTGGCCTCTGGCGTTCTTGAAGTGAGACTGACGCGATGACGCGGCTTCCATAGTGAGCCCCTGACGCCGTCCAGCTGCCATGCGGTGCAGGGAATTGTCAATCGGCCGTGGGCACGCGCACTTTGGAGTAGATTGCCAGCGAGCCGTTCCTCATCTCTATCAAAGTGGGACTTTGATTCAGTTCGTGCACGACTGCGTGAGCACTGGCCACTGCGGCGCCAACAGCGCGTCCGTGTCGCAGCGACACGGCACCGATGGTTACGCGCATCGAGCGGCACTGCGGGACAGCCTGGGGTGAAGGGCGAGGGTTGCGGTTAGACCTACGTTCAATCTGACCCTAAACCCTGACTTCAGGGTGGTGAAGGGTACCAGTCACTGCCGAGCAGGCTCTGCGGTCATGTTTTTCCGCGCTACGTACCGAAGCCGGCCAGTCAAGCGTGGGGATGGCTGCGAAGCACGGGCGCTGCTGCACCCCTTGCCCGCGTGCGCCGCCCGCAGCTGTGCGCGTGCGGGCCACGGTGTCCGGATCAGACAGATACATTTCGCGGCATCGCACTCATCAGAACACAGACGCGCTGCTATCATCGCGCCAGCTGTCTCAAAGAATCCTAGATGTTGCAGCGCAAATATCTGCCATTGGAACGTTTCTCCAGACAACCGCGCGGGGCCACATTCTGACTCCCCCCCCCCCCCCCCCATTCCTCTTTGCAGGCTGCACCCTCGCGCCTGTCGCGTTTGGCATCAACAAGCTCGTCATCGCGTGCACCATCGAGGACGACAAGGTTGGGCTCAACGACATCTCCGACATGATAGAGGCGCTGGAGGACGACGTGCAGTCCGTTGACCTGGTCAACATGCAGCGGTGCAGCTAGAGCGCGCGCACAGCATTCGCGCTAACACCAATATAGCAACCTTTTTTGTACCTGTGAGAGCAGGACCCCGTCATCCGCGTCGCTGCTGCTCTGCCTTTGGTTGTCTGGTGGTGTCAGGGATTGTTTGTTTTGTCACAGTCTAGGGCTTACCGGGCGCGGCGCCGTCGATCGGCCCAAAACCCATAGAACTGTGCCATGGGTCGTGGATGCGGTGCGTACGCTCGCTGTTGGAATATAAACTGTTTCAATACCCAGGGTAGGACAGGGGTCTAGCTCTACAAGTATTTTCTTTGGCACATTCTGCCAAGTTCTCAAATGCCGAGCAGCAGTTAGCTCCTGCACAGGTGCTGCAGCCACTGTGTAGTAAAGTGCGCCTGCCTTTTGACAGGCAAGTTGACGACAATGAAGGTGTGGGCGCACTCTATGCCATTCGCGTGCGGGTGTCATGTTCCATGGGACAGGGCAAACTTGCTTATGCTCTGTGCAGATTCCTTGCAACCCCGCTGACTCATTGTGACACGCATGAACATCACGACACACCCCTGACGTAGTGCCTGATGGGTACCCGCAGTGCCAAATGCGACTTGCTAATGCGCACACATACATGCAGGCAGATTCAAATGAGATGTCGGTATAAGGGATCTGCCGAGATCCTGCTGCCTTCCCAAGTCGCGGTATGGGCAGTCTGTGCTCCTGTATGTGTGTCAGCAGCATGCATTGCTACCACATTTCAGCTCATATGCTTTGGCATGGTGAATGCATGCTGTGAACTGGGCAGTGCTGTAACATTGAGTAGAGTCACCCGATGCACAGCAAGCGGGCATGCAGAGAGCGGGAGACTATGCGCTGTAGTCACCATCATGTCAGTAGCCTCGCATGTATGTTGACATTTGCCGTGTACACAACACATGGAAGTATTATTGTTGCAGAAGGTAGGGGCGGCCTGGCCTGCCGGCAAGGGGGGCAGAGGTTCTGCCACGTGCTCGTCACGCGCATTGCGGAGCGGGCAGACATGGACCACCGCATCAAGAAGCAGCGATGCTCACCGCGGACATGAAGTCAAAAAGGTCTGAGTACCAGACTGAGCCATAGGCAGACATTCTTTCTCCGTCAGAGAAAATACAGTCTGCAGCCCGCCGCCTCCTCCACCCCGCCACACAAACATCGACTAGCACGCACATCACGCTGCTGCGCCGTCGTGCACCGCTGCTTGCGGCGGCGGCGGCACCCCCGCGGCCGCCACGCCTTCCGCCGCCGGCAGCTTGGACCCCCTGCGGGATCCCGGTGACCCCGCAGCAGCAGCAGTTACGGATGACTTTCGCCGCTCCGGCGAAGATATCCTTGCCGCGCCGCCAGGAGAGCCCGCAGACGACTTGCGCTGTGGCGGCGGCGAAGCCGCCGCTGCCGCCGGTGCCTCCGCTGCTGTCGGTGCTGCCGCCTCTGTTGCCGCTGCCGCTGCTGCCGGCGGCGGCGGCGACATCGGCGGCACCGCTTCCGCCGTCGGCCTGCGCACGGCGGGCGTGCCGGCCTGCCCCGCGGACGACTTGCGCTGCGGCGGCGGCGACGCTGCGCCGCCCGCCGCCGCCGCCGCCGCCGCTGCCTCTGCCGGCGGCGACGCCGGCGGGACGGCGTCGGCGGTGGGCCGCCGGAACGCGGCGGTGCCGAGCGCCACGGAGGATTTGCGCCGCACCGGTGACCCATCCGATGCCGCGGCGGCGGCGGCGGTGGCGGAGGCGGCGGCGGCAGCCGCGTCGGCGCCGTTTGAGCTTGATTTGCGCGGGATGGCGGGCAGGAAGGAGCGGCGGGGGACGAGGTGCGCGTCGCCGGCGGCGGCGGCGGCGGTGGCGGCGGCAGGCGGCGAGCCTGTGGTTTGCGCAGGAGGCTGTGTGTAAGCGGCAGCATGGGATAGCACGGGAGATTGATGCACGCGTGTCCGGACGAGCTCAACGTGCCGTCAGCAGCTGGCAGACTGCGGCAGATGTCATGATGAGCACCAACACAATCTGCTAGCATGACACGTACTTCTTCGCCTGACTTAGGAGTCCTCAGTACTTCAGTAGCATGTTGATGGTGTCCACTGCTGTGTGGGAGCGTATTGCCAGCATGCGCACGTGCGGCAGCGTGCACGTGCGGCAGCGCACTGCTTCGCTGCCGCACGATAAGGCGAGAGGAGCGGTCGAGCGGATGCAGCCTGCAGCAGCTCCCTGCCGCGTGCGTACGCACACGTCGCACGACGTTCAGCCACGCAGCGTGCCTTTGCCCCCAGCACTCACCTGCAGATGACCGCCGCGCGGCCGGCGGTGACGACGCCGCGCTCGACGACGACTTGCGCCGCGGCGACGCTGCCGCCGCCGCCGCCGCCGCAGGCGCGGGCGCGGCGGCCATGTCGCTGCTCTCGCCGCCGCTGCGCATGCCCTCCTTCTGGTCCTCCGCCAGCGGCCGGAGCGTCGCCGCATCGCCGCCCGAAGCGCGCCGCGCCGCGCCCGCCGCCGCCGCCGCTGCCGCCGCCGAGCCCGCTGAGCTCTTACGCTTGGCGCCGTCCCCGCCGCCGCCGCCGCCGCTGCTACCGCGCATGCCGGCGGCGGCGGCAGAGGCGGCGGAGGCGCGGCGCTCGCGCGCGGCGGCGGCGGCGCCCTCCAGGTTGACGGACGACTTGCGCGCCGCGGGGCAGGGGCCGGGGAGCGAGGAGCGGCGGCGGGGGCGCGCAGCGGCGGCGGGCGTGTCGAAGGTCGCGCCGACCTCCGCGAGGGAGATGGCGCCGCTCTCGAGCTGGGGGAATGGCATGCAGGAGGGGGCATGAAGGGGGGGAGGGGTTGAGGGTGGTACGCGATAATACTGGCTTCAGCTTGTCAGCCTGATGTTTAAATGCACTCAAGCAGTACACATGTCCGATGCTAGCCTTCAGCACATTGACGCACGCGCACGGGTACAATCAGAGCGGCAGCATGGCGCGACCGTCCCTGCCCCGCTCACGTTGGGCGTGGCGGCAGTATTGCGTGCGCGCTCATTGTTGCGCCTGCTCTCTGCCCCCCATGCAAAGCGTGCGGAGGCATGTCCCGCAGTGCTGCTGACGCACTACCTCGTGCTCGAGACAGCGACCACCCCCCCCCCCCCCCCCCTTCGCCGCCCTACTTCACACAGGTGCATGCCGTTGAAGTTTGGAGCAGCAGCTGCGCGTCCGTGTGTCACACGCACTCGGCAGCGGCGGCAGCGGCAGCGGCAGCTGCAGCGGGGCGCTCACCTCGCGCTCGATGGCAACGACGCGCGCGCAGCCGTCAATGACGCGCTGCACGAGCTCGCCCTCCTGCGCGCCGACCGTCTGCTTGTTGCACAGCTCAAAGAGGTCGTCGGCGCCGAGGTAGCGCTGCTGCAGGCCCACGTACGCGCACAGCTGCGTGAGCACGACGCGCGACTCGAAGCTGTGGTTGAACTTGGGCAGGCGCAGCGTGAGGCTGCGGGCGGGGGGGGGGGGGGGGAGGCGAGGGGGGGAGATGGGGGTTGAGGTGTTGAGAAGGTCTGCTTGTGTGCCAGCGTGGCGCGGCGCTGCCATCAACAGCGAGCACGCGCACAGCACAGACGTGATCCACAAAGCGTTTGGAGGCAGGGCTTTTCGTGTACGAGTGCCCGTGCGCAGCGCGCACCGCCTTGCAACGCTGTTGCGAAACGGCCAGAGCTGCGTGCTGGCTTCCCGTGTATGGCAGTGCTCAGAGTGATTGCGCACGCTCAAGATACGCGGCGCCAGAACAGGGCGGCACGCCGCAGTCAACGCTGCACCGGCGTCTGGCTGGCACGAGGAGCGCACTCACGCGCAACGCTCTGGCACGTGCAGAGGGTGCCGCCGCTGAGGCAGGCGCCTGCGCCACCCCTCACCCTAACCCTAGCCTGCGCCGTCTCAACAGACGGCCACACGGCGCGAAGGCGCAGCAAATCACACCGAGGCTGCGCCTTCACACCGAGGCCTTCCGCGCACTCACCACGCGTGCATGGCGGTGCCGATCATGGACGGGCACGAGGTGAGGTGCCCCAGCGCGTCGGTGCGCATCAGCTCCAGCCCCTCCGCGACCACGGCGGACTCCAGCGCGAGCGTGATCTGGCGGTAGCGCGCGTGCGCCGCGCAGAGGTCGCCGCCCTCGTCCACGCTGCGCGCGGCAGCGGCGGCGGCAGCGGCGGCGGAAGGCAGCAGGCAGCGATAATGCATTCGCGAGTGTTAGGGTTCAGCGTCTCTATGCGTGACGTTTTGAGGAGACCTGCCTCAAGCGGGACAGCGCACGGGAAAAGGCCATGACACCAGATGCCGATTCACCAATTCAGCAGGCGGTGGTATTTGACAGTATGCGCCGTGGTGAATGAGCCACCACTTGTGCCAGGTGTCCTCTGGACCCGAACTGCACTCCGTGATGCCTTGCAGTGCTCTGATTGCTGCCCTCCACTGCGTTTTGCCGCTTGGCTGCGCGACTTGCAACGTGTACACACGTCCAGTCAACATCAGTAAAGACATCCTTCCGCACGCACTCTTGTCATCGCACACACGACTGCGGCAGTGCTCGAATGGCGGCACCAGTGGTGTTGACGGTCCGGCTGCGTGGGATCGTGCTGGACGCACAGACGGAGGGAATGCTGTCGAAGTTGTTGTTTGCGCACGGTCGCACACGACTCGCTTTATTGGGGATCTGCCTGGCACTGCCGCCTGCCACGTGCGCATGGCACCCCACGCCACCCTCACATTCTGGACCGCAGCAGCTTGAACTGCGCAGCAGAGCTCAATGGAGCGCTGCCACACTGCCCCAGCACTCGCCGCATTGTGCAGCACCGCTCCTCTCACACGTGACTCCAGCCTCGCCTCATCGAAAGCGACAGGTACTGTGCTGGGGCCCTGCCATCTCCTTGGCCCTGAAGCTCGCGCCACTCCATAGGGGCGCGGCTGTCTCACCTCATCATGCAGCAGTGGTCCTTGTAGTTGACCCACACAGCCGCGCCCGGCGCCGCGTCGTTGTTGAAGTACACGCCGCGCTCGTCCGGCCAATCACGCGCCGCTCCTGCATGCCACATCGTGCTGCCAGGTGCGGGCCGCGGCGGCAGGCACGCGGCGCGCGTCAGCGCCTCGCGCTCGCCGTCGCTCAGGTCGCGCAGCGCACGCAGCGCGCCGCCGCGCAGCAGCGCGCAGTCACCGCCGGCGCAGCGCGCCAGAACGCGCTCCATGGCGGCGCGCACGGCCGCGCGGTCCGCTGCGGTCGCGCCTGTGCAGTCGCACAGCAGAGACAATGCGTGGGCAGTTACAGCTGTGCGAGCATCGCTGTTGAGTGTGGTCGTGAGGCGGGCTACGCAGCAGCGCTGCTCGCCACCGCTGGCGCAGCGGGCAGTGCTGCACTCCTCGGCATCGCGATGGGTGCCAGCCCATGCCTCCGCGGCCGCTGATGCACCTGCGGCCATGAGCGTATGGCCCGCGCGCTGCGGCAGGAACGGTGCTTTCAGCGATCGTACTGCCATCGCACTGATGCATCGAGCGCTGTCACACAGGGGCACATTCGTGCTGGTGCGAAGCCGGGCCGCATGGCCGCCGCCAACGCCGCTCCGCCCCAGAACCTCGCGCACAGCAGCGCGACTCAGCTGCGCGCAGCAGCTGCTCAGCAAGCCTTACGGCTCAGCAACTATTTACAACAGCTCCGTGCGCTCACCTGCAGGTAGGGGGTAGCCCCGCAGGTTGCGCGCGCCGCGCACGTGCGCCGCCGTGACGCAGCCCGCCAGCGCCGCCGCCGCAGCGTCGCTTACCGCCGACGCTGGCGCTGCCGCCGCCGCCGTTGCCGCTTCCGCCGCCGCGCGGTGCTGCTGCGTGTCGGGGTCGAAGCCGTGCCAGGCGCGCACGACGGGCGCGTAGAGCGCGCGGAACGCGGTCCACGACTCCTCGTCGCCGGCCGTGCAGCCAATATCGAGCGCTGGCGACATGACGCCCGTCTGTATCGCGCGCGAGAGCGTGTAGCCAGCGGCAGCGGTGGCGACGCCCCGCAGCTCATCGAAGAGCTTGGGCGTGAGCGCCCTGGCCATGAGGCTCTTGTGCTTGGCGGTGAAGGCGGGGAGGACGGCGTAGGCGGCGTTGGGGACCTGGCGGCGACGCAGGGGGGAGTGCCGGGGGAAGGGGGGGGGGGGGGGGGGGCAGAGGGAGGGGGGGGGGGCATGTGTGATGTAGGAGACATAAGACGGTGTACCAGGCGGTGCTTTCTGTGTGCATGAAGCGTGACTTGAGCTGCCCATCATGCGTGTGCAGATTTTGCATCTTCGGTTCAACAAAGATTGGCATCCCGAACGCAGAGTATATGGCCACATCCAATAATCCCACAGGCAGGCAAGTTCAGCAGATGCACTAAGCCAAGGTCGAGCTCGCGGTATGCATTGCAAACGGACCCAGTGTGACCTATTCTGAGAGTGTCGTCATGGCTTCAAGCCTCACCTGGGGGTCGTTCAAGCACGCATCGACAGCAGCGATGATCTCAGCGGTGCTGGCCCCGTCGCTCATCATGCGCTCTATTTTCTCCTGCTGCTCGCTGTAGAGTTTGCACTTGACATCAGCGTATTTTGCTTTCAGCGCCTCTGGCGACAGCTCTGCTGAAGCTCCTGCGCCCATTGTTGCGTTGCGGCCGCTGTGTGTGGCAGATTCTCGGCGACAATGTGGCGTTTTTCACTTTTCAATGATCACGCAGACTTGCTGGCTGGCCTGCAGAAATTGTGTAACCTTATGGCCGCAGTGCGTTTGGCTCGGAAGACGCACACACACACAAGCAATGTCGGTTCTGTCTTTCACCTTTTTGCCTTGATGGCAGTTACTTCTGTTACTTTCGGTTACGAACATGAAGAGAAGCTGTGCTGTGTTTGTGAGGTGAGCCGCAACAGCAATGCCGCCAAAGCCGAAGGACGGCAAGGCACTCAAGAAGGTCAAGAGCGATGCGGAGGAGGGAGCGGAGTACATCAGGGCGAAGCTGCCTCCTCTGCCTCCATGGTCAGAGGTGGATGCACCTCCACCGGAGCAGGTTGCTGTGCGAAGCCTGGGGCTTGCTTTCGCCACAGAATTTAGTAGCGATCAGATCAAATCGGAAGACTGGTTCTACACTGGTGAGAATATCTTCGCAGACCCCGACTTTGAATTGCCAGCCCCGATAGCCGGCTCGGTCTGCACGTGGGCCAGAGCCAAGGATCTGGTGCAGCAGCGCAAGCCGGATGAGGTTCCAGCAGCTGGCAAGCAGAAGGCCAAGCCCAAGGAGGCCGCCAAGGCCAAGCCAGGCAAGGCCAAGGGGCCGCCGGTCATGCAGGAGCGCAACGAGGATGACCAAGGCAATCTGCTGCCGCGCATCGTCCTGCTGCCCGGCGAGGACGCCGCCGCCGGGACCGCCTCCACCGCCGCCACCTCCCCCGCCACCGCGGCGCGCCCCCCGCGCTGCCTGCACAGCGCCCTCGCCCCCGGCAGCTCGTGCTGCCAGCCGCTTGTCTCCGTCTTCGAGGCGGTGGCACGGCTCAGCACGACGCTCGCCGACTGCGTGGACGCGCCGTTCCTCTGGGAGGCCATCCACCCGCAGGACGCAAGCGGCCGACCCGTCTACAACCCCGGCGGCAGGCACGCGGTGCGCCTGTGGGCGGCGGGCGCGTGGCGCAGCGTCGCCGTGGACGACGCCGTCCCCGTCAGCGCCGGCGGCGCGCCGCTGCTGCCGCACGCCGCCGGCGGCGGCGGCGGCGCGCGCGAGCTCTGGCCGCTGCTGCTCTCCAAGGCGCTGCTGAAGCTCGCGGCGGCGGCGGGCATGCCGCTGCCCGGCGCCGCCGCCGCCGCCGCGCCCGCGGAACCCGGCTCTGCGCCGCCGGAACCGTCCGCGGAAGACACCGCGGCAGCGCACTGCTGCGCGGCGCTGAGCGCCTTCTGCCTCAGCGCGCTCACGGGGTGGCCGACGTGGGTGGAGGCGGCGCCGGCGCTGGCGGCGGCGGCGGCGGGCGCGCCCGCGCTGCCGGCGCGCGCGTTCGCGCTGCCGGACGTGTGGCGCGAGGACGCGGCGTGCGAGCGCGAGCGCGAGAGGGAGGAGGACAGGCGCCGCAGGCAGGCGCTGTTCCTGCACAAGCAGCGGCGGCCACGGCGCGTGGAGCGGCGGTTCGCGTCCGCAGAGGAGGTGAGGGGTCGCTGCCGCGTGCGCGCGTGCACGTGGCTGGTGAGGCTTGGTCGCAGCCGCTTGTTGAGGGGTTTTCTGAGGGGATGCAAACGAGAGACATGGTAGATCACCAGAAGGTATGTTAGTATGAGCACTCACTGGCAGCAGCGGCCAGCCAGCCGGCTGCGGAGGGTGAGGCGAAGGCGGGGAGGCGTGGCAGTGGTGAGGTGGCGCCGCCGCGGAGGGTGGCGATACAGCAGCTCTGTGGCAATGCAAGGGGCAGGTTTGCTCAGTGCTCAGTAGGATGTGAATTAGCAAGATTAGATGCCATGCCAGCATGCGCACGCCATCTTTCATGGTGCGGAGCATCAGGCGTTCAGAAACTGCCCAGAGGGTGGAAACTGACGACAGAGAAAGCGCCGGACGTTCGTGTTGACCGCGGGGGCTGCTGGGGGGCTGTGATGCGGTTGCAGCGCGGCGCCAACGCACGCAAAACGTCACGGCGCTGCGCGCGCCGGGTGGCCACAAATCAGCCGCAGGCGCAGCTCAATGTGGGCACGCGCAACTGCAACAGTGCACATCGCCGCCGGCAAACGACCACTGTCACTAGCACCCAGCGCCAGCTGTGGCGAAGGTGGGCGAACGCGCAGCCGTGAATGCTACGCTCAGGGGATGGGCTTGAAAGAGGGCTCGGTCTGCCGTTGGGATGCACGCTGCAGCAGCCGCCCGTGCCGGCACCCAACAACACGGCACTCACCCCCGCTGCGGCGCCGGCGAATGCGCGCAGGTGGCGGCGGTCGAGCGCGAGCGCGTGCAGACGATGGCGCGCGTCGCCGCCGCCATTGACGCGCCCGTGCGCGGCAGGGCGGCGCTCGTGTGCTGGGCCGACGGCACGGCGCTGCCGGTGCTCGCGGCGTCGACGGCAGCGGACGACGGCGCGCCGGACGCAGTGCTGCTGCGGTGGGAGCAGCCCGCTGGCGGGAGCGGCGACGGCGGCGCGGCGGCGGCGGCGGCGGCGCCGTTCGGCGACGCGGCGCCTGCAGGTGCGGCTCTCCGCGGCTCTGCAGTCGGAGTGTTGAGAGCGTCATTGCATTCAACGGGCATTGCGTCGCGTTAACATCGCGTGAGCTGCGTCATGGCCCTGAACTGTCCTTGTCAGGTGCAAAGGACCAGGCGACGGCCGCCGATCGCGGGCGCATCTCCGCGTCGCCGCTCACCCCGCTGCCGCCTCCGATGCGCGCGCAGGCGCGCCCGCAGCAGCAGCGGCGGCGGAGCCCGTGCTGTCGCAGCCGAATGCCGTCTGGGCCGACGCTGACGCCCTCGCACGCGCCGCGGCGGTGCACGTGGTGACCACCACGCAGTCCGGCCTCGCGCACGCGGCGCGCCTGCGCTGCCACTGGCGCCCCAGCGCCGCGGCGCCGCGCGCCTCCGCTGTCGCCGCCACTGCTGCTGCCACAAGCGCCGCCGCCGCAGCGGCCGAGCCGGAGGGCGCCGCTGCGCCGGCGGCGGTGGGCGCCGCGGGGGGCGTGCTGGTGACACATCCCGGCGCCTGCGCGCCCGCGTATCTGTGCGTGTACCCACCGCCGCCACAGCCGAGCGCTGCAGCGGCGGCGCCAGCGGAGGCGGGCAGCGAGGAGGCGCCGCCGCTGCCGCCACCACCGGCGTACTGCGACCTGGTGGTCGTGCTGCACGCGGACACGCCAGTCGCGGCAGCGGCGGCTGACGGCGGCGCGACGGCGGCGGATGCGGCTGCGAAGATGTGCATCATCGCTCAGAACGGGCCGGCAATGACGCTCCAGGAGCTCACGCCCTGCGAGAGCGACCCCGGCGCGGGCCGCGGCGTGTACCTACGTCTGCGCCACCACCACCGCAGCGGCAGCAGCGGCGGCGGCGGCGGCGGCGGCGTGCCGTGGTCGGTGGCGCGCTGCCGCGTGCGGTTCGACGGCGGCAACGACGCGGCTGCAGCGAGCGCGCGCGTCTTCCGCCTCGTCGCCAGCAGCGGCGCGGGCTTCGCGGTGAGCGTCCACTGCTCTGCGCGCGTCGCGCTCGGCGACCCGTGCGACGTGTGGCCCGGAAGTGGCGCGGGGCGCGGCTCCGCGTGGGAGGACGGCAGCTACGATGCCGCGCCCGCCGGCGACTGGCGCGTGCTCTTCCGCCGCGTCCTGGGCATCGTGCCGGCGCCGCCTGCTGCGGCGGCGGCACCCGCGCTCGCTGCGACCATCGCCGCCAGCGCTGCTGATGCCGCGGATGACGGAGCCGCAGCTGCAGAGGCGCCGAGGCCGCCGCAGACGCTGTCGGTGCGGCTGCTGCTGCACGCGGCGGATTGGCGCGCCGCCGCCCGCACGCAGCTGCTGCTGCTCGACGAGGCCACCGGCGCCTCCACGCCGCTCGCGCCGTGCGGCGCGCAGGCGTTCCGGCTCGCCGCCGGCGAGGACCGCACGCTCGTCGCGGTGCTGCGCTGCGGCGGCGACGGCGGCAGCGGCGGCGGCGGCGGCGTGGCGCCCGGCGCGTGGCGGCTGCGCGTGCTGACCGAGGGTGCCGCGGCGCTGCGCTCGGAGGCGGGCGGGACGCGCCTGCCCGCGCAGCCGTGCGACTGGCGTGCACGCTTTGGCGGCGCGGTGTACGCGCCCAACCGCCACCTGCGCCTCTTCCGCGACGTGCTGGCGGCGGTGGCGCCGGGGCCGCTCGCACTGCGGCTCACATGCGCGCGCCGCGGCGGCGGCGGCGGCGGCAGCGGCGGCGGCGGCGCAGACGCGTGTTCGGATGGCCGCGACAGCGGAGGAGCTGACGCTGCAGATGCGGCGGAATCGGCAGCAGCGGCGGCGCCGTGGGTGAGGCTGACGGTCACGGACGAGGCCTCGGGGAAGGTCCTGGCGGCGGCGAGCGGCTGCGGCGAGGTGGCCATCCTCAGCGTCGCGCCGCAGCTTTCCGCTGCTGCAGCAGCAGCGATGGCGGCGGCGGCGGCAGCGAGCGAGGCGGCGCCGCCCACGGCAGCGGCTGCGGCGGCGCCCAGCAAGGGCGGCAAGGGCGGCAGGTCCGGGTCGGTGAGCGGCAAAGGCGCCAAGGGCGCGGCCGCGGCGGCAGCGGCGGGGCCGCCCAACAAGATCATCGTGGAGGCGGTCATCGACGAGCTGCGCATGGAGGTGCTGGCGGCGTGGCGTAGTCGGCGGCCGCACTACTTCTCGGGTAACGCGGCAGCGGCGGCGGCGGCTGCGGCGGCGGCAGCGCCTGCCGGTGCTGCGGCGGCGCTGCCATTGACGCCGCCGGCATTGAAGGAGGGTTTCACAGAGGCGGCCGTCGCTGGCGCGGGAGCTGCGCCCGCTCTGCCTGTGTGGTATATGGACGTGGCGGCGGGCGCGGAGGTCGCTGCGAGCCACGACTGCGCGCAGCTGCAGCTCAGCGCCGCGGCGGCGGCGCAGTGGGAGGCGGCGGAGGACGGGCGCGCCGCGCGCGCGGCGGCGCTGCTGGCGCAGGCGCTGCGCGGCGGCGCAGCGGTGGAGGCAGCGACTGCTCCAGACGATGCAGCATCCCCGGATGTACAGAGCAGCACGAGTGCGACAGCTGCAGTGCCGATGCTGGCGGCGCCGCCGCGGCCCGCGCCGGCAGAGGACGCCGCTGCCTGGCTCGCAGCGCGCGCAGCAGCGCTCAAGCTGGACGTCGCGAAGGAGACCGCGCGACAAGCCCTGCGCGCCGCGCTGCCGCCGCAGTGCACCGCCGCCGCCGCTGCGCTGTCCGCGGAGCCCGGTCCCACCGCGACGGTGCTGTCCGCGGACGAGCGCGCGGCGCGCGCCGCAGCGGCGGCGGCAGCGCTGCAGGCAGCGCTCGACGCCGCCGCTGCCTTCACAGCGGAACGCGGCGGCGCCGTTGCCGCCGCCGACGCGGAGCTGCGGCTGCAGACGGAGTTCATCGCGAAGTGGCACGAGCACGGTGCTGCGGAGGCGGCGGTGCCGCTGCAGCAGCGCGAGGCGGTGGTGCGCGGCATGGTGGAGCGGCTGGCGGCGCTGCGCGCGGAGGCGGCGGCGCGCGAGGAGGCCGCCGCCGCGGCGGCCAAGAAGGCGGCCAAGGGCGCCAAGAGCGCGGGATGAGCGGACGCGCTTTGTGTGTCTTGAGCGGATTGAATATTGCACAGCTTGGGTGCAGATGTGTGCCGGCGCTTGCTTGTGTGCACACTTTTCGTGCCCCTTTGTGGGTGTTTTGTGTCTGTGAGGCTGCTGTTTGCAGTTGTACTATTCCACACAGCTGACATGATCGATTGGTATGCACTGCAGCGTTTGGCGCTTCCAAAACGTATCGGCAAAGGTTGGATTGTCAGCCTTGCGACGCATTTTGCAGTGACAACTGCAACTTTCCTCGCCATCCATGTTTGCACACAAAATGACAAACGGCCCGCAAAGGATGTTGTTGGCAGGGCAGATCAGAGAAGCTCTGGATGTGTGTTGTCAGCATAGTGTGCATTGCGATCACAACAGCAACAACAGGCAAGCCCCGCGGTATCCTACCATCATACCACACACACACTCCGCCCGCAGAGCTGCACGCGTGCCCCCCCTGCGCCCCGGCAGAGGGGGCCCCAGGGGCTACTGCTGCTGCACTACTGTTGCGCTACTGCAGGTCATCCTGGCGTGACAGCGGCCCGTACACGTCCGCGAGCGCGCGCAGCACCGCCGCCTCGAGCCACGCCGCGTCGCCGCGCGGCGTGTAGCCGTCGTCCGCGGAGCGCGCGACCGTGATCACCGCGGGGCGCGCCGGCAGCAGCGCCGCCAGCAGCGCGCGCAGCTCGTCCACGGCGCGCGCCTGCGCGGCGCGCGGCGGCCGCGCCGCCGGCAGCGTCGCCGCGCAGCACGCCGCGTCCGCGATCAGCGCACGTGAGGGCTGCGGAAGCGAGCGCGCCAGCGCCGCGAAGGCGCGCGCCGCCGCGGCGCCGCGGCCGGGGGGGCAGAGCGCCGCCAGGTCCGCGACGGCGGCGGCGTCGCGCGCGGCCGCGACGCTGCCGTCGCAGTGAGGTGCTGCCGCGGGGGCGCCCTCGACGGCAGCTGCGGTGGCGCCTGACTCGCTCATCCCGAGGGCGGGCGGTGCACCGTCCAGAGCGACACCTTGTAAAGTGACAAGGGGGGTGGCATGCTGAGCGCTGCCATCGCCTGATTGCTGCGCAGCGCTGCCATCGTCGTCGGTTTCGCCGCTATCGTCCAGCCGCAGCAGCTGCGCGACGGCGGCGAAGAAGCGCGCCTCGTGGCGCACCTGCTCGGCGTGCGGCAGCGGCGTGCGCGCGCCGCGGAATACGGGCGCGCGGTACGTCTCCACCACGGTGCGCGCGGCCGCCTCGCCGAGGGCCCCCACCAACTGCTCCAGGAAGGGGTTGTTTGTCGCAAAGTAGTCCAGGCAGATGTCCAGACCCCACTGGCCGGGGGGCAGCAGAGACGCAGATAGAGGCGGTGGCGCTGGCGGCAGTGCCGCGGTGTCAGGCTCCGACGCACCGAGCGGCGCGTGCTGCTGACTCGCCGCGCCGTCGCCGCCGCCGCAGCAGACGTGTTCGGCGGTGCGAGGCGCTGCGGCTCCGCACTGTTGAGCGCTGAAGCAGTCACCGTCAACTCGCGCGCCGGCGTCGCTGCGGTGCTCAGAGGGGAGGAGCGCCGGCAGGGCGGCGACGTGCAGCGCGGCGTCGCGCACGGCGCTCATGAGCGCGCGCGCGCAGTGCGACCTGTCGTCCACGTAGTACGGCGCCTCCGTCGCGACGACGAGGCAGCCTGGCGCCGGAGGGAGTGCGAATGTGCGTCGCGTCAGGCTTGCGGTGGGGTGCTGGAGTGTCAGAACAGGCACTTGGGCAACAGGCGGGTGACGTGTTGGGTCCTCGTTGACGCTTCAGCTACTTGTTGTTGAAAGCATTTGAAGGAGAGAGGGTGGAAGTGGCATGCGACTGGAGCGAGCACGCATGGGGGGCACATGGGCACATGGGAGCTGAAGCGTCGGTGCATGTGCTGAATGCAGCGCACAGCACAGAACTCTGTGAGGAGGTGTGCTGCATAGCCATGTAGACCAATGCTGCGTGAGTCCAATCGTGTACCTGCGGCTGTCGACGAAGCTGTTGCTTGCGACTTCTACAAGCTTACTGCATAGAGTTTGTGACAGCCCCACAGCCGTCAGTGTCTAGATTGCTTGCGTCTATATTTGTCATTGATGCGAGCAAACGCAGCAAAGCCAGCTGCTCACCAGTAGCTTGCGACTTGCCCACTCCTAAAGCATATGTTCCGTCCGTAAACTGGTCTGCCCATGGCGGTCGAAGCCACCAGATGGTGTCCAGATGGCCTTCGTACACTAGTGGAATGATCCACTGGAACAGCAAGCATGAGGGGGGGAGCACACTTCCAGTTAGGGATTTCCCCATCTACTTTGAAATACCACGAGTAGCAGATAGATGCATCGGATAGCTGATCATGTCAAGTTTCTGCTGTTGAACATCGCATCATGGCACCACGGGTACGTCAGATGCTGAGGATACATTCATCAACCTCATTGCTGAGGATTCGTCGTGTACCTCGGCAATGCCCCCCACGCTGTTGTCCAGGGCATCATAGAGAGCTCTGGGCTGGAAGCAGATGTCAGCCTGCATGTCCTCCGTGACACATAGATCAGGGTGGGCATCAATATGCACCATGGTGATGCCTTGCTGAGCCAGCCTCTTGCGGCGCATGGCAAGATGCCAGAATGGGAGGGCATCGTGATGATCCTCCACGACATGGCAAGGGATTGTGGGCGCAGCTGCTGCTGCTGCAGTGGCGCAGTCTGCTTGCATAACGATTACAAGGCAGCCAGTGCAACTTCAATAGAGGCGAGTCAACTTCGCATGTCTGCAGGTGAAAGTGGGCAAGTGTGGTGTGCGATCACTGAGAGCGGCCATCGGTGCAGGTGCAGTCGGCAAGCGTCAAATTACCAACTTAGTCAGAGTGTGGTATATGGACAACCTCGTGTACGTTGCAATTCGTCAGGGGCACACAAGTGCTGGAAGACGACAAAAATGCGCCAGTGCAGTGCAGCGTCTTCACTTGTCCTACTGGCGCTGACGAACTCCGATGCTTTCTCACCCCTGAGCATGAACCAGCAGCAGCCAATGCCGCCACAACAGCTACGTCTGAGAGTCTGCTCAGGCTCAAGCTGCGAGAGCCGTGCGCGCGGAGCCTTTGACCCATGGAAGTCCCTGTCTTCTCGTGCAACAGCAGCAGCTGCCCTGGCTGCAGATAGCGCTGTGCAGGTTGACCAGATAGACTGCATGAACGGCTGCAAACGTGGCCCCAATGTGGCGGTGTACCTGGAACCTCATAAAGGGGGGCGCAGGATGGCGATCGAGGGCATGAGAGCTGGCGAGGCTGACAGGGGTATGTTTCAGGGCATGGCCACCGAGCAGGAGTGCGATCGCGTTTGGGCGCTGGTGCAGGTCGCAGCGGCGGGCGATGCGGCGATGGCAGATGCAGTCAACCAATAGTACTGGAGAAGAGGTGATTATGCGCTGAAACCGTCATCAGTCAGGAAGCAGAAGAATTCTTGTACTTTTTATACTTCTAAGAAACACTTTAATCAATCAGTTTTATACACATCAAGTGGTGTCCATGAAATCATGCGGTGACTGCTTGCGGCAGAGAGTTTGTGGATGCTTCATCACGCAGATGCTGCAGAAGTATCCCATTACTGTAATCTCATCGCAGCCTCTCCGGCACACCCCGGCGGGAACTATTGCAATGCAACCGAAGCCACCATGTTCACAATGAACTTCGCACGAAGGATTCATCATTATCCAACATGCTCTGGCGTCTTCCTGTGCCGTGGTTCCGCATTTTTGAGCTGACATTTCTACATGTTGCCTTGAAGACCAGACTTTGTCTGGTGGCCTGGTCAGCTGCTGTACACCGCCTCTTGCTCCTGGAAGCCACCAGGCTGTAATGCGCCGAGATGTTTGCATCTGCCTCGCAAAGGCAGCAAGTGTACTGTTGCTGCCGACAGGAACACTATCTGGAGCTGTGCGCGATCTGCTGGTTGCGTCAATCATGCCATTACAGCAACCTGTGCAGCAGATGTGGGTAGACAGGGTGAGCACAAGGAACACCACTGCCAAGCGGGCTCACATCACGCATACATTCGTGATTATGTGGGTAAACAAGAAGATGGCCCTCACGCTCTGTGACTCACTTGGAGTGCTTCAGGGTAGCAGTGGCAGCGTGCGGCTTGCCACGGCACCATCCGCAGCACTGTCCTTGGACCAGGTGCCGTTGGGCTGGAACTACTTCTGGACGTGCATACAGGACTGAGGACTCCGCCATGCCTTAATGGCAGTATGGACGAGCCTATGTTCTGTCACCAATCTACGCAAGTAAACCCTGTTTTGCAGCAGCTACTCTGCGTCAGCAGCGTCAGCCAAGGCCGCGGTGCCGCCGTCCCCAGATCTCCGCGCGTGCTCTGCCCGCCGCCACACCGCAGCAACAACATCGACGCCGACAGGAGCGAGCGAGCAGCGGTGCCAATTGCGGCCTCAGCCACTCCGCTCATGGAGCGAGTTCGTCAACACACATCCGCGCCGCCCCGGGCATTGGCCGCATCTAGAAAACCACGCCGCCCCTCCCGTGAGGGGGCGCGAGGCCCGCTCCGCGCACGCTCGCCCCGCGCATCAAACGCACGTGGCGTAAGGGGGGGTGGCGCCGCGCCCCCTAGCCGGCGGTGGCGGCGGTCTCCGCGGCGCGCTCCTCCGCGCAGCAGCTGCCCGCAGCGCCGTGCAGCCAGAAGACCACCGTCCACATGTCCTCCGCCTCCACCGCCGCGCGCTCGTTCCACACGCCCTCGCTGCGGAAGAGCAGCAGCCTGTCGGGGCGCGGCTCTACGACGGTAGGAGCGCTGTCGTCGCCGCCGCCGTCGCCGTCTGCAGCAGCGCTCTTTCTGGGCTCAACAACCGCCTGGTGCATGAGGCGCACTTCGCCGCCCATCCCTGGCAGCCACTCGTCCTCGCCGACAAAGTAGATGGCGGTGATCTGCATTCAGTCAGGAGGGGGCGTTTGCGCTGAGTGACGCTGGCCGTGATGTGCGGCCGTGTACTGCCAGTTCAAGTGTGACCAGGAGGGGCATGGCGTGGTGGTGGTGCGTGCATGTAACGCTAGGGGTCGCGCATGCGGCACCAGATAGCAGTATGCGTTTAATGCAAGTACGCTGGCGACGCTCATGCCAGCAGCTTCCGGTCCATCTTCCCTAGCACGTCTGCCATCGAATTGTGTGATGTGAGCCTCAGGCGAGTTTGATTGCTGTCAAGTGGAGCCTCCTCGCGACATCAGACAAGCGAACACGGTGCTGTCAACCCGCTGCTGCCGCCGCCGCAGCGGCCGCCCTCTCCGCCCCCTCCACGCAGCACGTGGCCGCGCCCCATTGCTCCAGCGGCACCCCCTATGCTGCTCGATCACCGCGCGCACGGGCACCGCAAGGGCTAGGGTTAGTGTTAGCGCAGCGCAGCGAAGCAGCTATCTTACAGCAGTGGCCGCGCCCCAATGCTCCAGCGATAACGTCTTATGCTGCTCGATCACTGCGCCCACGGTGCACCGCAGCTCTCTCACTGCAGCTCTCTCGCTGCAACTCTCGCATCTTGAACCCCGTGCGCTGCCCGGAGATCACGCTGTCGAGGCGGCGCCCGGCGCTGCCTTTGATGGCACTCTGTCGCATGACCGCAGCTCTCTCACCTTGAACGCCGCGACGGCCGCACTTCCTGCCCCCTCCACGCAGCCCCTGTCCGCGCTCTCATGCTGGAGCTGCCCCTGACAGCGCGCGCGGTCGCATGACCGCAGCTCTCACCTTGAAGCCCGTGCGTTGCCCGGAGATCAAGCTGTCAAGGCGGCGGCCCACGCTCCTTTAGTGGCACTCTTTCACATGACCACAGCTCTCACCTTGAAGCACGTGCGCTTGATGGTACTTTTTCACATGACCACAGCTCTCACCTTGAACCCCGTGCGCTGCCCGGAGATGACGCTGTCGAGGCGGCGGCCGACGTCGCCACCGCGCGGCAGGCGCGAGACCATGGTCGACCCCGGCAGCGCGCGCGCGAGGGCCAGCGCGGGCGCCTTGGCGTTGAGCTCGAAGGGCAGCGCGTGGAGCGCTATTACGAGCTCGTGCAGCGCGGGGTAGGCCTGTCGCGCGCGAAGCGTCGGAGTGCGCGTGTGTGTGTGATGTGGGCGGAGCGCGTTCCCCAGCCCACCAGAACAGGTGCGGGCTCGTCAACGTATTCTGGGATCTACAATGTGCTGATGCGCAGCGGCCTAAATGCTGAGCGCGGCTGGCCCGTGGCAGCGGTGAACATGTCGTTTTTGCTGGGACAGCATAGACAACCATGAGCTCAGGGGCGTCAGCGCTCCCTTACAGATGCACACGCGCGCTGCGGTGCATTCACAGCGAGACGCGGCAGCCACAGCCCCCCCAATCGACACCCGCTGCGCCGCACACGAAGCCATCGCTATGCAAACGAGCACACACGCGGCGTCACCTGCGCGCAACCCGCTCATCGACGTCCGACGCGGTGCACAGCAAGCGATAGTTGTCCACACGGGCACACACGCGCCGTCACCTGCGCGAGCTCCGCCGGCTCCACCCACGCCATGGCCTCCGCGCCACCGCCCGCGCCAAGCCTGCCCGCGGCCAGCATGCGCCTGCAGTCGCCCGCCACCAGCTTGGGCCACTCGCCGCCCAGGTAGCCGTCGACGACGGCGACGCCACCGGCCTTGCCGCTCATGCGCGCGAGCCCTTCGACTGCCGGAAGTGTCAGCTGCAGGGGGGTGGGGGGGGGGGGGGGGGGGGGATCGGATGGTGAATGCCAGCGCTGGTGTCGGTGTGCTTGCAGGATGCGGGCACGGGCGGGCAGCAGCGCGCTCAACATTGTGTGCTGCATGACAGAGTCAAGTGTGCGAGGCGACACCCAGAGGTGGCTGTGCAAGCACACAATTTTCTTCTGTTGATCAAAGGTGCATAGCTCGCCAAACTGCCGCAGCCTGTGTGAGCAAGAAGAACATGGCGGCGAGGTCATGGCTCTTGCAATTGGTGCGCCTGCAATGATCTGGAACGAAAAGTTGATCTTTCTGGCATGGTCATGAATGCCAAGCAGTGACACAGTCAGAAATGGTGAACAAACCTGTGCTGCAACAGGGCAATACCTACTTGCGACACTGCACATGGTCATGAGTGCCAGCTTCGCCACACAGGCCTCCCCTCGTCCTGAGACAGGTCTCCGCAACATGGCAACATGGCATTCCCACAAGACATGTAGTGCGCGGTCTGGTCACTTCACCATACATCGAATGCGCTCACAAGTCCACAGCACATGCGACAGAGCGCTCTGGCTGAAGTTATCTGCCACAGAAAATTTGAAGGTACAGGCCTACCTGGTCCCAAGTGGCCTCGTCCTGGTCGGGCGATGCGTGCTGCGCGGGGTCCTCGGCGGCCGCCGCGTGCGCCCGCGCGTGCACCTCGCGAACCTGCAGCAGCGCGGGCACGTACAGCACAGCAGCGTTCGATGATCAATGGCTGACGCCACGCTTAAATAAGCAGAGCCGGACCGCAGTGTCATAGCACTACTTTATCGGGGGCAGATATAGTCGAGTTTCGTTTCCTGAGCATGGGCCGCACTGCGCAGTGCATGCAGATTGTAAACACAAGGCCAAGTGAGCTGGTGATGCTGACTCACTGGCGCGCCAGCACGTGCGCAGCGGCAAGGCCTCATCGTGCCGGGGGGCAAACTGCGAGCATTGCAGCCTGAGCACTGCCTCCCAGACAAACTTCAACTGTTGACGCTCCTACATTGCACATTTTTCCCTGAATGTTTGAGTGCTATATCCGAAGCTTGACAGCAGCGCCCTGGCGCACGAGGAGCTCGAGGCAACGCGGCGGCGGGCCAGCACGGACGCACCATGGCGACGACCTCGCGTGCAAACGCCTCTTGCAGGATCTGCGGCCTGAGCGCTGCATCGGTGGCCGCATCCATGTCCTCGCCGCCCTCGCGCCCGCGCTTCTTGACGCCCTCGAGCACGCTGGCGGCGCGCGCCTGGAGGGAGCGCAGCGCGAGACTCTGACTGAGACTCTGAATCACAGACTGAGTGAGAGGTGGTGCTGTCGCAAAAATGTGCGATGGTGCGCGCACCTCACGGTGTGTACGAGAGGCAGTGGTGAGAGCGGTGATCGCATACGCGCGGTGCTTGAACGATGTGAAGGCTGTGCTCGGGGGCGCAGCGTGAGACTCTGACTGAGACTCTGAGTGAGGAGGCGCTGTCGCGGACGTGCGCGATGCGTGCGCCGCACGGTGTGTACGAGAAGCAGTGGTGAGAGCGGTGATGCGCGTACGCGGTGCTCAAGCGATGTGAAGACCGTGCGCAACAGCAAGCACCAGGACAGGCGTCTAGCGGAGGGCTGCCGTGCTGCGGCGGGCAATCGGCGGAGGGGTTGCGGGTGTGAGAAGAGGCGCTGTGCCAGGCGCAAACACACAAACAAACACATCCTCTTGTTGATGCTGCGCTGCGGTGACACTGCAGCAACAAAAGACAGAGCATCAGTGCAGTACTAAAACGTGGCCAACCGTCTGTTGGGTTCTGTCAGGATCAGGCACGCCTTGAACGTCTCAACAGGACTCTGCCGTCTCTTGTATAGCATGCAATGTCAGTCTCATACCACTGCTCACAACGCAAGCGAGCCAAGCCTTGTCTCACTCAGCTGCACACGCCGCGTGAGCTTCGCCTTCACGCGGCTACTGCGACGGCGCACGATCGTGTGGCATAAGGCACGCCGCACCTGTGCCTTGCGCGCTGCGTCCTTCAGGCCGCCCGAGTACGCGGGGTCCTGCAGCAGCGCTCGGAACGTCTGCGGCGCCCACTTGCGCTGCTCCTCGCTCAGCCCGGGGAACACGATGCGCTGCGGCGACGAGCGCAAGTGCGTGGCAGGATGCCAAGGGGGGCGTAAGTCAGGGTGTAATCGACCCAGCGTGAAGGCAAGCATACGACTCCGTGCTTCAAAGCATTGACCTTGCAGTACTTGAGAAGTGAATGCTGTTTCGAGACTTCCCATATATTGCTATTTGAGTTATTGCGCAGGCCAGCCCCGGAGGCCGCTACTAGCCTGCCAACGTGCAGAAGCAGAGCGCTCTAGACATGATCTCAGGGGCGCTGACTGGTGACGCTCCCCAAGACCGTGCCGACTTGCGGTCGCGCTACAAAGTGACCAGCAGCAGTTGCACACGGAGGCAGCAGGGCCTGCAAAGCTCCGTGTTCAGCACACGATGAGCCAGCGACGTCATAACCGGCTGCAAGAAATTTCAGGGGGCCTGCGGTGAGCCACAGAGATCTGTTGTCCCGTCCGCCACCGCTCATCACCAAGCGGCACCACTCCGCGCGCAACACCGCACACACTACAGCGCACCGCGCCCCGGCCGACCGCGCTCGCGCACCTGGAAGGCGTCCTTCTGCAGCAGCTGCGCGAACACGCCGTCGAGGCCATGCCCCGCGCCGTCCACGCCAGCGCACAGCATGCGCAGCAGCGCGTCGTCGCTCCTGGCCGCCGCCGGCGACGACGGCGGCCGCGGCGGCGACGGCGGCGGAGGCGGCGGCAGCGGCGGCGCAGCGTCGCGCTGCCGCGCGGCCTTCGGCGGCGAGCGCGAGGCGGCGCGCTGCGCCTGCTGCTGCTGCTGCTGGTGCTGAGCGCTGGCGCGGTCCAGCGCGCGCCGCATGAGCATGTGCAGCTCGCGGCAGAGCGGGTCGACTACGAGGCCTGCCAGGGGTGCAAGGAGGGGGGGGGGAGGGAGGGGGTGTCGCGCCGCAGTTGAGAGCTGGTGCATGCACTCGTTGCAGATTCGGGCGGCATGCATCGGTGCTGGTGCGGGCCTCGGGAGGGCGTGGCAACGCGCAGGTGTGCTTTGGAGCGATGCTGGTGCTGCTTTGGTTACGGTCAGAAAGAGCGAAGCGGCCTCGCGTGTGAGCTGCAATCTGGGGCAACAGCGGTGCTGCGAGCATGGACGACTGCACCGCGCCGCCATGAGCGCTGCCGCCGCGGTGACTCCCCGTCACACACACGCAGCACGGCTCACGCGCCGTGCAGCTGCTGCGCCCCGAGCGCACCCTGCTGATAAGCGCCAGCGGCAGCGCTTCACCCCCTTCCTTGCGGCGCTGCACACGACCAGAGCTCTACCGCTGCTGCCCTCAGCGCAGCTCGCTGAAACAGCGCCGCGGCAGCACACTCATTCCAGTCCTGCTGGCGCGCGTGCCCCCCCCCTGCGCCCGCGCGCCTATCCCCTACCCGTACCTGCGGCGGCGGCGGCGATGGCAGCGGCACTGTCCGCGTCCCCGCCCTCCTCCAGCAGCGCCTGCGCGAGTCGGTAATGGCCCTTGACATACGAGGCGTCGTGCGCGACGGCGCAGCGCGCGTCGCGCGCCGCCGCGGCCCAGTCGCCCGCCGCCGCGTGCGCGGCCGCGCGGTTGGCGCGGTAGACGGCGCCGCGCGCGCCGCCGCCGCGCAGCGCGATGGCGGCGCCGTAGGCGGCGGCGGCGGCGGCGAAGTCGCGCGCGGCGTACGCCGCGTTGCCCTGCCTGCGCGGGGTGAGAGAGCGTGCGCGACCGGCATCGGAGGCGCAGTGCGGGGCAGGGTTAGGGTTGAGGTCAGTGTTGTTGTTAGGATCAGTGTTGCCCCAAGGCGTCGTCGCGCGCGGCGTACGCCGCGTTGCCCTGCCTGCGGGGCGGGAGCGCGCGCGTGTGCAGGCGGTCGGGGATGGCCGTTCTCCGTGCGTGAGATGGTGCTGTAGTGAGGGTGCGTTGAAGGCGCAGTGTGGGAGCTGAGAAGCGCGACGGCAGCGCTGCGCCGCGGTGTACCCGTGCTGTCGTGCGGGTGCTGTGAGGGAGCGTGAGCGGCGCCACGCAGTGGGCGCGCACTCCATTTCCTGATTCACGAGCCGCCCTCTGGTGCTGGCACATCGCGCACGCGTGCGCGCACCAGCGGTGCTATCGATCATGCAGGTCGTCCCCTACTTCTGCTGATGATGCAGTGTTTGAGAGCATTGAAGCGTTCGCCGGGCTGTCTCAACAGATGCTGTAGCTCCTATTTTTTCTGTTGCCCATCAGCAGCCACGATTGAGAGGCTGAAAACCTCATTGCAGGCCACAGCCTTGGCTGGATGGGCAGTGCAGCCATGCGTTTATAAACAGAGAGAAGATCCACTGCCAATCACAACTGGGTTCACTTTCACCACCTACTGAGATCCAAACGCAGCTGCAAAAACGCCAGTAACTCAGAGGATTGCCTAGTGACGAGTGCATAATCATCGACTGCATGCGGATACAGAACTTGACCGCGTGTTGGCCATGGCAATGCTTCCAGCATTTGAAGCCTCGGTGCATCTACGAAGGGGGAGTGGCTCCAATAATGGCTCTATGCTCTATACTTGCCAGAGGTATACTGCATGATGATTTCCGCACAACAGATGACACGGAAGTCAGAATTGAGACTGTGTCTCCACGTGCTCTCTCACCTCTTGAACTCCTCTGCTCTGACGGTCATGCTTGCCTCCTCCTTGTCTAGATCCACCTCGCTGCCATTCAGATCGCCCACCTCTATCACTTGGGTGCTGCTCCTGGGACTAATCGTCGGGCTACAAGAACCTCCTCTCGCCTTCGGGCCGGGCGGCATGGCTGCTGTTTATTCACTTGCGCCAGACACACAGCGGGCTGTGTTGGCACCTGCCGATCACCCCCAAATTTTCAGATCTCCGAGGTGATTGACACACTGGCTCTCTCTGCCGGTCACATTGCAATTGATTACATTTTCAGTTACGGAAATTTTGGGAAGTTCAAATGTGAAGTTCAGATTGTGATGGTGTTTGCTTGGGGATAATTTCTTATCCCCAAGGTGTTTGTGTAGGTATAACGGTACAGTACATACTATCAGTTCTCGTGTAGGTTGTGTGTTGTCGGCCGGTTGATTCGCCCGCCCTCGTGAAAATCTGTCATCATGCGTTTTATGAAGTTTCACATTTCTGCAAAACTCTAGAGCTCTTCACCTCGTTGAGATGCGCACCTGGGGCACCCAAATCGAATTTATGCTCAACTTGAAATGGCAGAGGTGTGAAAAGCAGCCTTGAAGCGGTATCAGCAGCTAGACCCACTGTCGTTGTTTGCTGCTGCAGCTTGGACGCATCAAGATGTGTGTGAGCTGAAAGCGAATACTTCTTACTGTCCCTGCCAGTGGGATGGAAATCGAGCAGGCTTCACAATCGGCACAAGCGTTTTTCTTTCAAGAACGCCAAAGAGGAAGCACGCATGAGATATGTGAAATGTGTTCGTACATTTATATAATTTCGCTTCGCACTTCAACGTTGGGCGAGTCACGTCCAACCTGGTTCAGTTAACCTGGTTCTCACAGCCGCGCGGCGGAAAGAGTGTGAGCCAGCTCAGCTCGTTGGCATATCAGCAGGTACGGCTTTCCGCTTCTTGCAGCCCAGCGCGGCTGTGCCAACATGAGCACGTACATGTGATTGTCGCCACTTCAGAAGCGAGTGAGAGGCTCGGCAGTAGCTTGCGGACCAGCCATTCGTGTGCGTGACGCCCGCTGCTCGTCCTCGTGCCTCTCGTCTCGCAGGCATCGCACAGGCATCGAGGGCTGATGGATCTTGCGACAATCGACCTTTGCGGCACGCCGTGGGGGATCCTTCTTCCGGCCGCCTTAGGCGGCGTGTATGTCGTCACGGTGCTTAAGGCTTGGGCGACCGGCAAGCCCGTCAGCCACCCTGTTTCCCCGCCGATACTCTTCCACATTCTTCCTGCCGCCGTGGCCTACTGGGCGACGGACGGCCTTCGCCACATCACTTCAGTGAACACCAAGATGCTTGTGAAGCACCCAGAGGTGCCAGTTGCACACGTGCTGGCAGTGCTGGGGTGCCTGCACCTCACCGAGCTCGTGTTTCTGGGAGCCAAGCACCTTCACCACATGTTTTCGGAGCTCCGCGACGGCCAGCACCGCGCGCAACACGGCCCCACCCTAGTGGACAACCCCCCACACGCCCCTCAGGCTGCTGCGCTCCCTGGCAACCACGTCCACGAGCCTGCCGACTGGGGCGGCGCGCCGCACGCCCAAGCTGCAGAGCCCGCCTCCACCGCTGCTGCCGTCATCGCCCAAGGAGACGCGCGCCACGGCGGGCAAGCGCAGCACCGTCACCGTCACCGCCACCACCAGCCGCAGACGCAGACGGGCACCAGGACTCCCGTGGCGGCGGCGCGTGGGCCGGCGCCTCAAGTCGCGGCGACGCCGCTGACGCGCGGCGCGCAGGCGGCGCGCGCCGCGCAGACGACGCCCGTCAGTGCCAACACGCGTGCGCGCGCATCCGCTATCGAGGCTGCTTCGCCCGGTTCGAGCGGCCTGGGAGCGTCACCAGCTGCGCCGTTTGGCTTCGTCGACGAACATCAACTTGCGGTGGAGGCCGCCCAACAGGCACGGAAAGAGGGCTTCGCCAAGCATCTGCCTGCGGTGAGGGAGGTCATGTCTCGGGATCCAGTGCGGCCGCTGTTCTCCGCAGGCTTCATGGCCGGGCTGTTCGAAGGTGCGGGGTACAAACATCCGGCCAAGTCTCTCGAGACGGAGGTCGCTCGCGGCACGATCCGGACGAAGATCGTCAACAACAAAGAGGTCTTCGAGCTCGCTCCGTAGGCAAGGCACCCTGCTGTAGGGTCGGCTCAGGTGCTGCTCTCCCTGGCATATCCCCAAGATGCATCTGTGCTGGGCAAAGTGTCATCCATACACTTTTGTCTATGCAGCAGCTCCGATGCAGCCTGAGGTGTGCCTTGCATGTTGCCATATACTTCGAAGAATGCACTCTGCACAGCACCTTGCGGTGGCTAGTGTGCCCAACAAGGGTGATTAACTCTTGCGACACCGCGGTTCAAGCACTTGAGAGACGCGCAGGTGCATCAGAACGTAGGCAAACAAAGGCTGCACGACGTGTATGACGAAAAGTCCATTACGAAATGGCCTGATGCACATGAGCTTCCTTGCTAGGGAGCCTCTGAGAGAGCAGCATGGGGCTAGCACTGCACATGCTACAGCATACTTCTATGGAAATGTGCATGTGTGCTCATGATTGTGCCAGCTGATGCTCTTGAGGCTAGGTAGGCTTTGCTTCAGAAGTGACTCAGTGGCGCTTTTATGTATGCTGTATGACAAAGGCATGCGTGTGTGTAGACATTGTGATGGGAAGCATGGGCAAATATAATCGCCCCGTACAACAGCAACAGCCAGCTGGCCAGAATCCCGCTCTGAGAAGTGCTTCTGACTGAAGAGGGATTGGTTTCACATTGCCTGGCAGAGCGGCTGCATACATACTCGATTGTGTACCTACTGGTCGTCACAGGTGTTGCTCGCTCGCGCACACACACATATATTTATACTTCTTCTACAACGTACATTGCTTGGCTGCAATTCGCTTTCTTCATGTCCGCGGTGTCTTCTTATGCCATGATTTTAGCAGACGGCTTGAGTTTTGAGAACATCACTTCAGGCAGCGACAGTTATACCACGTTCCTTTCTCAAGCATATGCCATGATGCGCGTTGTGAGTTCTGCATGGAAATTCGGATACAGAGGTGATGACTCTGGGAAAGTAAACAAAGGCCTGAGTACATGTTGTCACATTGTCGTGCAACAAAGTATCGACAAAAGCATAGTGATTTGTCTGATGTCTGGATATGCAGCGAGATTTGATGCCCTTGTGATGGTGGCATTCAAGCATACATCATAAGAAGGATGCCGCCAAGGCCAGGCCAGAATAATGCACACCATGCAGTACATAGCTAATGTGTTTCCCGTCTTCGCCCAAAGTATACATAAAGCTGAGTGTCTCCACCCGCTCTGACCACTGCCCCTGACTGCTGATGCTGTGGCAATGGCACAGCCGCAGCAGCATGTATGCGTTTATGGTTCATATGAGCATCCACTGAGTAGTTGGCATTGAGGTTTGCAGGATGCACAGCCTGCGGTGGCGCCACGTTTGCCATTCGCAGCGACGGCAGAGTTGAATGGCGAAGTCGAAATCGCGTGAGCATGTGTGGCGGCGCAGCTGCGTACGCCTGATGCAGTGATGGCGACGCAGCACTGATCGCACAAAGCGCACGCACACCTCAACTTGAACAGTGGTCGCAAGCGCGCCTCAGCAGCAGCAGAGCACAGCCAAAGCAGCAGAGACGCGGCGGCTGGCACACAGACACGACGACAAAACTGGGGGTGTGCCATGTATATCACCTCGGGCAACCACGAACGACGCTTCTCTCGGAAAGGACGGCACGGGGCACTTACACGCGCACCGCCTCGTTCACAACACACCACGCCCCCCTGCGCTATACACACACAAGCGCGCGCGCACGCGATGCCCACGTGCGCTACATGACGAGGTGCCGCTTGTCCGGCGGCACGAGCTCCGCGGGCAGCGCGGCGGGCACGGGATCGCCGGCCTTGGCGGCGGCGCACAGGTGCATCGCGACAGTGTACTCCGCCAGGTCCAGCGCGCCGTCCTGCGCGCGGCGACGGAGAAGGGGGGGGGGAAGGGGGGGGCACACGAGGCGTGGTGAGCGCGCGCCGGCGCAGGTCTTTCTGATATGGTCAAGATGCGCGCGACGACACACTTGAGGATCGAAGCGCCAAGATGCGCTGCGCGCGCCCCCCCCCCCGGCGCCGATCGACTGGCGCGGCTGACTGCGTACTACCGACGCGCAAACGATGGATCGCAGCATCGACGGTGACGACCGCGTGCGCGCCTCGTCCGTGATGACAACGAGCGCACCTTATCCATATCGCTGAGGTCCCATATGACGCGCAGCATGTCCGTCGACAGGCCCGTCTCCATCAGCGGGCCGCGCGCCGCCGTGGCAGCGAGCAGCCCGCCCTGCGGCCCCAGGCTGTTGAACTTGTCGATGTTGTAGTGCGCCTCCTCTTCGAGGGCCCATGGTAATGGCTCCTCGGCCACGGAGCCGCCAAAGGGGTTCGGCACGCCCATACCTTGTGCTTCTGCAGGCCAGCAAGGCGACAGTGGGTGAGATCGCGAGCGCGCAGAGCTCATGCTTCTGCAAGCAAGCAAGCTCATGGTTTCTGCAAGCAAGCAAGGTGTCAGTATCGGTGAGTAACACTGAGAGCGCCTGAACCTGGTGATGTTGGAAACAAAGGTAGGCTCGAGTGGGGGTTAAAGTCACCCCAGAACATTTGAAGACAGTGTTGTCATAGCTGAGCTTGATGTTGTCCTGCTGTGATGCTGTGATTGGTCATCTGCCGCCAAGTGCACGTGCTGATGTACCAGTTTTGAAAGTGACAACTGCCATGCAAAGGCGGCACGCCAAAGGTGAGCATCGCTTGATCAGCCGCACAATGTCACAAGCGACGAGAACGCACGTGCAGCGAATCGTGAAGGGATAGCGTGGTGTGTGATGCTGCTGCCGTACGCAAACATGAGCGGAGACATAGGTGCACAGCGACGCTGCGGCACCAGCAGCATGGCCCAGCACACCAGCAGCAGCGCTCAGCACGAGGTGTTCTGCAACAGCCATCGCCTCCTACCCCTCGTGCCCACAGGGTCGACGCTCTACAGGAGCTCTGCAGGAGGCAGTGCCTCCCACCCCTTGCGCTCACAAAGCTTATGTTGTGCAACATGCCCTCCCACAGTACGTACACCCGGCGCCGCACGCACCTGACGCCGCCTTGCTACTCTGCCACTGCGGCACCGACGTGCGCGCCGCGCTCAGCGCGCTCAGCGACGTCGCGTGCGCCAGCGGCGGCGGCGGCGACCCCTGCCCCCCGCCGCCTCCCCCCCCCCCCATCGGCGGCATCACGAGCGCGCCCGGCGCGTACGACGACGCGGGCGGCGGCGGCGGCAGCTGGTCGTCGAACTGCAGGGGGCCGGGGGCGTGGAGGAGCGACGCGACCTCGCGCTCGGCGCGCGTGCGCACGTCCGACGTCGGCAGCATCTCCATGAGGCGCGGTATGTCCTGCGAGAGGACCTCGTCGAGGTCCTGGGGCGGGGGGGGGGGGGGGGGGAGGGGGGTGTTGGTGAGTGAGGGTTTGAGAAGGGGTAAAGGGTTTGAGGGGGGGGGGGGGGGGGGGGGGCGAATGGGGAGTGTGTGGGCACCGGCGACCAGTGTCCTCCTGTTGTGCTACAACACATCGTTGTGCTGTCATGTCAACAGCACAGTTCGTGATAACATGCAGCGCCGAGCTACCGCGTCTGTAGCACGGCTCACTCCACCCGCCGCAGATGTTGCCGTCATCCTTGTGAGGCAGCCTGCGATGCACGTGACAGTTGCATTCTGGTGCGGACGTCCAACTTTTGCGCGGCGCGAGCAGTTGGCACCTGACTCCGGCGACTCCCCCTACTGACGCGCGGCGCACCTGCAGCATCTTCGGCTTGAGCTTGGGAAACTTGGCGAAGCTCAGCTCCTCGCACTTGGACCGGAACGTCTCAAGGTCCGGAAAGTCGCCCGGCGCGAGGTTGTACTGCTTCATGACGGCGCGGAAGACGGAGCCCATGTCCTGCGCGGCAGCGCACAGCATGGCAGTGCACAGCGCAGCACAAATTGAAGATTGGAGCTCGGTGCGAGCACGTCTGCGCGGAGCTGAAAGTTTGAAACCAAGTACAGCAGCTGGTGCCACGCCGTGCTTGTGATGAGACGTTTTGATGTGTGTGGTGACGCTCAGCAACGCGCGCGTGCGTGCGCGCTCATCGCCGTGGTGGGAATGTCTGGGGGGGTACATGTGAGGAGGCTAGACGTGCCGCTTCCAATGCCGTGCGCACGGCAATGCGCACGCAACATCGTGGCGCCAGGAGCCGCGACAGCGCCGCCGCCAAGCTGCCAACGGCAGCCAAGTAACGATGTCCTGGCGCAATGCGTGTCGCCACGGCTCCTCGGCACGGAACAGAACTCCCCTGGCCGCTGCGATGAGCCTTCACTGCTGCGTAACCGCAGCTCCCGTCGCCTGACCGCACAAAGGGACGAGCGAGCGCAACCAGCAAGCATCCAAAAGCGCAGTGAACGATGATGGACAACGACGTGCGCGGCGCGCACCTGCATGAGCTTGCGCTGCGCCTTCTCCTTGCCGACCATGCCGGGCATCTGCGCGCGCAGGTGCCCGATGATGTACGCGTGGACCTTGGCGAGGCGGCACCGCTTCACCAGCTCGTTGATCTTGCGCACCGCGCTGTTGCGCGGCAGGTCCCTGCGGAGGCGGCGGCGGCGGCGCGAGGGGACGCAGGGGGAGTCGTGAAGGGCGTCACCGTGGCGTGCGGGCCGCTGCGTGACGCTAGCCCGCGTTCCGTCGCGCTCGCTCAACTGGGATCATCCCTCAGTGCGAACAGCATTTCATTCCTCCACGTCAACAAGTGCCTCGGTCGTGTTCATGCATCAACAATCGCAGTGCCCAAGCAATGCCCGCCCTGCACAGTGCGCAACCTTGATCGCGTAGTGGTTGCTAGCCGACAGGCACTGCAATGCCAACAGTGAACATGCACTACCCGCAGGCACTTCAGCAAGCGCAAAAGCGCCCTCCCCCCCCTCCCCCGTTAAGAGGTCGCGCTCCTCCATGTCGAAGAGCGCGGCGTTGTCATCACACTCACTCACTCACTCAATCACTCACTCACTCACTCTCGCACGCGCGTGCGAGCGCACTCACCGCAGGTCGTTCATGAGGTCGCGCTCCTCCATGTCGAAGAGCGCGGCGTTGTCGTCGTACATGAGCGGCTCGTCCCAGAATGAGCCCACGTACACGCGCAGCACCTCCGGCGTCTTGATGATCTTGCCCATGGACCACATGAGCGCGCCGTACACGCGCATGAGCTTCTGCCGGTCGACCGCGTCCGCCTTGTTGAGGATGCAGCGGATCTTGTCGTCCTGCCCGCGCAGCTTCTCGATGACCGCGCGGAACTCGTCCGAGATGTCGAGCTTGTGCGCGTCAAAGAGCAGCAGGATGAGGTCCGCGCGCTCCGCGAACCACGTGTTCACCTGCGGTCGCGGCGGCAGCGGCGGCGGCGGCGCACAGGGAGGTGAGGGCGGCGGCGTGCAGGGGGGGTGAGCGCGGCGGCGCGCGGCGGCCGGCAGCAGCGTGCAGCAGTGCTCAACGCATGGGGAACGCGCAGTCCGTGAGTAGATGGTGCATCTGGCTGAGCCACGCGTGCGCGAACGGCGTGCGCGCGCGCGCATGCACGGGAGATGATGTCCGCGTGAGGAAGAGCAGGACAAGGTCTGCGCCCCTCCACATGTCGGGACCTGGCGTGCGGCGCACAGGCGAACAAGTCTCCGGCCGCGGCGCCGCCTGCTGCAGCACGCGTGCACACGACAGCACCGATGCAGCGCAGCTGCGTTGCACGTCAGTACGAGAGAGGGCGTGCGCAGCGCAACGCGCGGCAGCAATTATGCGCAGTCATTTTCTGTGTCGCAAAAGCGGGGGGGGGGGTGAGCTGTACGGCGACGCAGAGGCGGAGCGGCAGCGAGGTCCAGGCACAGCTCCACGCGCAACGCAGGGTCGCCTGCGGCTGTGCACTCGGTCGTTTGTTTGATAGGTGGTGTCAAGGCGAAAGAATGATGAGGTCTGCGCAAGGGCACGCCGCCTTCAGAGCACGTGCACACAGCAGCGCGACGCTTGTTGGGGGCTGTGGGGGGAGTGAGAGGGGGCAGGCGCGCGCGCGCCGCGCCGACTGTGCGCTTCACCTGCGCTTGCAGCGCAGCGGTCGCCGTCTGCAGGGCGCAATGCTCGGTATCCGCAGCACTCTACGCCTGAAGCCCGCAACATATGCAGCGCTCAGAATATGCAGCGCTCGATGTTCGCAGAACTGCACGCAGCATTGAGATGGTCACACAGCATGCGAGAAAAGCGTGGGCAGACCAGCGCATGCGGAGTGTGTGTGTGCAGCAATTGAACTTCAACTTGAACTATCATCGCCTTGGTGACGTCAGGAGGGTGCCGCGGCTGCCAGTCCATGAACAGTGTGCAATGTGAGGTTTGTACATTCCGCATAACGCGCGCTTCTTGCGATCTAAAGCTAGCCAAGAGCTCATCAGGAGCAGCACTGCCGAGATACTGCACCAATCACTTGCTCAGCTGAGTACGCTTAAAGCGACGGTCAAACTCCAAAGTAAACTTCCATCTACATGGTGGCTCAGCAGTTGCAGGTCCGCAGACAATGCGCACTGTGAGGTTTGTGCACTCTGCATGACGCGCACGCCCTGCAGTCTAGCGCCAGCTGAAAGCTTCTCACAAGCAGCACTGCCGAGAAATTGCACCACCAACCACATGCTCTGCTGCTTACGCTCAAAGCAGCAAGGCTGCAGCGGCGGTCGCAGCCGCACTCAGCATCAGTCAAGCCTGTGGCACAGCAGCCTGAAGACGTTCGGCATGCCACCAGCCAGGCGTTCACCGACAAATGTTGACCTTCGTCAAACCTCAGCCTGCACAAGCTGCTTAATTGGCTGCAGCACGCGCGGGGTCCTGTACAGGCCTTGCTACAGCGGTCGTTGCCGCAGTCGCTGCTGGTCAACGCGCTGCCTGGATGTTGCCCGGTGTACCGTGCTTCCAGGGATGCCTATGCAGTTGGTGACGGTTGGCGGCCGCAGCTGAGGAATTAGTAAAGATGCTGAGCCGTGCAGTGCGACGCAGCGCTCAGCACCTTGCAGTGTCCATGCGCACAGCGATGCTGCTGCAAAGCACGGCACCCGCTGCAAGGGAAACACATGCAGGACCAGCTGCAGCGCTTGCAGAAGCGTCGCCCAGCAGCCAAGAAGCTTCAGGCCTTGCCAATGAGAGCAGATGGCAAGATTCGTTACTGCACCACCGGGCAACTGTTGCGCTCCCACGGCTGCGCATGCGCTACCAGCTGCCTTGAAGCTATTGAATGCCTGTCGACCCGTGACTCGCGATTGCTGTTGGTATACGCACTGCGTTAACAAGAGCGCATTTCTGATGGCAACTCTCTCACCTGCACGAAATCGTACCCCCTCGCCACCCTCTGCTTCTCCCCCGACAGCACGCCCGGCGTGTCCACGATGGTGATGTTGCGCAGCACCGGGGATGGCAGCTGGCTCCCCTCAAACTTGTTCAGGAACGCCACTCCAAAGCGATCCAGCCCTCTGTAGGGCAGATTGGGTGACACCGTCAGGGCATTGCCAGGTATCACCCTCTCGTCCGCTCCGTCCATGACCGCCACGAAGCGGTCGGTGGTGGGCTCCGGCCCTATGCGCTGCCCCGGGAAGTCTCTGCCCAGCAGGTAGCGTATGAAGGACGTCTTGCCAGTGGAGTACTGCCCTATCATCAGCACCTGGGGCTTGGAGTCGAACTCGGAGTCCGTGAGGAGAGGGGAATGAAAATGATCAAAAAGATAACACGATTCCAGCGGCTTGAGCTTGGTGTGGTACAGCTTCTTCAGGCCGTCTATGACGGCCTTGGTGGCCTCGTCCCTGTCTGCCATCGACATGGTGAAGCTTCTTCTGTCGTCTCGAGTCTACGTCAATTCTGGCTCTCTTATGCGTGTCTTGCTGGTGTTCGGTGGTGCGGCTGCTGTGTGCAAACGCGTGCTGTCCGCCACTGGCGAGTCCGGGGCCCTGCAGGCCTTTGTTCCAGCTTTTCTCACACTGAAAGAAGAGTTGAAGTTCACCTGTGAACTTGAACTGACGATGCGGCGGCGGATCGATCGAAGGCTGCAAATGACAGCATGCGCTTCTATTAGAGATTTGCGTCAGTGTAGTGGGCGTGTAGTGGGCTTGTAGTGGGCTTGTAGTGGGCTTGTGCAGTTGTCAACTGCACCAGAATTCAAGCAGCTTGAGGCATGCCGACCTTGTCGGCCGCTGCTCCCGCCAGGCAAGCAAAGCCTTGAAACGCTTGAGCCGACGGTGTATGCTTGCACCTTTCTTGAAAGTATGATGCTGTCAATATAGGCCCCGCGCACGCGGCAGCAGCATGCCCACTTGGCGGTACCTGACGGTTGAGTATGCCCATAAGCTTGGGGGTTTCCATGAGCCGCGCAGAAGGCTCACTAATGGCCAGGCTCGTGAATTGTTGGACAAGGGCGTGCCCCTGCAGGAGGTGCCCTTGACTGAGAAGGAGAAAGCGCGCAGGAAGAGGAACAACGGCAAGGTGGCCATCACCAAGAGGCTGGGGAAGAAGGATACCAGCACTATGAGGCTAGGTACAAAAAGCACAGCATCATAGCCAGGAAAGGGGAGAAGGTTTACCAGGAGGGGCTGGCCAGCAAGAGCAAGGCGGGCGTAATGGCGCGGCTGGGGGTGGAGGTGTGGGAGAAGAAGGTGCTGGCCAAGCACGGGAAGGAGGACGTCATCAACAAAGTGGGGCAGGAGGCCTGGGAGCGGATCCTGGCCTACAACAACAACCGCTACCACACCGTGATCAAGCCAAAAAGAGAGCAGGCCAAGGAGAAGGAGGTGTTGGACTACCTTGCCTCTCTCGGCCTGGCGCTGCGCGGCCGACGCCATCGTCGTCGGCGTCGTAGCCACTGTACACGGCACCGCCGCCAAAGTGGCCGCCGCCGCCACCGATGCCAAAGCTGTGCGACGCGCCAATGCCGCCGCCGTGCGCGACGGCGCCATTGTCGGCCGCAGGCGCCGGCAGCGGCGGCGCCAGCGCGCCCTTGGCGCTGCGGTGCCTATTCGAAAACGACCTCGGCAGTTTGGCAGGTAGCTGGCGCCGTCACCTCCAGGTCTGCACAACAGAGGCCACCATCTCCAGCCTGGGGGAGAGCTGGCCCGTAGATGACGCGGCCGGTCCAGTGCTTGACGTCTGCCGCTTGAAACTCCTCCATGAGCAGCTTGTAAAAGTCGTGGAGGCAGCGCCCTCCCTTCTTGAGCTCCAGGCCGAGAGAGGCAAGGTAGTCCGAGACCTCCTTCTCGTTGGCCTGCTCTCGTTTCAGCTTGGTGACGGTGTGGTAGTGGTGGTGTGCCTTGGCCACCACCTTCCTCTCCCACGCCTCCACCCCCAGCCGCGCCGTTACGCCCGCCTTGCTCTTGCGGACCTGCCCCTCCTGGTAGGCCTTCTCCCCTTTCCTGGCTATGATGCTGTGCTTTTTGTACCTAGCCTTATATTGCTGGCATCCCTCGTCCCCCAGCCTCCTGGTGATGGCCGCCTTGCCGTAATTTCTCTTCCTGCGCGCTTTATCCTTCTCAGTGATGGGCACCTCCTGCAGGGGCACGCCCTTGTCCATCAGTTCACGAGCCTGGGGATCGGTGAGCCTTCTGCTTGGCTTGTGGGGAACCCCCAGCATCTGGGCATACTGAACCGTCAGGCACGGCCAAGTGGGATGCTGCTGCCGCGTGGGCGAGGGCCTATGGAAGCTATGGAAGCTAGACAGCAGCGCGCAGAGGCAGGAGAGGCAAGAGGCGGGAAACTTCTTTTGAAGTGGTTCAAAGTGAGTGAACTTGAAGATCTGCTGTTTTTTTGGCCGGTCCAGTGCTTGAGATCTGTTTTTTTTTTGGCCGGTCCAGTGCTTGACGTCTGCAGCCTGAACCCTCCATGAGCAGCTCGTAGTAGTCGTAGGGGCAGCGCCCTCCCCTCTTGAGCTCCAGACTGAGAGAGGCAAGGAAGTCCGACACCTCCTTCTCGCTGGCCTGCTCTCTTTTTGGCTTGATCACGGTGTGGTAGCAGTTGTTCGAGTCCCTGTATCTGACCATCGACTATCCTGCGCGCTACGCTGCGCCCCTCACCTACTCTGCCGTGCTGGTCTCAGTTGGCGCCGGAGGACACACACCGGTGGCGTGGCCATGTCGATGGCAGACAGGGATGAGGCTACCAATGCCGTCATCAACGGGCTCAAGAAGCTGTACCACACCAACTTGACACCCCTGGAGCGGCGCTGCCGCTCTGGTCTGACTTTGGCGGCGGCGGCTTTGATGGTGGTGGCGGCGGCGGCTTTGGCGGCGGCGGCGGCGGAGGCGGCGGCGGCGGCTTCGCGTTCGCGGCGCGCATGAGCAGCAGCGGCGGTGGCAGCGGCAGCGGCAGCGCCACCGGCATGGCGTTCGCTGGCGCTGGCGGCAGCGGCCTCGGCTGCGGCGGCGGCAAAGAGAACAGTGCTGCTGCCTCCTCCGCGGGCAGCGCCCGCACCACTGTGGCCAACAAGATTGCTGCCGCCACCCAGCGCGCAGGCGGCGGCAGCAGCAGCGGCAGTGGCTTCGCATTCGCGGTGCGCACGAGCTGCGGCGGCGGCTGCGGCGGCGCGTCTTCGCGCGGCGTGGCGCAGGCCGTTAAAGGCCCACATGTCTTCGACCTGAGCATGGACAGTGAGTAGCGCCGCCCGCCTCCGCACGCGGCGCCCCAAGCTCTCGAGCGATGCTTCAGGGGTTTCAATTTGGTGTGGTGCAGCTTAGGCTTAGCACGCGGCCTGAGAGCCCGCAGCGGCGCTGCGGTCCGCACACCGCTGAAGTAGACATAGTGGTATTGCGGAGCGGCAGCTGCTGCCGCGCGGACGTGGTGGAGGCAGCGGCGCCGGCGGCGCACACCGTCCGTGCACCAAAGCTTTGGCGGTGCCGGCGGCATCGGCGGAGGCGCTGCGCAGCTGCCGCCGATGCCTAGCAGCTGGTGCCGCGGCTGAGCTTCGCGCTTCTTGTGTGTTGGCAACAGTTGCAATGTGGAGTCTCAGAAACTTTTTGTGTGTTAGCAACAGTTATAATGTAAAATCTCACAACCTCTTCCGGTCTGAATTTCTCGCTCTCCTTCAGGTCTGCTGCAGCGTTACGCGAGAAGAGCAGTCTGCAATTGGTGTGTGTTTGACCTCTTCGACCGCTGTTGACCGCACGTGAGCGCGCGCGGTGAAATCTCAGAACAGTTGCTGGATGGTGTTCGTCGCTCTCCTTCTGGTCTTCTGCAGTGCTTCACAAAACATGCGGTGTGCAATTGGCGTTTCTTTGCATACAACTACGTACGGCAGACTTTTGCCAGTGTCTTTGTAAGCCAGTGGCAGCGTCTTTGCACTTATGATCTTGTATTTATAGCAGCCCCAAGGTGGGCTTGATGCGTTGGATAAGATTGCAAAAAACTAAAATCGGACGGGCCCTTAGAGCCCTGCGTTGCAGGCTTGTACTAGACTCATGGGGGGTAGACACAGCGGCACCCAGTCTGAGCCACACCTATCGTAGCCGATGTCTCCATCTCTTGAGCGAAAACGCCGGAGGACCGCGGTTATGCCTCTAGCATACATTTGGGCCAGAGGCGCCCGGTCCTCGATTCCTTGCCTAAGCACGCCGCTGACGTGCCTGGCCGAGGTTCTCTTTCTTGCGTGTTCAAGCAAACGATCTACAGTGTGCCCTGATGCTATCCGCATCCCCATGTTCCAATATCCCCTGCTGCTGCCCAAAGCCGTATCCTCACCACACGCGACTCCGCAGCTCCTGCTCGCAGTCAGAGCCAGCATCTCCCATCCCCTAGCTGCCTGATGCACCCTCGCCACCATCAGCGCCACCGCAAGCGCTGCCGCACCTCTCGGTGCTAACGAGCAGCTGGTATTGTACAAATGCGTCTTTGCACAGCATATCAATCCTGCAGCGAAGTTTTAACATGTTGTTGCGTGTACTCAAATGGCTCCAGGGGTTCTATTTTGGTACTACACAGCTTCTTCAGGCCGCCTATGACGGCCTGAAGTGGTGGCCTCGTCCCTGTCTGCCATCGACATGGCGAACTACTTCTTCTGTTGTTTCTACTTTGCGTTGCTCTCTGATGCGTGTCTTGCTGGTGTTCGGTGGTGCAGCTTCTGTGTGCAAATGCGCGCTGTCCGCCACTGGCGATCTGGGGCCAGGTTTTTGCTTCACCTAGATCTTCGAAGAGGTGAAGTTCACCTGTGAACTTCGAGCACGATTGCGCGGGGCGGGGGAGCTAAACAAACGAACGCCGACTCCTGTCTGTTGAGAGGCGCAAGGAGCGAGAGGCCGCTGCAAGCTCCATCGGATAATCCGAAACACTCTGCTGGCGATCAGCACTTTACCGCTCCACTTCCACCAGCCAAAATGTAAGTACCCGTCGATCCCAAGATTTTGAACAGGATATCGGATGTTGTTGACGATGCGGCGGCTCCTCCAGGGCTGCGAATGACAGCAGGGGTTTCTTATAGTGATTTGCGTCAGTGGAGCAGGCTGGCACCGTTGCCAACTGCAGTTGTGTGCCTGCGACGCAGCACCATTTTTGCAGAATTAAGCAAATGTTTTAGGCGTGCCAACCTTGTCGGCCGCTGCTCCGACGAGGCAAGCAAAGCCTTCGAACGCTTGCGCCGAAGGTGTATGCTTGCAATGGCAACGCCCTGTGTTGCATGTCTGCACCACCCGTCTTGCCTTCAGCCTTCGCGTCCTTGCCACCTTGCAGGTCGCATATGTTGCAGCCAGGTATCATCTTGCTGAGGGAAGGCACGGATCAGAGTCAGGGAAAAGCGCAGCTTATTTCCAACATCAATGCCTGTCAGGTGCGCCACGCCCCAGTCCTGCGTTCGTGCATCCGCTGATGTGTGTTGTGCAATGTCAAAATTGAGTTCTGTGTGCGAAAGCTTTCAGCGGTTCTGCACCCAGAAGCGTCAACACTTCTTGATGAGATGACGTGAGTTGAGTGCTTTACACATGCATGCAACAATCTCGTTGAGCTCTTCGTTCATGCATAGGCTCACCTCCGACACTGCTGCTCAGCACCACACCTTGACAGGCAGTAGTTGCAGACCATTCACCCACTGCTTCACACAACACTTCATCAAGCACACTTAGTTGACCATGCCAACATGTGTGCAGTGACAAGATCCCCTGCGGACGCGCCTGTTGAGCGCTGTGGTGATGCCGACACCCACTCACAGCCCCCCCCCCCCACACACACACATCTCACTGAGCGCTGCAGGCAGTGGTGGACGCGGTGCGCACGACGCTGGGCCCCAGGGGCATGGACAAGCTCATCTTTGACGGGCGAAAGGCAAGTGATCCGCTTCTCTCTGGGCACCGGTCGCACGGTGCCACCGTCAGCAGCGTGCGAGGGGGCTGCTCTCTCACTTGAAATCTCTTGCCGCATCCCACAATGCATCTGCGATGTGCGCTGCTGCGCCCTTTCTCTCTGATCCCAAATGCACCGCTCCGCGCGCGTGCGGAGAGCTCTGCAAGCCAGTCGCAGCGCTGAAGTACGCCCCCCCTGACGCGTGTTCCCTCCCCGCCGCAGGTCACCATCTCCAACGACGGCGCGACGATCATGAAGCTGCTGGACATTGCGCACCCCGCGGCGAAGGTGCTGGTGGACGTGTCGGTGAGCCAGGACGCGGAGGTGGGGGACGGCACCACCACGGTGGTGCTGCTGTCCGGCGAGGTGCTCAAGCACGTCAAGGGCTTCATTGAGGACGGCGTCAACCCGCAGGTGGGTGACTCTCCCTGCAAGAGTTGAACTACGTCAGAGGCAATGGAAAAGTTGGGGTTGTATTGCAAACTCAGGACCAGGAGCAACGCACTCTGTGTGCCAGTCTTGCGTCGTGCGGTCGAGTGCGCGTGTGTGCCGGGCAGAAAGGCGTGAGCCCGCCGCAACACTTGAACTGCGACTAGGGCCGGTGGAGATGCCGCCAGTGCCGCGCATGCAGGCGTGCATGCGGGGGTGTGACACTCCCTCCGTCAGTTGAACTACGTGCCAGTCCTGCGGCAGTCGTGTGGCCGAGTTGCGCGCGTGCGCCGTGCAGGAAGGCGGGTATGCACGCGGCCGCTGCTGACGCGGTTTAAGATCACCCGTGCATGACTGTTGGCGAGTGAAAGCGTCACAGCGCTTGTACCGGTGTCCAACCCCCCTCCCCCCACTAATGATGATGCCAACGATGCCAGCATCGCAGCACTCAGCAACTGTTGCAACATCACAAAGTAGCTGTCATCAACCCTCTCCCGTCCCTCCCGCCTCGCCCCCCCCCCCCAAAATCAGGATGCCGACGATGCCACCATCACAGCAATTGTTGCAACACCACGAAGCACCTGTCATTGACTCCTTCCCCCTCCCCCCCAAATACCCCCCCCCCCCACCCCGCGCGCGCAGGTCATCATCCGCGGCCTGCGGCGCGCGGGCGACGTCGCCATCGCGCGGCTCAACGCGCTCAGCGTCAAGGCC